>OX638372.1:42916931-44116931 GCA_951812925.1 Calliopum simillimum | reverse complement strand
ATTATGCAAGTGTAGCGCTGGTGAAGTCCAAAATTGACGAAGATCCAAGATTGACCCAGAAAATCATTGCTGAGGAACTGGGCTTGAATGCCATGGCTGTATCGCAAATATTAAAAAATTATCTTGGATACACGAAGAAATCTGCACGATGGGTTCTTAGAATTTTAAATGCTGCTCAAAAAGAGGCACGTAAGCGTTTTGCTAAGTATTTTCTTCAAAAATACAAAAACGGAGAGTCTAACACTTACAAAAAAATAGTAACAAATAATGAAGCATGGTTTTAGAAGTACGACCCCGAAACCAAACAACAATCCATGGTATGGAGCCCAGAAGTTGCAAGTCCACCTGTTAAAGTAAAGCAAAAAAAGTCAGCAACAAAAGTAATGATGTCAGTTTACTTCACCAGAGAGAAAGTTGTAGCTGCTATTCCTTTGGAAAAATGTCAGATGGTTACTGCTAAATGGTATAATGAAACCTGTTTACCAGAAGTTTTCCAAAATTTATTGGGAAAACGCCAAAAAAAGGAGCTACGCCGCTACTTTCTACATCATGATAAAGCGCCAGCGCACACTGCTGAAAAAACGACAGATTTTATTGCGCTTTCAGCCATCGAAGAAATTCGTCCAGCACCTTATTCCTCAGGTCTAGCGCCTTGTGACTTCTGGTTGTTTCCAAAAATAAAAAAAAATTTGAGAGGAATAGTCTTCAACAGCAATGAGGAGATAATATATGCGGTTAATGATGAAATTGCAAAACTGCAAAAAGCTGATTTTGAAGACTATTTTTCAATATGGATTTATCGACTTCAAAAATGTATCAAAATAAATGGCGATTACGTTGAAAAAATACAAATAGATGAAGAATAAAGTTATAAATTTAAAAAATTAAATTTAAAAGTTTTTTCAATTCAACTAAGCGAACTTTTGTTAGACCCCTCGTAGTATAAAACTGGAAGTCGTGTTTGTATTTGACTTTAACGAACCTTTCTTTAAACTAATACAATTCCCTCACACTCTAATATATTCTTTCAATGAATTTAATGATAATTTTAATGCAACATTCTATTACAAGTTTCATTAAAAGCTTCATTAAATTTATTGATACTGAAAATTTGTTTCATTGAATTTAATGAAACTTTAATGAACATTTTCCTAACAAGTTTCATTAAAACCTTAATTAAATTTATTGATAGAGAAATTTTGTTTCATTGATTTTAATGAAACTTTAATGAAAATTTTCTTTAGAAGTTTCATTGAAAGCTTCATTAAATTTAGTTATGGTGGAAATTTGTTTCATTGAATTTAATGAAACTTTAATGAACATTTTCACTAATGTTTCATTAAATTTAATGAAACAAATTTTCATTATCAGTAAATTTAGTGCAATTGTTATTGGATATTTTCAATAAATTTTAATGATAGTGAAAAACTTTCCACTATCATTCAATGAATTGTTTGATAGTGAAAAATTTTTCATTACCATCAAATAAATTTTTTGATAGTGAAAAAATGTCCACTATCACTAAATTTAATGAAGAAAATTTTCACTATCTCTAATTACATTTAGTGGTAGTGGAAAATGTTTCACTATCAAACTATTCATTAAATATTAGTGAAAAGCTCAATAAACTAAAAATTTAGCGCATTATCCCCAAGTCTGTCAAGAATGGTGCTCATTGACGTAGAAGTTTTATGTAGAAGTTGTAAATACTCTGGCGTCGAAGATTCCATTTTTTATTTCCTATGTAAATGCCCTCCTGGCAAGCCGACATTTAAGGTGTTCGAAATCATTTCTTCAATTCTCTTGATAATATCGCTCTAAAGGGTCGCAATGTTTCTGTATACTTAACGAAAAAAAAAACACCAAATATGTAGATAGATGTCTAGTTATAGTTTTAACCCGATGATACAAACCGTGTATACGATGGCCCCAACTACGGCCTAAGTTATGGATAGGCCTGTCATTTCTCGTGCTAATCTAACTTAATCCCTGATGTATATTTTTGGAAAATGACACCAAAAAAACTCGAATTTTGATTTTTAGAAGATAAGGTCTTTTCTCCTGTGGAACAATACATACATATAACTCTCATATAACTCATTCTCTAACTTAATTTGTAGACTATCGAATGTGTTGCTAAATTTGAGAATACTACATATTTTTACTCAATGTTCACGGAGGCTATGTTTATCCTCACTTTTGCACTTTGCGGTCTTGTCGTTAATCGTGTGGGAAAAATTTCACTTCTTTGTAAGTGGTCATTTATTTTTAAATTTTAGAAGATTGTATTAACATATTTAAATTTCAGTTGTAACAATTATGTTCTTCACATTCTGTGGTCTGGCGTCAGCATTGATTACAGAACCCTCTATAGCTGCATATCTTTATGGCTCATTCTTCCTAGTGTGTGTAGCTAATAACATTTTGAGTGCGTGCGCAGTTGAGTTATATCCAACGAATTTAAGGTAATACTTTAAGGACGTACTTGCTTTAATTTGGATATTATATGTAACTTTTTTTTACCCACTACTTTTCTAGAGCCATGGCCGTTTGCATCATGTCAATATTTGGCCGAATAGGTAGTGCTGCTGGCACTAATATTGTAAGTGCTATAATAGGTACAAATTGCGAATGGACCTTTTACATTTCATGCGGTACTCTATTTATGTGTGGATTCATGAGTTTGCTAATTCCAAGAAAGACCATGGATGAAGTTGCTAAGAAGACAGCTGATATGGAAATGTAATGGAACAAATATTCTCAACTCATGAAATTTTTAAGATCAAAAGTTTGTAAAAAGATAAAAATGTATTATTTTATCTCGTCCTCAACTTTATACTCAATGCCTGTTTCTATTTGAGGCTTGCTTTTCGAATTTTTAAATAAAAAACATTTTCACAGAGAAGTGTGATCATATGAATCGTTTTTGTTTTTGAAGTGGAATAAGGGTGATTTTAAAAAAATTTCAGTTAATGGTAATTATAGTTACATCTATGACATATATAGTGATGAGCAAACCAAGACCAAGACCAGACCATAGCAGTCTTGGTCTTGGTCTTGGTCTTGTTCTTGCACATTGAGTCTTGGTCTTAGTTTTGATATTGAGTCTTGGTCTTGGTCTTGATCTTGCTCATTAAGTCTTAGTCTCGGTCTTGGTCTTGAAAAAATTTTCAGAGATATTGAGTATTCAAAAATTCAAAACCATATTTTTCCAAAACAGTTAGGTTTTTAAGATGCCAAAAAGCACATCGGGAGATGATTTTATCTTCAACATGGGCGTGAAACAACTTTTAACTATAAATTACCAAGACCAAGCGTCTTGGTCTTGGTCCAAGACGCTTGGTCTCGGTCTTGGTCTCGCAAAATTACCAAGCCTAAGAACAAGACGCAAGACCAAGACTAATTTTGCTCATCACTAGACATATAGGGTGTAATCGATAAGGTTGCAAAGCTCCTGGTAGGTGATAGAGGAGGCCTAGAGTAATAAAAAATTGCAACTGGGAGGGTTTCTAAAATGTACTCCTGAGGAGTTATAGGGTTAAAGCAGATTTTCTGACTTGTTGCACTATGGCGAGTTTTACCCAATTTTTGGAAAACAATTCAAAATTTTTATGTGCTGCAAACCAGTTGCTGTTGTTGACATTTGATAGACAATACTTCAGAACCTACGAAATAGATTTTTCTGGCATTATTTCCAAAAAATTTTCTGCAGTTATTTTCGGGGAGCCGTTATCCAGGCGAAAATTGAATTTGTGCGAGTACAATAATGTCGTTCTAAGCTACAATATACATATTTTAATTATAAGGTTTTTTACATAGTACAACGGTAGGGTATGAATGATATTTGCAATATGTATTTTAAGTTCCATTAGCAAACAATAGCTTCTAGACCCTACAACGGTCATGGCAAATTTTTTTTTTCTTTAATATTATCGAATTTGCCACAAAAATAATTTTTTCAAAGTACGCAATTTTGCAAAATACTTGGATCAACAATCATTTACAGTGGGAAGTTAAAAAGAAATTTGTTTTAATAAAATTTTGATTTTAGTCGGTTGGATCCTGGCGGTACCATTGGGTAATTAAGAGTTAAAACTCTTCCAGAATGAGGGTGTATTACAATTTTAAGATACAGGCAGACCAACAATATCGACTAGATCTGATGCAAAGTGTTAGATGACTGCGTTATATAAAACTCATCTTAGTGAGTTATCATCGACTCATCAAGGGAAATCAATTATTATTCAACTTTGATAGTCTTAAATGATTCTTTTGAATTTATTTTCCGTAATCGGACGGTTTCTACCGTACAAAGCATCCCATGTATCAGAATACGGCCTTGGAGTACAACTATTCTGCGAAACAAAATGTTTGCTGGGTAATAACACGCAGTATGGGAGCCGGTGACCGGAAAACTTCAAAATATTAAAATTTTATGAATGGCTTACGCGTTATAGTGCCGGATTATTTACATCAATTGAGGACTGAAAGTACCAATAGGCCTAAGCTCCAGTACGCGGCAAAAGTAATGTTATACATATTGTGAGCCATAATAATTGGTCATTTGATTAGTATTATTATTTTTTTTTTTTTTTTTGACATAATCAGACAATACGTTTTACCCGAAAAGCTCTCGTTTACGCATAAAACGGGTAAAAATTTTCACAATTTCACAACATCAAGTAAGCTTTTCGTGAAAACAGAAAACAATTTTAATCATTTCGAACTAAATGTCATCCAATTCATATTATTGCATTATATTTGCCTTGTACTGGTACTTAGGCCCTTTGGTACTTTCCTCCTCAATTATTTATTACATGCAGAGTGTTAGGAAAATCCCGGAATGCTCAAATATGTTGGAAGCTCAACGTTAAACCAAAAACCAAAAACCAAAAAAAAAAAAAACAGGTGTCCAATAATTTTAAGATATCTATTCAACGATATCTATCTTGACCCCTGTCACCCCCCACTGGGGAAATTTATGAAATTTCAGTAAATCAGTTTTATGTATGTTAAATACTAACTTTTCACCAATCGGAGATGTCAAGTCAAATCTTGATCGATTACTCAAATATTGACTAATTTATTTAATTCGCTTCTGAAAATCTAAAACAAAAGTATGAACTCCACGCAGAAGAGAAGCTATATTAGCTGTGTTCCAATGGTAGTGGATCTGATCCGGATCAGATATGAATTCATTGGAACGCACATGGATTCAATTTCAAAAACTTGGCAGCACTGACAAGAATTGACAGAAATGCCAAATCATAAATGTCATTTAAATTTTGTTTATTTATTTATGTTTTTTGAAATCAAAACTAAAAAATTAAAAAAAAAAAAAAATATGAATGCGGATTTTTTAATGATATGTTCGTAAAATTTAAGTTTTGGTTTTAATTTTCTAAAAAATGAGTTTAGTTATTACGTATAGATAGTGATTCATCTAGTAATGAAGAAAACGACTCTTTTAGCGAGAATTTTATTAACCAATCGTTTCCAAATACAACAAGTTCTGAAACGGATGAAGAGGAGCATGCAAAAGTTGTTTGCTTCTTGGAAGTAATTTAAGCCTATAGTCCTGCTGACTAACGTCTCCTCCTTCGACCAAAATCGCTTTTCACTGTAAAAATATTTATTGAATTACTTTGGCATCTTAAACTTTATGTTGCAGTCATTTAAAAAATTATTTTCCATTTAATATTTTGTATTAGATTCCACAGGTTATAAAAAGAAAAACACCAACACAAAGTTTCTTTTCTTCTTAAGTCTTTTTATTTTAAATTTATTTTTCTCAAAGCGGCGGCACAACTTGTCACATACGATGCTCAAAACGGAATGAACGAACAAAAGAAAAGTCAAATAGACACGCGCATAAATATGCGAATGTATGTGTTATTTATACATATTGTATATTTGTACATATATTCAAAATAGACAAAGCCAACTATTTATCATTGTAGTTTTTGCATTGCACAGCGATTTCATACGGTACATGGCAACGGTACCCAATTTACTTATTCTTTGTTAAATAGGGTAAACAACCCAATGCAAACCATCATCTATGTTTAATAGGGCAAATAACAAATTGCTGTGCACTCCAACATTTTGTTTCTCCTTTGTACTCGTAGTATATTATTTTATTTTGAAATATTTTACAAAAATTTTTGACGGTTAATGTCAAACTGTCAACAAATAAGCTGCAGTGCTGCCAAATAAAACCCGTAATTTTCAGAAACACAAGGTTTCCGAACGCATTCATGAATCCAGAAAATGGAACTAAGATCTGAGCTGGTTCTGAATTTGTTTTTGTTTTGCTTGAAAGTGAATCTGATCCGGATCAGATCTGCTGCCATTGGAACACAGCTATTATCTAATTTTCTAATAACTACAGCGATCATGACAAATGGAGAGATTTCATATTGACCCTATGCTCCTCCTAGGAGTTAAAGGAGAATACATACATACAGCGATCATTCGTCCTGTACATTTTACAACATTATAGACTGTTTCCACCGGAGATTTATGTAGTGATTTAGCTGTATCTCACCACATTCATTATGTATTAAACGTCAATTAAATCTGAAAACAGCCGCAAATCACTTTTTAAATCTCCGGTGGAAACAAAATCAATTTTAGAGCAAATTTCAATTTGCAATGTTTCTTTAAGCTTTATTATGTTATGACTACATGTATTACTTCTGGGATTGTGGTATACTTAATCGTTTTTTGGAATTTGCAAGCGAATCGTCAGATCAATTTCAGCCAAATTTTTTTATGCTGATAAGTGAAGTATTGGCTACAGAATATGTTCCAATAAAATGTAAAAAAAATTCATAGAGCAAAATCTGAGAAAATTCAAAAGAACTGTGTGTTGTGGGTAATGTGGTATATATGGTAAGGCAATGTGGTATACGAGGATCAGAGGAGTACCTATTGACTACAGAATGTTTCTAAATAAATAATATAAAATGGTAAAGGCGAAATTTTAGGGCACAATCTGACATAAGTCCGATCTTTGTCAAAAAATCTGTACTTAAAAAGTGAGAGGGAAATGTGGTAAATATAAGTAGGGTAGTGTGATTAAAAAGACATTTCTTTCATCGACATTTTTTTTACGAAAAATGCGAAAAAAAGTCGACCACACGCTATTATATCGATACATCCAACGTTAACGTTTGTAACTCAAGTTACCAACTTTTTACGGGACAATGGTACCTCTAGCTTGAAATTTGAAGGGCTAGGAGCAATTTTTGAAGTTACAACTTAAGTTGATAACTTATTCACGGGACAAAAATAACAAATTGCGTTGATAACTTAACTTACAAAGTTATTAGTTAATATTTCTTTAAAAACACTATGCAACAGCCAAATCTCCCAGTGAATGCCACTATCCATTTCATATGTAAAATGGGCTGCTGATTCCGAAAATTGCATTTTTTTTTTTTTTTTCGTGTCGTTTTCGAGATATCGGTCATTTTCGGTTTTCGGACCAAAAAAAAAAAGATAGTTCCATTTAAATAGGGGAAGGTGGGGAATCGTGGGCCATGTTTTTATTTTGTTAAATATCTTCAAAAAAAAAAAAAAAATTTTTGCAAATTGTGGTATGGTATGTTATTCTACACGCAGTTAGGTAACTTTTGACTATTACACTTTCTAACAATTCTTTTGTTTTTTCCGACTTTTCGTGGTTTGAAAAAAATTAGTGTTTTTGCGATTTTCAAAAATGGTGGGGAATCGTGGGCCACCGCCGTAATTAAGTAAAAATCAAACAATTATGATGCAAAACTTTATTAAATTAGTTGAAATGACAAGTAAAGTTATTTTAATCGACAAAATGAAGAAGAATAATAGCGTGGCATGATAGCTGAAAATTAACAAAGGAATAGGAAAATTTGATACAAAATATGTATTTATTTATTGATTCACAGCCTCCATTTGCACAAAACATCATAAACACAACATAAAAATGTGTATTGATACGAAAACTGTCAAAACACGGGTGGCCCACGAAGTGGCTCACGATTCCCCACAAGCTACTTTTTGCAAAACAACGGCGTGTAATTGACTTGTTGAAGTGTCATGCAAAATTACTTTTGTATGTTGAAAGGCAAAGGTCTAACGATAATAAAAAACATATTTACCTGTGTTTTGTCGTAGCAATTCGTCCGAATGATGGAAATCAAACACGCAAAAAAAGTTTTGCAGATACTTTTTTTTGGGCGAGTATTGTACAAAGCAAATAAAACGCGTACGTTTGTCAACAACCAATGTAAAAATAAGTTGAGGCTAAGAGAAAACGATTACAGTTGCATTTAACTATTTATCTCGACATACTGCCAAAAGGTGGCGGTGTCTCACGATTCCCCATGGCCCACGATTCCCCACTTTCCCCTACAAATATCTCAAGAACTAATGTTTGTATTCAAATGTAGGTCTTTTAACCTAAATGTGGGGGGGTCAAAATGACCCACATGTAAGGGTCTTAGAGGGTTAAAATTTTCTACAAAAATATTCCTCGTAATATCCTGCATAAGTTTACTGAACACATGATACACCTCAAATGTATGGATCATATAGTTAGATTCATCGATTTAACACAAGAATGCGTTATTTTTGTTTTTTTCATGTACAGTGGATTAAAAAACTTCAAAAATCGATTTAAAAAAAATCTGACGTGCTGGAGAAAAACGACGAGACACTGGTATTTTGTTTTAATGCTAACTTTAAGAATTTTTTGGATTTTCTCATGTGTTTTACAAAAAGTTTCAAATTATCGACAGTTTACTAAAAAAACCGAAAAAAATAGGCAAAAACGCATTTTAGTAATTTATCAATTTATTGTATACAACTTTTGTATTTTCCCATCGATTTTTTTAAGTGGTATCTTATTTTCTTCACAAATATATAGTCTATGATACAAAAACAAAAAAAAATTATAAAAAAGTTGTTTCTTCTTGTATAAATCTGCAGTTGATTTTGATTTTTTGTTAATTTTTTCGAAAAAAAAAATGTTTTTTTTAGAAATCAATTTATTTCGCCGAAACTAACAAACCAACCAAAAAGTAATGTGCATATCATTTGTAGGTAATTTAATTACCTTTAATATGACATACAAAACGTTTGAATACAAACATTGGTTCTTGAGATATTTGTATTTAAATGGAACTATCTTTTTTTTTTGGTCCGAAAACCGAAAATGACCGATATCTCGAAAACGACACAAAATAAAAAAAAAATAATGCAATTTTCGGAATCAGCAGCCCATTTCACATATAAAATGACTAATGACATTCCCTGGGGAAAAAATTTTTACTCATTTGTTGCATAGTGAAATCAGTGGTTGTAAGTCCTACTTACCAACGTAATGTCCGTAGAATATTTTTTAATGGTAGTTGGCAAGTTAAGTTACCAACTTTTCTCATGGAACAATTGGTTACTGAAACAGAAAATAAGTTGTAACTAGAGTTGCAACTCATACGCATTTTTATCCAAATTAAAAGTTGAAATTGTTAATTTATCTGTAAATCAATTTGGAATAGTGGCAACGATTTAATAGTCGAAAAACCTTTATTTGGACTACAGATTTCCAAAGTATTTATTAAATTTTTGTTTTTGGTTCTCTTGTTTTAACGAAAACAATACAAAAATGATCATAACTAAAAACTATGATTTTCGAGTTACCAACTTTTACGTTGGACGTATCGATATGTTTCGTTCAACTGACAGCGGAAAAATTATGTTTGGTGCATGACAGCAACACATCCCTGGTTTTTCATGTTTTCTGACCAGATAAAACATATCACGTCCGCAAGTTCTCATCCGAATCAGAGATATATGAATATACCACATTACCCGACTACACCACAATTCCCCTACTAGGTTTTTCTTGTTTCTGAATACTTTGAAAATTTTGTTTCAATGAAATCATAATTTTTCCAGGTCAGTCATACAATTTACTTTCTTTTATGAGTTACAACTATAACTGCAAAGTGAATATGTGGAAATGCTGACTGTAATATTTCTATTTATTTACCATATCTCAGTATGGTGTAAAATTAGAAATACTCCAACCAGTTCAGATCTAAGGTAGATGAATACAAATATTAATAAAATGTGTCTTATTTACTTAACAATATCAAGTTAAGCAAATTTCTCGAACGAAACAATAGTTGTTTTATTAACAAGATGGATAATTTTTGCAGAAACTGCTTCAATAAAATAAAACAAGTTTTTTTTTTGATTTTTGATAACACTGGTGAACAAAATGGTAATACTCGTATTAGTTGTTTCTTTCAATACACTGAATGTGCTGTTTACTATAAGGAAAGGATTACAAAAAAATCACGACAAAAACCGAAATCAACGAAATTGAATCCAAATATTTTATATAGTTTTTGAGTTATACCATTTAACGTATTTCACCTATATGGTAGGTGGCACGCCCACTGGTGATATTTCACCAATTTTTTGCTAAGAAGAACTTCATACTAATTTAGAAGGCTCCCTGTAATAAATTTCAGAAAAAATTCTTTATTAATTCTGTTATTACACCGCCCTAACAAAAGTGGGCGAAATATCACCAGTGTGCGTGGAACCTCCCATACAAGTTAAATGCGTAATATGTTTCATAGAGTGTGATCGATACGGAGCTTCTGGGAGGTGAGAGAACACGACTAGACTAACAAAAATTTGCACCCAATGGGTTTCTAAAATGTACCCTTGAGTAGTTATAGGGTTGAGACTGATTTTTTGACTTATTTTACGAAATAAAAATTTTTTGGTCACCCTAACATTTAGAAGAAAACTTTTTCTAGAAAAATTTTAGTTAGTTGCATGGCTTTCCAAAAATGTATTTGGTTTATAAGGTTTAAAATGATTTCGCAAAGTTCTAGATCTTTAAAGTTGATATTTTAAATTTTTTTTCCTAGTTTTTGACTTTGGCGGCAATTTTAGTATGAAAAAGGTCCCATTAATATACTCTTTTATAACTTTTTTTAGAATTCTGGTTAATTTTCTTTAATTTGATTCATTTGTCATACCAGTTTTTTAATTTGAGGTCATAAAAAAATTGTTTCTATTTCAAACGCTTCTGAACCAAGCGCTTGTTCCCGAGAAACTTAGAAGCACTTACACAATGATTTGTAAGGCTGCAGTAAGCATTCAATATCAACATGGGTTTGAACTCCTGCGTGGTTGATTTTTTATTTTTTTTATATAATTTTTTTATATAACTTTTTTTATCAATTTCGCAGGACAGTCGTATCATCCTGCGGGCGTTTCACTTTTTTTTTTTAATTGAAAGAACGCTTACTGCGGCATTACAAATAAGCTCTCCAGAATGCCATTCTTCTTCATGGAATATTGAATTTATCTTTCCTTCTTGATTTTTTCAATGTCACAGACCAAAAAAAATGAAACAAACAGAAACGAAAATATTCATTTTCGATGTATATATTTGTAGTTGTTAATTCTGAATCCAGTCATAGAATTGGTCTATTGCTTCCGGTTTTTGAGATATTCTAACCTAAAACTGAAAAAAACACCATTTTTTACGCTATTTTGTTGGTGTAATTTTCGACAATCATACTCAATATGGTTGTTAAAAGTAACATACTAGTTTAAATCTTTAAAATCCTTTTTGAATTATATCATTATCTAAGTATTTTGTTTCCGAAACACAACACAGCGATTTAAATTACAATAAGGCTGGTGTTTATAACATTGTAGACCAGTGTAATATTTATATTCACTAACGAAATGCTTTTTGAAGCAAAATCTAGAAACATTTTAATATAAGAAACCTACTGCAAGACACGAGATAGTTTCGAAATTAATAACAAAAAGACAAGGGAGACGCAATTCTAAAATTAAGTGAAAATAAAAATGGGTACGAAAATATAGACTTAAGAGGTTGGACCGCAAAAATTTGAAAATAGAACAAATGCTAATAAATTATTTTTCCTTAAAATTTTCAGTGCTACCCACCGTTATACTGTCAGAAGATGCCAAATACATTCCAAGCAAAAAAAATGATGCTTTAACTTTTTCAGAAGCCTTAGATCTTACCAGTAAGTAAACATGCATATTGAAAAATCAAAAAAACAATTTTTTGAAATTCCATGATTAACCTCAAAAATGTGAAAGAGGACGCATAGTTATTGCGAGTTATAAGTACATAGTATGTTTTATTTAAACTTTTAAAGGCAAAGAGGGTTCTTAAAGCCGATTTCTTCGCAAGAAAGAGTTGTTTTGATTCATTTTTGGACCTTATCCCACTCAAGCGAAATTAACGCACAAAACCTCATCAAAAGTTTTCGGTGCCAATATTTCGAGGTCGATTTAATACTAATAATTTAAGCTCGGTTTGTTCGCGATAAGGAATTACTCCGATTTAATTTTCTTATTTTCCAACGCTGAACAAATTAACGAACAAAACCTCATGAAAAAAATTTCATTTCCAATACTTTCCAATCACTATAATATTAGTAATTCAAACTTACCTCGAAAAAAGGGACTTAAACCCAGTTTAATTGCAAGAAGGATGAGTCGGAATTTTAGTTTTCATAATTTCCAACTCAGGAGAGGTAAACGAACAAAACCTCATCAAATCCTCAGTGACTCCAAGTCGAGGTTGTCCCTATCTTCCCGGGAGGTGTGACCGTCAAAGAAGTGAGCTAAGAATTTTTTTAAAATTTTTGCAAGGTTTTCGCTGTTGTATACTAAATTTCAGCTTAATGCAGTTTTTATTTTGTCACAATCTCTCACCCAACTGTAAATCTCAAAATCTCTCTCTTAATTTTGGATTAAGCTAGATCTTCCAAGGTCACCATGAAATAACGCAATAAAGCATTTTTATAACTTTATTTTTGTAGAAAACTTCAACCCATTATATCATAGTTTTATTTTTTAATTGGATCAAAAAGACTTAAATAAACAGGATATAATGGGGTATGATGTTCTCGAAAAATCGAAGTCCATAAAAATTTGAAAAATTCTTAGCTTACTTTTTTTGACACCCTCTTTCAGATTTTTGGGGGTAGGTAACCGCGGAATTTTCAAAAATCTATTTTTTAATCCAAGCTATATGTTAAGGTATAATGCAATTTTCTAATAAAAAAATTTTTTGCGCTTTACAGAATTTGGAAAGTTCAATTATTTTCTTATTTTTACATCGGGCTTGATATTGGGCAGTGCGCTGCTTGAGACCACATCCATGGGCTTCATATTTCCATTTGCTCAATGTGATCTACAGTTAAGTAATCATGACAAGGGTGTTTTGAGTGCCGTGAGTTATGGTGGGATTATTCCCGGCTTATATTTATGGGGTTTCTTGGCGGACACTAAAGGAAGACATCGTATAATAAAACACACATTGATTGCTGGATTTATTGCTACAGTATTTTCTAGTCTTTCGCAAAGTTTTTGGATACTGGTGGTGCTGCGCTTTATAAATGGTATCTGGTAAGTTGAAATATATTTAAGTACAAATATTTAGGGTACTCGCTTTTGAAACGGAAAGCACTTTTCAATTGAAATAAGTTTTGATATCATATCATGGTCAGTGGCGGATCCAGGATTTGCCTATGGGGGCGGGGCTAAGGTCGGACAAAATGGGCTAAGCTTCGTGCTGATCTAATTTTGAATCTAAAAAGGTCAAATCTAGTTTTAAATGGTGTAGTTTAATACTTTCGGGCGGTTTCTAGTTACGTATATGACACTGGCTTACTGTTGTAGTGCTGATGACATGGCATGGCATGGACCATGCGACAAAAATGTGCACCTGTTTTTTTTTTTTTTTGAGCTATAACTAAATATTTTAAATTTAATTTTTTTGAAGAAAGTGTAAAAAATCAGTTTTCGAACTTTTTATTGATTGCTAGACATCTTTTTTGCTTAAAGCGTTATCACCAAGTGTTGTATATTTTTCTAATTGTGATGTTACATAGAAAAATAGCACCCATATTTCGACCTTCACGATCATCATGTAAATCATAATCTAAAAAAACAAAAGTATCAAATTTTTCTGAAACAGTCCTTAGTATCCCTCGTGTTCTCCAATGCAAATTTTTATGACATCTGAAAAATTTGAATTTTTTTGAGGGGTAAGTTTCTTAAGACTTCATCTTTCATTTCGTATTGTTACATTATGTTTTATACACTTGAAAAATTCAATTCGTAGAAAAAAAGGAATTATCTGGTGAAAATTTCCATGCTATGATTTTTTATGATTTTCGAGCAGGTTTAGCTTAACAAGGGTGAATCAATCGACTGAAAAAGAGTTTTGGCGACAAATCACAATTCAAAAGTGTATGAGTGGTCATAAGAGTCCAAGCGCGGACGGAATTCAATTCAACACGAAGGTCGTCGTAAACAGCTGGAACGTCGATGCTGTACGAAAACTAGTTGAAGAAGATCGTTATGTGACTCATCGAGAAATCTTTTTCAATAAATTAGCCATAAGTTAATACTACGCAACAAAATCATAGCAATACAGCCAACAGTTTGGAAGATTTAAATTTGGCCTGGCCAAACATAAAATACCCTACACTACAGTACAGTATTTTGAAAATTTTGCTTATATTGGAAGTGCCACGCCTTTTGTCCGAGTTCACCCAGTTTTTGCACAGAGCTTGCATTTATAGTTCTTAGCGTCAGAGTGAAATTCGGTTGGATTATCTCAAAAAATGTTTTATGTATAGCGTTTTTAAATTTTTGCTTATATGGGTGGTGCCACGCCCTCTTGTCCGTATTCGTCTAGTTTTAGCTAAGAGCGTGCATTTATAGTCCTTAGTATTTGAGTGAAATTGAGTTGGATTATCTCAAAAAACTCTTTCAGTACAGCATTTTGAAAATTTTGTTTACATGGGAGGTGCCACGTCCCATTGTCCGTTTTCACCCAATTTTTGTTGAGAGCTTGCATTTATAGTCCTAAGTATCTGAGTCAAATTTGGTTCTATTATCTCAAAAAACGCCTTAAGTATAGTTTGAAGCTTTTGGTTATATGGAAGGTGCCACGCCCCCTTGTCAGAATTTGCCCAGTTTTTTCTCAGAGCTTGTGTATTTCGGTTGCATTGTCGTGAAACATACTACAAAAGTTGCATTCAGAAGGTGACGCTGATCAAGAATATATATTCTTTTCTAAAATTGCCACGCCTCCTTCACTGCATTACAAACGGAAGGACAAAGTGTATATACCCTGAGTGTAGGGTATAAAAAGACGATTGATAGGATTTTCATAAAGAATTTTGGGAACTACTGGAAATATTTCTTGTTATATACAGTCACAATTTTATGCTTATGGGGCGGCATTAGCCCCCATATTCTTCCTCTGGGTCCGCTACTGATACTGGTAGTTATCCCCATTAGGAGATTTTACTGCACATACACTTATAAGAGCAAATACCCGGTTGAAGTAAATAATTTAATTAATTAGTTTGAAACTTTAATTTCCTATAGTGTCTCCGGTAGTTCAGCTACAATATTTGCTTATTTAGGTGAATTTCATACAGATAAGACACGTTCACGTGCCATGATGGGATTCAGCTTTATATTTTCAATTGTCGGCATGATACTGCCAGTTTTTGCTTACGTATTTAACAATCAAGATTGGACCCTGCCAATACCTTTCCTTGGCATTGTATACAAGCCTTGGCGTTTATTATTGCTGACTTGCGGCTTACCAGGTGCCATCGCTGGTCTATTCATGTATTTCCTGCCAGAGAGTCCAAAGTTCTTGTTATCAGATGGTAAGGAGGCCCAAACGATTGAAGTTTTACAAAAGATTAACTTATGGAACGGCGGCACTGAATCATTAAAGGTAAGTTCACCAAAATGGGATTGTCTATTTAGTAAAACTAAGTATTTGATTTTTTTGTCCTTAAATTCAGATTACACATATTGAACCTGAGGTAAATGAAGTCGGTGCAACAGCATTACATCTTAGCAAGGATGAAATATCGAAGTCCAATGTTATTGTTACTTTCTTTCAATCAATTTGGCAACAGACAGCTCCACTCTTTTACAGAAAATATTTGCGCACCACACTAACTATCTGTAGCATAAATTTTTGGCTATCTGTTGTCGTTAGTGGCATGTACTTGTGGTTTCCACACGTTCTCAACAGTATGATGGAGTTTGTGCATCAACATCATGGTGAAACTACGACAATATGCAAAATTGTCCATGATAAACATGTGAGCCTTTATAAGACAGATGGTGTAAGTACTCGTATCTATACAAATACCTTTTAAACATACATATAAGTATGTGATGCTCCAGAGGAAAACGAACCTTATCTGAAAAAGTGATTCTGTGGAAGATTGGTCGACTTACAGGTTGTATTTCCGACTCTTTAAGGAGACAGTCAGAATTGCGAAAAGTTTATCATGGCGCGATCTATGAGTGTATTGACTTAGGAGGATTTTAACTACTATATGTACTCGTTTCCTTTGATCAGTTTAAAATGCCCAAATGCAGGAGATTTATGTAGAAGTTGTAAAGATTCTGGCGTCGAAGATTCCATTTTTCATTTCCTATGTAAATGCCTTGGCAAGCCGACGTTAGAGGTGTTTGAAAAACATTTCTTCGATTCTCTTGATGATATCGCTCTAGGGTAGAACGGGGTTAAATCGCCACGGGGTTAAACAACCAATTGCATATAATTTTTTTTGATAAAGTCGAATCGAACGACCTTTGGTACAGTAGATAGTGATCGATACAACGCAACTTAGGCAAAAGGTTCCACTACCGCACGTGTAAAACATAATGCTATGTTGAATTTATGTTTTTTCCAAAATGGAAAAATTGGAGTCTTTGGTCAACTAACAAAGCCTTGCGGGACCCATCTGTTTGGGCTAGCTGTCAGTGGCTGGGGTGGTCCTTGACTCTATTAGCTACCTGATGCCATTATGCCATTTTATTTACACTGAGTCCCTGTTATCATTACAAAGATAAAAAATTAAATTACACATTTCGAAAAAGAACCGAAACTTAAGACCTGTATACTAATACAAAAGAACAAAAAAATGGAACTCTTGAAGTTCTCTTCCAACAAGTATAGGCTGCATATCTTGCGATGTAGTACAGATATGCTCGCTCTTAACCCAACCCTGCCATTGATCTTTCCAGGCGAAAATAAATGAAAGATCCCTAAACAAACATTATGCTACCATCTTTAGAACACCATGACACAGGAAACGAACATAGAACTCCTTAGCCGATCATAATTAGAAAATAAATTCACGTTTTTAAATTTCTTACAAAAAGGGTAAAGTTATTCATTTTATTAAACCATTAGGTTTTTACACTTATGACAGCTAACACTAATAAAGTTTTTTTAGATTAAATTTAATCAAAAAGATTTTATGGATAAATTCATATTTAAATATATATACATATGCCCTTAAATAAACATGTCCCTTAACTTAAAATATTTTAATAATTTTAAATCATAGAAAATATTAACTTGGTAAAAAATTATTTTAAATGAAAAGAGCAAAAACAACAACCAAACGATATGAGATTTTTTAATGGAAATAATACGTAATATGAAAATATTCTATTATTGATTGGATATTATATATCCATGAGAGTAATTAAAAAGACCAAACCGAAAATCAAAACCAAAAAATCCAAAGGAAAATCTATTTATCATTTTTAGCATTAGCGTATTTTAACAAAGATCATGAAAAAAAAACTTTAACCGCAATCAACGCGTGTAAAAATTACAAAATTATATGGAATTTAAGAATCAAAACAAACTATCAAAATTGTGTATATAATAAAATGACATTTTTCAACCAAGAGAAAGGCTTAGTCTTGCACTCAGTTAAGCTGAATTAAAACACTAATTCAGTGAGACCACTAAGCGTATCTCTTGAAGAATGCGTAATGATGAATAACAATGATAACAAACTCACATACAATTCTGCTGTAGGTGATGAAAATGATAAAAAATATGATCAACAACTATTATATGGCTGATCGAATTCAGCTTATGATGGTTGTTGTAATGCACCGTATTCTTAGAGCAAACACTTCTTTTTACATGACATTTATCAGGGGTATGTTAAAGAAGAATAAAATCGCATGCGATTTCTCTTTAATAATGATCTTCTATCAATTTATATGTTCTTTTTTTTATTAACTTTTCCTTTGCTTTTTTTTCCATTTGATACTAATTTTATTTCTTTTTATTTTGCACCTATGAATTTGTTTATGAATATTTTACTTTTCACTAAATTTTTTCTATATTTTCTTTATGTAAAGACTACAAAAAAAAAATATAACTTAATAACTTTTTACCAAAATTTAGGTTTTGCTCTGAGTTTTTAGAAATTAATTACTTTAAATTTGCTTCTCACTTGATTTTTTTTAAGATTTTTTTATGGATAATAGGATTTTTGGAATGTTTTTTTTCTTTCTTTTTTTCGATTTTCTATATATAAGATTTCACAATTTTCTTGGGCGCAACTTGCAATATTTTTTTTTATGGACAAACACTGAACTTAGCTTTGTAAATTTAAAGTATGTTAATGTAGAATTTCACCGATTTCTAGGAAAACTTTAGTAAATTGCTTTTAACTCTCCTCGCGCAATGAAACCTTGGCCGTAGTTTTTTGTAACGCGGTTGAATGTTTTATCGCCGATCGATGACTGAAGAAGTAAAATAATGATGATGAGCACAGGAGCTGAATTGATTAGGGTTTTCCTATTTCGGTTGCCAATATTTTTTTAAGCAAGAAATGCTTGAAAAACTTAAAATCGGGAAACTCGTGATTTCTTGCGAAATAACTTTGAACTGTTGAAAAAAAAACAGGTATTTTTTATAACAAAAAAGAAATTATTAAGGCTTTTAACCAAAACTGTTACCTTTTCTTTAGTGGATTATTCTTATTGTCATAACAATCAGACAAAATTTTAAACACTTGGTAAATATGGCAAATAAAACTTTAGATTTTTTTTTTCAGACTAAATTTACGATGATGTGCTTTGTACCAAGATCCACAAGAAAAGGAAGAATCAATTTCTTATGATGGGTATATGGACTGATTAGTACTAAAAGTTTTTGTTTTGATGTTGGCACCAAACTTCCTTCTCAGTTGCATTAGTCTAAATGAAACTTGGCATGAAGTTTTAATCCGGGCATAGTTGATGAAAAGCATACATTTTAAAGAAAGATAATTTTTTTGCTGATACAAAAAAAATTTTAGTAAGAACTTATCGCTTTAAAGTAAAAAAAAAAATAAAAACAAAAGTCTAAACGTTTTTCCTTTCTTTTAACTTATAGGATTTTGCGAATTAAGCTTACGCTTAAAATTTATACGAAAAATAAACTAGAAATTTTTATCAAAAATTTTACCCCATCGATAGGTTGTGTAGATGGTTTGTTACACACGTGTGTTATAACCTGAGTTCTGACGAAAGAAAGGTTTGACGCGTCCTCGCCGCAATATTTTCAGTCGACAAAAGTTCAAAATTCCACAAATCAGTGAGGTGCAGAAAGAAAAGTAAGTGTTTTTTAAGAGTAGAATTACATGCTGAATCCAAATCTATAATTGGTTTTACAAAATTTAAATTTGTTAGAAAGTTATTCGCCTTAAAATAAACAAAAGCACGTGGGTTTAAATAACCAGAAGGAGAAACAGGCATTGGCGACCACGGTAAGGTCGGAAAAAAGATTCTAAAGAAATTTTCCGAGCAAAACCAAGACACGGCAGCCAAAAACAATACTCGTCGCTCCAAAAGAGGTCGTCCAAGAAAATTAGTATACGTTGAGGAAAGTGACGCCAGCGATTAATGAAGCTCAAGAAAAACTTTTTCAAGTTAATTTTGTTCTTTTGTAACGTTTTGTAAACTTCTGATAAAATAAAAATCCTTAAAATAACAATGTTGGTTACTTTTATTATAAGAAGAAATTTTCATTTTCATTTCACACTTTTTGTTCAAATGCAAATACCGGATAAACAGTGCGAGTTTGAAAAAAACTATCGTATGAATTTTGTAACAAAGGATTCAACGAACCAGGAATAGTTGAAATTTTCAAATTATTATCATAAACAAAGTTTATACAGAGTGCCAAACAAAAAAATGGTTGTTTAACCCCGTTCTACCCTAAAGAGTTGCAAATCCATTTTGGAGTTCATAAAAATTTCGAAATGATTCTTATAGGCTGACAATGAATTTAACATAATTCAAAAAATCAACTAGATAGGAACATGTCAATTTTCTGTACACTTAACAAAAAAAAAAAAAAAAACACCAAAAATGTAGATAGATGTCTAGTTGTAGTTTTAAGCCGACGACATAAACCGCGTATACAATGACCCCAACTGCGGCCTAAATTATGAATAGGCCCGTGCTAATCTAACCTAATTCCAGATGTACATTTTTGGAATAATAATGTAACCCTCATATAACTCATTCTCTAACTTATTTTGTAGACTATAGAATGTGTTGCTAAATTTGAGAATACCACATATTTTTACTCAATGTTCATGGAAGCCATGTTTATCCTCATTTTTGCACTTTTCGGTCTTATCGTTAATCGTGTGGGAAAAATTTTACTTCTTTGTAAGTGGTCATTTATTTCTAAATTTTAAAAAGATTTTATTAACATATTTAAATTTCAGTTTTAACAATTATGTTCTTTACATTCTGTGGTCTGGCATCTGCATTGGTTACATATCCATCTATAGCTGCATATCTTTATGGCTCATTCTTCCTAGTCAGTGTAGCTAACAACATTTTGAATGCGTGCGCAGTTGAATTATATCCAACGAATTTAAGGTAATTTTCGCATGTTTTTAATGCAAAATCTTGATGGAAATACTAGCTTTTATTTCGAAAATGTATGTAACTGTTTTCTACCCACTACTTTTCTAGAGCTATGTCCATTTGCATTGTGGCAATATTTGGCCGAATAGGTAGTGCTGTTGGCACTTATATTGTAAGTGCTATAATAGGTACAAATTGCGAATGGACCTTCTACATTTCATGCGGTACTCTACTTATGTGTGGATTTTTGGGCTTGCTAATACCAAGGAAGACCATGGATGAACTTAATAAAAAGACAGCTGATATAGAAATGTAATTGGAACAAATGTGTGCAAAGATGGCAAAACTAGTTATCGCATCTTTTCAAAATTTTTCAAGACAGCAAATTTAAATTTTAAGTTGATATCGAAAAATCACAATATCCCGGCTATCAAGTAGTTTTTCTAAAGAACAACCAGTCCTAGTGCAAATCTGATTTTGCCAGCTTGCAAATTTTACCGAGAACAATACTTTGGACTACATAACTCATTTTTACAAAAAATGGACGATATCTAGTTTTGCCATCTTTGCACAGAAATATTCTCAACTTATTTATGATAAATAAGATCAAAAGTTTGTGAAAAGTTAAAAATGTATTATTTTATCTCCTCCTTAACTTTGTACAAAATGTATATTTAAATTTGAGGCTTACTTTTTAAATTGTTAAGTGAAAACCATTTTCACAGAGAAGTGTAATCACATGAATCATTTTTTTTTTTTTTAAAGTGGCATAAATCTAAATTTAGAAAAATTTCAGTCAATAGTAATTTTAGTTACATCTATGTACATATAGGGTAACGAAGCTCCTGGTAGATGATAGAAGAAGGGGGTCTAAAATGTACTTCTGAGGAGTTATAGAGCTAAAACAAATTTTTTGGAACACCCCAACGTTCTACAGAAACTTTTTTATGGAAAACTTTTAGATAATTGAGGAGTGGCCGTACCAAAGGGCCTAAGTACCACTTCGAGGCAGAAGTAATGTCATACTTTTTATGTGCTTTGTAGTCGGTTATTTGACTGTTATAACTTTTTCAACATAATAACATAAATTCCACACAATCAAGTAAATTTTTAGTGAAAACAGAAAACAATTTTATTAACTTCTAACAAAATATCACCCGTTTCATATAATGACATTACTTTTGCCTCGAAATGGTACTTAGGCCCTTTGGTACGGCCACTCCTCAATTGTATGAGTTTTCCAAGAATGTGTTTAGTTTATAGAGTTCAAAAGGATTTCGCAAAGTTCTGGAAATTTAAACTTGATAGTTTGAATTTTTTCCTGTCTTTAGGCTTTGGCTGCCATATTATTATGAAAAAGGTCCTATTAACATACTTTTTTATTATTTGTTTTTGAATTTCCGTAAATTTCCTTTGATTTGGTTGTACATCTGTTACACCAATTTTTTGATTTGAGGTCAGAAAAAATGCTTTAATGTAACAAAACATATAACGGTGGGTTGTGTTTAGGGATTTCAGTCCCGGGATCCCGGGATCCCGGGATCCCGGGATTCGAGCCTTTTTGCAGTCCCGAAAATCCCGGGATTAGTGCAACCAATCCCGGGATTTCTTTTGTAAGTTTTTTAGGTTAGAAAAATTGTTAGAATGTTCCAAAAATCACCAACAAAAAACGAAGTCTTACAACATTATGTTAAAATTGAACATAATAAAGAGCTGAAGTTAATCTTAGATTGCAAAACGAGAGGGAGTAGACTTTTAGATATGCTGCAGCACTTTATTATGCTTGAGAGTAGCATAAAAACAGCTTGTATTGACTTAAAGGTTTCTTCGATCTACTTTAATCGTACTCTTCAACCAATCAAAATCACTATTGATATTCTAAAGAAAGATAAATCTGCTTTGAGTAATATCATTTTTGCTGAAAGGCACTTCAGACTAGTTCTCTTATGTTTTTCTGTATGATTTTTTCTCTGACTGTCAATTTTTTATTGTTTTTAATTTATATTGTTGAAATTGTTTTAATTTTTTATTTTTCAAACAACATTTAAAAATTTGAAAACTCCTATGACTTCTATTTTCAAATAGACTCAAATCTAATGCCAAAATAACTCATATGAGTTTTCTTCTGGTAAATCATTTGTGTAATAAATTTACATTCCCACTATCAGAGTTGCCATATTTGACAACTCATGCGAGTTTCTGTTTGACTTCTCAGATAGTCTCAAGCTTAAAGCCGCTCGTGGAAAGAATTTTATCTGACATTTCTTCATTTTTGATAAGTCCCAATAATGACTTCTGTAAAGCTCCATCTTTAAATCGCTTTAAAGTAGAGATAAAACGTATTCTCTCTAGATTTGAAACTGAAACTTCTTGCGAAATTGAGGACAATAGCCATAGAGTTAAAGTAAACTCATCAATAAACTTGAAAGATAAATTAAATCTAGTTTTGAATACCACTTCAAAAAATTTATTTTCTAGAAAGTCATAATTTATCTGTGGGATGTCAATATACCACTAAAACACCGAAATATTCGAGAATTAAGAAAAATCCTATCTCCAAACTGTAATTTTTTGAAGAGCACCACTGTGCTATCTCCTCTGAATATTCAAATAAGTCACATTTTTAAGAAATTTTTTCCATTTTTTTCGTCTTTTCTACACGTTTCATGACATTTTACATCTTTTTAGTGGAAACATTTTTTTTTTCACCCAAAGGTCAGAACCAGAAATTTTTGAAACTTTCTTGTTTTTTCCATGATTCGAAAAAAATGATTTTTCATGTCTCTGAAATCATTTAAATTATATGGATGAGATGTGGTATGTGTATTAAGAGTCACGGGACAAATAATGTCTAAGGGAAAAATGGGCGGTCCCACGTCCTTAAAAAAGTATCATACCTCTGAAACTATCTAATGCACATAGATGAGTTTTGGTGCGCATATAAATTGCATCGGAGCAATTTACATTCATTGGTTTAATTGGAAATGCTCTGCCCTCCGTACAAAAGGAGGTATCGCAACGCACACCGGGACATGCTAGTCGCTCATCAAATTTACTAAATGTGTCGTTTATTTGAATAGTAGTGCAATTCCATATAATTTGTTAAATTGATTTTGTTAAAAATTAATAAAATTAGTTTTTAACATAAAATTATGTTCAAATATACTAAGGTAAAATTATTGCATGTATAGTTTTTTCAAAATCGCAGCCAATTCTAAATAACCACTGTTTGAAGTATTCTTTTTGCATTTCCCAATAATTGAAAAAAATGAGATAGGACTATAGCTCTCTAAGGTATCGATATGTATTTAACTAAGCATATAATGCTGCAATGTACCTTTATGCTTGTTTTTGAAGCAAATAAGTATTTATGAATTTTTGTTTTTTAAAAAAGGCGTGAATAAATAATAAAATGTACCTGCTTTAAGAAATTGTTCTTCAATATTTTTGACACTTTTTAAATAAAATATCTTTGTAGGGGTGTAGTAGGGGTATATAAGACAAAATATTAGGAATTTTTAATACTAAATTCTGTCTATTTAGGAAGAAAAAAAAATTCATACAAATCCCGAAAAATCCCGGGATCCCGGGATTCAAAATTTCTCGATCCCGAAATCCCGGGATCGCAAAAAGTCCAAAAATTGGAATCCCTAGTTGTGTTTATCTAAATAAAATAGGAAAAAAATCAAATATCCAGAACTTTGCAAAACCCTTTTAAGCACCATAAAATAAATACACTCTTGGAAAGCTCATACAATTAAGGACTGTGCCATTATTTATGAGTACAGTAAAAATGCATTATATTTAAATAGTAATAAATTATAATTTTTATTTACACGAATACTCTGATACATCAGATTCTTATGTCAGCTTTCATTTAGATATTTAATTAAATTTGCTCCCCTGAACCCATTTTTCTAACCTTTTTCTTTACGTTCTTCATTAAATTTTTTGCCAACCTTTCTCCACGCTTCTTGACCACACGGTTCCAGTTGTATTTGAACTTTTTTACTGAATCTGCGGGCTTTCATGTTTGCTTTAAATCTCTTTTTATAATTGCCCAAAATCTTTCTATTGGACGAAGTTCTGGGCAGTTTGGTGGGTTAAACTCTTTCTTTACATTATCAAGATTTTCACTATCGTACCAATTTACCACGGAAGATGCATAGTGACAGGAAGCAAGGTCAGGCCAAAAAGTGGCTTATTAGAGTGCTCTTTAATAAGCGGAAGAAGTCGCTTCTTAAGACACTCCTTGAGGTATATTTCTTGGTTCATTGTTTTGTTTGTGACGAAAGGAGAAGAAACCTTACCGCACTGACAAATTGCTTGCCAAACCATGAGTTTTTTTTTCAAATATTTCGCATTGAATTGACTTATCGGCTGTAGTTACTTTCTCTTCTTTATTAACTGTAAAAAATTGGGGGCCTGGTAGGGTTTTGTAGTCCAATTTGACGTAAGTTTCATCATCCATTACAATGCATTCAAATTTTTTGTTTAAAATATGGCGATACAACTTACGGGCTCATTGTTTTGCTCTTGCACTTTGAACTTTGCTTCTTTTTGAACATTTCTGCTTTTTATAGGTTCTAAAGTTGTTCCTCACCTTAACACGTTGGACAGTTGAAGACGAGGTACCACATTTTTTAGCGCAATCACGAACAGATATTTCTTTTTCTTTTGTAAAAACACTTATTATTCTTTGGTCAATTTTTGATAATATTTTAGTTTTTTTTCGGCCTCTTCCAGGTAAATCATCAAGAGTATAATGCTCTGTAAGCCGCTTTATAGTTTTCTGAACCGCTACGCTAACGCCTTCTTCTTTGGCAATTTTTCTGTAAGACATTATTTTCTTACACCATTTGCAAAGAATTGACTCACGTTGTTTTGGATTAAGTCCGTTCATTGCTAACGCCTTTGAAAAATGTTCCAAACTAAATTAATTTTTCAAAACAACATAAATGTCATATTTTATTGACATAAGTTGCTAAGACATTGCACAATCAACGCCTGCTTTATAAGGTGTTTAAAATGTACTCATAAATAATGGCACGGTCCTTATCTAAAAGTTTCCCATAAAAAAGTTTTCTCCAAAACGTTAAGGTGACAATTGAAGTTTTTTTTAAAAAAAATGGAGTCAGAAAATCAGTTTTAACCCTATAACTCCACAAGGGTACATTTTAAAACTCCCTCCCAGATGTAATCATACCCTACACCCAGGGTACATACACTTTGTCCTTCCGTTTGTAACGCAGAGAAGGAGGCGTGGCAGGTATGGAAAAGTATGTATATTCTTGATCAGCTTCACCTCCTGAGTCGATATAGCCATGTCCGTATGTCTGGCTGGCTGGCTGGGTGTGCGTGGAAATACATTTTTTGGGAAAACTGAGCAGCATAATTCAATAAAATTTGGTATTCTGCCTTCGTCGTCAAAGTTAGCTTGGGGTATTGAAAATGAGCGGAATCGGTCAACGGACACGCCTACCGCCGATACAAAAAATTTATTCAAAATGCAATAATAAGAGCATTATTTGCAATAACTGTAGCAAAATACACATAAATACTAGGGAAAGTAAATATAAGCTCTGAGCAAAAATTAGGCGAATTCGGACTAGAGGGCGTGGCACCTCCCATATAAACAAAAGTTTAAAAATGTTATACGGAAAGCGTTTTTTGAGATAGCCCAACCAAATTATACTCAAACACTCGGATCTATAAATGCAAACTACACGCAAGATCTAGGTAAGCTCGGATAAGAGGGCGTGGCACCTCCCATATAAGCAAAAGTTTCAAAATTATATGTGACCTGGTCTATGAAAAATTTTCCAATTTTTTGCCGATTCGCATAAATTGGCCCTTAAAAGTTGTTTTCCAGCTGTTTTCACGAAATTTTTTTTTTTCGCACGTAAGCCTCCTTTTCATAGACCAGGTCACATATAATGAAAGTGTTTTTTGAGATAATCCAACCTCCTCAGGGGTACATTTTAGAGCCCCCATCCAGATGTAATTTTTGGTTTGTTTAGGCCTCGTTTATCCTTTCAAAAGCTTCGTTGCATTATCGATAACACCCTGTATATTGGACTGATTCAAAACAAAATTTTTTTTGGAATTTACACGACTACGCCCAAAAACAATCAGATTTAAGCAAAATGAAGATTGAGAGTTTTACAGTAGAGTGAAATTTCGAAAAAATGTTTTTTTTTTTGGGTATTTTATAGACTAAGAGCCAGCGCTTGGCTAACCCTCCTCATAGTATCAAAGCTGAATTTTTTTGTGAGTGTTCTTCCAATAGTAGGTATGAACTTCTGTTCTAGTGAATTCCTGAGAGGTGGTGCCTACGTGAGATATCGGGCGCAAAAGATCGAGAAAAACAGTTTTTGCAAATATCTCGCTAACGGTTATATCTACAAAAAAATTAACTTCCACAATTTTGTAGCTCATTGAATTTCATATCGAAAAATGGTGCTAATTGTTTTCGTACGACCTATAGTTTTGGAGATATGGTCCAGTGAAATTGGACCTTCCGATCCAACATATAAAACCCATACTTTTTTTTTCTTTAAACGGTCTATTTTATAGTTTCAAAGTATGCACCAAAATTCGAGACCAATTTTACTGTCGTTCAAAAAGTTATTCAGGCACAAAGGTCGAGAAAATTAGTATCTCGCTAACGCTTATTTCTACAAAAAAACTGATTTTCTCTACCTTTTGCACCCGATATTTCGCGAAGGCACCACCTCTCGATTTAACTAAAACAAAAGTTAAAATTCCTTCTTAGAAAAATACCCACACAAAATCAATGAGCTACAAAATTGTGGAAGTTAATTTTTTTGTAGATATAACCGTTAGCGAGATATTTGCGAAAAACTGTTTTTCTCGACCTTTTGCGCCCGATATCTCACGTAGGCACCACCTCTCAGGAATTCACTAGAACAGAAGTTCATACCTACTATTGGAAGAACTCTCACAAAAAAATTCAGCTTTGATACTATGAGGAGGGTCAGCCAAGCGCTGGCTCTCCGTCTATTAGCTAAAAAAAAAAATATATGTCGTTAATTTTAGTTTCCAATTTTTATTTTTATTATAAACCTTGAGTCACGACAAAAAATTTGATATACCGTACGACTCATTCCGAGCACTTTTGAGATCGTAATAAAATAGAAACCGCATCAAGCCTGGATTTTAATTAAATTTACTATGCGCCACCTATCTATTATGACCTTCAAAAGAATTGAAAAAAGTCTCAGCTCACTTTTTGGACACCCTCTTTCAGATTTTTGGGCGTAATCCTAGAAATTCAAAAAAAAAAAAATCAGTCTAATGTATATGTTACATCTACATATGTACCTATGTATATGTAACTAATATTACCATCATCTCAAAACTTTCCAAAATTGGACTTATTTCACTTCAAAAAAAAAAATAAGAGATTCATATAATAATCTCTGAGCTTTATAGAAGAACTGTTCAGAAAATTCGATCTAATATTTTAGATATTTGAGTATTATTAAATCAAATTGCATTTATTGTATATATGTACGTAAGTATGTAAGTATTTTGCCAAAGCTACGATAAGTTTTTACAAATAATTTCGATATTAGTTTAATTCCATCATTAGAAATTAAAATATATCATGAAAAAACTTGCTGTTAACACTCAAAACTGAAATTATTTTGGCAAATAAGTACATTGTGATTTTAAATGATTTTTATTTAAAAATTAATTTTTAATTGAACTTTTAGTCCTAATCATATTTGCAAAGATTGATTTTCATATAAATCTATCAATGCATTTTCTAAAAAATTATAATTTGTCAAAAAGTTCAATTAAAAATTAATTTTCATTATAAACATGTTATTAAGTAACACACTTAAAAAATTCTTAAAGATTTTTTTTAGGTAAATGTACATATGTTGTAATCGATAATTTCATTTTCACAAAGCAATTGTGAAATGCATCGATAAATAAATTAACATAATAAGAAGGTGGTGGTCCGTTATAATTAATCAAATAACAATTGGAGAAAATCAAAAATATTTGTTTCAAAAGAATTGTTAATAAAGAGAATAGACAAAAATTAAATAATTTATTTTTTCATGCAAAATCAATACAAAATACTCACCGTTATAATCGTAGTTTTATTTGAAAATAGTTTTGCGAAGTTGACGATCGAAAAATGTCATAATCTAGAATCTATACAACTCAAATTATAATTACTGCCGTCCTAAGCAAGAATGCCGTAACTCCAATTTTCCAAAAAAATTAGTTTACGGCGTTTTTTGGGTCATCTCGGTTCAGTCCGTCAACCCACAAGAACAGGTTGCATTATACCTTCATTTTCCATATAAAAACAACTACGACTTTTGTCGTTTCTCCCAGCCGTTCACATAAACATAAACACAAAAACTCATTTTACAAAAATAAAAATTTATCGGAGTTACGGCATTCTTTCTTAGGACGGCAGATTAAAAAGAAACCAAGAAAGTTTCTGCATGGCAACAATTTTTTTCATTTTCTTTCAGTGTATTTATAATCAGTTACCTTGTTTAAATTTGTTTCAAAATAGCACGCTTGAAGTGAAAGCGTTTATGCGCATTATGCATAATGGCGATCCTGCTCAGAGAGTTTACTCGTGGCCTATAGCACAATCGCTTAAGCACCGCGTTCTCTTTCATTAGAAAACCGGAGTCACGGGTTCGAGTACGGTTTCTGGCAAGATTTAACTAAAAACTGATCTGATGAGGCTATATACATGTTTATATATGAAAATATATAAATATGTATGTGGAAGTAGCCGAAACATATGTAATCAATTTCCATGTTAACACTTGCTTTCGTCTGTTGTTGAAAAATTGCAAAAATGACTGTTTAATTAGTTCAATATAAAATTATCATACTTCAATTTAGAAAAAGCGCGTTGGTACTTTCATTAGTACTATACAAGCAATAAAAAAACAGTCAATAAACTAACTTCATAATTTATCTAGGGGAACCTGCCTATCTATCATTAAAATTCTCGTAATTTCGAGAGCCTGCATTGTATGTGGAAAACAAATCCGCCCTTGTAGGTTTTAATTGTAGCTAGCGTAGCATGTCTCAAAACCAGAGTGTGTTACCAACTAACAATTTGGCAATTTTTCACAACAGACGGCGCTAGTGAGCCTTATGAGTTATGCATAATGGCGATCCTGCTCAGAGAGTTTACTCGTGGCCTATAGCACAATCGCTTAAGCACCGCGTTCTCTTTCATTAGAAAACCGGAGTCACGGGTTCGAGTACGGTTTCTGGCAAGATTTAACTAAAAACTGATCTGATGAGGCTATATACATGTTTATATATGAAAATATATAAATATGTATGTGGAAGTAGCCGAAACATATGTAATCAATTTCCATGTTAACACTTGCTTTCGTCTGTTGTTGAAAAATTGCAAAAATGACTGTTTAATTAGTTCAATATAAAATTATCATACTTCAATTTAGAAAAAGCGCGTTGGTACTTTCATTAGTACTATACAAGCAATAAAAAAACAGTCAATAAACTAACTTCAAAAAAAGTGTACATATATCTATGAAGCAAAACACGCCAAGTGTACCAGGTTTAAATTTTTTTGTCGCCGATTTCGCTCAAATTTGGATATATGGTAGATCCGGTGTGCAAGAACAATAACACAGACCCACAAAAAAAAAAGTACCATGCGCGAAAGATCAGACCACCTGAACTTCATGTTTTCGGGGTCGCTGAATCCGAATATGATGCCAGAATATCGAAGTTGGTTCGCGTTTTTTCAGAAATCAACAATAATGCTGAAAATTATTGGTTTTTGCCGATATCTGAAAAAACGCGAACCAACTTCGCTATTCTGGCAGCATATTCGGATTCAGCGACCCCGAAAACATAAAGTTCAGGTGGTCTGATCTTTCGCGCATGGTACTTTTTTTTTTGTGGGCCTGTGTAATCCGGGAGGATTTGGTCCTAGTACAATTTGTTGTTAAAATACAGGGTGTTGAAGTTGGCGTTTTTAGTAATTTTCACGAAAAGGGTATTTATTCAAAAATTTTTAGCTTACACTAAAGTTTGTAAATTTATAAATCTAAGTTACAGGTCCCATTCATTTTGAAGTGTTCTTTTTATAAAAAAATATTTCTTGGTGAATTTTTTTGGAATTTTTTGAAACTTTTTTTTTTTAGAAAAATTTTTTTTTTTTGAAAAATTTTTTTTATTAAAAATTTTCGCAAAAATTATTGAAAGGAAAAAAATTTTTTTTAACTTTTCAAAATATTTCAAAAAAAATCACACTTATTGCTTGGACGATTCTAAGCATTTTTTGCCTAGTACACTTTTTACGTAAGATGCTTTCCTCTCGAGTAAAAAAAGATTTTTGCCTTCAGCGGGCGTTCAAAAGCCAAAAACACCCATGTAGCGTCCGAATCCCATCTTGAGTCATACATCATTTTAAAGCTTATAAATTATGATTTAATTTAAAGTATTTTTAAAAAAAAAATTAGGGGTGGTTTTTTTAAAAAAAATTCAAAAGTATTTTTAAGTTTAAAAAATTTTGGTGAAAAAATTTTTTCACCAAGAAATATTTTTTTGTAAAAAGAACACTTTAAAATGAATGGGACCTGTAACTTAGATTTATAAATTTACAAACTTTAGTGTAAGCTAAAAATTCTTGAAAAAACACCCTTTTCATGAAAATTACTAAAAACGCCAACTTTAACACCCTGTATTTTAACAACAAATGGTACTAGGACCAAATCCTCCAGGATTATTGTTTTTGCACACCGGATCTACCATATATCCAAATTTGAGCGAAATCGGAGACAAAAAAATTTAAACAGGTACACTTGGCGTGTTTTGCTTCCTATATATTAATACGTAAGACAAAAATTTGTCCTACCTCTTTTACTATGTTAGAAATGGAGCACGACTTTGAATTACACTAGTGTACAGCCAAAATTCCCAGTGAATGTCATTATTCATTTTATATGTAAAATGGGCTGCTGATTCCGAAAATCGTCGTTTTTGAGATATCGGTCATTTTCGGTTTTTGGACCAAAAAAAAAAGATAGTTCCATTTCAATACAAATATCTCAAGAACCAATGTTTGCATGTAAACGTATTACATGTCATATGATCGTCTCACTTTTTTTGAAATTTGCAGTTGGGTTCTCTGATTTTTATAAAAATTCACAGAGGCGTTCTAAGTGCTTAGCATGGAGACCTCTCATTATTAGTTTTGCGAAAAAAATTTTTTTTTCCAAGTTATGAACATGGAACTTCAGAGTGTCCAAGTGGTGTTTTTGCGAAAAATCGATGCAATTTTTTTTTTCTAAGTCCCGCCATTTTGTCAAAAATAAATTTTTTAAATTTTTGTTTTCGGATTCTTGTAGCATTTTAAACGTTTATTTATTTTCCATTTTTAAATTTGGAAAATTTTGAAAATTTGCAAAATGGCGGCCATTTATTGAAAAGTCTTAAAAGTTGATTATCTCAAAATGATATTTTTTTTATTTTCTTATTTTTTTTTACAAAAAGATGAATAAAATACAAATATTTTGTAGAAGACTTGTTTTGCGCGAAATTGCTGTGAGAGCCACAGGAACTTTTTTCTAAAAAGTCACGTGACAATTTTTTTAACTTTGTTTTGTGCTTTCATTTACACCCACTAGGTGGCCAAAAAAAAAAATTTCAAAGTACAAGGATATAACTTCCATTACTTAGAAAATAGACGTTATACCAAAAAAAACCAATATTTCCTATATGAATCATAAAAATAAGTATTGACGAAATGACGGCCATGTTTTGGAAAATTGATTTTTAAGATTTTACTTAAGAGTTTTGAAAAACGAATGTTCATCATAATATCCTTAAAAAAAATTTTAAGAAAAAAAAAATTTTTTTTTTTTTTTTGGAAAATTGATTTTAAAGATTTTTCAAAACATGGCCGTCATTTCGTCAATACTTATTTTTATGATTCATATAGGAAATATTGGTTTTTTTTGGTATAGCGTCTATTTTCTAAGTAATGGAAGATCGATCTGTGAATTTTTATTAAAATCAGAGAACCCAACTGCAAATTTCGAAAAAAGTGAGATGATCACAGCCATTAAAGGTAATTAAATTATCTACAAATTATGTTCACATCAGTTTTTGGTTGGTTTGTTAGCTTTGGCGAAATACATTGATTTCCAAAAAAACATTTTTTTTTTTTTCGAAAAAATTAAGAAAAAATCGAAACCAACTTAAAATTTATACAAGAAAAACTAACTTTTTTATAATATTTTGTTTTTTTGAATCATAGGCTATATATTTATGAAGGAAATAAGATACTATTTAAGAAAATCGATAGAAAAATGTAAAAGTTGTATACAATTCATTGATAAATTGCGTTTATTCCTATTTTTTTCGGTTTTTTTTTAGTAAACTGTCGATAATTTGAAACTTTTTGTAAAACACATGAGAAAATCCAAAAAATTTTTAAAGTAGCCGTTAAAAAAAAAAATACCCGTGTCTCGTCGTTTTTTCCAGCACGTCAGCTTTTTTTTTTAATCGATTTTTGAAATTTTTTAATCCACTGTACAAGAAAAAACAAAAATTACACATTCTTGTGTTAAATCGATGAATCTAACTATATGATCCTTACATCTGAGGTGTATCATGTGTTCAGTAAACTTATGCAGGATATTACAAGGAATATTTTTGTAGAAAATTTTAACCCTCTAAGACCCATGTGGGTCATTTTGACCCCCCACATTTAGGTTAAAAGACCTACATGTGGGGGTTTTAGAGGGTTAAAATTGTCTACGAAAATATTCCTCGTAATTTTTTAAAAAAAAAAATTGGAAGTAAATAAATTTAAAACGAAGTTTTTAATTTAAAATTGACCTTAAAGCCTGAACAACATCCACAAATTTTACAATTAAAAAGGTCACAAAATCAACTTTATTATATAAACTATGATATAAAAAAACAAAATGATTTTTTGAGTTTTTTTTTCTTGTATAAATCTGCAGTTGATTTTGACTTTTTTTTCAAAGAAATCAATTTATTCCTCCGAAACTAACAAACCAGCCAAAAAGTGTTGTAAGTGTCATATAGGTAATTTAATTACCTTTAATATGACATATAATACGTTTGAACACAAACATTGGTTCTTGAGATATTTGTATTTAAGTGAAACTATCTTTTTTTTTGGTCCAAAAATCGAAAATGACCGATATCTCGAAAACGACACGAAATAAAAAAAAAATAATGCGATTTTCGGAATCAACAGCCCATTTTACATGCAAAATGAATAATGGCATTCACTGGGAAAAAATTTTTTAATCATTTGTAAACTAGTGTTATATATCATTGGAAAGGTATTTGTGTATAAATGTGCACAAAGTTAAAATTATTTTAATATTTTGCCATTAAGCCAAGTATGATAAATGATCTTTCCTATTTCGTACCAACTAGCAAAAAAAGTAATAAAACTATTCAAAAAATATAAAAATTATTTAATAAATTTGTGGTCAAATTTTGGCCATCATAACGTCCATATTATCATGGATACCGACTGCAAATGTATTTCTTATGTTGACTCTAGACTAAAAGAATAATTCTGAAAAAAATTTTAACCCTTGGACTACCGGGTCAAAAATGGCACGTAATAAATTCTCTAAATAAATAACACATACAAGCAAGGTTTTGGTTTTAAGCATTTCTAAAGTAACTCTATGCGTTGAATCCGAATCCGAGGTCAGAATTGACCCACAACTTCAGGATTTGGAGATATTTGAGGTCAAACTCATGAAAATGGCTATTTTGGCTATTTTTGAGGTTTGATGCAAACTGCACAAAATTTTCATTATTTTTTTTACCAAATGTATCATGTAGTTCCGTAATATTTCTTCGAAATGAGCTCTTAAAAAATGCCATACGATACTTTGTTTAAAAGTTAGGCCGATTTAAGATGGCATGTCATGACATCTTGAAATCCCATAAAACGGTTTTGAACTTTTTAATAGCTCGTTTTGAAGGTGAAAAGTGGTACTCAGTAATGAATTATGCAAAACAAAAAATAAAAAAAATTTTGTGTAGTCTACAACTAACCTCAAAAGTAACAAAAGTAATTATTTTTCGTATATTAACCTCAAATATCTCTATTTTACAAAAATCCTAATGTAAAAATTATGCGCACTTTTACCCAAGTTACTTGTTCTAGTAGTATCTTCAGTATTTTCTAATAAATTATTGAAAAACAGCTTCTTCTTTTTCGTCTGTCTTTTGCAACCAGACTTCGACTAAATCGGAATTACGGAAGAATAGTTGCCTGAAAAAAAAATTCATAAAAAAAACGGGCAAAATCGGGAGTCTATATTTCTAAATAACATTAACAATAGCAACGTCTTACTAGTTTTGGGTTTCTTAGGACTAACAAATTCCAACAAAATTTTAATTCCACGAAGTTCAAAATTTCAAAAAAATACTAAAAGTCAGGGGTCTAATTTGAATTTTAAATTTTTCCACAGAAAACCAGAAATATTTAAATGTTTTGAATTACATTGCATTATACATAATATCATCCATTTTATAAATTTTTATTTTAGAAAAAAACAAATTATTTTAATTACTTTTTATTAATTGAAAAAAGGAGTTAAAATCACGCCTTTTTTGCGTTATCGCATTAAAATGCAAATGCATCAACTTTGACACATCGCTGAGGAACGGAAAACTACTTTTTCCCAAAACATAAAAGACTTTTGTTTGTATTGAAGTATTCTCCGTTACACTGCATCAACAAAAACTCAATAGCAATACTTGTAGAAATTGAATTTTGGCCAAAAAAGTGTGCCTTTTGACCTATAGTGCATTGGGCTATTCTAGTTAAGATGAATACACGTCGATCAGTGGCATACCGTCAAGGTTTTGAAGCATGGATTGATGAAAGAAAATTCTTCCACAATTCTCTATAATAGCTTGATATTTGCAGCAAGAAGGCCAAATCAGAGATACCGAATAAACATCTTGTCTTAAGTTGCTCTTCGCATATTCTTTTTTGCAGGCTTCATTTGACATCAATAGCATGACTATAGATTTTGTTCTCGATGAAGGCTTCTTTAATTCACACAAAGGACTAAATTAAATTGTTTGAAATAAAAACGGTTTTGAATGAATAAAGAGAAAGGAAGCAATAAATTAGAAAATCAAAAATCATAGTTTTAAGAAAAGCACTCAAATATGCTTCGAAACACAATTGTTTGCATTTTGTAGCCAGGATACCTTAGAACTCAGACGTGATAGAATTTTTTTAATTTTTCCCTAAGTTATGTCACGTTAAACCTAAAGAAGAAACAATATTTATTTCGACTATTAATACCATGTAATCCAATGTAATCAATTCATTGAATATGGTTAGGTGACGGAAGAAAGTTACGTATTTATAAGAAAATAACATTTATGACCAGATTTTCTTGTTTTTGTTCTATTGTGTAGCAAAATTTAGCAACAAAATCTTGAACAGAATTTAATGAGCACCTCGGAAATTGAAAGAATAAAGGTACAAGTAAACAACACTTAAGTAAACTGAATTGAATATATATACATTAGAGAGGATCAATTTGTTCCAAGCCAAATTTTTCCACTTACTTTCATTCAGTTTCGGATTTTCCGATAAAATCTAAGTTAAAAACTCCTTGGGACCATATATCTGCGGTGAATTTCGACAACAAAAACAACAACAACAAAATACCTTTCATATGACATCAATATTTTTCAAATCCATCCAGTGGTTCCCAACTTATAGCGGTTTTCATAGAAGATACTTATATCCGGATCTTCTGATGGCTATATCTCCGAAACTAGGTCCGAGAGACCGTTTTTATCACATATTCTTTTTAAGAACTAAGAATTTAATGATAAAAAATTAGTTTCAGAATTTTTGCGAATTTATCACTAAACGACACATGACCATTTTGACCTCCATATGACCTTGAAATCTTTTTTCTCAGATGTTCTGGAGAAAAACGGAGCCCGGATTCGGATTCAGGACGTCAAAGTCCCTAGGATACATATGGTCTGATCAAAACGCCATGCCATTTTTTTATTTTGTAAGCCTGTGTAATTGATAACTTCCGAACAACTTGTTGTATTGCTATGATTTTAGCACCGTTAGAAAGGTGTTCTTGCGTAGTATCAACGCTTTGGCTAATTTATTGAAAAAAAAATATCTGGTTCAAGAGTTATGACCTTTTGAATGAAAATATATAAAAACTTTATACAAAATGTACCAAAAAATTTCATCCTTTTTTTAAAAAAAATATACTTTTAAATTTTTTTATAGTGTATAAAAAGAACTATCTAGAGAGGGTCTATTCATCCAGATACGGCTAGTCATTTCAAAGTTATGACCGTTTGAATGAAGACAGATAAGAACTTCATACAAAGTATATTAGAAATTTAATCTTCCTAGAAAAAAAAACCGTTATTTTTGAACTTTTTTCTATAGCTCATCAAAACGCCTTTCCAACGCAGTCCTGTTCCTTAAGATACGGCTAGCAATTCCAAAGTTATGACATTTTGAATGAGAGCAGATGAGTACTGTTGAGTGAAAAAATATTTAAAACAAAGTTGAAGAAAAAAAATTTTTTTTTTTTTTTCATGAGTTCTTGTGTAGCACTTTCGATTACCATTAATTAGTAGAAAAAAACCGCCAAAGGATTTTTTGAAGTTGGGTCACTAAGCGGTGCTATAATGGCTCAAAGTTCGAAAAATCAAGTATTATAGAGAAAATGTATGCTTTGATTCAAAATGTCGTAATTTTGGAATTTCTTGCCGTATCTTATAGAACAGAACTGTGTTGGAAAAGCCTTTTAATAAGCTATAGAAACAAATTCAAAAATAACGGTTTTTTTGTTTTTGGAAGATTAAATTTCTAATATACTTTGTATGAAGTTTGTATTTGTCTTTATTCAAAAGGTCATATTTTTGAAATGCCTAGCCGTATCTGGATGAATAGACCCTCTCTAGATAGTTCTTTTTATACACTATAAAAAAATTAAAAAGTATATTTTTTTTTTAAAAAAAAGATGAAATTTTTGGTACATTTTGTATAAAGTTTTTATATATTTTCATTCAAAAGGTCATAACTTTTGAACCAGATAACTTTTTCAATAAATTAGCCAAAGCGTTTATACTACAAAACGTCCTTACTACGCAACAACACCTTTCTAACGGTGCTAAAATCATAGCAATACAACAAGTTGTTCGGAAGTTATCAATTATCAAAGACAATCTCGCAACATCGAAAGAAACCCAAAACTTCAAACGATTTTTGGCTGAGTCGAAATTCACCGCAGATTTATGGTCCCAAGGAGTTTTTAACTTAGATTTTAACGGAGAATCCGAAACTGAATGAAAGTAAGTGGAAAAAAATTTGATCCTCTCTAATATACATACATAAGAATATTTAAGCAGTCAAACAAACAAGTTCTTAACCTGCTAAGATTATTCAAAATATACAACACACATATGGTACTATTTTTATAGGCCATGGATAGAACGACTTAATATAACGACTTAATATATATAACACAAAGCGTTCCAAAAGAAAGTTTATATTTAGTGGACCGACTAAAAATAAAGTAAGCCATCTATCGAAAATGTGTTTATTATTCATTAAATTACACAATTTGAAATTATATAAAATTAAATTAAATCAGACCAGGGGTATAGCATTTTTTTCCAACTGAAAATATTGATCCATAAAACAGCTCACTTCAAGAATATTTATAATATAATATTTTCACATTGATAGGCCCACATTTTCCAATTTTAAATGAAGTAATTTTCCACTAAAAAAATATGTTTATTTGCTTATTTATTTATTTGTTTATTTTTTAGGCCGAATTTGTTTATAAGTACTTGTAATTATACCAGAAATATCATAAAAGTTATTTACTTTCATAACTACATTCATACATACTCATACGCATTTAAGAAAGACTTCCCAACAAACAATTTTATAACCTTTTCAATTCTTTCGCTTGAAAAAAGTAAATTCTCAAATTTTTTCATAACCAATTTTCAAACGTTTGGAAAATATTATTTTTTTTATTATTTTTAAAATTGATTTGCAAGGTTAAATCCAACAAACAATTTTATAACCTTTTCGATTCTTACGCTTGGAAAGAAAGAATTCTTAAATGCTTTCATAACCAATTTTCAAACGTTTCAAAACGCTATTTTTTTCGAATTTTTACAATTGTTTTGGAAGGTTAAAATCAATTAGAATTATAATAAGTTATTTTCCAAACGTTTTTGTTTGTTGGGTTGTCTGTAAAATTTACAGTGTAAATGACGTCAAGAGACCCCTTAAACATCAGATTAATGTGACAATATTTATAACTAAAAATATTCGCCAGTGTTAACAACAATTTAGCGATAATTCTTACAAGTAAAAACATTATAAACCTAAAAATATTACAAACATACATGTGAATATCCTATATTTGTATGTATATTTAATGAAAAATCTTTTTAACAAATGCAATAAATGCAGACGCCTGTTATTTATTTTCTATATACATATGTATGTAAAAACACACATTATTGGATCCGGTGACCAGAAATCCTAAATATATCATACTTACACGGATAAAAATACGCATCATAATTTTTACTCCACTCGGCTAGTCGAAAAATTAAAGTAATCAACACAAAATTTCAAGTATTTGATGGATCCCTAACGTCATATTTACAAATAAAATGTAGTTAAATAATAAAGGAATATTTACTACAAATTTCCTACATTTGACTTTATGTAAAGTAATTTATACTTTCAGAAAAAATATGTATGACCATTTTGAATTTATAATTCTAGTAAAAATAACTTAATTTTTTTCACGCACAAAAATGAGTGTCATAATTGTCACCTAAGTAAGGTAAATATCATAAAAATATAAAATCATTTTGACTTTTATAATTTTAGTAAAAATTTCTGTTTTTGGACAGACATTTTCTTTGTATACAAATTTGTTTGCTTCTACATCACATGCGTAAGCAGCGCAGAGGATATGTATCTGACTACCATACGGAAGGGCCAGGGTTCGTACCCCAGCGCCGGTCAGTTAATTTTTTGTTTTTTGTTTGAACTATACAGTAAGGTAAATATCACGCCAATTTTTTCATATAAATTTCTAGGGAACATACATTCTGAATTGACTAAAACAGTAAGGTGAAATTTATTTCGGTGTAAAGTTGTCACTATTCAGACTTGAAATTCTGGTAAAATTTATGAGAAATAAAGTAGCAAGTACTATTTTTTTTCTCCGTGTATGTACAAAATACAATTTATATAGTTTTAATGGATGAATTTTTCGTTATATCGAGGGATAAACATCACTTGTTTGTTGCTTATCTCATCGATTTAATGTAAGTTCTTATCGGATATAAGTAGCTTATGATGTAATTAAGTTAAGCTAAGCTTAAACAGGAAAACATCCACTGTGATAACTGTGTGTTCCAGTTATAGTAGAAATTTTTTCTAACTGTATTTTTCCTGCACCTCCAAATCCGATGTATGTATATGCTGCCGAGTCAGGTGGATTATCCCCTTTATGATGGATACCACTTGAAGAGTTAATTCCCATCTCTTTTGAGCCATGTATCATAAGTTTAATATTCTTAGCAACGCTCCATGCAGTAAAGTTATAAGCTTTAGGCTTCACCCGGAAAACTTTGCCATCATAATGTCCGAATCCAAAAGACGCCTCCACCTGAGTACAGAAACAACTGGTGTGAAATTGCCACTGTCAACCTCTGAACAGAACTGAACAGAAAGCCGTGCACTCTAGGTGAAACGCGCCAGCGGCTTCATTCTCATTATTACATTAGTTCGCTACACAACAGGTGTTGCGAAGATTATCCAGAATAAACTTTGCCCTAAGACCGGATGTTGTGAGAATGGAGTCACAGCTGGTAGTTCAAAAGAGAGCTATCCGTACAAGTGCATCGCGTTGAAATAAACTATACCGTTGGTAATTTATTTCCATCAAAAAACCATCTAAGATTTTAAGATGCTACTGTCTTTATAACATACTCCGATGATATAAACCCATAATCTTAAAAATGGGCCATAATCTTTAGAAGTGATATAATCTTTAGAATGGCCATAATGTTTAGAATGGCCCATAAATTTCAATAAATATCTGACATTTCATATCTTAATCGGCTGTTGCTTATCAGTCAACTACAAATTAAATAGGTAAATATATGGATAAGAAAATGTTTGTTCTTTAAGAATATCATGTATAACGAAATGGAAAAAGAGAGCAAGATAAGTATAGGTATAGGAGAGTACCTACAAATTGTCAAGCAAGATCCCAAAACAAAAATACGTATGAGAGAAGTAGGTATTAATATAGGTCATAATAAATTGATAAAGAGAAAAAGACAAAGTTTTTTTTTATAAAAACAATTCGTCAAATACAAACCAGGCTTGAAGTAAAGTTCAATAACAAGCAAAAAATAAACAAATTGACCCAGTGTAGCTACACATAAGAGAGTACTCCGTGTAAACTTTACGTATGAGTTAAATTTAAAGAGCCAAAACGCAAAGAGCAACCGGCATTTGTACACTAACAAAATGCAGGCACAGAGCTCAGTACGTCAAGTGGTCGCATTTCTATCAGTCAGCACCAGCAACAAACACTTGGAGAACTGCACGACACCTTACAAACGAGACAACAAAAGTCAATTGAAATTCATTCGTTACAAGACAACGTTACGGAACAGTTCAAATCAGTAGGAGTTTTACGGAGTACCTACGATAATAATAACTGAGTGAACGAATAAATAATCAAACCATAATCACAATGGCAAGTCAAATGAAGAAAGAGAAGGTGGGCATTGTCGGCAGGTATGTATACTAAAAATTTTGTATTGCATATAGTGAGTACAAGGGTATATCCACAGATAAAGTCGAATTAGATATGTCGTATTCAAAGTGTGTAAACAATCCTATGAAGACAAAATATGCAAATAGGCCATCCTCTTCTAATTTAGATTTTATCGCACGAAACTATTGTGGTAGTTAAGGGTTATGCTCATAGGCTTGCCAACTTTTCGATTTCCAAAAACCACACACAGTGAAAAGAAGTTCCCAAAAAAAAGTGTCATTACTTTCTAATTACAAAAAAAAGAATATTGTCCGGGCGAAAGCCGGATGGTTGGCAAACCTGGTTATACTGCGTTTCCACCTGAGACTAAACTGTGCTGAAATAAGTAAATCGCATCGTTAAATCCAACCTGTTTCCACCGACCGAAAGAGATTTATTTTTGACAGTAAATGTCATAAGCAGTAAAATTAAAGCTGTTTTCATTTTCTTCTTTATATTAATCTTTCATTTGCTTTGTATTAAATGACATTTAACGCCCATTGTCAAAGTAAAGAGGTACAACTTGTCGAAAATAACCAAAATAAGTAGCTCTGCTGTGATTAATACGCAGATTTAAAATAATTCTCGGCAAAAATTGATTTATTTTCGTATGGTAAATCACGTTAACTGCTACCACTCGATTGCCAATTGCAGGAGGAGCATCAAATTGAAGTGTTAAATTGCCCAGTCGGTAAAAAAACGCATCTGATTGCGGTCACTTTTTGACCAGTGTATGGTGTTCATGTTGGACATCTACTTATTTGCATACAAAGTTTGATCAATATAGCTTATGAAGCTTAGTACGATTTTAAAAATAATGCCCAAACTTTAATGGCTAATGACTTGTAAAGTAATAGAAAATTGGTAAAAGTACTGTTTTATGGGGCAAATGATGGCTATCCAACTCCATTGAAAACTGAATGAATTTCACTAATTGCTGGATCTGTTATATAACTTTTAGTATGCCTCAAACAATCGATGCAATTTTAAGCAAGGATAACTCAGAATCCGGACGTAATAGAAAAAACCAATGAGGTCTCGACTTTTTTTTAGTTAAAAATACAGTTGTTGATTCCAAATCCGGTTACTGTTTTTCTCTATCTGGCCTGTGATCCGAGTAATCCTTGTTTGAAATTGCAGAAAACGCTATTTTCAAACATATGGCGCATATGCAGAGAGAAGCGAGCTAACTTTTGTAAATGCCATCGGATAGCCATAATCTTCCTCATTGAACCTTACTTTTAAAGTTTTCAAGTTAGATCACTACTTTCCAAGATTACATCCATTAAAGAAAAGAAACCTCAATTCCATACGAATTTCTTACAGTCCATTACATAGAGTTGCGATTCATTTATTTCAATTAGTGATGAGCAAACCAAGACCAAGACCAAAACCATAGCAGTCTTGGTCTTGGTTTTGATATTGAGTCTTGTTCTTGTTCTTGATCTTGGTCATAAAGTCTTGGTCTCGGTCTTGTACTTGAAAAAATTTCTAAAGATTGTTGAGTATTTAAAATTTCAAAACCTTATTTTTACAAAACAGTTGGGTTTTTAAGATGCCAAATTTCGAATTGAGATATGATTTTATGCTTGAATGGGGCGTAACACACCTATTATTATTATAATCGTGAGCAAGACCAAGACCATAGAAGTTCTTGGTGGTCTTGCAAAATTACCAAGAACAAGATCAAGAATCAAGATCAAGACTAATATTGCTGATCACTAATTTCAATTGAAGATATATCGGAAAGTTGTGATATAATTGGAAAAGTTTAAAAAGGTAGACTAGAGCTGCTTGATGGTGATGGGAAAAGTTAACTACACTATTGCTTGGATGCGCGCGTTATGCTTCAAAAAACGTTTTCTGCACTTAAGAGCATGAAGTAATTGCATCCCAGATCTGATAGAGAAAAACAGTTATCAGTTTCGGAATTAGCGACCTCAAATGAACCAAAAGAATGCCATTATTCATTTTATGTGTAAAATGGGCTGCTGATTCCGAAAATCGCATTATTTTTTTTTTATTTCGTGTCGTTTTCGAGATTTCGGTCATTTTCGGTTTTTGGACCAAAAAAAAAGATAGTTCCATTTAAATACAAATATCTCAAGAACCAATGTTTGTATTCAAATGTTTTGTATGTCATATTAAAGGTAATTAAATTATCTACAATTGATATTCACTTCACTTTTTGGTTGGTTTGTTAGTTACGGCGAAATAAATTGATTTCTAAAAAAACATTTTTTTTTTCGATAAAATTAACAAAAAATCAAAATCAACTGCAGATTTATACGAGAAGAAATAACTTTTTTATAATTTTTTTTTGTTTTTGTATCATAGACTATATATTTGTAAAGAAAATAAGATACCACTTAAAAAAATCCATGGAAAAATGCAAAAGTTGTTTACAATTCATTGAAAAGTTACCAAAATGCGTTTTTCTCGAAAACGACACAAAAAAAAAAAAATAATGCGATTTTCGGAATCAGCAGCCGATTTTACATATGAAATGGATAGTGGCATTCACTGGGAGATTTGGCTGTTGCATAGTGTATTTTATAATTTTTTTTTTTTTTTTTTTGAAAGTGGAATAAGTCTGTTAAGGGGCAAAAGTAATGTCATAATATGACATTTTGTTAGAAATTAATAAAATTGAGCTATGTTTTCACGAAAAGTTTACGTAATGGTGTAGAATTGACAGTATTAAGCTTAAAAAAGTATATCGTTCAAATAACACAATCCTGCGATGAAAAAAAGTATGAGGTCAGAGTATCTGATTTTTAAAAGATTTTTGTTTGATGAATCCGAATATGACCTCCGATTTGCTCCATCACGTCTGAGATCCGAGTTATCTTTAATTTAAAGTGCAAGAAACGCTATTTTCAGACATATGGCATGCATCCCAAAAGTAGTCTAGTTCACTTTTGACAGCGGCATTGAATAGATCTGAGCTTTCTCTTTCAAGCGTACTTTTAACTTTTCCAATTGGATCATTAGTTTCCGAGATATCGTCCATTGAAGTAAAGGTGTACAAATCGAATATAGTCCTTTACAGGGACTAGCGATACCTTTACTTCAATCGATGATTTCTCGGAAACTAATGATTCAATTGAAAAAGTTAAAAGTACGCTTTAAAGAGGAAGCTCAGGGCTATTCAATACCACTGTCAATAGTGAACTAGACTACTTTCGGAATGCATGCCATATATCTGAAAATAGCGTTTCTTCCACTTTAAATCAAGGATAACTCGGATCTCAGACGTGATGGAGCAAATCGGAGGTCATATTCGGACTCAGCGATCTAAAATCACCTACTCTCATCTCATACTTTTTTAACTTTTCAAAAACGCAGGACTGCGTAATTGATTATTATGGCACTAGATGTGTATGATATATCTTTTGCCTCCATATAGACTTATTCCACTTAAAAAAAAAGGTTCAAATTATCACATCAATCACATCTATATATTTTAACTCCACAAATAGCGGCTTAATTGGACGTTCTTGGTCAATGTTATTCGCCTCTGTCGGTTATCAGGTGATGCTTTTCGATATACTGCCTGAACAAGTGGAAAATGCCCTCACCAATACGAAAAATGAATTGGAAAACTTGGAAGCCAAAGGTTTGTTGCGCGGCAAACTAAGCGCTGCACAACAATTTGCCTGCATGTCGGGTACCAATGACCTTAAAGAGTTAGTCAAGGGCGCTATGTTCATTCAGGAATGTATACCAGAGCGTTTGGATATGAAACAAGCACTATACAAACAATTGGATGGCGTTGTTGATGATAAAACAATATTGTCCAGTTCAACGAGTACCTTTCTGCCATCATTGTTTAGCAAAGATTTGAAGCATAAGGCAAACGTAAGTTGAAAAACAATAGTTTCTTTTTTATTTTTAAGCTTCAATTCACCTTAATTTAACCTTGAGTTAACAACACTTGGCAACAAAAACAAAAATAAGTATAAAATACTTGAACTAAATACCTTTTTTTTGTAATTGAAAAAGCAAACAAAACACAATTTATTACAAAAAATAAAAATCCCACAAGTTAACTTGAATGTTAAATATTTTTGCAATAAAACGTGTTGAACAACTTCTTGAGAGATACTTGTACTGTAGTTAGAAGCGCGAGAAAAACATTGCATCTTTGATAACGTCAAGAGATTGCAATTGTAAACAGGGACTTTCAGAGGGCGTACTTATATTTACAGAATAATAAATAACAGATAATGATGATAAGAAAACTTCTTAAGATAATACTATCAGTATGAAGGCAGTGTACTCGTATGATGATGTATGTACAAATGTACGTATTTTATTGCCCAGCGGACCACACTGCCAGCACTTCTAAGAAGTAAAAGCAGCACATGCGCACCTTACTCCCTTACTCATTTAAGTCAATTGAGGAAGAAATATTAGAAAGAGAATACCTGAGGAGCTGGGAGCTTTAAACTTGATGGGAAACGATGTTAAGATTTCCTGGGGAGATGAAGCCTAGGCAAAAATCTAACTTGGAATAGTCATCTGTCGTACATAACAAACAAAGCCTTAAATATTACAAAGACTATTTTTGCTTTTATAAAAGTGGGCGGTACCACGCCCCTAAATGGAAAAAACGTCCTCACGGCTAAACCGCTGCATCGATTTTTATGAAATTTGGTACGGAGATAGGGTTAACACTAGCGAACGATAATATGACCATTCATTATATTTTTAAGTGAGCGGTGACATACTCCTTAGGAGGAAATGCACAGACATGGTTATTAACGAAAATTTGTTTGCTTAGTTAACAGCTGGGTGTTCTTTTTAAAGGCATATCGAAATGGTCGAATTTCGACTACAGAGCAAATTCTAGTAAACATAAAACAAGGCTCACAGTAATGGTTCACTGAATGGTCCAAAAAAGAAGATGACACCTTAGGAGCTGGAGTCGTGGGACCAAGATTACAAAAAGCAATTGCAATGGGAAAAACAAATTCCATTTTTCAGAGGGAGGTCTGCTTAATAGCCTGTTTCCACCGCAGATTTAAAAGGTGATTTAAAGCAATTTCTGGATTTAGCGCTAAGGGGCTGTCCATAAACTCCATGACGCTCCTAGGCGGGGTTCGAGCAAGCGTCACGCTCGGTGTATTTTATTTGTTTTTTATATGAAGCTACCGTCACATAGAGGGGGGGGGTTCAATATGGCGAATTATAGCGTCACGGAGTTTATAGACAGCCCCTAAATCTGGGCGTTGATCCCATGATTTACCATAGGTACAATGATAAATCTATTTCTGCTGAGATTTAACTTCAATCTGTATATTTATCACAGGCTACCAATTTTCGACCTAGTGATAGTGACACCCCTGAACTTTGAAAATTGGCATTAAACACAAATCAAATTGAAGTTAAATATTAAGAAGAAAATGAAAGACAAGTTTAATTTTACTGCTTCTGATGTTTACTGACAACAATAAATCTATTTCGGTGGAAACCGGTAGGATTTAACGATGTGATTTACTAATTACTGCGTAGCTAAATCTTCGGTGGAAACAGGCTATAAGAGTACTTCCGCCACCGACATACGCATTTATTTGGACAGCCTAGCTACTCTTAAATAATTAATGGCAGGGCATTGTTAACTTCATTATCACCTAAAGATGATGGGTCTGGTAAACAATGATTCCTGTAGACTATGTCAATAGAACTCGGAAACAGTATTGCATGTGCTTTGTTCTTGCCCCGACGCAGAATCAAGTACCTAGGTGCAGAGATGTATCATTATCATTTTCGTAAGAGAAATGTCTCATAATTTTAGGGGTTTACATAATAGACTTGTAGAAGAGTCGCGATACAGTCGCGGATTAATTAAATCGTAAATCGATTTCAGCTTTAGCATTTGATTCAATTTTCATTGGAAAAATTTTCGATTTCGATTCTTGATAAAATCAAAATCTCGATTCGATTTAGTTCCAAACGAATTGGACGATAGGGGTGATTATCATCCAGGAGAGTGTTTAAAGAATACTTTATTAATCGCGTTCAAGCTTTTTCGCGCAAAACTTCCAAAATTTGGAGTATCCAATTTCTGATCGAAATGATCGTTAAGCTACCCCTAAAATTGATGCTTGAAATTGAAGATCATTCGGGAAAGCAATAAGCGGTTAAGCACAGGTTTTTATAACAATAAAGTTGTTTTTGGCTGCTGCCTTATATTCATGGTAACATGGTAAATGAAAACTTAAAATAACTTCAATATTTAATAAATATATCAAAACTCCCCAAAAAACTATTAAAAATTAAATTATAAATAAGTGGATAATTAAATTTGTTTTCTATTTATCAGCGTATAGAGGAACTAATAAATTAAATTTTCTTTTTATTAGGTTGTCGTTTCACATCCTGTCAATCCACCATACTATGTGCCACTCGTTGAAATTGTGCCTGCACCATGGACAAATCCTGCTGTTGTTAAAAAAACACGTAGTCTTATGGAAGAGATCGGTCAAAAACCTGTAACACTCAGTCGTGAAATCGAAGGTTTCGCTTTGAATCGCATACAATATGCAATTCTCAATGAAACTTGGCGCCTGGTAGAAGCCGGTATCTTAGATGTAAAAGATATCGATAGCGTAATGTCAAATGGCTTGGGACCGCGCTATGCATTTTTGGGACCACTTGAAACAGCACATTTAAATGCTGAAGGTATGACAAATTATTTTGAACGTTATTCGAAAACAATTTATGCTGTCAGCGGGACAATGGGTCCCACGCCAAAGATGGAAGGTCCCACAGCTGTGAAAATAGCTAAAGAATGTGAAGCTATGGTGCCGTTGGATAAATTACAGGAAAGACGTGCATATCGTGATAATTGTTTGACACAATTGAGCACTCTGAAGAATAAATTGAACAAGAATTGAGTCGAATCAAAACAAATTAAGTTTTATTTGATGAGACAAGGAACGTGGTGATGCTTTGCAATTGAGTTGGTTTTTCTTTATAGAATATTATTAATTTCATATCAATGCAAGCTTGATGATTGTTTGTAGTACGTTTTTCTAGTAAGCTGAATTTATGTTCATTTTAATTGTTTTTCCCATTTTATCAATAAATTTTACATAAAAAAGTAAATGTTTCTTTTTAATGTCTTATTTTATTGTAAACTCGTTTAACAACAGTTTTATTTTCATACTATAATATTATTGAACTTTTTGTTTTATTCCTTCGACACTATTAAGCAGTTGTCGGTTTTTTTTTTAAGAAATTTTAAGAATTCAACAAAAAATGCTAGATATTTTAGATAAAAATACATTTTTAATACGCTTAAATCTAGACAACGAACACGTAGATATAGATAAATGTCAAGTTTTACCTTGTTTTCTTTTAAATTTTTACTTTTAGAACATTGAAAATTGTGTGTATTTATTTTGTTATTAAAATTTCAATATTTAATTCAAAAAGGCAATTCAGAATTGATGCAAATTTATTAATATATAAATTAATAAAGTATATTTTAGAGTTCGTCGCAGGTATTTGAGTTATTTACACCACACAAAATACATTTATAGGAACAATAAAAAGATTTTTAAAAGTTTTTTTTAATATATTTTTAAACTTGTCTTAAAAGAGCATTCCCTAGGCGTAATTTTTTAACATTATAATACGTTCAAGTTATTTGCACATAGTAATTATAGTTCAAATAATAAATTTAAGGGAAATTAATTTATTTCTTATGTATAAGTATGTACGTATATAAGTGCAAGCCTTAAAAAGTTCATTAAAATCACTCAAATCAGATTAAACATATACCAAACAAGCATGGAACAGATGATCTTGTTGGTTTGAGCTTATTGTTCATCGCGTTTTAGTAAAAAACACCAACATAATTATAAAAACAAGGCAAAATGCATAAAGGAAAAACAAAAAAAAAAAAATAAATTTTTCGAAGGCTTGTTTTCGTTACGTTTGATTAATCACCACTAACGAATCTTCAGACGAATTTGCCGACATCCAAAAGAACTTGACAAGCATACTATATTTAACCGTTTTCAAAGATTGGTTGAGAATCACAGAAAGAAAAGTAAATATTGCACAAAATCGCCTTTGAGTCAGGTAACATTAAATGAATGTATTTTTTGAAAGTGGAATAAGTCTATTAAGGGTCAAGAGTAATGTCATACATTTTATGTGCCAAAATGATCGGATTTTTGACCGCAGTCATTTTTTCAACTTAATGGCATCATTTTTACATCATCAGGTAAACTTTTCGTGAAAATAAAGCTGAATTTTATTTATTTCTAATAGAATGTCAGCCAATATTAGGACATTATTTTTGCCCCTTTATGCACTTATTCCACTTTCGGAAAAACCCTATTCAGATATAAATTTTTCAATATTAACAACAACAAAATAAAGTCACAACGAAAAAGATAGAAACAAAAAGAAAAGCAGTGACTTCATATTTTTTAGTTTACGTTTCGCTTTATATCATACCAGGGATGACAAATTAGTTATATATTGTACCAAAAAAAAAAATTGTTATCCTCACAGGAGTAAAAGGAGAATTAATATTGAGATTTTTTGTGTGGTGTTTAAATATAATATGCAACACTGCTGAAAACAAATACATGGAAATCACAAGACAACTTTATATTTATTTGGGAAAACAATGCATATAATGAAATAAAATCCGTCTTTTTCGTTACGGATGGAACTTTGATATTGAAAGACATTTTTTTTCCTTTGAACTCCTTTCAATTCGCTTTTTGTTTTAAATACTTTTATTTGACTATAAGGGGCCGCTCATAAATCTCGTGACACTTTTTTGCATATTTTGAAGTAATAAAGTTTTCATGGCAACAATTATTGCCAATAGTTTTTTTTTAAGTACAGTGTTACCTAAAAACGTGACTTAAAAGTAACCATTTAATTTAAGACTATTAAATAAGAGTACTAAGTTACAAATTTCTTAAGTACATTTTTTTAGTAATAATTGCAATAATACTCAATTGAATAACTTTTTAATTGTAGTTACTCAGAACGATTCAATCGTTAAATTTAACACATATTTATGGTAATGTGTGAATGTTTGTTTAAGCCATAATTATTGTTATTGTCATCTTGAATTATTTTAATTTCTTGCGTTTTTTTTTTTTTTTTTCTTTTTCTTTTTATTTTTTGACTATTGCTATATAAATACACCTATTTATGGCGATCTAATGAATACAATTATTTAGTGCAAATTATAGCTAACTCTTATGCACTTTTCTATCAAATCGAGCTAATAGTCATTGTCATTTGTATTTTGAAAATGTAATATAATGTATGCTACTAACTTAATGATGCATCTAAGCGAAATGCATTTATTTTGTCTTTCAACTGTTGACATAGCGTTAAACCAACAGTAAATAGCACCAAAACCTCATTTAACCAAGTGACTGAGCATTCCGCTTGTGTAGCTTCCATTTTCATTGTACCTTGCACATTTATCAACTGATAAACGGCTATTATTAATTTATGGCATTGTAAAAAGAAAGATATTGCTTGATCTTCTGGTAGATTCGGTGTAAGGGATTTCTATAGAAAATGTTGTATTTCAAAATAAGTAAGCTATTAGTTTTGTTTACTTTTTATTAATTACCATATTACGCCCCTTCATAAGCTCATCGATTGATTTTTTCTTTGGTATTATAAGACTAGTTCGTCCACGCTGCAAAGCACCAATTAGTTCACCTACGATTTGCAGTACCTCTTCGCTAGACCTTCAACAAAGCAATTAATTAATCATGTCCAAATTTCATTTTAATTATGTTACCTACTTAAATTTATATTTCTCATCTACATTGTCAATGTGATGTATTGCTTGTTGTAAATGATTAGCTGCATCCTGAACTTGTTGTAATTTCCAGGGTGCATCTGGAGTAATAGATGTTCGCTGCACTTGATTCGAAACCCGTTTAAGTTTGAAACTAATATCCTGTGAAAAAAGTGCATAAAAGTTTACACCAGGTATAGTTAAAAGCGCAAATTATTGAATTTGAGCTATAGCTATGTGTTTCAAATTTTAAACTGTTATCTTATATAAGTTTTTTTTTTTTTAAAACGCTTTAAATTTTTCCTGATTATTGCTGCATAATAAGAATGGTCTCTCTTATAAATTGGAAACTTGATAAAAATTTCACATTCGTGTTTCTGGTCCTTTACTTTTGTGTTATAAACTTTGCATTTTCTAGTTATACCACTGAAAATATCGCTTTCATAATTTTGGCATAACTTTTTTGAACTATTTTGTATTAGAAAGCGTCATTAGTGCAAAACTGAAAAATTTGCACTTTTGTGAATTTGGCCTAAAAGTGACGATATTAAAGTCTTAAAAATAAATCTACTTATACAGTCCTGTTTCGTAATCTGTGTGGTTTCAATTACTTTTCACTGAGGAGGCTTTTTGATGAAAATGGTGAGTCACACGATAAAAAGTATCGGAATCTTTTTTGCGGAGAACTACATTTTCTACAAGTAATATTGATTAGTATTTACGAAAAGTAACTGTTTCGGAACTATTCGATAAAGTCGAATTTTTCAACATTTTGCAGTTCTTCAAGAATATTTCCTAAACGGTTACTTTTCCGTTGTTGCAATTCAAAATTATTTGTAGAGCCTGTAATTCTCCGCAAAAAAGATTCTCATATCGTGTTACTCACCATTTTCATCAACAAGCCTCCTCAATGAAAAGTAATTGAGACCACACAGGTTACGGAACAGGCATAGGATCTTAACAAAAATATTTTAGTTTGTTTTTAAATACCTACTTTATAAAGCTAAAGCTTTTCTATTTTAATAACTAAAGCGTTATAAAAAACATAAAAGATTTAAATCATGTTCTTTTGGATCAGCTGTAAAGTTGTGATTCCCATTCTATGTTTTATAAGTGCTTATATAATACATACATAAGTGCATAACATATCTGTTCTAAAATAATATTGACATCATAGTACAATTTTATGGTACTTTAAGCAAAAAATTTCTCTTGGAAATATGTTATTTCTGGTAAGATTTAATCTGAAGTTTCGCTAATTTAAATCACGTGAAAATGTTTGACGTGAGCATCATTTAAATTTGTGGTTTTTTATTATATTTATTAAAAAAATTACCGCTTGTGTTATGCTATCACCAGTTAGTGTTACTGAACACTTTAACGCCTCCTGTGCCGCTATTAAAATAAACTTTTCTGTCTTTTTGCCTTCATTCTCATAGAGAGGCACCGGAAATCGATGAGCGCATTCCTGAAAATATACGAAAATTAAATCCACAATTTCACATTAAAATGTTTGTTATTATTGCTGGAACTTACAATAAGAATCTCACGCAATTTTTTGAGAATTGAATGGACCTCATCGCGCATCACCCATTCAAACTCGATTTGCTGTAAGTGGAAAAAAATTTAAGTGCTTTTTTTATTTCTTCACATCATTATTGATTTTTCATGCAATACTAAAAAAAATTCGTCTGAATTATTAATGATGAACATTCAGTTATTTAATGAAAAAGATTAACTTTTTATTATTATTGCATTTCCTTCTTGTTATTTTTGTTTATTACTGTTATCATTATTTATTGTTTAATAGATATTTTTTGTTTACTTTGGCTATATTTTAAATTTATGGTCTTAATAAAATTCGCAGTAAATCTTTGTGAAATTGTTCGGCACAAATCAAGTGATGTACTGTATAATCGCTTTTAATATTATCATTGTTATTTACAAAATATTCATATCGCATGTTTTCTTAATTAAATTTAAAGAAATTTCATATATTATTATTTTGTAGCTTACAAGATTTTTTACTTCTTCAATTTCGATATCTTCCATTGTTTCTCACTGACAGACAGTTAAATGAAATTTTTTTTTTATTTGGCTGTCAAAAAAGATTAACCATAAAAAGAAAGCATTTGACTACGCCAGTGTTGCCATAGTATACCATATTACAAGGCATTACATCTATTACAATCAGTAACTTCCATTAAGAGCCGTCCAAGTTTTACAGTTGGGCAGAATGATGAAAATGCAATATGCCGATGTAGTACAAAATGAAGTGTAAAAGTGTCAAAGACGATGAAGTGCATCGAGAACATGGAACAGAGCTGCCAATCGCATTTCTTTATAAAATTTGCATAAATTTTAAAATGACATCACCTTTTAAAAATTTAAATTATTTTTATAACTTTATTCGATGATCTTTTTTATGAAACTTTCATGAATTTTGCGCTGAATTAACCTTTAAATCATTCAGTAATGTGTACAAATTTATTACATCAATTCGGTAACATTGTTTCTTTGTAAAAAAACATACTACAAGCAACGAAATTGAAAAGTTTGTACTTCGTACTACGCCGCAAGCTTCAGCGTTAACTTCACATTGTGTTATGATCTACATTTGACAGATCGTCGCTTACTTAAGGTGTTATACTACGTTTCCACCAGATATTCAGCTGCGACGAGATTTACAAATCTCGTTGTTAAATCTTACCCCATTTCACCGGACAGTAAATGTTAAACTTCTCCGTTTTGTTTTCAGTTGAGATTTATACGAAGGCTTAAAATAAATCTCGTCAGAAGAAGATTTGTTTTTTTAGTATTAATTATTTATCTACATATGTAGATTATTTCAATCCCGAAGGCAAGAAAACGCGCACATAGCTTTTAATTCAAAAAATATTAATACAAGTTATTTATGAAAATAACGCAAATTATAGAAAAGTTAAAAGAAAATCTTAGGGCTAGTTTACATAGACATTCATAATCAAAATAAGAATATTTTGTTCACATTCATGCGATTTTAAATTCCAAGTACTATTTTACTACTTTTTTAATGCTATTTATTTAAGTACTTTTTTGTATTAATTTTTCATGCAAGATTTAAAACGAGATTAGGAGCTAAATCTTAAAACATATATAAATCACCTCAAAAACCTTCTGTGGTAACGTAGAATTATTGTAGTTTTTTCAACCTCCACTTTTTAAATTTTCTTAATTTGTTATTACACTTAGGCTAAAATTACATTGGATACGACATCATGGGGGTTATCGTGAATAAATATTCCCGGGGAATTTTCTCAAACTGCCGTGCATTCTCTATTGTAGTTTCAGAAAACTCCCCGGGAATCTTGATTCACGATAACCCCCCATATGTAAATTAAGTGCTGGTTCACACGACAAACTAAATTATCGGGCGATAGTACAATTTATAGACAAGCGGAGGGACCGCTACTCACCTCCCGATAATTTAGTTTGTCGTGTGAACCAGCACTAAGTCGTACGGTGATTCGTACGGTGTTTCTGATGCGACCAAAATATTTTGTTTGCATCAGATGAAGTAAAACATCTCTGTTTGATATAGTCTCTCAAATTAGTTTCTTCTTCTTCTTCAATTGTGTCAAATCCACCGATAGATTGTTTTGTTAATTTGTAAATGAACTTTCAAGAGTTAAACCCAAAAAAATAAATAAATTTGTAAATATAAGAATAACATTTATTTTTTTTAATTTTTACAAATGGATAGTAGGCTAACAAAAAAACCTAAACCTGTGAACAAAACGAAAAGTATTACATATTAAAGAACTAAACATAAATTGTGAAAATTGAATTTCAGATGCAATGAACCGCCTAAGGACTCAGGATAACGCAAAAGTGAAGGTTCAATATATACAAAATCATCAAACAGTGGCAAAGAATGCGGGCAATAAGCCAACGCTGAATTCAGCAGCTTCGCAAAAATACATGGAATTGGAAAGTAATGAAGTAGAAAACGTAGAGTATTTAGATGAAACTATGACTGAAGAGCCAGCAGACACAAAGGCTTCACATAACACAAAGGAGTCATTTAAAGACATATTTTATCCTAATGCAATACACTGTCTAATTGCGCTTTATAAAAACAAATATTTAGATATGAAAGGTAAAACTGACCAACAAATACGATCTATGCACATTTGGGATCAGATTACCCACGAAATGAGTGAGAGTTATTTCAATTTTACTCGCACCCAAATAAAGGAAAAGTTTATACAATTACGTACGCAGTATTTTGGTGTATCCAGTATAGAAGATATTGAAAACTTTGATTATTTTGATCATGTGCATGATATATATCATGATAAATATATCGATGACATTCTAGAAGGAAAATTCTGTAGTGGACAACAGCAATTACAGCGCGAATACATCTATAGAGATGACAAACTACAGCTCGACGAGGAAGCACATATTTTTATTCATGAAGAAAGAGATCGTACTTGTCCGACGAAAGTACCAGAGGTTGTGGAAGTACGAGGAGATGAAATAGCACACAAGGAACATGAATTCATTGATATGGTCGAGAAAGAATTACAAGCTTTAGAAGAAATTCAAACAGTTGAGGAAGTAAAAAGTGAAAAACTGAGTAATGAAATTATACCACAAGTACAAGAGACGCATGAGCTAAAAGTTCCAGCTTCAACACCGGTACGTATGATTATTATTAAGCGGGGACAAAATGAGACATCTGACTTGAAATCACTTCAAGCCACAAAACGTTTAAAATTTGAAAAAACTACAGCAGAATCAGACCAATCTACAAATTGTATAAAAGATTCAAATGATACTGCGGTTGCACAAAAAGAACTGACACTTAGCGATTACAATGCTCACCAAGAACGTAGACATCAAGAAAAAATAGCGCTAATACGGCAAAGCTTAGCGTTACAAGAACGTTCATTAGAAATTCAAAGTAAATTAATGGAACAACTAATAAATCGATTGTGAAGTATGAAAAATGTCTTTATATAACAAAGTATTGAGTACTGTCAGAAAGGTTCATGATCTCCAACAGATGTTTAGTAAACATTTGTGGCTTATACTTTCGGTCTGACCGATCAATTGAAATTTAGCTTTTTGAAAAATTCTGGGCCATGAATATACTATGTATGTATTTTATTTAAAACAATTTGAAATTAACGTTTATTAATTCTTATATTTTAACATTTGCACTTCACTTGGCAGTCAAAAAAGGTATTCATTTGCTGTATGGTAACTTTAAAAAGTCAACTGCTTGTTCTTTAAATATATGCTTTATTTCCTTTTGAAGTAATGTATGCATTGATTCACCTGTATGCTTGTAAATCCAACTACCATTTTCCGCTGTTTTTGGACCAACAAAATCGTAGCGTTTTGGTCCACTTGTAGGTGAACTCAACCAAATCTGTTTATTAGGAGATTGCCTATTGATAACGTATGTGCCATAATCACGACCCAAGTTAACAGTAAGCACGCCATCCTTGAATATAAAGTACAATTTAATGAATTCATATATACAAGATCAGAGTTCAATTAAATTACCCCATATGCCACATCGGAGCCTTTGATGTCTGTAGCATTTTCAGCTAGTTCTTCAAAATAATCGCATAACGAGTTCAACGTTTCGGAACAAACGCGTTCATAAGTTGCGTTATCAAGTGGATCTGGCAAAGATTCATTGTTTTTCGAGACTGTTGTCGTAAGAAATGTTCTTCTATTTTGTTGTATTCTACTGGAGATTGAAATTGTTCGACACCCAAAATTATTTGCACTAAAGTGAGTTTTTGTGGCTTTTGCTATAAACCGTAATGATAAAACCACCGTCATTTTGACTACAAATATGCTGCTCCAACAGCTGTTAAATGACGTTTATTTGACAGCGTAGTCGCAAGTGCTGCCACACTTATTGAATTTATAGTATTTATGACACTATCGGCTAATTAAAAAGTTTGAATCTCATAGTAGGCTGAGAACCAACTGCAACCCGACTAAATAATCGTCTAACGGCAATTCTCCATCAACGAACGTGAAGGCGTGCAAAGAACTTTCACATTGTTTATTTTTTCTTCGTGCGTGTGCTTTTTGTGTTATAGGACGCACTATGTAAATAAGTTAATAGCCTGTTTCCACCGAAGATTTAAAATTAAAATCTGAAAATAGCCGTAAATCCCAATTTTTATCTTCGGTGGAAACAGGCTATAAGTGTCATTCAAGAGGTATTTTAACAAACTTAAGAACTTAATTATAAACAAATTTAAATCTGAGATACCGTTCCCAATATATGTATTATTTTTTTTTTTTAAATTTAGACTGTTTTCTAAAAAATTTTTTTTTTTTTTTTAATTTGTAATTCGTTAAAGTGAGAAAACTAATTTTTATTTTCCTATTATTTGACTTAGCACTTGCACCCAATTTTTCTGTGCTAATATTTTTTATCAATAAAAAAAAATTTTGAGTGAAAATATTTGTTTGAAACTTTTTGGCTTTACAAGAAAGAAATACAACAATACAACAACTGTTTTGAAGAAGATTATCTGAAGTATTCGTTACAAAAATAGAAAAAAAAAAAAATGTTTAAGATACATTTTTTGAAAAAATAAGTTTTTTTAAAAAAATTCAATATCTTGAAAATCGTGGCCCTAATTTAGAAGTTTTCAAGTTGTCTTGATCAATAATATATCTTGTCAAAATATAAGTCGCGTTGATGCCAATGCGGAAAAATTTTTTTTTTTTTCATATTCTCAGATTTTTAAACCTAATAAATTAATGTGTTGAACACTTCTCGACGCAAAACAAACTCAACTGTTCATTCTGCTTTGTGAACTAATAATTCAATCTGGCAGTACTGAAATCGGATTGTAATAGATTTCGTTGAGTTGTCACTTTTACTCTGACAGCAGCATTTGTGGTATTTTTCAGGACGCCATCAGAAGAAAAATTTTCGAGTTTTTACCAATTTTTTTAGTCGAGCCATAATAGAAAATATGGCTCTGCCCAGTAGTTATAAACAAATAGCAGTTGGTGCACCTACTGGTTCAACAACGCCAGCACCCACAACCACTTCATCTAGTGGAAGTGGGGGCGGTGGCGGTAGCCGGTCGCGGTCCTCTGGATCTGGAGCGGGTGGCGATCGTAATAAGGATACTACGCCCATTTTTACTCACAGCAATTATGGTAACCCAGCTTTTACGCCACAAAAGGCTGGCAAATCTGCAAGTTCCAAGAATCAAAGTGAATCGCGTGCGCCAAAACCGCCGAAGCCGCCAGAGAAACCGGTACTGCCATACATGCGCTATTCTAAACGCATTTGGGATAGTGTCAAAGCCATGAACCCCGATTTAAAGTTGTGGGAACTTGGCAAAAAAATCGGCGCAATGTGGAAGCTGTTGAGTGAGACGGAAAAACAGGAATACCTGGATGAGTATGAATCGGACAAATTGGAATACGAAAAAGCACTAAAGGCGTATCACAACTCTCCCGCTTATTTGACATACATGGCAGCTAAAAGTAAAGTAAAAACTGATGCAGATGTCCATGAAACACCTTCCCGCTCAGGTGGTAAAGGTCAGCAGGAACGCCGCATTGATATTCAGCCTGCAGAAGATGAAGACGATCAAGATGAGGGCTACTCCTTTAAGCACATAGCATATGCTCGTTATTTGCGCAATCATCGACTGATCAATGAAATTTTCTCTGATGCTGTGGTACCTGATGTTCGCTCCGTCGTGACCACACAACGCATGCAAGTATTAAAGCGTCAAGTCAGCTCGTTGACTATGCATCAGACTAAATTAGAGGCGGAATTGCAGCAGATGGAAGAAAAATTTGAGGCCAAAAAACAGCGCATGATGGAGTCTAGCGAAGCGTTTCAGGAGGAATTGAAGCGGCACTGCAAACCTGCTGTAGATGACGATACTTTCCAAAAAATGGTACAAAAAATGTACGAGGAAATGCGACGCGACCGCCAGCGCATGGAAACGGATCCAGCGGCAGCAGCGCATGCAGCTGTTAATCGTGCAGAAGACAAAGGATTTCCTGGAGGTTCGCACCCTATAAATGCGCCCAGTGATAGCAGTGCACAGTCAGCTGTTGGTATGTATATAAATTTTATAATAAAGAAATAGATTAAAGCAATAGTTTATTTTAGCTAAGAAAGAAGTAGCATCTTCACCTCCGGTAAAGCCAATTCTTGAAGCATCAAGCAAAACTGATCCTGAACCTATGGATATAGAACCAACAGCAAAGCCATCTGTTCCGTTGCCACCAAAATCCGAGACGCGTCCTGCGGAACCAATTCATGTGCAAAAACCACAAACTTCTGTTGACAACAAAGAGATACCCAAACCTCCAAATGTTGCTGTTAAATCAACTCATACATCGAATGCAGTCCCACCACCAACAACACCACCATCTGCAACACCGGAACAACCTACGTTTTCTGCACCGACAGCAACGGCAAATAACATGCCACCCACTCAACCACCAGCAGCTTCGCAACAGCAGCCACCACCACCGCCGCAACAACAACAAATTCCATCATCTATGCCAATGCATCCACATGGACATCCACCATCAGCCCCGCACCCACATTTACCCCCACATTTGCCACCTCATCAGCCCATGCCACCACACTCTGGATATGGCAGTTATGGCGCACCTTCTGGCCCGACGCGTTCTCCATACTATCAACCTCAATACGGTGCACATCCTTCGCAACCTTACGGTCAATACGCTCCTTACTCACACTATCAGCAACCTTATGGTCCGCCTCCTGGTCCTCACTATATGAGCCCGCGTCCACCGCCACAACATAACGGTTCACCGGTGCACTACCCGGATCATAATGTTCCCGTAGGACAGCCGCAACAAGGACCACCTGGGCACATGCCACCCCATGATGTATATGGGCAACCACATAATGTTGTACCACCACAACAGCAACCAGTTCCAGCAGCAGCTCCTCCACCAGGTGGGGCTGGTGCTCCTCCAGCGAATGGACCTCCACTAGGTGGTGGTGGTAGCGTAGATGTCGCTGCAAAAAATGATTCCGATAAGGAGAGCGATTAAATAAAGTTACTCAAATATTTTCTACTTAACTCGATTTCCAAAATAACTTAAGAATATTTTAAACTCTTCTTTCGTATTAAACGTATATGTATGTATGTATGTATGTCATTTGCAATAAATTCATTAAAATATTTAAACTTAACTATGAATAGTTTCGTCCATACTAAAAATGTACAAAAAAAAAAAACTTAAGGAAATTTAAGAAGTTCAAAAAGGGTTACTCCAGCTCCGCTTAACTTAAGCAAAGAAGTCTCCCGAAGAGCATATTGTGGAACTGAATAAAACTTTTTTAAGGTGGTTAAATTTTCAGCCTTATTTCGGAAAACGGGTTTTGAAAAAAGTACAAATTCAAAACAAAAATAGTCATTTTCCATGTATTTGTTGATGTTGAATCCAAAGCCGGGCTCAGATTCTGTATAATTTTTAAGATGTCTTAACCTAAATTTTTTAAAAAAGACAATTTTTCAGGTTACATAGAAGACCTACGAAATTATTTTACCATTTCCTATTTAAAGCAGCATTTAGTAGGGGAAAGTGGGGAATCGTGGGCCATGGGGAATCGTGAGCCACCGCCACCTTTTGGCAGTATGTCGAGATAAATAGTTAAATGCAACTGTAATCGTTTTCTCTTAGCCTCAACTTATTTTTACATTGGTTGTTGACAAACGTACGCGTTTTATTTGCTTTGTACAATACTCGCCCAAAAAAAAGTATCTGCAAAACTTTTTTTGCGTGTTTGATTTCCATCATTCTTGGACGAATTGCTACGACAAAACACAGGTAAATATGTTTTTTATTATCGTTAGACCTTTCCCTTTCAACATACAAAAGTAATTTTGCATGACACTTCAACAAGTCAATTACACGCCGTTGTTTTGCAAAAAGTAGCTTGTGGGGAATCGTGAGCCACTTCGTGGGCCACCCGTGTTTTGACAATTTTCGTATCAATACACATTTGTATGTTGTGTTTATCATGTTTTGTGCAAAATGGAGGCTGTGAATCAATAAATAAAACAATAAATACATATTTTGTATCAAATTTTCCTATTTCCCAAATTGCGTATTTGATTGATCGTGCATAACCCTTCTTCTTCATTTTGTCGATTAAAATAACTTTACTTGTCATTTCAACTAATTCAATAAAGTTTAGCATCATAATTGTTTGATTTTTACTTAATTACGGCGGTGGCCCACGATTCCCCACCATTTTTGAAAATTGCAAAAACACAAATTTTTTTCAAACCACGAAAAGTCGGAAAAATCAAAAGAATTGTTAGAAAGTGTAATAGTCAAAAGTTACCTAACTTCATGTAGAATAACATACCATATTACAATTTGCGAAATTTTTTATTTTTTTTGAAGATATTTAACAAAATAAAAACGTGGCCCACGATTCCCCACCTTCCCCTACTATTATTGGTCTTTAAAATGAGATACGAAGTGGTCCTTGTAAAAAGGAATGATAATTTGAAAATGACGCTATGAAATATATGATTTTTAGGGTTCCACTCAAAAGCGGCCAAAAAAAAGCGGCCAAAAAAAAGGGGCCAAAAAATAGCGGCCAAAAAAAAGCGGCCAAAGAAAAAAAGGGGCCAAATACAAAAAGCGGCCAAATAAAAAAGGGGCCAAAAATGGTTAAAGTGTTAAATTATGATTATTTTGTTAAATATCAAAGACATTAGGTAAAATAGTAAAGTAAATTGACAAATTGTGTAAATAATAAATGGAAAAATTAGTTAAGAAGTACAATGAAGTTAATTATAGTGAATGTGATTGCTGGCATTAGTTAAGTATTCGTAAATTTCAGCATGAGTGAGATCTTCAGTTACCCATTTGGGTTCAAATCCAGAAACTACAGTCTTGAGGCGAATGTTAGCTTCTCGATATCGCTTGCCTCTTTTTTCCTTTTTTTTGGCCCCTTTTTATATTTGGCCGCTATTTTTTGCCCCCTTTTTTATTTGGCCGCTATTTTTTGGCCCCTTTTTGTTGGCCGCTATTTTTTGGCCGCTTTTGAGTACCTCCGATTTTTAGCTTTCATTATGTTATTTTAAAATAATCATAAGTTATAGGTGTGACCCATTTCATAAAAAAAATTGCAAAATAGCTTCGTGATCCACATATAACCTAAAAAATCGTGTTTTTTTATCTTTTAGGTTCAAATACATCTATTTTTGTTTTGAATTATTTCTACATTTTTTCAAACAGCCGTTTTTCGACCTTTATTCAACAATTGAATGAATCTAAAGTGTTGGTTTTTTTCTTCTAAATTCAATTACAAATAAAATGATCCATCTCGGATCAAATTGGTGGTTCAACAAAATTAGATATTTTTATCTAATTTGCCTTCTCTATAATAATTATTGAATTTTACCTCGCTTTAACCGATGGATTGAATGAATGGCTTGTGCGCCGTCCGCACGTGCCAACTTTCCTGTGAAAGATTAGTTTGCGCAAAAAAAATCTTTGGGAATTCAAAAAAAACACAGGCCACATTTTTGGACTTGCAAACTTGACTTTAACCGTCTACACGTACAGACTTTCCTGTGCAAATCGGTATGCACAGGTAAAACTGCACGTGTGGGCGGCTCTTAAAGGCCTAACCTAACTAACTGTTTGAACATTTCACCCAGAATGCTACGTTAGCAAACAAATTGATACAGATCAATACAGACTGCATTTCATAAAAAAATTAGTAATTATACCCTACACCCAGGGTATATTCACTTTGTTCTTCCGTTTGTAACGCAGAGAAGGAGGCGTGGCAGATATAGAAAAGTATATATATTCTTGATCAGCGTCACCGCCTGAGTCTGGCTGGCTATACGTGGAAATATTTTTTACGGGAAAACTAACCATAATAATTCAATGAAATTTGGTGCGTTGGCTTTGTCGCAAAAGTTAGCACGTGGGATTGAAAATGAGTGAAATCGGTCAACGGACACGCCTACCGCCCATACAAAAAATATATTCAAAATGCAACTTTAGGAGTATTTTTCACAACAATTCAACCAAAATACACTTAAATACCACGAATTATTAGCGCAAGTTCTGAGCAAAAACTAGGCGAATTCGGACAAGAGGGCGTGGCACCTCCCATATAAGCAAAAGCTTAAAAACGCTATACTGGAAGAGTTTTTTGGGATAATCCAACTAAATTTCACTCAAATACTGAAGGCTATAAATGCACGCTCTCAGCTAAAACTAGACGAACTCGGACAAGAGAGCGTGGCACCTCTCTTATAAGCAAAAGCTTCAAAACGCTACTTATATTTAAAACCGAATTTCAATCACATACTAAGGACAACAAATGCACGGTCTGAGCAAAAACTGGGTGAACTTGGACAAAAGGGCGTGGCACCTCCCATATAAGCAACATTTTCAAAATACTGCAGTGTAGGGTATTTAATGTTTGGCCAGGCCAAATGTTACACCCTTACTAGTTTTAATTATTAATTCATTCATTACATATTAAGGCGATTCCTGAAAACGTGTAAAAGCCTCGAAAACCGCGGCTTTTACACGTTTTCAGGAATCCCCTCATTATTTATCAAAAATATTTTCGTTTTACGGACAACCGTTTGACGAGAAGTAACAGCTTGAAGTTCGGTTTTTACGGAAAAACAAAATGTTTCGTTCACTTTCGATCAGTTCTTACGAATTCTTAAGAAATTGTAATAACATACAAAATAAGAAATGAAAATGAATTTGCTCGTAAGAACAAGTCCGAACAAAATGGTTTTATTCGACGTGAAAAACTTGTACACACACGTTCATCGTGCTTGTTAATGCCATTTGTTTCTCCACTCCCCACCATAATTTTTTATGTTATTCCCTATTATGATACATTTGTGTTCGCATAACAACAAGTAAAATTAATTTTTCAATATTTATTTCTTTGCATTAATCGTACAAATGATTGACAAAAAACAAAATATTTTGCTCGCATCAGAGCAACTCTACGACTTCGCGAAAATGTCTGCGAAATAATCGTAACCACTGTAACCACATCATCTGTTGTACGTTTTTATATGATACAGCAATTTTTTTTTTCTATCTGCCATACCTAAAAGGGTTATTGGAGCGTTAGAGTTATTTATATGGTGTATACCGAAACAGCAACGATTAAATAACGCTGACGCTCGCTCTTATAACAGCCCGATTTAGGTATGTCTAGTTGGTATTAAAATTCTAAGGAAAACATTTTGAAGCAAACAACAATTTTTCTAAATATATCCGAGCCAAGGAATAAATAAATTATAGAATTTCTAGCAGTATAGCTGTTTATACAAAAGCATTTTAAAATCCTCATGTTCAAACCCCTTTCCAATGTTGGATTCAGATTCAGCATTGTCAAATCTAAGCAAACTTACTTTAGCATAAATATGGTATTCCGGAAACTTCGTAAGCTCCCAAGAGCTGTTAAAATCCATGATACAATTAACAAGGTAACGTCAGTAACTGGCACGTTTCTTGTTCTTCTTTTTTGGTAACAAGTACTGTCAAAATTAACTAGCAAAACAAAAACAATTTTACAGTTTAATGATTTTGACATTTGTCTCTAGGCGATTTGATTGCTCTTATTGACAGAACTTGCTACTAATTTTGCCTCCGCTTTGTTCGTTTTGACAATTTGGTGCTACCTCTATAATTGTACCATGGTCAAAATCAATACGAATTTTGACAGTTTTATGTGTTTCGATGTTATCGAGAGATCTACGCGGTTTGTGGAATATTCCCAATACACAGTTGACCACAGTTGAACGCTGCCAACTTGAAGAAACAAATGTGAAAAATTTCAAACGTAACGTAACTTAACGAAAACAGCTCTATTCAGCTGGAGTTTCGATAAATTGGTTGGATTTTGCGCTGAGCTTAAAAAATTATAAAAAGAACGCAATTCGCACATTTGTTTTTCTTTTAGTTTTTGCCTTTCATTTAAGTTTATTCAGTTTGTTTTAATTTAAATTTAATACTTAAAATTAAAAGTGAAGTATTTTCAACATAACAAAACGACAAAGAGAAAATAAAATTGTTAAACATTTGCAAAAAACAAAGAAAACGAAAAGCGCAACAAGAAACGCAAAGCAAAGAGAAAAACGTTGGAATTCCTCCGCGCCTTTTGTCTCACCATTCATTCGTTCTTTGTTGGTTTTTTTTTTGTACACTCAAACTTCGTTGTCACCGTCTTCCATCGGAATTTTTTTGGATTTGGCAATTCGTCGTCGGCATAATTGAATTCTAAATATTTTTGTAATTCATTAAATACTTTGTGCAGGTGAGTTTTATTTGAATTTAAATAAAATTTTGCTAAAAAACTGATAGAAAATTTTAAGAATAAATGAAATTTTGAAATGTGAGTCATTGCTATTTGAGTGCAGGCTAGTGTGTCTTGATTGCCGGCCGGTTTTTGATAGAGTGTGTGCGCGGTAAGGAAAACGCACCGGTTGATGACAATGGGCGTTTGACAGCTTTGACTTTGTTGGAATTCTACTTTTTGGCTGGAGGAGACATTATTTGCTCAATATCTAGCTGAAGCAGTTAGGTATTTGCTATTCAACGTTTACAAAATATTTTTTATTTTGTCACAAGTTCAGTTTAATGAAAATGTGTGCGTTTTAGGGCGTTAAAATCGAAAGGTTTGGTGCTGTTTAGCAATTGGAAGTTATGGATATATGTAGCTTCTATAAAAAGCGTTTCAAATGAGAACCCATTGATTCTATCTCTCCAACTTTTAAAGATTTGGCTTAAGTTTACTTTAGAGACACCTAATATTGTTTTTTTCAAACTACCTTTCCACCGGAAATTTATGTGGTGATTTAAGGCTGTTTTGAGATTGAGCACTTAATCTAAGCGTAAATCACATGATTCATAGAGCATTTCCAAAGGAGTTTCATGAGGTGATTTAGCAGTAACTTACCTCATTCATCATGTATTAAACGTCAAATAAATCTGGAAACAGCCGTAAATCACTCCCTATATCTTCGGTGGTAGCGCACGTTAAATCTGCACATAAATTACGGCAGGGCTACCGATTTAGGCTTTTTTCGATCAAGCGGCGCCTCTTAACATCGACAATTGGCATTAAATGTCATTAAACACAAAGCAAATGGCGGATAATTATTAGGAAGAAAAGTAAAAACAACATTAATTTTGCTGCTTATGTCATTTACTGTCAAAAATAAATCTCTTTCGGTCGGTGGAAACGGGTAGGATTTAATGATGTTATTTACGAACCTCAGCACAGCTTAAACTCCAGTGGAAATGCAGTGTAAACCTAGCTTTATTATTAAGCTTTTATTCTAACAACAATCAAACTCTTGGATAGATTTTTAAAATATTGGTGTCATGAGATATACAGTAAACTTTGGGTCGAATCGACGCATCCGTGAACGTACAACTCGTGACGTACAAGTATTTCGCATTACTAAATACATGTTTTTCCGTCACGAATTGTACGTTCACTGATGCGGCGATTCAGCCAATGTCTTAGAGGTACCTGGATAGATGGGAAATCTCTATTAGTGAAACTCACTTCAAGGGATTATCAAACCTCTATGTCTGGGACATGGTTTTTGAATTTTTTGTGCATTTTCGCCTCTATAACATGGGGTTTTCCCTCTTTAGTTTAGAAATAACTTCTATAAGTGGGAAATAAAATTTAGAGTCTGTCTATACGGGGCGACTCGCGTACGCGAAAACTCCTCTCTCTCTCAATTTACTCAATTAGCGTACGCGAAATCCAGTGAAGTTTTTCCCCCGGGACGCATCTTCGTTACAACAGTAATTTTACATAAAAGTAGGGGTAAGTGGGCGGCCTGCGGCCGTAGCTCAGGATTTAAACCCGTCAGACATCCAACACCGGCTTCGCGGCGGCCTTCGGCCGCGGATCAGTACATAAATTAATCAAGTTCCCCGGGGGAAAAAACTTCACTGGATTTCGCGTACGCTAATTGAGTAAATTGAGAGAGAGAGAGGAGTTTTCGCGTACGGGAGTCGCCCCGTATAGACATTTCCTAAAATGTATGTATGAACAATTTGTTATTTGAATTGGAATATGAACGTTTTATTGGTCTGGGTAGACTGTGTGTGTTTTTTTTAATACTATTTCATGGAATCTTTGACTTAAGTAGGCTGTGAATGGTCATTTACAAACCTCTTTAATTGAGACAAAATTTTGGTCCCTTGGAGATAACAGGATTTCCAAACTTATACCAATTTTTCTAAAAGCAAAATATCCGGATCTGACGATGGTTATATCTTCGAAACTTGATTTTAGCTACAAGTTATGTTGTAAAAATAAAATCGCACAGATGTCTCCAAAGAAAACTTGTTCCAAAAATGATTTTACTATTCAATATTTAGCACACACCTTAAGCAAAAATGTGCTCATTCCACGTAGCAATGTTTTTATAAACATTTTAAGAAAATTTGGACTACTGATAATTTCCTCAATCAATGTTTTTGACACTTGGGAAATTCCTTCCGCACGTTGTGCTCTATAAGATAAGTTAGTACAGATTATACTGGGCGGATGAACAGACACTAACGAAGTCAAAAAGTGAATTTAAGGCCAACTTCATTCAAATCTTCAAACCTTTTTAGAATCAGACATAAATAAATTTCCTCATATAAACTCATTGAAAGCTTTATATATATCAAAGTTCTTGAAACCTTTTCCACACGAAATTGATATTTTTTCAATTTAAATTTAATTTTTCCAAATCAAAATAAACTTTTTCCAAATCAAACTTTGCAAAAAAAACACGCTTAAAATTATATATCTCTGCACCTACAGCAGCGTTCGCTTTGAAACTTAATATTGTGTTTACCAAACAGCTGACAAAATGTGGAGGGGATTGGAAAGATTTTCAAAGCTTAATTTGATTTGGAAAAAGTTTATTTTGATTTAAAAAAAGTTTAAATTGAATTGAAAAAAGATCAATTCGGTATGGAAAATGTTTAACTTGGAGTGGAAGTACTGTAGTATGTACAGGGTCCGCCAAATAACTTTTTTTTTGAGAAAATTCTATAAGAAAAAACTACTACATATTTTCTCAAATTTCTTTTTTTATTTGAAAGTACAATCCTTCCGGTTAATAATGGAAAATAATTTCATTCAAATGGCTGCCTCGACTGGCCATGCAGTAGCCTACACGATCGGTCCAATTTTTAAGCACATTATCGATTGTGTGCAGCTGTATATCACCAATGGCTTCACGAATATTGTCCTTTAAAGCGTCAATTGTCTCTGGCTTGTCGGCGTAACACTTATCTTTGAGGGCACCCCACAAATAATAGTCAAACGGTATCAAATTGCAGCTCCGAGGTGGCCAAACGACATCAGCTCAGCGGCTGATAATGCGATCTTCAAAAACAGGGCGCAAAACATCGAGTGTAGCTTCGGCTGTGTGGCACGTAGCGCTGTCCTATTGAAACCAAATGTTGCCAATATCCTCCTCTTCAATTTTTGTGAACAAAAATTCGTTCAACATGGCCCGATAACGATCGCCATTGACTGTAACGGCCACTCCGAAGAAAAATGACCCAATTATGCCTCTGGACCAAAATCCACACCAAACAGTGACTCGTTTTGGGTGCAGCGGCTTTTCAAAATGAGCTTCTTCTGAAAAGATGATTTTTTTGGCATAATCGGTATCTCCTGCAAGTCGATCGCAGGCCCACTTAGCGAAGCGTTGTTCAAGCGTATACAACCATATTTGTTCAGCGGAAGGATAAAACTAATTATCTGTCAAATCAGACATGAGCTAAGTGTTACCATTCACGAAATAAGCAGTAATTGAAAAAAAAAAAAACGTTAGATGGCGGACCCTGTATATTAAAATTTATAGATATGTTACAGGTGACAATATAAGACATTTTCCAAAGTTTTTTTGAGTTGCTTCAGACTTAATATTAGGTCAACTTTCAAACCAATATATGTAGCACTATCGCGCATTTGCCTTGTAGAATTTGTCTTAAATCATTAGTCGTTTCTTGCACCTACCAATCTTATTCTTTTAAAACTTTTTTCAAAAATACCCGTTTAGAATTTGCAAAATCAAGTTGATAAATACATACTCTTTGAAATTTGCAGTAAACTTTTTTCAGCATTTTCTATTTTCCCATGATTTTAATACAAACATTACTTTATAATGTCACAATTACCGCTTTAGCATTTCCTTCAAGTTTTTCTCAAAGGTTTTTATTTATGTTATGAAACGGCATTTCTTGAAGAAAATATTTTTTCGTATATGTAGCATCATCAGCATTGTAATTCTATAGCGCTAATGTTCTTTTCCGTAGTTCAGAGAAAAAACCACCACTTTTTTTCTTTGTTGCTGTATTCTGACGCGTTCATAAATTCCCGCTACATAATGAATGGTTGACTTTTTCTTTTATTTTTATTGCTATTCATTAATTTAACTCTATTAGCTCCTTAGTGTTAATATTCATTGCTTCATATATGCATACATCATTATTCATAATGTTGTACATACTGCCCTATTGTTGCTGGTGTGGTTTGATATGAATTTATAAATTGGATTCAAATAGTTGCTAAGTCAGAAGATTTTTAGAAAAATTTTTACATTCGAGTTTTTAAATTGATGAATCTCAAGAAAATTACAAAATGTTTGTATTAAAGCTCAAAAATCTAATTTTTGAAGTAGGTGTTTACATAATTTTCATTGGCGTATCAAGATCTCTGTACAAACTTAAAAGTACAATATTTTTTATATTAAATAGTATAAACTTCGTCAAATTGAGCTTTATCACTCTAATTCAAATAACTCGAACCTTAATAAAGCGTCACAATATAAACGATAATTTCGAAGGTCAATTCGATAATACCAAGTCTGGATCAGTCGAATTTTTATTTTATTTGTTTATACCCTACATACACGCAGGGTAATTAACTTTGTCCTTCCGTTTGTAACGCAGAGGAGTAGGTGTGACAGGTATGGAAAAGTATTTATATACTTGATCAGCGTCACCTCCTGACTCGTTATAGGTTTTCTCTGGGTGTCTGTCTGTAAAAATCATCTAAGTATTTTTTAGAAGCAGAATAATTCGATGAAATTTTATACACTGTTAGCTCGTGGGATTGAAAATAACATGCCTACCGCCCATACAACAAAATATTTAATACGCAATTTTATGATTATGAGTGTGGAACCTCCCATATAAGCAACAGTCTTAAAATGCTATACATACTTGCGGTATTTTTTTTTTTTTAAATCCAACCAATTTTCACTCAAACACTAAGGATAGTATCGTATATGCAAGCTCTAATCGGAAACTTGCTTGATTTGGAAAAAGGGGCGTGTCGTTTCTCATACAGTCGAAAGTTTTCAATATGCTTTAATGTAAGCGTTATTTGAGGTAATGCAACAAAATTTTGCACAGATACTTGAAATAGCAAGCGTAAACTCTGAGCAAAAAATAAGTTAATTGTGGCAAAAGGGAGTAGCACATCCCATAGAAGTAAGTTTTTTGAAAATGCTGCAGTGTGGGGTATTTATTTTTGGCGAGGCCAAAAATAACACCCTTACAAGTTTATTTTTTTTATGGATAATGGTAATTTGAATTATCAAAGTTTGGTTTTATCAAGATTATGCAATCTTCTCCGAAATGCTCATTTTGCTCATCAGAAAGTGTTTGAATTTCTTCAGATTATTATGTTTCTTAATCTAACGCAACAAAACAGTTTAAATTTAGGTAACTTTTTTCATAACTTTTTCACGTTCAGAATTTTGACTTTTACTGAACTTTTATAGAAAGAGGCGAACGCTTAGAATTACCTTCTTTACGTTAAAATTATAGTTCAATATAAATTTATCATATTAAAAATTTTCATTTGATGTAAATTGGCTATGTTTTGAAATCCGAATCTCATTGGAATCGGTGTTGATTCAATCTTAAGGTGCTCTGCATTTGAAAAAATAAGACGAAATCGAAATGTATTTCAATGCATGAAATTTCAATCCGATTAACTGAAACGGCGGTTGGAAAAGCCCAATGAAATATCGCCAAAAAAAAAAAAAAAACGAATTAACTCCAATTATTGAAATGATATATCGCGCAAACAATATGAAATATCAAAAACGAAATAACAAAAATTTCCAAGAAAATAATTTGGACGATAATCATTTTGGAAATAACGCCAAAAATGTGGGCTTTATTTCTTTTTTATTTTGGGCGTTATTTGATTTTTCTAAATTATAAAAAACTAAACAACGCCCAAATTATTTTCATATTAATAAATTTTGGGCGTTATTTCCAAAATGATTATAGCCGAAATTTATATAAAAATATTGGGGTGTAATTTCGTTTTTGTTTTTGGGCATAATTTCATATTGTTTGTGCGATATTTCATTTGAATAATTCACCGTTATATTTTGGGCGTTATTTCGTTTGTTTTTTTTTTTAGTGAAATAAAGCGAAAAATAAAAACGAAATAGCTCTCAAATCTTTAACGAAATAAAGACGAAATTTTGAGCGTTATTTCAAAAATCGAAATCGGATTTCAGAACAGACTACTACGCTGCAACTTCCGTCCGTAGTTACCAATAAGAAGTTTGTTTGGTTAAACATTTTCTACATCTGCTGCTAGTGCTGCTTACGGTATAAAAAAAATTCAACATTGGTTATTGGCACCATTACCTTTTGTGAATTAACTACCAATATACCAGCTAACGCATACACATGTAATACAATTTTTCTCGTACAAATACAGCTGTAGTAACGAGCGAGTGCAACACGAATCAGATACTCGTACAATGCATACAAACAATAAATGCAATGCACAGGTAGATCTGTACTCTATTGCAATGTTGAGCAAATAAAAAGCGAAAACAACTAATACCTACTACCAACAAAAGAATAAGAAGAAAAAAAAAAAACGCTGATATGGATACTAAGATTTTTCCAACAATGACTTTTAGATGATTTTTATTTTATTTCAAGTTTTCTTTTGTTTTTATGGTCGGACGGTGTAGTTTGGAAGTTGCATTTTTATCAGTGTATAAATTCATTCAATAAAAATAAAATCTTTACCACACACTCTTCATAAAAAAACATAATGAAATCAAAATGGATTTTGGATATATTCGTACATATACATATGTCTGTATGTAGTATTTTTTTCTTTTTCTTAAGCCAATTAGCACGTTTGTTATTTGGTTTCTTTTATTTTGCGTTTGCTTTAAACCAGTTTTGAAGATCTTGGAATTTTTTTCATTATTTTGTCTTGCGGTATTAATCTTGGGCCTTAGAATGTATCTTTGAGGATGCCTTGATTTACTCGTAAGCGAATACGAATTTTATTTTTATATTGAAATATGTATATTCTTAGAATTTAAACTAAGCGTTACGGGTATGTGCAAATAAAATCTAACCAGTTTTTATTGAAATGCTGCTTCTGAGTTGTGGGATACTTTTATCTTAGATAGAAGCTCTCTATGACGTAATTTTTATTTGTTTGTAACTAAAGATATGATAATGTGCATGCATTTCAATGTTTTTTTTTCAATAATGTACCTTTTTTTCTATAAGATGCATACATATTTTCATCTTAAGGTTCTGAGCGTAAAAATACTTTATTACTTTTCATTATTTGCTCTATTTTCGTTTTACGCTTTCAAGTAACTCTTTTTTAAATTTCTGATTTTCTCTAGCGCAATACCCACCTGTTAAGTCTAGCTTTTTTTTTATAATACAACAAAACAAAAATAACAACTCGCTCATATTCGAATTCGAATTCCTTTGCACATGACCTGACAAAAATACGCTCTCACTTTCTGTCTGTATCTCATCGTTATGATCAACAAGTTTGTGCTTTTGTCTTTATTTTTGTACACTGGTGCCATATTTTAAGAATTTTCCTTATTTGAATAATAAAAATAAGTTTTTGATTTACGATGTATAGTAATGTGGCTGGAGTGGGTTTTTCATGCAGAATGATGTTTCTGTTCCACCTTCAAGTTTTCTTTAAGCTTTGTTTTTGGTATTTGTGCATACTTTTAGAGTAAATGACAAAAACGTTATTGTGTTTTTTGCACTTTTATGTTAAGATATGTTAAAAACCACATATGATAGAGGATTTGTGAGATCGGTTTCGGATTCAGCATTAAAAATACATCGAAACTGACTTTTTTTTTCAAAATTAGCATTTTTGACCTATTTTGAAGGCTGGGAACCGATTTTAAAAATTACTAGAATCGCCCAGTTATCAAAGTCGATATTCGACCACAAATGTATTAAATAATTTTAGTACTTTTTGGACACTTAGTACTTTTTTTTTGCTATTTTTTAGGAAATAGAAAGCTCATCCCTGGTATAATTTAAGCAAAATAAAAACAAAACAAAAACTAGTAAGGGTGTTACCTTTGGCCTGGCCAAACATTAAATACCCTACACAGTAGTATTTTGAAAGTTTTGCTTATATGGGAGGTGCCACGCCCTCTTGTCCGAATTCACCCAGTTTTTCTCAGAGTTTGAATTTATAGTTCTTAGCATTTGAGTAAAATTTAGTTTGATTATCTCAATAAACGCTTTCAGTATAGCGTTTTGAAGTTTTTGCTTATATGGGAGGTGCCACGCCCTCTTGTCCAAATTCTCCTGGTTTTTTTCAGAGCTTGCGCTTACAATTCGTAGTATTTATGTGTATTTTGGTTGCATTATCGTAAAAAAAACTCAAAAAGTTGCATTTTGAATATATTTTTTGTATGGGCGGTAGGCGTGTCCGTTGACCGATTTCGCTCATTTTCAATCCCCCGAACTAACTTTGACGCCGAAGGCTGTGTACCAAATTTCATTGAATTATCTTGCTTAGTTTTCCTAAAAAGTGTATTTCCACACACAGCCAGCCAGACAGACGGACATGGCTATATCGACTCAGGAGGTGACGCTGATCAAGAATATATATACTTTTCTATATCTGCCACGCCTCCTTCTCTGCGTTACAAACGGAAGGACAAAGTGAACATACCCTGGGTGTAGGGTATAAAAAACACGAAGTTATTGATATGCCTTTTGTTTTTCTCTTTGTGCTTTATCATTTTTCAGCTCTGTTTTACCGTGTATTTTGTTGTAATATTGAAAAATTTGTATACATTTTTACCTCTCTTAAAGTCAAAATATCAACATAATTTAAACTTAGTGCACATCTACGCACAAATGCATTTCTAATGGTGCATAATTTAAAGTCGTATTCCATTTCTTGCATAGTAAAAAAGATGGACAAGTTTTTGTCTATATATAGATTTAATTTATTTGCTAAAATCAATCAAACCAGGGCTTCCGCAAAATATCAATTAAACTCCTTAGATAGAGTTAAGTATCCTTTGGCATAAGGAATTTGCAAAAACAAAACAATATATCAAAATTTTTCACTTTCAGCCTTTTAACATTCGTCGATTCATATAAAACTTATTAAAGTAAAATTAAGTAATTGTTATGTCCTCCTTAAGTCGATATTCGATAAAAAAAAGCAAAGCACTGTACATAAATTCTATACATATAAAATAAAATAAAAACTGCTTTGCTTTCTAATCAAAAATCGACTTAAGCATTTTTCCTTCCTGTGCCAAAGAGTTATTTGAGCTTCTGAGATATAATCGTATAACTATGATATATTTTATTTGCTTGATGTCATGGAAAAACTGTGCTGGCTGATGAGTTAGGAAGGAACCAATAGAAAATATGCAGGTGGTCACGGTGTGAAAGTGTTATTTGGTCGCGTTTCTGATTTCAAAGCGGATTTCGGGTTCTTATATTTTTTTCGCTTGCAACAAACACAATATTTTAATATTTTCCAAATTTCTCGGATCTACAACACCCATGAAAAATTGTTGTTGTTTTTTTCCTCGTCTACAACAAACACAATATTACTATAACTTTAAAATTTTTTCCGAATTACAGCACCCATGAAAATTTTTTGTTTTTTTTTTCGACGCAACCAACATAAAACAACAGAAACAATTTTTTCATGGGTGTTGTAAATCAGAGAAATTTTGAAAATTGATGAAATATTGTGTTTGTTGTAGACGAGCTTTAATTTTACGCTGATTGCGCTTGGCTCAGTGATTTTAAGATGCTAACATCCTTGATCTAGAGAACCATTGTGGGTTATTTGTTTATTATCGTTGTTTTTATTATTGATATCGTTTGCCTTAACTGCAAAATTGTCCTTTTTTGCCGAGATGAATAAAATAAATCGAAACTTTATGATACCCACCAAACTTCCCTTATATTGGAACCTTTATCTATAGAATAAAGCAAACCCCAACTACTTTTTTTTTTTTTAATTCCGTTCCATGCTGTCCAACAAAATTGCTGCATGGAGCTGCAGCAGCAGCAAATTCGAAAGATCTCGTTGCGCGAGACACGCACACAATTTTACATTTCCTTGCAATTCGATCGTCACAATCGCTTCCTCTCTAGCCATTATTTGAGAAAACATTTCAAGAGTCAATTCCACGTTCACATTAATTTCGAATGAGCGCGACGACGATGTGATGTTGCTGCTGCTCCACAACAAATATTTTATTCATATTTTATACCCATGGCGCTGCCATTCATTTCTCATTTGTCTTTCGACTTGTGCAGTTTATTTTTTTAGTTGTGTGTACATTTTTGAAAAAAAAAAAAAAAAAAAAATACATAAATTGTAGTATAAATCTTGTTAATTTATACTACATATGAACGTGGTATAATCGTAAAATATATAATTTTGTGTACAAATTTGGACGGTTTTTTGTTTTTAAAATTTCGAATTGCGTGCAATATGATGTTGCTTTTAACGTTTTCTTTTGCACCGTGTTCGCATCTCGATTAATCTATGCAATAATTCGGTTTTTTTCTCCTCATTCTATACCGATTTTTGTTTTTTTTTTTTAATTTTCATTATATTTTCATTTTTTTTTTTTAATAGACAGGCGGTCATCGACGCGTTTAAATGCTTTCGCTTAATAAACATCATTTGCAGTCATCGTTGTTGAGTTGTATAGATAAACCAACGGCGACGACGACAACGACGACGTGTGTAATGCGTTGATGTTTTTGTTACTCCTGTTACTCCAATTGTAATTTGCAACGTCGTTTTCTGTAATTCCACATTAAAAAATAAATTATATGCAATTGCAGTTGTAAATCGTTGAGTTTCAATTTCAGTCTTTTGTCGTTTCCTACTAAAAAAAAAGTTTAAAACAGAAAAAAAAAAAAAAAAAAAATAACCGAATGAACTGAGTGACTGACACTATAGCGCTTTTCAAAGTATCGAGTTGTCGTTGTGTCGCCATCATCATCATCATCATCATCATCATTATCATCATCTTCATAGTCGTCATTGTAATTAATTTCGAATGTGCATTAATGGGAAAAGTAGTCACCATTACCATTCCAAAGTTGTTTTGCATTTTCATTGTGGAAAATCGTGTTTTACTTAAGAGAAAACTTGACTTGTCATACATGGTGCTTATAATTACGCGTAGTTTTCCAATTTAAATGAATTTCTATCAATTTGACAATTTTTTTACAGTGTTTTTTTTTTTTTTAAATAAAAATTTTGCAGAGTATTCAGAAAGAAGGCAAAAAAGTAATCAAAAAATTGCTGTGATAAATTGTTAAAAGAAAAGTATTTGTTTTTTTAAAATTAACAACTCAAGCTTTGAAAAAAAAATAATTCACTAAAAAATTTCTTAACGGATATTTTGATACATCACCCAAAAGCAGAAAAAGTCATATGTAAGCTGTGGCATAAATTTGATATTCTTCAAGCAGCAAATCATCAAGTAAGTAAACTTAACAATTAAATAAACGAATACTAATCAAACGATCCGATACAGCCGACACGACCCAACCAATCAACCAACGCCTTATTCTGCCCGCTTTCATTGACGTTATGTGTCGTTAAGTTTAATTTATTTATGTTTTCGCTATTGTTATCATTTGAAATAACCATTGTATTTTTATCATTGCCTATCATCATCATCGTCATTATCATCATAATCATCAGTAACGCCAACCAGTGGTGGACTGCTGCTGTTAAGCCATCGCATTTTATTTTATAACTCGTCGTATCCATATCTTATCATTTTATACTTCAAGCACATAAATTCCTTGGTTTTCATTTATTATCTTGATGCAATATTTAAGTTGTTACCATTTAAATTATTTGTTGGCATCTTTTTCTCTATATATAGAAATATTTCGCTTTGGAAATTTTATTCAGAATTAAATTACTTGCGTAATGAACAGAACAAGACTTTACTATTTCTTCATATAATTTTTATGAATAAAACCTACATCATTTTGTAATGAAAATAAGAAATGATTCATATGGGTTAATATCAAATTCTGTCGGTCGATTTGTTCTTTTCTCTGATCCCTAATGTATACTCTGTCGCTATAAATGAGCGCAAGTTTGGATCAAAAAGGGATAATTTTCAAATATGAATGTATGTATATGGAATTTTAAAAAATTGTTTGAATTTCTCATCTGAACTTTATAATTTATGAGGGCCGGAATGTCTGGAATAATAATCACGTATATGAGGAGTAGTTGAACAAAAGGTAACATTTCCAGTTTTTGTCTTTTTGCTTTTTTTTTTGAAGAATCGTATGTAAATCTATGAACTACACATTCCAGTTGAATTTGGCGGTTCAAAGAATAACAGTTCCCAAGAAAACCGCGTTTTTCGTCGATTTCCGAACAAAAAGTACCATTTCCACTCCACTTACAATTTTTTTGTAGTTCTGACGAAAAATTACATTTACCTATTTAATACTAATCACTAATCATAGTCTTCGTCGAACATTTTCAGTTGCTTTTATTGCTCCCACAAGGCATCATTTCAGTTTAATGATCATCAAAAAGTAAAATTTCCACCATTTCCTGACAAAAGGTAACATTTCCAAATTTCAAACTCAGTTATCTCCATTAATATGAAACTTTTTAAATGTATAAAAACGCGATTGTAAGGCAGTTTTTTTAGTGTATATTTATGCATGAACATATTTTTTATAAAAATATGCTACCTTTTTTAATCATATTTTATTGATTTCTGAAAAAAAAGGGAAACATGGAAATGTTACTTTTTGTTCGATTACTCCTCATATATATCAATATCTTCCATTAGGTTTTTGAGTTTATGCACGCTTTTAAAAATCGGGTGTATTTGATATTAGGGATCTGCACAAGACGTCTTGTAGGAGTTCTAAGACATATAACTTCAAGATACGCTATGTTTTGTGCCCATTATTTATTTAGCAAATGCTTTAGTATCCTGTGCAAATATTTTGACGGTACTTGAATATGAAAGCAGAAAAACAAATAATGCATAGACGGCTCCCGGAAATAACGCTATAGGAAATAATTTTTTGGTAATAACGCCAGAAATTGTCCGGCATTAACTTTTAGAAATAAAGCCAAAAACTAATGAGGAAATTTTTGGAAATAATGCCATAGGAAATATCGCCATAGGAAAAAACACCAGAAAAATTTCCATGCAAAATTCTAGCGTTATTTCCATTTTGTTTTGGAAATAAAACCAAAAATTAACTAGGAAAAAACGCCAGTTTTTGGCCTTATTTCCGAAACAAAATGGAAATAACGCTAGAATTTTGTATGCAGATTTTTTTGGCGTTATTTCCAAAAATTTTTCTGGCGTTATATCCTTTCCGTAAACTACTTAAATTTTTTAGAAATAAAGCCACAATTTTTGGAAATAACGCCAGAAAGTTTTTGGCTTTATTTCCAAAAAACAAAATGGAAATAACGCCAGAATTTTGTATGAAGATTTTTCTGGCGTTATTTCCAAAAAATTTTCTGGCGTTATTTCGCATGGCGTTATTTCAGGGAGTCTTCTTTGATTTGCTTCAGTTCAGTGCTGTAGTTTTTCTACTTGCACGTTTTACTCTGACCTGAAGTATTTGTTGGTATAAAATAAAGTACACTGAAGTATTTGTTAGAATCAGTTATAGTTTTTACACTGGATTATCAAGTACGAGTAAAGAAAAGTGAATTATAATTCAATTCAAGATGCCTTGTGCAGGCCCCTCTTAGATGATATCTTAATAACTGGTTATTTTTGAATTCATTGAATCTAAATCAGGCAAGAAAGTGAAATCAATCACTTTTCTTTTTAGCTAGCTCTTGATGACATCTTACATTGACTGATTAGATTAAATTTCTGAGTCTTGTGCACCATATTATCAAAAAAACAAAAAGTTTGAGATATATTATTTGCAGTTAAAATAACTCTTTATTGTAATTGCACAGCCGCCAGTACTTCAAACCTACTTTAACAAAGGTCTTTTGCAATCTGTTTCACAGACTTTGTACTATATCTTTGCTGTGCTTGTTTTACTTTTTGGTCTTATGTATTTATAGATGCGTTCGTTTTAATTTGTTTCAACATTGTTATCATATTTTGTGCGTTATTTCTTAATTTGTAGCGTTCTACCATTTTTTTAAACTGATTTTGTTGCTGGTTTTTTCTTTGGTCTTTTTTTATCAGTTTTCTACGCTGATAATGTGTTATCGCGTGCGTATGTGTTTAAAAATGATCTCAGATTCTTAAATAAAAATATTATTAACACTCTGAAAGCAATATTATTTTACTTAAATTAGCACAGCACTAGAAATAACATGAGACAATACAACATTCTTTTAAATAAAATAATGAGTTCACTAAAACTTCATTAGAAGTAAAATAAAAAAGAGGAGCAGTTTAATAAAATACATTTCGTTATATATGCAGGTATGCATGGACGGAAATTAAGTAATAAAACTTTTACTTAAAAATTAAAATAATAAACCCCTTAATTGTGAAGAGTATACACCTTTAAATAAAAAGTGCGATATAAATAACCTCGTCACTTTTTACTGCAGTTTACTGTAGGGGTATCAACATATACTTGGCGGCTACACACTCTCATACGAGAGTTATATACGCGCGTATTGTGATATGCGCTCATATCTACTGTGATATTTCCTGCTATCTTGAAAAGTTTTTTCTTTTTTTTTTATAGCCTGGTAAAGCTCACAGAGTCAATGTCGTTGTTGTCTCAGTATCTTCCCCGCTCCTCTTAACGCTTCACTTTAACTAGCCAAGTCAGTAGTTAGTAGTCGGGTTAAGACGAATGCTGTTGTATGTGTTTTTTAAGCGTTTTGGAAATATAAAATTTTGCCATTTAGTCAGCAGAAAACTTGCTTTCGCGTCTGATCAACGGAGCAGATTCAGCGGCATTTTGTAAAACGTTGAAAATTTATATAAATTTTTTTTTTTTTTTAAGTTTAATTTTCTTAATTTTTAAGCTTTCGGTTCAAAAAATCGAAATTTTAAATTAAATCGGTACGTTTTTTTTTGTGATTATTGTAAGAAAATTCTTTAAAAAAAAATTAAAAAAAAAAAAAGAAGAGGAAACACATAATTGTAGTGACATTTTTGCACTTGTGACATAAATTGTCATGTTGAACGAACACACATTTTGATATTGTGCACTTGAAAGCCTTCAAAGTTGCTAATGCAAACTTATAATAAAAATTGTTAATGTTATGGTAAAACTTTAAGTTATGTGGATGCTGTTGTGTGTATGTGTGTGTGCTGAAAATGCGGCTTAAACCAACATCGATCGCGGCTTGGATATTTTTTATTTTTCTATTTATTTTTACTTATTGTGAATCTCTACTGCCATGATGTTGTTTTTTCTTTTCTAAACTGACATACTTTCTAAAACAACAAAGTCTAAAGAGAAAAAATTTCAACAACAACAGTAAAAACAACAAAAACGCGACAAAAAGTTGTTTTAAGTGCCAAGTTGAGTTCGAACCTGATGTCGTTGTTAGCGGGTTTTAGCGTTTTTTTCATCCTACCTCTTGCCTCAACATACTACTATACTATGTTTGCTTTATCTTCTTGTCGCCGCATTGTACTTTATTCAATGTTCCAATTGCCCAGCAATTTTGTTGCTGTGATTTGCCTCAATTTTGTTTTTTATTTTTGTTGCTGTTGTTGTTTTGGCTTAGTTATCATCACCATCAACCTGTGCTAACGAAGACTAAGCCTATTTAACTGCTTCTTTAAGTTGATTCGTTCTTTCTACGTTTTTTCTGTGTACCATCAATTCATCGGCAATGTCCAGTTTTGTCAGTTGTATATTACACTTAAAAAATGAACGTTTCACTCCTTCACCCACACCTGATTTTAAATTTTGGTTTTTATTTTTGACTAACAAATTGCAGCTTAATCAATCATTTTAGTTATTGGTTTGGCTGCCCCAGAGGCTTCACATGAAATATTCTAATAAAAAGTAAATAAAATATTTAAAAATAGTGGGGATTCTTTTATACATATAAAAGCTTCGTTAGTCACCCCGAACACACGTGCCTCTTAAACAAACTGTAAAAAAGCTGTCGAGGTTAATTCGATGCATAAAAACATTGTTTTCTTTTGAAAATTGAATTTGTGCTTGAATTGGACACATTTTTTTTCTAAGGTTGATGAATCCAGAGCAGTTAAATCAATTCGAGATGGTCGAGTTTGGTCTATTCGAATCATTTATTCAACAAATATTTGTTCAGTTCAGTCTAAATTCTTCATTTTATGAAATATTTTCCACTTTTTTTTTACGTATTGATTTTTTAGATATTTTTATTTTAATTTAATACTAGCATTTCCCGGTGTGCGTTGCTACACCATCTCTTGTACATAGAGACCCTTGGATGAAAACATTTTTTTTTTCCCACTAAAATATTGTAAAAAGTTATGAAAGGCAAAGAAAAAACGAAAAAATCCTGGCGGACCCTTGCGCATATTATTGAATGTTGAAGATTTTTTGTATGGGGGGAGGTGAAAGTTCCTGCTTCAATCCTTTTTTTTTTTTGTAGAGTCTTTAGTAAATACCATATACATCCATGCATCAAGTTTCAAATTGAAACCTGCCGCAAGTACGGAGATATAGCGTTTTGATTTTTTTTTGCAATTTTTGTTTGCATGCAAAACACAAAAACACTATGATTCTAAAATGAAATAAGCTTACAAAATATTTGTTTATTTATTTCTGCCTAAGTTTGGTTAAATAAACACAGCCTAATTTAAATTAGCCGCAACCGTTCTAAGGTTAGTTCACAACTAAATGGATCTGTAAATGTTAAAAGGGCGGAAGTCATGATTTTTGACGCATTGGTTTTTTTTTGCAAATTCTTAACGCCAGAGGATAGCTCTATCGCCTAGTGTTAAAATGGGGCCTGAAAAAAATGTAACCTTGTCTGTACAGCCTCTTGAAATATCGGTTTTTTGTTAGAAGGGGAAGTCATGACTTTAGCCTTTTCAACTAAAAATAGACCGATATTTTTTTTTTGGAAAGCTGTAACTTTTGTTCTGCTTATCCGATTTCCGTAAGATGTCTAACAATTTGCCTTAAAATAGGCTATCAGATTAAAATTAACAAAGGAAAACAAATTCTAATTGTCCACTTAAAAAAAATTTGATTAACGATTATGAAAAAGATAAAGATTTCAAAACTTTCACAATCAGGCATGTTCTGAAATCCGATTCTCTTCGGAATCGGAATGAAAGCAATTTTCAAGAGCTTCGCATTTCGATAATTAACACCAAATCGGATTTATGTTTCGCAAAATCGAATAGGAACCATTAGCAAATTTTATTTAATGAAAGACATATCCGATTCCATCTTATTTGTCGCAATGCAGAGCTCTTGAAGATTGCTTTCATTTCGATTCCGAAGCGAATCGGAATTCAGAACATGCCTGAATGAGTTGATTCAATGGACACGTGACGCCAACGTAGATGAAGTCGAGTTTTGCTAAATAAATTCATTTAACCATTTTTTTTTTATTAAAACTAACTATGGCCCAAAAATGCTCATTTTTTTCTTGAGCGTTATTTGGCTTAGTGGCCACCCATTTTTCTAGTGAGTGTTAAGTATTTGGCTTAGGGCCCTTTATGCATGTGCCAAATTTCTTTCCTTGCGTTTAACAGTTTCTGAGATAAGTCAAATTTTGTTTTGTAGGAGCGTACCTTTGCCTATTTTTCAACAATATATAAACATTTTGCCTAAATAAATGCTTTGCAATAGTTCGATTTTCTACAACATGCTTTTACGCTGACAGCTTAATGAAATGTCCGACTATTTTCATATTATTTGCGTTAAATAATGAAATGACAATCAAATGTAATATAATCAATAGCAAAACACTACCAATAAAAATAAAGACAAATCAAATAATCATCATCATCATCATCATCATCATCATCATCTACTTTGCACGCAAAGCCATGCAATGTTTATTTTTTTATTCAATCTACGAGTATTTTTATTTATAAACTAGTTCAGTTGAGGATGATGTTGGTGTAGTGTTATTTTTATAATGCTGAGTTTTAAGACTTTTATTTCCAAAGTAGGCTTTCAAAGTGTTCTTTAATAGCTTTGTTTGTGCTTATTATATTTTTAATTTGCGATTTATTCATATAATTTTTATAATAAATATAAACTAGCAATTGATTTCTTAATTACTTAACGTTTTCTCCCAAGTTTTTCATAATTCTGAAGAGGCGATTAATAAAATTTACACCCAATAATGACAAAGATGTACTGTGCAGAGAAAGCGTAATGATCAAGTACAAAAATGACTGACTTGACTGGTTTAGTTTGTTTGGACTAATAGATAATACTTATAAGTACGTATAGGAAACTTAAAAGTAATGATATTTTCAAATTTAGCCTTGTACGGAGAGTTTCTGAATTATAATAACTTAAGTTTTTTAGTAACCAAAACTGGGGAGTTATATCGTAAGTTCTGAAATTACTTTTTTGAAACAGTCTAATGTAGTTAGCCTAAATTGTAGGTTGTGAATAAAATTAAACAAAGTTTTTATACAATAGTAGTTTTTTAAAAAAAAAAAACGTTAACAAACAAGTGTTTTATTTGTATTTGAAAGTGGATATGCGTCACTAGACATAAATTGTACGCAACCATACACATGTATGTTTATACGAAGTCAGCCGCTTACTCTCAAAGATTAAAAACTTATTTAAATAGATTTAGCATGGAGAGATTTTGTTATTAGTGGATTAGTAGTAAGCAATAGCTAGAAACAAAAGTTTCATCATTTAAAATTGCATGCAGGTGTGCACGTTCAATTTGTTTGCCAATAACAACAAACTGCAAAAATTCGCTATTAAAAGCTTTTAATGTTGAAAATTCGGTATATGCTATATATAAATACATATTTGCTAAAAATTCTTTCTACACGTGATAACTTCTTGTAGAATTATAACAATGTGCTCGAATCGGATACTTTATTTTCTGACATTGATGGGTCCTGGGTAGTAAGGAAAATTTGAGTATTCTGAGATTAGTAATATTAAGAGTAATTTTTACGGTTTAGCACTGGTTTTGAGATACTCGGGCTTAAAAACTTTACATAAAAACCTAAAAAGAACAGAATTTTTTGTCTATTCCAATCATTCAATAAATTACTATTCAGTTCGATCAAATTTCTCGTTTCTTGAAATATTTTCCACTTTTTTCTAATTAATTCACGACAGCATGAATTTGAAGAAAAGTATTAATAAGAAAATGAATTTTTCCATGTTAATTAACTGTTACTCAAACGACATGTTGCACGTGTTTAAATACGGAATAATTTTTAAATGTCTATAGCTTCTGAAAATATTACTATAAATAGTCAATTCGATACATCCAACATATAAGTTGGTAAATCAAGTTATGACAATGAGCACTAAAATCAGCTTACTTGAATTGCATTTAGTACCAAGGATCATCAATGTGTGAATTTTCACTTGCATAGTGTAATTTTTTTGACTCTGTTAAACACTCTTAGTTAGAAGAAAGTTTACCTAACTATCTTATCAGCAGAATTCAACCTGTTATATGTACTAGAGTTTAAAAGCCCATGCAACTTTAAACATGAGCAAATAAACTCTCATTAGTAACCATGTCATCCTCATTTTCTCTTTAGGGACGTGGCATTGCTAACTTTAAAACAAAAAAATTCGATGAAACAAAGTTTTAAAATTTCTTCCTTAGGTTTCAACTTATCGCCATTTTCCATTTAGAGGCGTTGAATTCCCACTTAAAAACAAACAGTGTTTAATATCCTTTCTTAAAGTGCATTCCAGCTCCATACCGAATTTTATAAAAATCGATTAAGCGGCTTAGCCGTGAAAGCGTTTTTTTTTATTTCGGGGCGTGGCACCGCCCGCTTAAACATATTACCGTTCCTTAGTGTTTAGCCATATCAAATTTCATAAATATTGATGCAGCGGTTTGGCTGTGACGGCGTTTTTTCCATATAAGGGCGTGACACCGCGCATTAACAAAAAAACCAAAATCTTATGCAATGCTCTTCATCACAACTTTTAAAATAAAAAAAAAAAAAAAAAATCAAGCGAATATGTTGAGATTAAGGCATAGAAACAGGGAACAGCCGATTTCGTTTGCCTATTTATGTATATAATAATGCAAATCCTGTGTATTATATTTATATTTAATTAAGTATGAAACTTTATTTTAACACTACATATATGTTATGTAAAGCTTCTTAAATTCAATGAAGCTAAAGCCCCCTCTTCTAACTTTATTCATGCTTCGAAAGTCCATCATGTTCACGCACAACTGAAATGTTAAATGTAAGCTTTTGGCATGTTTTTAATTTAAAACTTAATTATAAACTATTAACAATCTTTTTCCACTTGAACTCATGCTTAAAGACCAGAAATTTATTAAAGCTTGAAAAAAAAAAAAAAAAAAATGTTATACCTGCTTCCAAATATATTTTTACTTTTTGGTGTTGATAGACTTTTTTATCACTTTATAAACTAACATAGAACGCTTAAACTAAAATTCTTAATACATACATCTTTTAAGCAAATTGTTGTAGATTCTTATGAAGATTCAAGTTTAAACCCTGACTTCCACCCTGACCTACTACGTAGAGTTTAACTGCTTATTAATGCACGGCCTGTTCATTTACTCGTAGTAAGTTTGTTTATTTTCTCTCGTTTAAAGTTCAAGGTGTGAGCGTTGTTTTGTCTCTGCTACGAGTGTGCTATGTATCTGCTTTCGTACTTGGTGATGAGTCTATATATTTGGTTTTTTTAACTCAAACTGTTGAAATCAATGTATTAAGATTTTGATTTATCTATTAAAACAGCGTGCTTTCTGAGATACTTAATAGACATAGTTGAAACAACGTCTTTTTCTCGACATTCTCAAAGTTCCAGTTGTTAGGTTGTGTGCTTTTATTATATTATCGTTTTTTTTTTTGCTTTTAACTGCTTCAAAATAGTTTCTCTATCTTGATTTTTTATATAAGAGTGTTTCTTTGTTGAGAATATGAAATTGCAATAAAACACAAAATTATCCGAATGGGGCAATTTTTTTTTTTGGTTTTGGTAGATCATAGTATTCTTTATGAAGAAGGGTATCAATCATATAACCATTAAACTGCATACTGGAACCCCAATTTTCCGGCCAATGATGTACATCATGTGGAAAACAGTAATTTTTTGATATACGTCGGTAGTTCATTCATATGTTCTGCGACTATTTTGCTTAATGACTAATTCAGAATAAAATTTTCCCGTAAAACAGCAAACGAAGTTCTCTATAAGTTTTCTTATTTTACTGAACATTGATTATGGACTTAAAATTTCACAATTTAGAAGCGGTGTATGTCTTTAGCGCAAAAATAACATCACTGTTAAGTAGGAATTATACTCTTTATCAAGGGTGTCAGTGCATCAAAAGCACTGAGCCAAGCGCATTTAAGAATTAAGCTCGTCTATAGTACAAAAAACACAATATTTCAATATTTTAAAAATTTTTCGGCATTACAACACCCATGAAAAATTGTTTTTGCTGTTTTTTCAAATATGTACACGCAATAATCAAAGTTGATGCAAGCAGTAGTTGTGTAGATAACAAAAAATAATAAAAAAACTTTCATGGTTTTTGTAATTCTGAGAAATTTTGAAATATTATGTTTGTTGTAGGTGAGCCAAAATTGGCTTGTGCGCTCAAAAAATTGTGATCGCTCACAAATCCCAAGATTTTTTCATTGGCCATTACTAGTGTGTGGCTTTTTTCAGTTTTCAATCATTTTGTTTTGCCCGCATAATCTAGAGATTTTCATATTTTGGCCAATGAAGCGGAGAGGGTGGCGTGTGTGGTCTTAATTATTGCTTATATTAGTTTAACAAAATTGCCACACGATCTTAATAAAATTTCTAAACATAACTATTGCTGTCACACATAAATATATTACAAAAATTTCTTATCTTCAGTTACTCCACTTTCGTGCATTAAATTTGATATCTCAAAAATCATGCCTAGTACAATTGCGCTTAAAGAGTGAAGCTACAATTTTTTTCAACAATCATTTAATATATTGTACCAAACGTCTCAGACAATACTAATTATCTCACTTATTTCTCGTAACGTGCTTATACAAAAATCTGCTTATCACCAGGTGTCATAAAACTCAAAATTAACCATATACTTTGTACCTACTTATCTAAATGTTTGTATATAACAAATGCATATAGTTTCTTAAAACTACGCTCGTATGTCATCACCATCAACTTTAGTAACTTCATATCTCTAGCATACGTACGAGCGAGTAAATATCTTGAAAATAAAAACAAAAACTTTCCAACTTTTCAACGAAATTTTTCATGCATTGCATCATCACCGTAAAAATAGATGTTAACAACTGCAATAACTGTGATTTCAAGGTAGTACCTACTTATATATTTGCAAATGAAGGCTATGAATCATTCATTAGGTAAAATATAAATCTTGGCATTATGTATGTAGTAGTTCAAATACAAATACAAATATATTTGTTTCGGAAGCAAAGAAAGAACGCCATCTCTAACTTCCAACACAAATTTAAAGAAAATCGTAAATTTTTTATATACTTTTTTTTTTAACTAAAATAAACATGTGCCACAAGCTTAAATAATGCGATAAGCTACCCTTTGGTAGTAACAACACCATAAGGCTGTACAAGAAAAAACAAACCATACATCCCCATCGTAAACGCAGCTGCCTGACGAAGTGACTGTGTCTTCCTGTTCTTTAGCACGGGCGAGCGTATCTAGCGATATTTTAGTTCTTAGTCACATGCTACAGGAATACTCATTGCAAAATTGAAGAACAATAAAACAAAGTAACAAGATTTCAAGTTATCTATAAGCTTGTTCATTATACACGGTGTGCCTTAACCCGTTCTAAATCGGACGTCGTAGCACATCAAATTTTTTTCCAGATTCTGTTTACTTATCGTTCAAATGATGTATAAAAAAATTTTCACTCGTGACTCCTCGACTAAATTTTGAGATAATCGCTTTTCCAATTAGGGCATTTTCCCATACAAAAAGAAAAAAAATTTTTTTTTAACTACATTAAACAAAAATTAAAATAATCACAATCGATGTGTTTTGCAATGCTAAACGCGAATCCAACCTCAGAATTGCTCTATCGTGTATAGTTTATGAGATATTGTAACCTAAAGACCAAAAAAAGTCGTTTTTTGCCATTTTTCGAAGCTCTATAACTATGTAACATATAATTTATTCGTCAAATATGGCTTAGATACTTAAAAGCCCCAATCTTTTTCTTTAAAACCTAATTTAAATTATATTTATATCTTCATGCTTCTAAGAGATATCGTAGACCGAAATAATGTCAAAACGGGTTTTTTACACTTTTGTGTCTTTTTAGGTTAGGATATCTTTGAAGAAAAAAAAGATATCAACCTAATTTAAATTAGGTCTTAAAGGCAAATATTAGGACTTCAAAGTTGTTTACCAGATTTAACGAAATTAAAATTTCTTTCACATTTTAAACATGTTCAACGAACCGACCATTTCAAAATTCAGCCGTATGCCATACACGTAATAACACTCGGGTGTCAAACGGCTGAATTTAGAAGTAGTAGGTTCGTTGAACAGGTTTAAAATGTGAAAGAAATTTTAATTTCGTTAAGCCTGGTAAGTAACTTTAAAGTCCTAATCTTTGCCTTTAAGACCTAATTTAAATTATGTTGATATCTTTTTTTTCCTCAAAGATATCCTAACCTAAAAAGACACAAAAGTGCAAAAAACCCGTTTTGACAATATTTCGGTCTACAATATCCCTTAGAAGCATGAAGATATAAATATAATTTAAATTAGGTGTTAAAGAAAAAAATTGGGGCTTTCAAGTGTTTAAGCCACATTTGACGAATAAATGACATGTTACATAGTTATATAGCTTAAAAAAATGGCAAAAAACGACTTTTTTTGGTTTTTAGGTTACAATATCTCATAAACTATACACGATAGAGCAATTCTGAGGTTGGATTCGCGTTTAGCATTGCAAAACACATCGATTGTGATTATTTTAATTTTTGTTTAATGTAGTTAAAAAAAAATTTTTTTTCTTTTTGTATGGGAAAATGCCCCAATTGGAAAAGCGATTATCTCAAAATTTAGTCGAGGAGTCACGAGTGAAAATTTTTTTATACATCATTTGAACGATAAGTAAACAGAATCTGGAAAAAAATTTGATGTGCTACGACGTCCGATTTAGAACGGGTTAAGGCACACCGTGTATAACAACACGTTCGTAATTATTTGAACAAACTTTTTTTAATTTTTTTTTTATAGCACAACTTTTTTGCGCGGGCTTTTGTTTTTAACCCATTAAATATTTGAAATATTAAATTTCAATTGATTTGTATGTAAGCTTGTTCATTATGTATTTTATCTGCCTAGTGATATAATTAACTATTTTTCACAATTCAGCTTTGTACACGTTCAGTAATGCAAATAAATATAACTTTATGGTCACATAAATTTTAGTTATAGAGTTATATAGAAATGAAGAATAAGAATATTTCATTGATTTATGATCAAAACTAAACATCTAAATAAATATTTCATGGAAAGTTTGTACTTTAAGGTCTCAAATCCTCAGTCTCCTGGCATGTCTCTCATCCGAAATTACAGTTTTAATGCTAATTTTAATTTAATTTCGAATGAAATGTAATCAATAGTGTTTTAATGTAATTGTCAAATTCTACTATTAATATTAAATTTTATTTAAAAATATGTATTGAACTTTGTCACTCGACTTTTACCTCAGCCTCCTGGCACATCAAAACATTTAAAAATACTGATGAATTTGTGTATCTATCGCTTCGCTGCTTTATTGATGCGAATAAACGAAATATAGTTATATTAGAATCGCTTTCATTTGTCTCGGATCGTGGATATTTAAGTCGATACGCCGATTTTTGTGTGTGAAATTGTGTCTCCAGTCAAATTCTCATGTCCCTGGCAAGTATTTTTGTTAAAAATATATATCCTAAGAAATTTTTCATAAATTTATAGGTTATATATCTATAGCATTTTAATGAAGGATTCCATTATTTTTTCGTTGAGCTTAGTATTTAACAATGAAAAGTGGAAAAACCTCAGTCTCCTGGCTTTAAGTCTCCTGAAAGCTTTAATATCTCAGTTTTTTTAGTAGTTAAAATAATTGGGTTTTAAGATAGTGCAATTATCGTGCTGCATTCGGATTCAACATCGAAAATTTTTGCTTACTAACTTTTTCCTTTGAGCTAAATTGAAGTCATATCAAGTTCTTAATAAAAAGTTTCAATTGGTTGATATTAGTGAGTTATTTTCAGTCATTTTATTTGTTTCGTCATACATACATATATGATAAGGCTATTAGTATCGGTACTAATTAGATTTCCGTTAACTGGATAGAAATGCAATCTGAAAAAAAAGAAATAGCTTAATTTTCGACAAGAATATTCCATGAAAAATATTAATATTCATCTCTTTGAAATTGTTTGAAACGAAATTGGCATATTATATATATGTTTTTCCTATGTATGTTACATATGTATTTTACTTAATTAATATTTTGCATGATTATCTTGTCCGATATGAGTAGTTGCTATTGTTGCTGTCATTTGATAATTTAACTCGTCATTGATAATGATTTTCCGTTCTTATTGTTGAAATTGACGTTGCTATTATTAAGTTTTAATTGAATAGCAAGTCGCCGGCTGATGGAAATTACAATTATCAGCTACCAAACACGGCATAGAATTTTAATTACCGTCTCATATCACATTGATTGCTTTTATAAAAGTTTTATTTGAAAAAACTTAATGTTATCCATACCTGCTGTAGTGCATCAATCAATTTATTTTTTGTAATGCCAGGGATTATGAGTTTGTCAATTTTGTTTTTTTCGACTTTAACTTTTTTATAGGCAAAGTTATATTTATTACTGCCCTTGCAGTTTTTTATTAGGTCGGGGTTTTGCTTGAGGATCTGAAAAAAATTTTCACAACTACCCCATTGAATCTTAAATTAGTTCAGCGCTTAGCGTATCAATTCCCATTGATGCCTTTTCTGATATCCATACCACGTTCATTAACGAAAATACACGTTCTATAGATGCATTCGCTCCAGGTAGATATTGGACAACGCCAAGGCAGTTCTCATATCGTCGCACTATGGTTTTTTTTTTTTGAAAAAAAAGTGTACACAAAAATAATTCACTACAAGGACACATTATCTTCAAAAAAATTTAACGTGAAATTAAAGGTTATACATTTACCTATTTGAAAAGATGCTCGCTTTTTCCAGCATCTGATCGACAAAATAATGACACGGGTCGAAATCTCTCGAATTTTGAAAAAATAGATTTTTCTATTTAAAAATGTTAGATACATTTAACGCAGGAGTTATATATGAATAAATTTATGTGCATTCAATCAAATCAATTAAGATGAAATCAACTAAAAGTGAAAATGGGCGGTGCCACGCCCCAAAAACAAATTCGTCATATCTCCGAAACTATTAGACGCATATAGATAAGATTCGGTATGTTTGTAACAGGCACAGATAGAAATAATATCCACTGAAAAAGTGGGCGGTGCCACGCCCTACAAATATAAAACTTATCATATCTCCGAAACTATTTGAGCTACAGGGATGAATTTCGGTATATATATAAAGAGTAGTGAGTCAAATAACATTTGCTGAAAAAAAGGGCGGTACCACACCCAACAATGAACATATCCTTATTAATTTCCACTCTGTTCATGTAGCTGTGCCTGTGGGCGTGGCACCACATATTTTTTCAGCAGACATTTGTCTTGAGGACTTTTGTATATAAAATGAATTTCATCACATGGGTGAAATAGTTTCGAAGATATGGTGTGTTTTATATTTTTGGGGCGTGGCACCGCCCACTTTTCTAATAAATATTATTTCCTTCTGTGCCTATTACAAACATACCGAATCTTATCTATCTGCGTCTACTAGTTTCGGAGATATCACGAATTTGTTTTTGGGGCGTGGCACCGCCCATTTTCACTTTGAGTTCATTCCATCTTAATTAATTTGATTGAATACATATAAATTTATTCATATATCACTCCTGCGTTTAATGTGACTAACATTTTTAAACAGAAAATTAGATTTTTTCAAAATTCAAGAGATTTCGACCCGTGTCACTATTTTGTGGATCAGATGCTGGAAAAAGCGGGCATCTTTCCTGATAGGTGAATGTATTACCTTTGATTTCTCGTTTAATTTTTTTAAGGAAAATGTGTCCTTGTACTGAATTATTTTTGTGTACACTTTTTTGTCAAAAAAACCGTAGTGCGTCGGGTTAAAACTACAACTAGGCATCCAGACAAGAAGAAAAAATGGCTCTAGGTCCCAGTCTAGACGGTATTTGGAAATGCAGTCTCCATCCAATTTTATATGAAGAATTAAAAGTAGAAAACTTCAAAACTTTCAAAATGAGGTGAGGGACTGTCCGGCAGCATCCGGGACGTTTCGTCAGCCTGATATATGTAGCTAATACTGTCTGAGCTTTTTACTAAAATTTTTTGCGTAGTAAAACTAAAACATTCAGTTCGAAAAAATTATTTTCATTCATTTTAGCTTCATAAAAATAATTTATTACTTCCATTATATTATGGTCTGTTGTATTTTGAATTATCAAAAGACGAATAAACTACAATTGGTTCGATGTATGCGATCTTTCACTTTTTATTGTATTTGTTGTGTGTTTCAACCAATAAATTGTGCAGTTTATATTTTTAGAAGTGTTTGCAATATTCACTTGTATTTCCTTTTGTTTTTAGTTGAACGATTTTTATTGTTCCTCAAAAAACAAAAAACAGATATTCATTGAAACACCTACATACATTAAATATTTAGTATATGTGCTCATTTTAATATGCCACAGTAATATTTGCCATTATATTTGAATGTCAAAAAGTTTGCACAGCATAATATTGCACAATGTTTTAAATGATTTTATACAATAACAAAAAATGATTTTAAGTGCGAATACCTGCTTTTTGTCCATAAACGATATTTTAATAAAAAAAATTTGTGGATTTTTTTAATTGCTTATACTACATATATGTGTCCAATTGTAATAATTTTTTGTATTTTATTGGCACATTTGTCATTGACACATCTTGACATTGGTAGCACATTTTGGATGGCTGCTTATTTATTAATGTCGAAAAATTACAAATAACATACCACCGTCCTGTCCCTTAATTCGTGCAATTTAAATCACTTGTAATTTTGAAAACTTTTTCATGAAGTTTTAATTTCATAGTGAAATTGAAGAGTTTTCAATATTTAATTAAAAAGTTTTACTTTTCACTGTAAAATTATCATCTTTTTAACTTAAGCTTGTATCTATATACAATATAAATAGGCAAATGAAATCCGTTCAGCAGCAGGGAGATGCATAACAAGCGGGGAAAAAATTCGAACTTCTGCATGTGCTGTATTTACTTTTTGCTGTGATTCTTAACAAATCTATGCTAAAGGTTAAATAAAGTATGGTTGAAAGATCATCTGGGTGACTGCAAATTAGTCATTGAAGCGTAACGAAAAGATCAAGAAAAAACACAACAAAAACAATTTTTCATGGGTGTTGCAATTCCGAGAAATTTTGAAAATTATTGAAATATGGTGTTTGTTGTAGGCAAGCCAAAATTAGGCTGACACTTTTGATCTATAGTTTAGATCTTAGGATTGTTCGCAAATATATGAAATAGTAGATTTTTTCATCCTAAAAGGTCTTTACCGTTTTAATAAAATCAGACCGATAGGGATTTCTTAACACTTGTCATAAAATGGCCATTTAATTGTCTGTTGAAAATTTTTCGAAGTAGTCTTTGACTGAACTAAATTTAAATATGTACATCAAACAGAACACCCAAATAAATTTTAATTAAATTTTTATTACAACAAATAAAAAATCCACACCTACTGTATCTGTGCTACAAACGTTCATTGAACTTAATCAAAGCATCTCACCACAGTTTGGTGTCACAATTTTTCACAACGCCAACGAGCGCCACCATCAACAAAACAATCGATCATTAGATCCAACCGCTTCTCATATTAATTCTTTTTTAGTAGCTATTTTTAACAATCTAAATTTGTATACACAAATTGAAAGAAAAAAATTCACATTAGAATAAATTTGAGCAGGTCAAGTGAATGGCTGACACCTGTTTTAAATTTTCGTGGAATGCAAAGGCATCATTGCTGCTTTCTCATGAAGCTAAAAATTTGAAAAATTTTAATCGATTTTCTTTGTGAAGTTGCATTGAGGCAATCATCATTCTCGTGGATACACACCAAAGTCTAGGCTGTGGATAAAAAAAAAACGTGCGATTAAATTTAAAATGAAGCGCTTAACAATAATTAAAAATAACTTTGGGAAAATACCCATCAAAATGATGCAAAGGCACAATTTTTGTTTTATACTACGGCCTTCTACTTGCTACTCCAACAACGTACTCCATGATGATATGATGATTGTGTGCGTCCATTCATGAATGATGAAACAACAAAATTTGATTTTTTTAAATGTTTGTGCGTGCGCCATTAGCACTGCTTTCACTCTCGTTCGAGCTAATTTGTTATTGCATTATGTTGGAATATATTTTTTTTTCAAATTTTAAATTTACCAAAATCCGTTGAAATTTAAAAATCGTGTTTTGTGTTTTTTTTTTTTGTTTTTTGTTTTTTGTTTTAAGTTTTTTGTGTTCTGTTCCTGTTTTCGCTGACAGTTCAAAATGACGTCATTTTAATGATCTTCCTTTTGTCATAACTCTTTTGCAAATTGTTTATTTTGGCTTTCTTCCTCGTCTTTTCTGCAGTAGATATTTTTGTTTATGTTTTTTTTAGCAAACGAAAAAATCTTTTAATTCAATGTTGACCAAATGCCAGAATCTCTAGTTTTTCTTTTTCGCTGCTTACTGCCCACCTATTTTTGGCTTTCAATTTGTATTTGAATGTCAAATATGATTCATGTTCTTTTCGACTTGATGATGGCAATTAATTAGGTGGAAAAAAATTGTTTTTGTGGTAAATATGAATTTATTAGGAAATATCGTTTCAAATTTCTGTAAAAACGTGCTTCACAACGGATATTGAAGCGGTTTGATTTTTATTTTTAGCCTTTGAAGTTTTTGCCTTTTATTAATCAAAAAAATGATACGTTTAAATAAGAACCTTAATACGTTTTTATCTTTTTCCGAAAAATAAATTTTAACCGTCGAATACGAACTTTTGTAAAGCTTTAGTTTTAACCTAAAGTATTGTTGTTGAATTTTACTTTGTTGTTTTATTAAAAACTTTGATGTGAAGCTTTTAAATATAAATATTTGCTTTTATCTTAACCCATTCAGTTACATTTGGTACTTTTTATGTATTATTAAAAACTTTGATAAAACTCTTGAGTAAAAACATTTTGAGAGCTTTGTTTTACGAATACTGAACTACAGTTTGGACTTATTTTATAGTTATATTAAAAAATAAATTAAACTAGAATCGCCCAATGGTCAAAATTTGACCACGAGTGTATTAAATAATTTTGGTACTTTTTGGACAGTTTTAGTACTGTTTTTGCTATTTGGTACAAAATAGAAAAGCATTTTGTCTTTCTCCTTGCGCTGTATACTCTTTTCAGCTCTGTGTGACCGCGTGTTTTGAAAAATTTGCATTAAATTTTACCTGGCTTAATGACAAAATATTAAAATAATTTTAACTTTGTGCACATTTACATACAAATACCTTTCTAATGGTGTATAATTCAAAGTTGTGCTACATTTCTTACATAGTAAAAAAAGTAGGACAAATTTTTGTCTTGCGTTTTGCTCCTTACTTCATGTCACCATTGTCTTTCTCTTTGTGCTTCATCTTATTTTCAGCTCTATGCGAGCGCGTATTTTGTTGTTGTTAATATTGAAAAAACTAATTTTACCTGGCTTGAAGGTGATATATTAAAATCTTTTTAACTTTGTGCAAATCTAATGATGTATAGCTCAAAAATCTTACTCCATTTCTAACATACTAAAAGAAGAGTCACAACAAACACAATATTTCAATTTTTTAAAAATTTTTCAGAATCGCAACACCCATGGAAAATTGATTTTGTGTTTTATTCTTCAGACAAACAAAGTTGATGCAAAAAACAATTTTTCATGGGTGTTGTGGTTCCGAAAAATTTTAAAAATTATTGAAATATTGTGTTTGTTGTAGGCTTGCCCAAATTGACTGCCTTTCGTTCTACGCTGACATTATTGATTTCGAGATATGACCTTTAAATACAAATATTTGCAAAGCTTTACCGTCTTACCCAGTGAGTCAAAGTTCCGATCAATTTTGGTTAGTTAAAAAAAAATTTTCCATTGTTAAAAATATATAATTTTTCATAAGAAAAAATACAGTTTTGAGTTTATTGATTTATTGTGTTATGTCATATGTTAATATTCATACGTTTATATTTTTTTCACTTTTATTTTTCGCTATTAAAAATCACATGTCATCACAATGTTGGTTGTTTGGTTATGAATCATACGAAAAGATATTTATAGTTTGTAGTTATTTAAATTGCGACATTGCTTGTACAAAAACTTTACATATAAATATAAACAAAACATTACTTTGTTTGTGTCAAAAAAATAAAATTTGTAAGCGAAACTACTTCCTCCACACAGAAATATACGCTTATCCCACTATACAAAAAGTAATCATCTCTAACAATTGAACGCAACAAAAAATTTACGTACATAATGTATTCAAGGTCTGATGATTATCGGAACGTAATTACTATACAAACACTTTCATGTAACAGTCACCTCTCTGGTAGGGGGGAAACTTTGTATGTATGTACTAACGAAAAAAATGCCATTCTAATACATTGCATTTTTTGCGTTTTTTTTTCGAAGTCTTACTTTTTACTGAAAAATTAAAATGCACTCTCATTTTTGTTTAACAATTAGAAGAAAGTATTAATCGAAAGTTTTCAGTCTTCACTTTATTCTCCCAACTATTTTTGTCAGCGCTCGTAGAAATTTTAATTCAATAGGTTGTTTAATTTTTTTATTTGATAAGTTTTATTTTTAATGGGCAAAAATATACCACCTTATAAGATCTTAGTATAAAAAATTTCATTCCATACTTATTTTCGACTTTGAATTTTTTCCAAATTTTTGTTTTTAAATCAGTTTGCGATGTCGCTTTTATGCTAATGGACGCGCCTTCTAATGCAAGTTTATATCACTCCAATTAATCTTAGTTATCAATTTTGCACTCTACGCACAAGATTTTCAAGTGCCAGTACATTTGTACTTGTACAAAGATCGTGATATTTGAAACGATACTCAGTACTTTTGTACTAAGTATTTATCCCTGGATGGTTATGCTTCGTCGAAATTAATACGCAAGCAGAAAACTTTGACTCTCTTTTCCAGGCGATGTAATGCACCGATTTAAGTAAAACTTGTTCCATTGAAGTATCTTACCTTCACGGTACAAAATAGCTTTTATGTTGTAAGTAGGCGATGCCACGCCCCTAAATGGAAAATACGCTCTCACAGCTGACCCGATCAATCGATTTTTATCAAATTCGGTATGGAGATAGGGTTAACATGAAGGAACAATCATATGGCCTATTTGTTTGGGCTGTGCCACTTAAAGTAATTAAGTTTAGAAAACAAGTTGATGATTTACAAAATGATATTGAAGCCTGTCTGGGCTTACGGGATCCAACTTTAGGGTACGTGTATTAACTCAAATATTGAAATTTTACAAAAAGATTTCAATCAAAAACATTGCGTCTTATTTTAAACGCTTTATGATATGTTTCAAATGATACTATTCATAGTGATCCGAATATATCAACAGTATAGAACGAGATCCGGTTGGTTTCTGAAAAGAACATGACTTAGACTTAGTTATCATACTAACTTCCTTGCTATCAATCTGTTGGATGATGCAAATGAAATAGTGCGGCTGAAAGGACATCATATCCTAGATTTACCTTTCAGAAATGTTTAATATGTATTTGAATGATATATTATAAAAAACTAGAATTTTTACTTTGCATTGCACAATTGAAGTGCAAGCTTACTATTTTTGATTGTTACTAGACTCAACAAATTTGCTGAGTATCGCTAGTCAATAGATTGTAAATAAAATGATGAAAAAAAAAAAAACTTAAAGTAAAATTGAGGTGGTCGTACCTAGGTGAACCTAGTACAAATTTAATGAAATCTTTTACATAAATTTTCGATACTTTTACTTTAATGGATGATGTGTATCTCGTAATGATTCAATTGAAAGAAACGAATGGCGTAAGGAGAACTGCACTATGTACTTCCTGGATGTACGCCTAATGTCTGAAAATAGCGTTTTCTGCATTTTAAATCAAGGATAACTCGGAACACAGACCTGATAGGAAAAAACGGTTACCAGATTTGAAAACAGCTATCAGTTATTTCTGTTCCAATAAATAACTAAAATTCAAACGTAATGCAATATTTGCCCAGACCTCTCCCCTGTCCTCGATACGCAAAGAGATGGGGTCCAACTCCAAAGTACATACCGAAATGTCTTTTTTTATCGAAATCTACATGATAAAATTTTTAACAATTTTGAGAAAAAAAAAAAACAAAATTTATTTACATTATGCGGCTATTTAAAAAAAGTTGCCATAGGCAATAGGGGCCTAAAGCTCTCGATATCATTCTTTACGCATAACTGTTAATGAGCATTTGCTTCTTTTCGATTAGTTTGCGCAACCAAATCAAAGAAAAGTGAAATTGGATAGGTTACTAGATAGTAAATCAGTCTGAACGGTTTTGCGTTGGCATCGATAATACGAGTTTGTCGAACGCAAACAAATTGCGAAGACAGTTGTGAACAGCAATAGGGGCATTAATATTACTTTGTTTTTTTAATTATTCCCTTGTACATTTCTTAATTTTTCTTTAACTTTTTTGTTTTATTTACTTTGATAAGATAATTGTTTTATCTCTACGCGGCGTCTACCACGTTGTAGCTTTGCATGTATGTACGAGTATCTTTGTGTATTTAATATTTTTTAAATTTGCACGTTGTTAATAACATTCGCTCCAAGTTCACCTGTGCGCGCATACACTTTTAAATATCACACACAGATAGTGAGTGAATATTTGTGTGCACCTTGTATTGTATTTACTTTCTTAATTAGGCCACATTTTGTTGACGTGTTAAATGTTGTTGTAAATATGAAAACAAAAACAAAAACCTAAATTTACTGTGTTTTACCTACGAGTAGCACTCATTCATGTCAAAATATTTCTATGTTGGTATGTCAGTAATTAATAAAATACCATTGCAAAATGTACTTCAATTGTATTTGTGTGTTGAGGAAAAAACATAGAATTTGAGCGGAAAAAAGAGAAAATAATTCTCCTTTTTTTATCAGTTGGCGCTCTCTTTTTATTGCATAACTCGCATAATTTTCCAATGATAACAAAATTGTTTTTTAATGATGACTTAATTATTTATAAGAAAAAAAATTCTTATAATTTTTTTTGAAAAATATTTATTTATAGTTCTGATGATTACACGAGTGTGATTATGTTTTTGAAATTTTTACAACATGACTCAAACTTTTATAAATTGTAAGTTTACAGATAACCGGTTTTTAAGCGTTTACACTTGTTAGTTTTTATTTAATAAATGCACATAATTATAGTCAGATTGAAAATTTATACATATGTTCATGTTATCGCAGCTATCTATTTCTTACGTTAAGCTATTTAAAGGCGTGTAAGAGCGCCTACAATTCTTAAACTATCGTAGACGACACCTTACTTGATTTATTAAAAAAATAAAAAAAATAAAAATCGAAACACTGCAATTTGAGCGCATCCGTTGAAAATCAATTAGTCTTTAAATTTTTCTCTAAAGTCAAGCAAATAAACCGTTTATTTATAACTAGCTGTTTAACACGGCGTTGCTCGGGCTTTGTTTAAATCGGTAAAAGTTCAACAGTATCGAAGAATATCGGTAAAATTCCAAAAGTAACGAAAAATATTGAAATACTTTGAAGAAATCAGTAAAAGTTAAAAAAAAAAAAACGAAAAACATTGAATATGTAGGTAAAAGTCCAAAAGTATCGAAAGAAATCTAAAATATCGGTAAAAGTCCAAAAGTATCGAAAAATATCTACAATATCGATAAAAGTCCAAAAGTATTGAAATACTTTGAAGAACTCGATAAAAGTTAAAAAAAAAAAACGAAAAACATTTAATATGTAGGTAAAAGTCCAAAAGTATCGAAAGAAATCTAAAATATCGGTAAAAGTCCAAAAGTATCGAAAAATATTGAAATACTTCGAAAAACTAGGTTAAAGTTCAAAAATATCTTAAATTATTTTAAATATAGGTAAAAGTTCAAGAGTATCGAAAACATCTAAAATATCGGTAAAATTTCAAAAATATCAAAAAACATTTACAATATCGGTAAAATCCCACAAAGTTCGAAAAACGTCTAAAGTATCAGTAAAAGTATTGAAAAACAGCGAAAGAATCGGTAAAAGGTCAAGGATACACTAAAATATCAGTAAAATTCCAAAAATATCGAAAAATATTGAAATATCTGCAATGAAGAAATCAGTTTAGGTCTTAAACTATCGAAAAACATCTTAAATATCGATGAAAGTTCAATAGTATTGAAAAAAAAAAAAAAAACATCGAAGAAATCCGTAAAAGTCCAGAAGTATCGGGAAACATCCAAAAAGTTACGAAAAACATATAAACAGCGGTGGTAAAAATCTAAAAGTATCGTAAAACATCCGGTGTAATTCCAAAAACACCAAACTTGGTGTGAGAAGCACTAAGTTGGCATCACTGATAAAATCACTCTCGTAACATCAAATTCTATATTCTATTCAAGAACACATATTTTAAGAAGCAGCATAGCATTAACAACATTAATGCAAATGAAACTTTATGCTAGCATTGATTTTTTTTTTAATAACTTCATACTAAAAAAAAGAATATCAATCATTTAAAAATCAAAAAATAAGTATGTTAGTTTGTTTCTCAGCACAAATAGAATAAGTCGTAAATGGCGTATAAATATCACTTTTATTGTTGCATATTAAAATTTTGATTTTTTTTAAAAATTGTGATAAGTCTCGATCGGTCGATCGTGCAACTTCAAAAAACCGGTTATGAGGAGCAGCTTCAAATCGGTGAGTCGCACGTTTATAAATAATGGGACAAAATACAACGTAACTTAAATGAATCATATTGTTTCTCATGTAATCCCTTCCTCCTCATTTATTTTAAATATCCACCGTATTATTACGTCAAAGACATTAACATCAATGTTATTTAATCAATTGCACGTAATCTAAACTTATGTAACGCTACCCCCAATCAATTACTCCACTGTCGATTTACATATGACAATAGTAGAGTGTTGTATAGATATGTTTTTTGCATACTTAATCAAAACCAAATTTAGTAAATAAACAGTTAAAATTGCACGTGACATCCATGGTGATGACAGCTTTAAATTGCGATAACTCAATTTCAAAAATTGAAAATTTTTAACAACTTTAGTTGAGTGAAAAAAATTTTCAGTGATCTCTTGAAATAAATTCTTTATATTCAAGCAAAAAAAAAAAAAAAAACTAGTAAGGGTGTAAATTTTGGCCTGGCCAAAAAATAAATACCCTACACTGCAGTATTTTGAAAATTTTGCTTATATGAGAGGTGCCACGCCCCCTTGTACGATTTCAACCAATTTTTGCTGAGAGCTTGCATTTATAGTTTTTAGTGTCAGAGTGAAATTTAGTTGGATTATCTCAAAAAACTTTTTCAGTATAGCATTTTGAAACTTTTGCTTATATGGGAGGTGCCACACCCCCTTGTACGATTTCAACCAATTTTTGCTGAGAGCTTTCATTTATAATTTTTAGTGTCTGAGTCGAAGTTGGTTCGAATATCTCAAAAAACGCTTTCAGTATAGCGTTTTGAAGCTTTTGCTTGTATGGGAGGTGCCACGCCCTCTTGTCCGAATTCGCTCAGCTTTTTATCAGAGCTTGCGCTTACAATTTGTAGTACTTATGTGTATTGTGGTTGCATTGTCGTGAAAAATACTCCTAAAATTGAATTTTGAATATAATTTTTGTATGGGCGGTAGGCGTGTCTGTTGACCGATTTTGCTCATTTTCAATCCCCCGAGCTAACTTTGACGACGGAGGCAGTGTACCAAATTTCATTGAATTATCTTGCTCAGTTTTCCCAAAAAGTGTATTTCAACACACAGCCAGCCACCCAGCCAGCCACCCAGCCAGCCACCCAGCCAGCCAGCCAGCCAGACAGACGGACATGGCTATATCGACTCAGGAGGTGACGCTGATCAAGAATATATATACTTTTCTATATCTGCCACGCCTCCTTCTCTGCGTTACAAACGGAAGGACAAAGTGAATATACCCTGGGTGTAGGGTATAAAAACACTATCACAATTTTCGCTTTTGAAAAACTTTTTTATTACTGCCAACAAATTGCAAAAATAATTAACAGAACCATGTCAAAAAACTGTAAAGATCTTGTGCATACATACATATGTATATATGTAGTATAAAAAATAAATAAAATAAAGTAGTAGAATGTATTCAATTCTGATGAACTGCATTGCAAGAGTTTGAATAATTGTTTCAATTGTATTAAAATTATTCGTATTTTCAATTTATTATGACTTTTTTAATATTTCTTAACCTGTCCATAAGTCAGATATTAACGGTGACTAGCAAACGCATAACTTTATCATTGTTTTAACGGCTGCCTTAGCAAAAAAGTGTTTAAAACCTTGGTTGGCTCCAGGTCAAATTTTATAGCACTACAAAAATTTGCTTCAAAACTACTTTTTCAAAGTTGCCACGGCTATAAGTCGTAAACCGTTTGAGATTTTGTTATTCCGTCTTCAACAAAGTTGTAGTGTTCAAAAAATTAACCCGAAAAAATTGGGTTTTGAGCCTCAAAATCACAAAAATTACAAAAAATTGTGACATTTTTGGTCATAGCTATAAAACCGTTCCGTGTAGTTTACTTGAGCCATAAGAACAAGGATGCTGATCCAGTACTTCGCATCAACTTTTTGAGTGTGGTCTTCATGGGTGTTGTAATTCCGAGAAATTTTGAAAATGTTAAAATAATGTGTTTGTTGTCGACGAGCCAAAACTCTACGCTGACTGCGCTTTGCTCAGTGATTTTGAAACGCTGATGACAAACTCAACATTTATACAAAATATTTTTTTTTCAAAGAATTTAAAATTATTTTTATTTAAAATATGCGGCTTTATTGACATTCTTAAAAAATATATGACTAAATTTATGCTAAACTTTGTTTTATTGATCTTTGTTCAATCAATAATAGGGTAAGGGAGGGAAATATGCACCAATCTTTCTTTTTTAAATAAAACTCAAAAAACATAAAACAAAACAATTAATTTTATGTCATTCATTAAAGGAAACAATTTACCTTTACTCTGATTCACTTTTAGATAAATATCTCATCAGGATAAAGAAAAAAAATTAAAAAACTGAAAATACTCAAAATGAAGATTAAAAAAAAGTGTAGTGTTATATGGACTATTTAGTCCATATTGCCCCACATGATTATTTGGTGCAGAAGTTGGATATAAAAATGTCACTTCTACATCCGGACCATTTTTCATGACTCCAAGAAAGTCAGATTACACATTCAACCCAAAATTCGCCACGGCGATCTTCTGAGTAAAGGGTATTACATTATATGCATTTTTCATCTTTTTTTCCTTTGTAGCTAACGAATTACAAATAATGACCATCAGACTCGTCATGAAAACTGCAGCTAGATTCCCCATCTGAAAAAGATGATAAATACATTTGTTTTTGAGACTTTGGTGGTCCATATTACCCACAGCACGTGTTGAAATAAATGGTTTTTTTAACCAAAAACTCTTGTGGTTATTGAACTAATCTGTGTTCATAAATAATCAATAGTATTCACTGACTTTATATAATTAACCATTTATTTAAAAACGCGATGTTTTTAAAGTGAAATAATGAAATATGCTCACTAGAAAAAAATTATCACTGATCTTTTTTTTAGAAAAATCAACTTTACGGAAGCATGCGACTTAAACGAACGCTAAAATTGCACTATTATAAGCTTTAGGTATTATCGTTGAGTTTGAACATGAATAACGGTAAATCCCATGTATGCAGTGGAAAATAACCGTGTGGTCCATATTACCCACGTAGTCCATATTTCCCTCCCTTACTCTATAATTTATAATTTTTTTTTTTACATTTGTGACCGTTTTTTTTTTTGGCTTATATTCTTAAACCGGTTTATTTTTTTTTTTCTCACAAACAACCGGTTTTAATTTTTTTGTCACAAGTAACCGGTTTAATTATTTTTTTTTTTATCATAAATAATCGATTTTTTGGCTTTTGTTCTTAAAAAAAAAAAAAAAAATCAATTAAAAATTATGGCTTTATGAACTACATTTATCTTTTTCGATAAAAAAAATTATTTTTATAATTCTATTTTATTAGATTAATAATCACAGTCACTCTTGATTTTTTTTTTTTTTCGATCAAATATATTGCGGTTTTTTTGATTGATGTAGGAGTATTCTTAAAAATATCAAATAAAAATAAAGAACACTCATTTTGTGTTCGAATAAAAAATAACTACTATCGCCTTACTAATGCCTTCAACAGCTGAGTTTATGTTACCCATAACCATAATACACACTGCTCCTGAACAAACGATAGGTTGCATGAAAATGTCACAAAAAACGAACAATGCCCCTTTATTCGTAATCGTTCACTGAGTAAAAATCAACTTTATTTGAAATCTTAGCTGCTCCTTTTTTGAAAATATCTCGATTTTTCCAATTGGGGCATTTTCCCATACAAAAAGAAAAAAAAAATTTTTTTAACTACATTAAACAAAAATTAAAATAATCACAATCGATGTGTTTTGCGATGCTAAACGCGAATCCAACCTCAGAATTGCTCTATCGTGTATAGTTTATGAGATATTGTAACCTAAAGACCAAAAAAAAAACGTTTTTTGCCATTTTTTGAAGCTACATAACTATGTAACATCATTTATTCGTCAAATGTGGCTTAAATACTTGAAAGTTTCAATCTTTTCCTTTAAAATCTAATTTAAATTATGTTGATATCTTTTTTTCCTCAAAGATATCCTAACCTAAAAAGACACAAAAGTGCAAAAAACCCGTTTTGACAATATTTCGGTCTACGATATCTCTTAGAAACATTAAGATATAAATATAATTTAAATTAAATTTTAAAGGAAAAAATTGAAACTTTTAAGTATTTAAGCCACATTTGACGAATAAATGATATGTTACAGTTATGTAGCTTCAAAAAATGGCAAAAAACTACTTTTTTTGGTCTTTAGGTTACAATATCTCATAAACTATACACGATAGAGCAATTCTGAGGTTGGATTCGCGTTTAGCATCGCAAAACACATCGATTGTGATTATTTTAATTTTTGTTTAATGTAGTTAAAAAAATTTTTTTTTTCTTTTTGTATGGGAAAATGCCCCAATTGGAAAAATCGAGATATTTTCAAAAAAGGAGCAGCTAAGATTTCAAATAAAGTTGATTTTTACTCAGTGAACGATTACGAATAAAGGGGCATTGTTCGTTTTTTGTGACATTTTCATGCAACCTATCGTTTGTTCAGGAGCAGTGTGAATAATCTCGGTATCTTCAACACGTGGTTTTTATTGCTACTACATATCCCGCACGAGTTGTCATTTTAAGGCATCACCATTATCATTCAAACATTTAAGCCACCATCATTATAAAAATATCTTTACTACTAAATGATGAGTTAATTATTTGCAAAAACAAAAATTTATTAAAAACAACAAAAAATGTTTTTGTTGTCGTCAACTGACAGCTAGCCAATACGTCTGCGTGATATACCCTCATTTTGTTTGAACAAAAAAAAAAAAAAAAAAAAAAAAAACATCGTCGCAACTTAATTTAACTCAAACTCAACGTCGAAACAATGAAATCTATTAAAAGCAAAAGTTAAAATTTTTAATGGGGACCATTTAAGCACAAACGATTGCATAACTAAAAAAAAAAACTACTTAAATTTTTGTGTGGATCGCATCAATTAGATACGACTGTACAATAATGAGTTTATTGTTTTTGTTGCTATGTTCATATTTTTTTTTTGTTAATGTAAATAATTTTTGACCGGAACCCTGCTAACTTTTGACTGACCAAGCTGTGAGAAGTTCATTTTTATTTTTGTTTTTAAGTCTCTCTTTCTGCTTTCGTTTATTGAAACTTCGGCTTTTTTAACCCATAAGATATATGAAAAATGAGCATGGTTTTATTTTTTTCAGTTTTTTTTTTTAGATCTGGTTTTGTTGGTGTTTAATTCTTCCCCTTTTTTTAAATGTTATTTGCTTTATTGCTGCTGTGCTCTTTATGCCGCATTCATAAACTTGCGTGTTTGTGCTCAATAACTAAAATTTTTGTTGTTCATTTCATATGAGTAGTATTTGCTTACTTAAACTTTTAATATTTTTTCTATTCACATTTCCACTTTATACGGTTTTTAAATTTTTTTCTGTTTAATTACACTTTCCAGTTGTTTGTATTTAGTTATTTAAATTTATTATTATTACTATTGAATGGTTAAAAATGTATCGTCTCTTTGATCTCGCTCGACGACTTTTCCAATTCAGAGATTTTTTTCACCAATGATATTTTCCAGATGACTAATTTTCTGACAAGCCGTATAAATTAGTCTTGACGAAACATTAGTCGAATAAAATATGTGTCTTTTTTGCTACCAAATCTATGGATCAGATGACATTGTTGGTTTGAGCTTTCTGTTTTTGATAGCAAATTATGTGAGTAAATCATTTTCTATTCCAAAAAAACAATTAAAATTACAAAATCTCAGAGAGCCACACTGATAAACATATGAAATGTGCTTGCTTCTTCGTTTGGTCTCGCCACCCTTTTTTTTGTTTTTGCCGTATTTTTCTTTTTGCTGTGATTCTCATCATATCTATGCTAAAAGTTAAATATGGCATGCTTGAAAAGTTCTTTTGCATGTCATCGAATACATCTGATGAAGATTGATTTAATTTATATTTTCAATAATTCCCCTTATGTGCTATTATATATTTTAAGAAAGAGTTATCTTTAGTATTTCATTTAAAGGTTCAAAATTATTTACAAAATTATTTAATTGGCAAATTTTAAACTGATTAAGTTGTGTGGAAAGGTGTCGTGCCTGGGATCCAGGTTTACTCATTTTGCTTACTTTAAAAATTAATACGCGTTTCCGTAAAATGTGTAAAACATTCCTTTCCTTTTAGTTAGGTTAGCAGCCAAATCGCGATTTGGCCACTATATCTGCATTGTTTCACATTTTAACGCTTCATAAATATTTGTTAAATTATTTACAAAATTTTAGGTATTTACTCATGAATTTAAAACTACTTAACTATTTTTTGTGGCTAATTTTTTTTTTGTTTAAATAAGAGATCGATCATCGCACATAGGGGTATCTGAGTTAAAAACCTGGTCAAAATTAATAACTCTGAAACTACTGGTCCGATTTTGGAAATTAAGGTGTCATTTTATTCAGATTATTCAGACGATCAAAACAAATATAGACTCGTTTAAAAAAATTGTCAATAGAGGGCACTGCAGACAAGTGAAATATTTGAGGACTTGTAGCTCCTGTAGTACTGAGCCGTTTTTGGTTTTTATAAAGTTTTTCTCTTTCATTTTACTAAAATGACAATATGATGGCAATAAACTTTTGAAAAACATTCAATAGATGGCGCTGTACACATGATAAATGTTTTTACTTTTAGGGTCTTCTATCTCGTATACTGCTTTATTGATTTTAGTTATCAAGGTGTCAATCAATTTATATAACTCAGAAGAGTAGCCCGGGAACACTACAGAATAGAAAATTTGTCCACAGAGGGCGCTATAGACAAAGACATCACAAAAACATTTTAAAAATTCTATATCACTGTACCTTATTTAATAGATATAGCTTATTCTTTTAGTATTGTTCACTGGAGTAATACTGTAATACTGAATTATCAAAAAAAAATTGATAATAGAGGCCGACATAACTCACCGAAACTCCAACTTTTCAATCTCCGAACTAATAATCTCAAGTTTTTGAAAAACAATTATTTTTTATTTTAATCTGAAAACTCTTCGCCATCAAATAATTTCTGAGAATTTTAGTCCTTTAAATTCGTTCATTTTTTCGTTTAAAATTTCTTTAAAACTAAAAATATCACGTGTATAGGCATCAGCAAAAAGTGCAGCTATTTTGCCAATTGGAAATAGTAGGAGCCAAATTTTGCAGTTTTAGCTACAAAAAGATTTAATTTATGAGAATTTTTGGTAGATAAAATTGGGACTCGTGAGGAACTATTACTTTTCTGCTTTTAAAAATTTACAATTTTTCAATAAAAAATACTCAGTTACTTATAAAGTTTGAACACACTATTTTGACTCTTATAATGATTCTTTTTTTATTAAATTAAATTCATTGTAAAGAACACACCAATCGTAGAATAATCCATTCTGCAATTTTTCGTTTTTTTCTGCACTTAAAGAAATATACGCACTTAAATAAACAATTCTTTTGCAACTTTAAAATTTTATTTTAAAATGTTTTACAAAACTTCAACTTTGACAGCGTAGTACGAAGCTGCAGATGGGTTAAGATAAAATCGGGACCCAGATTTCTTTAGTTTGGAGTATTAACTGTATAATAAAAAAAAACTTGAATCATTTTGGACCAATTACAAAAATTCGTTTTTGACCAGCTTTTTGGGTTAAATCTCCCTATGTGCATCGGTCAGATTATTGACTGACTTGATAAGTTTTGTTATCACTCATATAATGTTATTAGAATCGAAAACGTAGTTTTCGTTTTAAGACGTTCAAAACTTAAGTGTTTATTCAATCCCTCCTTTTTCCAAAATATCAAAAGATAACTGAAATGAAAATTACCACACCCAATTTCATTAAATTGGTTTTTTTTATATTCGCTGAGATATAGTACTACAAACCCAACTTTTGAAAAATCCCATGCCTTTTCACTCGAATACACCAGCAAATATTTTCTCCAAAATAAACCATTAAATGTAAGAAACTAGACTAAATTTCATTGCAATCACTCACGGTTCTCCAGATATACTAAATTAAAGTTTTAAATTTTGCACCTTGCTACGCACCTAGTAGTTTTTAGTCTGAACATGCTTTCAAATAGAGGTTTTCATATCCGGTGGCAAAAATAAGATTTTGATTGTTAACTCCCCAAGCTTTAAACCAGTTCATTTTGGAGAACTCCACACGGAAAAAAAATATATAAAAATTACCAGAAACGGGCTGTAAAATGTGTGCAAACGAGAGATCTTGGGGTTTTTGTGAGTAAGGTTAGGAAACATTAGGCAGCAAAATATTGATTTTTAAGAGAAATGATTTATTTTCTAAAAGAAATCATATAAAAAACTTTAAGAAAGCAGGCAAAAAATTCCGACTCAATAACTTTTATGTGTCCAATAGGAAATATTCATAGCTCACATTTTTTTATATAAAACTTTGATAATTTGAAAAATTGAACAGGATAGCAAAATTTGTTTTTTGTTTGATAATTTGGTAAAGGGATTTTAAAACAAATAGAATAGTTATGAGCAAAATTAGTCTTAGTCTTGCTAATTTTACGAGACCGAGACCAGACTGTAATTCGGCTTTGTTCATTTATAGTTAATAGGTGTGTCACGACCCTTTTGAGCATAAAATCATCTATCAATTCAGAATTTTGCATTTCTAAAGACCCAACTGTTTTAAAAAAAATAAGTTTTGTAAATTTTGAATACTCAACAATCTTTTGAAATTTTATTAAGACCGAAACCGAGACTCGTCTTGGTTTGCTCATCAATACAATAGATTTTCAGTCAACTTTATTATAATGATGGCAGTGGTGCTGATGGCTAAGGCGCGCATCTATCACACAACGCTCGTATCTATTACACGACATGTTTTCCAGGTTCAAATCTGCCTCAATGCAAAACGCAAAAATAAATTTTAATTGATTTTTAAAATTTTTTTATGTTTTTATCTAATTGTTTCACTTTTTTTAATATTAATTTTGATTAAAAAAAATTGTGTTCCTGTTTGATAATTTTTACTAGCAAACTGGCTAATTTTTACTATGCTTATATTAAAATATTTCCTATTAACAAATTTTTATATCATTTTTAGGGAGTTTTTAGTAAATACATATGTACGTAAAACGAACGAAGATTAACAAAAGTTAGTTTAGTAAGAATTCGAGTAGATCGAATGTAAAAATCTTTGTTTATTTTCATATCGGTTAATAATGTGTCACGTGGCTGAAAACAAACTCGTTTTGTTATAGTCGACATTAAAATCTTGCATTTCTGTTAAGCAAATAATATCGAATGTCGCGGTTAATTAATAAAAGTTTACTTATTTTGAAATATCGCTTTTATTTCGTAGACGTATATATGTACGACTATGTATTTGCTTTTTTTTTGAAAAGATGTGTTTTTGTCCTTTTGTTCATATGTATGTAGTCGTATGTATGTGTTTTATTTTATGATGTCATACGCGCTAACTTCATTATCGCTACTTTATTTGTTTAGTTGTTATTGTCGGCTTCTTTTTTATCGACTTTTTTTTCTTTTTTTGGCTCTCTTGTTCTCTCTGTGCAAATCCTCTGTTACGCTCAGTCAGAGTATATTTAAATCTCATTTTAACGTAACTATGAGATCATGTAGTTGTTTTACGCCGATTTCTTCATCATTGATTTATTTGCTATCAAATTGTGTCCACGTCCATTAATTTCTGATGATTAATAATGAAAGCTGTTGTTTTTTCTGCAGTCATTTTTAAGTTTTTACAACAATTCTGAACTTGACACATTTACGTGAGTGCGCGCTTATAAACAAAATTCAAGATCCTCTGCGTTTGTGATTTTTGTTTTATCTTTGTATTGTGTTTTAAACAAACAAAATCAATGATTCATTATATTCACTCATTGATCCACCCCAATATAAATGTAAAAGGCCATTTGTTGTTTTTATCATATCGTACAATTTTCAATTTAATTACGAGTGATTGAATGCATTTAGTGCTCAGTCTATCGATCGCGTTGCATGTCTTGGCTGTCTTACTTATCTATATATATATGTTTTTGTTTTTACTTTTTTCAATCTCTCTCAATGTCATTGTTTCGCTTCCCTCTTACTTTATTTACACTTGGCAAGTATAGTAAATTAATTCATCCTGTGGCGTCTGTCAATGACAACAATCTTCAGTCAATCGTCTGGTTGACACAATTCTTTTTTTTTCAAGCATCCCCAGTTTTATCATTCATCTACCCAAGTGGTGCCAACTGAGTGCAATTGGATTTTATTTTTATTCTGTTGTTGCAATTTTCTTAATCTGTTTGATTTTGTTTTTCATCAACTTTTTTTTTGTTCTTTAACAAAAATTTAGTTTTTTTTTCCTTGTCTGTCATTCTTACTTACTTCGAACGCGTCACTTCCTTTTTCATTCACTTTTTGTTAAGGAAAAAAAACTTGCTGATTTCAAGTTGAATAGGAAATTTGTGCAAATTTTTTTCATTCGCTACTTTTAAGATGAAACTACCGGAAACTGGCGTGATTTTGGGTTTCTGTGGCGGTTTTATCGTAAGTGGTTTGTTTTGTTTATATTTCAAAGTTCAGTGAAAAATTTTTTGTGTATACTTTTCATGGTACAGTACATGGGTGATCCTCCCAAAATTGTACCAAAACATGCCTTTTTTTGTGCTCACCTATTTTTTATTATTAATTGGAGACAAGGAATATGTCATCCTTAACTTTTGGAATAGGCAAAAAAAGTTGAACTATTAAAAAAACGTTTACTTAGCTAATCTTTTGCATATATTGAAAAATTTAAGTAAACTTGATGGGAGAATGACAGCCGGGAGAACGATAAAATGTTGCAAATACAATAATATCACAATGAAATCAGCAAACATTTTAAAAAAGTTGCTACTGGTGGATAGGAATTCCAATTGTTAATTGATTTGATTATTCAAAGATAAAAAAATGCGTTTAGTATTATGAAAAACAACTTGACGGGAGAATGACACACACTCGTGTTTACAAAATTTTTGAACTTAAAAAAAAAAACCCACTAACTCTCAGTATCGAAAGATCAAAACTGACTGAGCTGAAAAAGAACTGAATCTCCCCTTCCTCTCCACTTTCAGTTTTTTTTTTTTTACTTAATATTTAAAAATTTAACAGTTAAAATAAGAAAAACTGAGCGGCGATAGCCTAGAATAAGGAACAAAGTTACGTGTATGTCAATTCAATGTAAATTTTCTAAGCGTTAGCACAGAAATACAGTAAGTGAAATATAAAGACAAACCATTTAATATGCGAAACGAGCAAAGGACCCCGCACAAATCATATGGAAAAAGCCTTTCAGCCAAAATAGCTGATACTCCGTTATAATATAGTTTTCAGCCTGCTGATTAAAAGTCTCAATGGGCACAAAGCTCCAAAATGGCTAGTTATTGAGTTATGAAGGGTCGAATGGGGAGAATTCGACCAAATCGCCAGTGATTTTTTGAATTTTTCCGGTGTGCTTTTCTGCTGCCGTAGCTTACACGCACACACACATCCACCTACACACACACACACACACCCACCTACACACACACACACACACCCACACACACACCCACACACACACCCACACACACACACACACACACCCACACACACACCCACACACACACACACACACACACCCACACACACACCCACACACACACACACACACCCACACACACACACACACACACCCACACACACACCCACACCCACACACACACACACCCACACACACACACACACACACACACATATATATATATATATATATATGTATATATATATAGTAAGCTAGGGCAGCAGAAAAGCACACCGGAAAAATTCAAAAATTCACTGACGATTTGGTCGAATTCTCCCCATTCGACCCTTCATAACTCAATAACTAGCCATTTTTGAGCTTTGTGCCCATTGAGACTTTTAATCAGCAGGCTGAAAACTATATTATAACGAAGTATCAGCTATTTTGGCTGAAAGGCTTTTTCCATATGATTTGTGCGGGGTCCTTTAGTGCACAAACCCAGCAAACATTTTCAATCAAGGAAGAATCGTATTCGATTCGCCTAGACGATTAAATCAATCGTCCGCGACAGTCGTATTCTGCTCTTCCGCGAATGTTCAGGCGTGAGAAATTGTCCGGCCGAATACGATTGTTTTAGAAGAATCCTCTAACAACTCCCCGAAATGAATCCGCAAACGATCCCCAGGAAGAGTCATCTGGCGACTCCCCAAGATGAATCTGCAAATGATCCCCAGGATGGGTCAACAGACGACTCCGCAACATGTTTTTCAAAGCGAAAAAAAACTTGAAAAAACTTGAAAAAAAAAAATAAAAAAAATAAAATATGAAATGGCGACATAAAAATAATTTCATAACAAATTGCTAATTTTTGTACAATAAACTGTCAAAATTTATGTGCCGTTAAAAATATACCGTGTAGTTTGACATTTTGCTTCGTGAAAAATACCGGGCCTCAGAAATATTGCCTTTTAGAAAAAAAAATTATTAATTTTTTCGAAATTTCTCAGGAGATGACGTCATGTCGTAGTCGGCCATCTTGTATCGTGTAAAACTCGTCTGAAGGAGTTGTTGGTTATTCGTAAAGAAGTTCGATTTCAAACCATCATCCAGAAGAGACTTAGTCGAATCTTTTTTTATTCGTTTTGGGCTTTTTTTTATGAATTTTTTTTTTTGCACCAATCGATGGGGAAAGGTCGAAAATATATTTTGGTCATAACCAGATTTGGTGCCGGGCCCTCTAAGTGACCGATTTGGACCCATTTTTGTAAAAAAATTTTATTGCAGCAATCGATGGGGAAAGGTCGAAAATAGATTTTGCACATGTCCAGGGGTGTCTCCGACCCCTCTAAGTGACCGATTTGGGCCCATTTTGGTGAAAAAATTTTATTGCACCAATCGATAGGGAAAGGTCGAAAATACATTCTGGAAATGTCCAGGGGTGTCTCCGACCCCTCTAAGTGACCGATTTGGGCCCATTTCGGTGAAAAATTTTTATTGCACCAATCGATAGGGAAAGGTCGAAAACAGATTTCGGATATGATCAGAGATGTCTCCGACCCCTCTAAGTGACCGATTTGGGCCCATTTCGGTGAAAAATTTTTATTGCACCAATCGATAGGGAAAGGTCGAAAACAGATTTCGGATATGATCAGAGATGTCTTCGACCACTCTAAGTGACCATTTTGGACCCAATTTTGAAAATAAAATTATTGCGCAAAACTCGCCTGGAAGAGTTGTATATTCATTGCGAAGATGTTTGATTCGCAATGATCTTCTAGAGGAGTGTAAAGAGGAATCTTCTGTTACTCGCGCTGAAGTTTTGTCGCGTAAAACTCGCCTGGAAGAGTTGTATATTCATCGCAAAGATGTTTGATTCGCAATGATCTTCCATAAGAGTGTAAGGAAGAATCTTCTGTTACTCGCGCTGAAGTTTTGTCGCGCAAAACTCGCCTGGAAGAGTTGTATATTCATCGCGAAGATGTTTGATTCGCAATAATCTTCCAGAAGAGTGTAAGGAGGAATCTTCTTTTACTCGCGGAAAATTTTTATCGCGGAAAGCTCGCGTAGAAGAGCTTTAAATGCATCGCCAAAAATATGGAAGATTGTCCGCGATTGAAAATGTTTGCTGGGAAGAAGCGGTTTGGGACAGGCGGGAAAATGAGTTTTTAACACTTTATGTTATTATTTCATGGCAAAAAAAAAACTAGAATTATTTTTTTTTATTTTAAGCTGTTGTTAAGTATCTGTATCAAATAATTTAAAATATTAAATTTAAACTTGGTTTTTTGAACCCCGGGACTTTCAATGGTACATTTTTCGGAGAATCACCTTATACTTATACGTTCAGTTTTATGTATGCAAGTATATTAATTATTTCGAGTTACTTCGGAAACGCTATGAAAAAACTAATAGAAAATGTTTCTCAAAAATCGAAAAATATAAAACAATAGAACCCTTGCAATATGGATATTCAACCCTTTCAAAATAGAACGTTCCATATGTAAAATACGTTGCTTTTTCTTAAAATATAAGATTTTATTTTTAAAATGCTGCAAAAATGGGCAATTTATCTTATTGTGTGTTTGCAAAAAAAAGTCATTTCAATTTAGTTCCTATTGAATCACTTACACTATGTCGCATGAGTAACAGTTAATTAACATTAATTAGAGAAAGTGAAAATTTCATGAAACGCAGAAATTTGATCGAACTGAATAGATTACCCATTGAAGAAATACGTTTATTCAATACAACATACTCAATTACATTTAGAAGAAAAAAATGGTTTTTTGTTTGGGTTTCGCAGCCTCCTTCTACCCTACTACCCAGTTTTTCAGTGCATTTTAAGCAAATTCTTTTATTTTAAAGATGAAGTTTTAGAAAGTCCTTTAAATATCTATTTATAAACAGTGGGCTTTCTTTTTGGAAGTTTATGTATTAACACTTTTAAAGTCCTCTCACTTTTTGTACGGCACTAGATGAATAAATTTCATATGGATGTAAAATTTGACTTACGTTTTTTCTCTTTTATCCACTGTAAAGTTGCATTGTAAAATAAAGTAGCTTCGGTCAGGAAAAAATTACACATTTCTCATAATTTTTTGCAAAATCTTTTGTTTGAAAATTTATAAAAAAATATTTGACGTTTTCTCTCTGACTGTGTATACTTTATTGTTTTGATGATGGCCCTCTGTGTGCATTTTTCGAAATGTGTTTTAATGCTAAATCAAATGAGCAAACGTATAAAAAGCAAAATTTACAAAAATATAAAAATAAAATCAAGTTCAAGGCAAAATTTATTTAAAGCACCACTGTCTCGCTGTGTCGTCTCGCCATCGTCATCATCTGCTAACGTCTTTGCTGATCTTTTTAGCCTTTTTCTTCTGGGTATTTATGTTTAGTTTTATTTGTATCTCTTTTTTGAAATGCATAAAAAACAATTCAACTTGAAATGAGTGAAAAGAAACGCCAAAAACAACAACAACAACGACGATAGCAAACTGGCAATTTGTCTGGCACTACTGCAGTTTGGTTTAAGCGAAAAAAAAAACCCACAATTAAAATACAGTATGCAAATTATAGATATGTGTACGATATATATTATTCAAGTTTTATTAAAGGCCGAATACTCTGGCAACAAGTCGAAATGTTCCGAAAAGTTGAAAGAAATAATTTTAAAAATTGTTAAGACAAATCTTTCTGAAATAGTTATGAATTCGTAACGAAACACTAAAAAAATGTCGAAAAGTCTGAACTCAGAGAAAGTCGGAACATTTGGTTTGTGGGGTATTCATTCATTGTATTTGTCCATCTGCTACCTTTTTGTTGAAATTAATTTTGAAATATTCTTGTGTATTATTGATATACCATATATTGATAAATACTAATATTTGTTTCACAATTCAATCCTAATTAAATAAAAGAAAAACTTTGTTTTAATGAATCATCTGGTTTTTTCTACTTTGCAATCAGCGCAACTTTACAAAGGTTGTACAAAGGTTGATTGAAAATTTGTTTTTAATTATTGGCCTTTTACGTAAATGGGGTGACAAGTGTCAACAATTATTAATTAAAAAGGTGAACTTCTAAAAATACTGGTTTTATTCTATTAAATGTTTGTTTAATCTATGAGTGATAATTTCTGTGGAATTCAACGCATCATTTTTTATCATGTGACTCAACAATTGCTTCTGCCATATGTGACATGTATATACATAGATATGTATGAGTATGCGGTATTACCTTCTTTTTTCTTATTATACATCCAAACATACAAGTTGTGCAAATTTGATTAACTTTTTTTTTCTCTTTTTTATTTCAGAATTTAATACTAACATTTTGCTTGAGAAGCAACTAAATTAAAATAAATATAAACCAATCAAAATGAAGCCGAAATCGGTAAGTAGCATAAATTTTATTATGTACAGGTAATAATAGTTATGTAAATAATTTTTAATAAGAGAAGCAAACTTGTAAAGGTGTTACCTTTGGTTTTGCCAAAACATACATAACGTAGTCACCTGAAATACAAAATGACATAACATCAAAAACTATACTACATATCCCCTCACATTGTTTTAAGCTCATACATTTGAAAATACTGATTTTATTTTGAGAAATACTAAAAACTGGCATTAAAATCTAAATTATTTTGACTGCTTACGACGTTTTATATTTTTTGATTTAAAATGTCGATATGTACCTTACACCGTATATAACAAAAGTTCCACTCTGTATGGGAGTTCCATATTTTTTGTTCACAGCTTGCATAACCCATTTCTGGTATTTGGATGATATTTAGTTGCATTATCTCAAATACATATTATTCTCAGCATATCATTTTGAAGATGTTGCTTGTATGGGAGATATCACACCCTCTGATCTGAATAGTTTAGTTTTTAATCAGACGTCACTCCAAGAATTCCAAGAATTGTTCCAAGAATTTGTTTGAAATTTCCATTTATTATTTCAATTTCATCGCATTTGGTTGTATTATCTCAAATATTGCTCTGTTTACAGCGTTTTAAATGATTTACAGCCGTTTATTAATTCCATTTCATTCATTTTCATTTTCCCAAGCTTACTTTTTGACAACGTAGCTTTTATATGGCTGATTCTACTCACGAGGAAATACACTTCGGTTCACCTATTTTTGCATATTTTTTTAAACAATAAGGGGATTCCTTTAAACTCGTAAAAACCTCGAAAAGCACGCAAACCTCGAAAACTTTCGAGTTTCGTAATCAAAATTTAAAAATTTGTATGAAAAAAAAATTTAACAGGCATCGAAAATTTTCGAGGCAAATTCCATTCGTAAATAGCCTCGAAGAAGTACGAGAGCGATTTTTGTCAAATAAATGTATTGAAAAAATATTTGTTGTTTTGAAAATTGAATTTGAATTCAATATTTTTCAAATATATGACGTTTTTAGGAATGTGTGTTCCTGAAAACAAGCTCGTAAACTTTCGAGCTTTTCATGGTTTACGAGCTTACGAGATTAAAGGTATCCCCTTAATATTTCATTGATTTATGATTAAAACTAAAGATCTACATTTTTTCTAGTATGACATTAAAAATAAATGCCAAATTTTCAGCCTCCTTGGATGTATCTTTTCCAAACTTGAAGTTATAATGGTAAATTAAACTCAATTTCGAGCGTGGATAGATATGTAATAAGATATGCAATCAATAGTCTTTCAATTAATATTCAATGTTATTAAAAAATGTTATTGAACGTTGTCACTCGACTTTTACCTCAGTCTCCTGGCATAGCAAAACATTTGCGAACGAAGTGAAGTTATCTTAAAATCGCTTCTATTTGTCTCGGATCGTAGATATCTCAGTCGATACGACGAGTTTTGTATGTGAAATTGTGTTGCGGACAGTCAAATCCTCAGGTCCCTGGCAAATATTTTCATTAAAAATATATTTCGAAGGACATTTTTATTATATTTATAGTTAAGAAATCTATATAATTTTAATGTATAAACCCATAATTTTGTCGTTGAGCATTGTATTGACTATTTATGGACTGAAAAGTGAAAAAACTTCAGCCTCCTGGCCTTCGACTCCTAGAAACTTAAAGATCTAATTTTTATTTTTTAGAAGTAAAAATAACTGGTATTTAGCAAACAGCGCTTAATAAGATTATTTCCTTAGGTACTCAGCCTCATTAGATAATTTTTTTTCAAACGGCCATAAAATTCATCTTATTTTTTGGACCAGTTGGTTTCTGAACTAAGATAAAAATAAAAATTAAAAATATTGTGCCGAAAATAATGCATTTTTCTTCCTTCGTGAGTAGAATCATCCGTAACTATTCAATTTAAAAATGAGGAGTTATTTTTCAAAAGGGCGTAAAACCATGTTAAACAAATTTTCAGTAATGAGAAAAAACTTTTATGGGCAGTTTACAATAACATATTTTTTTTTTAATGTCTCCTGTATTATAGTGAGTTGACCAAAGATTCTAATCCCCTTAACATTTTTGTTATAACATATTTGCAGTAATTGCAAAAAGTAAAAAACATTTGGAAATAAGCCCTTTTGTTCTGAAACGTTTGGATATAAGCCCTTTTATTTCAAAATCACTCTTATTTAACCATTTGGAAGTTTATTCTGATGTCTATAGGCATGGTATGTAAGCACCTATATAGCCTGGGGCATATAAAAAATATTATAAGTTTTTTTGGCCACTATTCAAAATACGTCTTTTTGTATCAAACTCTAAAAATTTCTATGAAATTATATGGAAATAAGCCCTTTTGTTCTGAAATGCGACTTTTGATCACGATTTTATCTTAGAAAAATGCATTTTTTGTGATGAATTTTGAACTAGAGGATGCATTTTAGCATGGTAATGGTGATGGCATCCTTAGGTTTGTTCGAGGTTGGAAGTGGTTTTACGCCCTTTTGAAAAATCACTCCTCAAATATTATTTACATTTTGTAACATTATTGGTAACAATACGAGTTATAACCCCAATCACTTACCAAAAGATGCTTTATCACATACTATACATTCAAAACACGATATGTTTGTATTTCAATACTCAATTAAAACTATATCACAATAATATTTTATCATTTTAATTAATCTATCAATAAAAACTTGGTTAAACTTGGAAATTAGTTTTCGAATTTTTATCGTTTTCATATCTAGTGAAGCAAGCATTTTTTGATTGTTAACTCTTCACTTGAAATAATGACATTCAGTACTGCTGTATTCACTTATCTTAACAAACAAATCTGCACAGTGAAGCTACAGCTTAACCGCCTTATTATTGAAATTTTAACAATTTTGATTTATCTTTAACTGCAATACCGATTTTATTAATCGAACTGTCAAAAGCAAACTTAGAACGTCATCACATTAACGTCACAACGTTTTTGACGCGTATCTAAGTATTTTGCCTCTTTGGTGCTTGAATGTCGTCAGACACTGTCAACTATGAACAAGATTTATTGATTTAATCAAATGATTAAAATATTTGACATACAAAAAATTCATTTCGGGATCTTTTTTCTCATGTGGAGTGATAACTAACTGCAAATGTAATTAAAATTTCAGATTTTGTTTCGAATTAGTAGTAAACTGTGCGATCTGTGAACTCTCTCACTTCTTGTGATTTTGCTACGGGATTCAGTGCAGGGATTAAAATAGAGAGATCTTCAACACACTTTGCGATCTTTTTAATATAAAAGTGCTACTCTTAACCAAAAAATGGGATCCTCAAAATCAGTGCTTTTTCAATTTCCCGACAAAATTATTACATTTTTGCAAAATGGCAAACCAAATTAATCCAAGATCAGCAATCCAGTTATACGGGAATGATACAGACTGCAAAGAGAGACCTCTCAAATATTATTGAGAAAAAGGCAACACATGCTTTGTAGTTTAAAGCAGTGGTCGGCAAATTAATGAGTGAGAATTTATGTTTGAGAGAAGAAAGATAGAAGAATGAAAAGGATAGAGAGAGCTAGGTAGATTTTTGAGTGCACAATTGTGCTTTAGAATGCCGGTCACTGGTTTAAAGAAACTTTTGAAGCAGCCACTGGAAAATATGATGATTGCAATGCTCACGAAGTTTGCAACAAAAAGTTTAAAAGTTTCTGTATCGCTCTAATACTATAATTATACTATATATCCGATCCTCTTTTTTTTTTTTTAATTGGGTTCTTAAAGTTATTTTTACCGTTTTTGGTTCAACCACTTTTTGGGATCTTCTTAATTTTTTTTTTTTTGGATCTTAAAGTCATTTTCACCGTTTTGGGATCTTAAAATTTCTTATTTAACTTTTTTTGTTGGACTTTTTTTAATTTTTGTAAAGAGGCATGGGAGGGTATCGCTAAGCTGTTCAGCCAATAAATGTTGCTCCACCCTGACATGTATTGAGTGATGACTTTAGAAATCATCTATATTTTATAGGTTGAATATCCTTCATCCAAATGTGTTGGATTTATTTAATTCTACAACAATGTTTAGTTATCGTTCAGTTTTGTAGTGTGAAAACTTAATGAATTATTCCACATATTAAAATTTTGCTTAAAATAAAACATGAATCACTCGCTCTTAAATAGTAGGTGCAGTTCTAATTTTTTATTTTTCGAAAAATTAGGCTCGTGATCCTCCTTCTTGCTAAAAAATTGACTATAACAACCCCCACCTTTATTGCGCCAAATAGATAAATAAAAAAAACAACGTTGAAGACAACATGCATGCAATAAAAACAAACAACAATATGTTAAATGTATAAACAATTTTCTATGTGAAACGAACGCACTTTTTAATTGTTGTTCCATTTATTTAAAAAAAAAAACATACATTCTCAAGGGAGGGTTTGGTTTTCGCTAGCTGTGGTTGCTTTACTATTGCACGTGAGGGTTGGTGATGTTGGAAATTTGCTAAAGAACTTGTGAAAATGCTTCTAGTTAGTACTAGACTACATAGATATTAGCTAAAGCGACAAGCCGAAACTATTAAAATACGACTACAAATCATAGTCTTCTTTCAGTTGCTTTTGGACGGTCATAAACGATAAAACGTGGAAAAAATCTATAAAAATATTCTAACGAATAGTGTTATTATCATTTAACAAAAATAAGTTTTAATTTTTATTTAAAACGTCCAAAATAAAATCATTCAGCAATTAATTTAATAAAGTCAACACTATCTCAAATGGTTGTCTCCGATAGTCGGGTACGGCTGCAGCGTTATTCTGGCAGCTTAAAGCAAAAAACGGTGGGTTATCAAAAAAAAAAACTTAAATTTTTTAAGTTTCTCGACTAATTTTTGGTTAAAAAAAGCTTTAAACTTGATATCTACTTAAATATTGGTTAAAATTTAGCCACTATTTTTCTACAATAATTTTCAACACATTATACGGTATTCGAATATACTATATATTAAGTAATGTATTTTTATAACTAATTCTTAATTTAATTCGAGACGCAAAAGTATAAAATTTTATGGCTTCTTTACATTTATACTCACTCCAGCTTTGCATATAGAAATTTTAATGCATTTTTAAACACCTTTTCTTATACTAAATGTTGTTGCGAGTGTTGGCGTTGTTATTGTTGGTATAGTGTCTGTCTGGTTTGTTTAAAAGAAGTTGCTAGAATTGTTATTCAGATACTATTGTAATATATTACCTACCTACCAACCTCGTCACCTAAGCAACCAGCCAATGAAGTTCTGTTGCCAAAGTGTGTTGTGTGAGAGCAAACATTAACCCAAAAACGTTAATTGGATTTGTCTCTTAAGTCTCCCGCTGCTGCCATTGTTATTATTTTGCATTTTCTTTTTCGTCAGTTTTCTCATTTCTGATTCTTTTCAATTTTGTTGCACAAAATATCAAGTTTTTTGCAACATGCTGCTGCAAGTTTCTTACAGTGGTTGCTAAAACCTTAAATTTTATCGTTAAATTTTTAAAGCTTTGTACTCAACTTACAATATCCTGTGAACACAACGATCCTTTAACGATGTTGCATTGAGAGAAATCGCTTAGAAGGCAGCACAGACTTAATAAGAAAATGTCTGGCTTTATTTTTTGTAAGAATCTTTAAGAATTATAATGCTCTCCAGATAACTTTATATTTTATCAAATGTGTAACTTATTTACATTCGAATGGTTCAGATTTTTATAGGAAAAATTAAAGTAGCACAATATTTCGTTCACCGGGCAAAAAAGTTTTGTCATGGCGTACACGGTTGTCTTAAAGAGTCGAAAGAAGTGAAGAAAATCTGCCGTTCGGGGTCTCATATGCACTTGTTTTATGGTGAAAAAAATGCAAACCCCAAAATGGTAGCTGATTATCTTCTCGAAATCTATATATAAATACATGAACGATTTTCTTTGGCCCCCTTTTACCAGCTTAATACTCGTATTGAACCGATTTTCGATTTCCATTTTTATTCTGATGTAGAATGCACAAAACACAAAATTATCCTCATAAGTTGTCATTAAGGCATTTAAAAAAAATCCAAAATTTCACATATAAATACAACAACGACAGCACAGTGTATTGCTGTGTTTTGAAGAAAGTGGATAAGGCAATGGAGTAAAAGATTTTTTTTTGTTGTGGTTTTTAATTGCTATCAAAAATCTATTTCGTTGCATCAGTCGACATTCTGCACCGATATTTAAGATGTTTTTCGAAAATTCTGGACTTATACCGATATTTTAGGTTTTTTTCGATACTTTTAGACTTTAACCGATAATTTAGATGTTTTTGGATACTCTTGGTTGGACTTTTACAGATATTTTAGAAGCTTTTGGACTTTAACCGATATTTTAGATGCTATTCGATATTTTGGACTTTTACCGTTAGTTTAGATGTTTTCTGATACTTTTGGACCTCTACCAATAGCTTAGATCTTTTTCCAAACTTTTGGACTGCAACCGATATTTTAGATGTTTTTCTATACTTTTGGATATTTTACGTTTTTTTCGATACTTTTAGACGTTTACCGACATTTGAAATCTTTTTCGAAACTTTTGGCCTCTAACCGATGTTCTAGATGCTTTTCGATATTTTTAGACTTTTACCGCTGTATTACATGTTTTTCGAAAATTTTGGACTCTTACTGATTTTTTAGATGTTTCTCGATGTATTATTGATGTTCCTTCCTCATCCTAAAAAGGTCAATACGAGTTTTGAATTCTGTCAATAACACTAAGCAACACAGATTTTGCGGCATAGGTTTTCGCAGTCGATTTCGAGTGATCATGACCTACTTAATACGAAAATAATATCAGATTTGCCGAATTGACTCTAGTCCTCCAAATATCCTTGTTAAAAAGTGCAAAAATAGCTGTTTTGAGGCATATTTGAGGTAGTATTACCCTTATAATGGACGTGTAATAAGTTTTTGCAAATAAATTCGAATAATCGTAACCTTCCTCATTAAACCTTACCTTTTAACTTTTCCGATTAGATCCTTACTTTCCGAGTAATCAACCATATAAAGGACAATTTGTACGGTCTTGGTTTTTTGAGTTAATGCAGATTCACGGACGATTCAATAACTTAGGGTGTGATTTGTTTGTCTGGATTGAAGCTAGTTCTCCAGAAATCCTTACGCGAAAGAGCAAAAATAGCTGTTTTGCTTGTATATAGTGGAAATATGTGATAACTCAGAAAGTAAAGATCTAATTGGAAAAGAAATGTATGATTTTAATGAGGAAGGTTATGGCTTTCTGATGACGTTAAGAAAAACTAATTACATTGTTTGCTGTGAGTGTTATACTTTTTCAAATATGCCTCAAAACAGCTATTTTTACACTTTTAAGGAAGGATATCTGGAGAACTAGAGTCAATCCTGGTAAATAAATTATACCCTAAATATCGCATGACCTAAATTTAATCACAAAACTGAGGCCGAAGAAATAAAAATTTTTTTGTCGCCCTGTGTAATCAATGTTCTGGCTTGTATAGGTTAATGGCTTAAATTTGGCTACCGCCGATATTGGTATAAAATAAAAAATATAAAAAACTGAAAAAAAAAAAAACAACAAACAAACAAAAATCATTTTCGATGTGCTTTGCGATGCTGAATTCGAATCCGCTGTAGGATTGCTTTACCTTCTATGGTTTTCGAGATTTTCCAACATAAACAAGCAAAAAATACGGTTTTTGCTATTTTTGAAGCTTTATAATTTGAAACCAGAACGTTCATTCGTAAAATTTGATTAAGTAGTTGAAGGTTCTAATCTTTTTCTTTAAAAACCAAATGTCGATACCTTTATTTTTTTCCGAAATATCGTACATTCGTATATATCGACATAGTTTGAATTAGGTTTTTTAAAAAAAGGTAAGAATTTTCAAATACTTTAACAGAATTCGCAGATGAACATTTTGTTTTCAAGTATAGCTTAAAAAAATAGCAAAAAAGGTATTTTTTGCTTGTTTAGATTAGTATGCCTCAAAAACTGTAAGCGATAGAGTAATTCTATGCCCGGATCGAAAATAATTTTTTTTTTGTTTGTTTGTTGGTTTTTATTTTTTATATGAAAAATGTATTTTCGCGATATTTCGCGAAGATGATCATGTACGATTTCGGGGTTCGCATTTTGTTGACCCTAAAACTAGTACAAAAGAAATGCCGATAGCCGCGCTGCACTCTCTGTTTAGGCCTTTAATGTTAAAAGCGTATTGGCGTCAGCTTGTGACAAACGTAATAGTATTTTTGGCTTATCCATGCTAATCGAAAATCGAAAGTATAGCTGAATCATTAGCATTCTCTAAAAATTTTGATTTTTGTTTTCGTTTTTCTAGAAAATACCAAATTCTATTAACACACATTCGTGTGTTTTTTCCACCCCATTGACTTAACTATGCCACCCACCCCACTGCACTTACACTTCTTAGCCCAATTTATAGACAATAATCGCTTTTGACCAATAGACACAACAGTAGATCTATTATTTCATTTAAGTAATGTTATGCAAAATCAGTCCAACAGGGGAATCCATGCGATGTGCGTTGATATTATAGACAATGTTGCTACTGCTGATATTGTTGTTGGTATTGTTGTTGATGTTGTCGTCGTCGTCGATGTGACAACACGTGCAAGTAAGCGTGACTGTGTCCGACTTTCTAATATGGCTTTTAGTTTGTTGAAACTACATATTTACATACGAGTTTAAATGTAGCTGCAAAGGTACATTTATATATTTATAAATTTGTTGTTTTTATTGTTGTTGTCATGTAATCAACCTAAGCTATCCAACGGAAGAGTCTATACGATATTTCCATATAAGTCGTCGTCGTTGTCGTCGTTATCGCTGTTATTGTAATTTGAACTTAAAACAAGTGTACCAAAAATAAAAAAAAAATTTACATAATTATTATTGTTTTATTATCAATTTAAAATTCATTCAATTTCATTACTTAAAGATTTATATTTTTTTTTTTTTTTTTTTTGCAGCATAATGTACGCGTCACCACAATGGATGCCGAGTTGGAGTTTGCAATCCAGGCAACAACAACTGGCAAACAGCTCTTCGATCAAGTGGTTAAAACAATTGGTCTACGTGAGGTCTGGTTTTTCGGTTTGCAATACACTGACTCGAAGGGTGATTCTACATGGATTAAATTGTATAAAAAGGTTGGTATTATTTTTTGTAAATCATGTGATTATTTTTAAATGTTTCATTTTATTTATAAAAATACATTTATGCATTTTAGCTTTATGAGAGCAAAATGCTTTCGTTAAACTCTTAAAAGTTTTTCGGTGGTGTATTTTTCAATCTCAGAATAAGATGTTGGAGACTGCAGTTTGTTTATGAAAACAATTAAAGAGCTGAGTAGATGACATTTTTAAAAAATTGGACAGCTTATAGAAAAATTGCTCTATATTGAAAATCGTACCTCGGATTTAAAAGTTGATAGACCCATTCTGTAGCTTGTTGGAATACATTTCTAATGAAACCAAGTGAACTGATAAAAAGGGCGTTCATGGGTAGTTAGTAATTTTAAAGCTTATGACAGCAAATTCACTAAATTATCATTTAACATGCTCTTCCACTCAGCCTTTCAATTTGTTTTGGCATTTTCGTTCAACTAACAAAATAAAAAATGGAGCGAAAACCAATCTGAGTTTGATCTCGTTAACTTCCTTTTGACTAATTCAGGCTGATTCCGAATCTGGCAATCGTTTTTTCATATCAGATCTGAGTTATCCCTTATTTAAAGTGCAGAAAACGCTATTTTCAGACATATGGCGTACATCCAGGAAGTAGTGTAGTTAATTTTTGCTAACGGCATCGGATAGCTTTAAGCTTTCTCCTTAAACTATGCCTTCTAACTGTTTTCAATTGAATTAATACTTTCCGGAATAGCATCCATTGAAGTAAAAGTATCGAACATCCATTTAAAGGACCACATTAAATTTGTACGATGTCAAACAGTTTCAGAGGTATAAAGAATTTGGCTTTTTCTTATATGAGTAGCTTGGTGCTTCTCAATTTTCCAGCGGATGTTATTTTCCCTTTACATATGTGAAAATCCCATCCTCGGATATGAAGAATTTTGTGTTTGGGAATGTTATATGTCAAAGTGCCTTCGCAATAAAAGTACATTCTTGTACCAAAGTATGCTAACGCAGAACAAGACGGAGAGATAATATATGATATCCCGGGCGAGATCGAAAAAATTTTAAAATAAAATATGGCTGGAAAAACATCAAGGCCAATCGGTTGAATGGTTCTCGAGTTATGGAATTTATTAATATCCCGGACGAAGAGATACAAATTAGAGTTTTTCCTGGAACTTTACCGAATAACATGCCTTTGAATGTAAAATGGTTTTTGAGTTATATGATTTTCCAAGAACCCGGCCGAAACCAAGGACATTTCGAAATAAAATGTATCCTAAACCTCACCAACATAATTCTATGAACAAAAAAAAAAAAATAGATTATGCAAATCGGGCAAATGGTTATCGAGAGACAGACATTGTATTTTATACAGTAGTATGATGCTAAAAACATAATGCAGTATTTTCCAAATTTATTGGAACTACAACACCTATGAAAAATTGTTTTTTTGGCTCGTTTACAACAAACAAAATCAGGCATGTTCTGAAATCCGATTGACTTCGGAATCGGAATGAAAGCAATCTTGAAGAACTCCGCATTTCGACAATTAACACAAATCGGATTTATATTTTAGTAAATCAAATAGGAACCATTTGCTAATTTTATTTGTTGAAATACAAACCCGATTCCATCTTATTTAACGCAATGCAAAGCTCTTGAAGATTGCTTTCATTCCGATTCCGAAGTGAATCGGATTTCAGAACATGCCTAAATATTTCAATAATTTTCAAAATTTCTCCGAATTACAACACCCATGAAAAATTATTTTTTTTTGTTTTTTTTTTTTTTTTCCTACGGAACAAACATAAAACTACAAGAACGACTGATGATCAACTGCTTCGCATTAACTTTGAGTTCGATTCTTGTGCGTATGGAAAAACAACAACAAAAAACATTTGTCTTGGGTGTTGTAGTTAAGAGAAATTTTGAAAATATTGTGTTTGTCGAAGGTAAGCCAAAATTCTACGCTGACTACTTTTGGCTAAGTGATTTTGAAATGTTTGACACTCTTGGTTTAAATAACTAAAAATTTGGACGTTAGAAATGAAAAGGTTCAACAAAGATTTCAAATTGAACATACTTTTTTTGACAAGCCCATTGTTTTTATTATATTTTGCATGGTCTGAAGGTTTTTAATATTTTAATATTCGATTCCGCCATATAAATGAAATAAACATTTCACTATGAATTGTTCAGCGCCCTCATTGATTGGCATTCTCTGATGTAAATTTAGAAAAAAATAATTCTCAAAGAGTGCATGTTAGAAAGACAATTTTTCAATAATCATTTTTTGCACGCATGCCTTCACATCGCAGCCTGAAGGTCCAGCTATTAAAACTATAAAATATTTGAAACGCGTTAAAAAGTATGTTGACAAAAAAACAGCTGATAATCAACATCTACATGGTGATAACAGCGATGAAGATGATGACGCTGATGATATGGTGAGCGCGCATCATATATTGCTTTAAAAAAAGTCATACCATTGATATGCGATTCCAACAAAAAGACGAAATGAAATTTCTAAGTAATTCGCTAATTTCCCTTGTTTTTATTTTTAAACTTCAATTTTTTGTCATTGCTTCATTTCGTTATTAACATAAGTTTATGAATATCAATTAAATTTAATTTAATTTTCCAATGCTTGCCATAAAAAAAAGACTGGATCTATGCCATTTTCCACATGGGTAAATTATGAATATATATTAAAATTAAAGCTTAAATTCTCTCTATTTTTTTCAATAAATAATCGAAAATATTTTATTATATTTCTGCAGGTTATGAATCAGGATGTCAAAAAAGAAAATCCACTTCAATTTAGATTCCGCGCCAAGTTTTACCCAGAAGATGTGGCTGAAGAACTCATCCAGGATATAACACTTCGACTTTTCTATTTGCAAGTCAAGAATGCCATATTATCGGATGAAATTTATTGCCCACCCGAGACCTCAGTTCTACTGGCTTCATACGCTGTACAGGCACGCCATGGTGATCACAATAAGACCACCCACACAGCCGGTTTTCTGGCCAATGATCGTCTGCTGCCGCAACGTGTCATCGATCAACATAAAATGTCCAAAGATGAGTGGGAACAATCGATTATGTCATGGTGGCAAGAACATCGTGGTATGTTACGCGAAGACGCTATGATGGAATATTTGAAAATTGCCCAAGATTTGGAAATGTATGGTGTCAATTATTTTGAAATCTGTAATAAGAAGGGTACCGATTTGTGGTTAGGTGTCGATGCACTGGGATTAAACATCTACGAACAGGACGATAAGTTGACACCAAAAATTGGTTTCCCCTGGTCAGAAATACGCAACATTTCTTTCTCTGAAAAGAAATTCATTATCAAACCAATTGATAAGAAGGCACCCGATTTCGTATTCTTTGCACCACGCACCAGGATTAACAAACGTATTTTGGCCTTGTGCATGGGAAATCATGAGTTGTATATGCGAAGACGCAAGCCGGATACTATTGATGTACAACAAATGAAGGCTCAAGCCAGGGAGGAGAAGAATGCGAAACAACAAGAACGGTATGTATTGTTATGAATGGAATAGAGCAAGGCTATCAGCGTTTCAAAATCACTGAGCCAAGCACAGTCAGCGTAGAATTTTGTCTCGTTTACAACAAACACAATGAGGGGATTCCTAAATATGTAAAAGCGTCGATTACCTCGTAAACTCGTAAAACTGTCAAATTTCGTATTGATTTTGACAACATTTACGAGGTTTTCGAGGTTTTTACACGTTTTCAGGAGTCCCCTCAATATTTCAATATTTTCCAAATTTCAAAAAATCATCAGTGGTTGTTGTTGTTTTGAAATATTACGTTTGTTGTAGACGAGCCAAAAAAATAACAAAAACAATTTTTCATGCTTGTTGAGTTCCAAAAAATTTGAAAAATATTGAAATATTGTGTTGCTCACTTTTTTTCTACGGTGACACCCTTGGAATAGAGCAGAAGCCGTTGCAATTTATACATATAAAATTCAAATTTAATTTTTTGATTTTTTGATTATTTTTAGCGAGAAACTACAACTTGCGCTGGCCGCACGCGAACGTGCTGAAAAGAAACAACAAGAGTACGAGGATCGTCTCAAACAAATGCAAGAAGAAATGGAGCGTTCACAGAAAGATCTAATGGAAGCCCAAGAAATGATACGTCGTCTTGAAGAGCAGTTGAAGCAACTGCAAGCTGCCAAGGATGAGTTAGAGTTACGCCAGAAGGAACTGCAGGCTATGTTGAATCGTCTCGAAGAAGCTAAGCATATGGAAGCTGCCGAAAAGGCTAAACTCGAAGAAGAAATTCATGCTAAGCAAATGGAAGTGCAGCGTATTCAAGATGAAGTTAATGCCAAGGATGAAGAGACAAAACGTTTGCAGTACGAAGTCGAAGAAGCCAGACGCAAACAGGTAAACAGACAGAAAAACGAAAGAAAATTTAAAATATAATTTAAATTTCATTCTTTGTATTTCGTTATAATATAGGATGAAGCTGCTGCTGCTCTTTTGGCTGCATCCACTACACCACAGCATCATCATGTCGCTGAAGATGAGAATGAAAACGAAGAGGAACTTTCAAACGGTGATGCTGGCGGTGATGTTTCACGCGATTTAGACATTGATGAACATATCAAGGATCCAATTGAGGACCGACGCACACTGGCCGAACGCAACGAGCGTCTACATGATCAATTGAAGGTATGCAATAAATCAATAATGCAAATGTGTATATATAAATAAATGAATTTTTTCTTTAAGGCCTTAAAACAAGACTTGGCACAATCACGTGATGAGACAAAAGAAACGATAAACGATAAAATACATCGTGAAAATGTGCGTCAAGGACGCGACAAATACAAGACACTGCGTGAGATCCGAAAGGGCAACACAAAACGTCGTGTTGATCAGTTTGAGAACATGTAAAAAGTTAGAAAAAAGAACACTACAACCACCAATAACAACCAATATAACTTAAACTAAAATTCTATCAACACAAACACAACAACAAATCAATACTAGCAGAAATTCGTCTTCGATGTCGCAAACAAAACTCATTTTGTTACATAAAATTAAATGAAATATAATATTTTGCATTTCACTAAATTTTTGTAATTTAGTAATTAAATGGTAAACATTACATATATTTGTTAAAGTGTATACATATATTTTTTTTTTTAATCAAATGAAAATAATATAAAAAAGAGAAAAATTCCAACAAAAAAAGTCTATAAACGTTTACCCCAATATTTGGTGGGGTGTTGTTGGTTGTACGCGCCACAAATAGCAGAAGACAAATTTTTGGTACCGTTCCATCTTTATTAATTTTTTTTTATTAATTTTTAAAAGAAAAAAAAAACATTATTATTATAATTATATTTTCAATAAACACAAAAAACTTTAATCGTATTACTTTAAGAAATAGTTGATGTTTCTTTAATAATTTACAAATACAATATACATATAAATCAATGAAGAAGTTTAAAAAAAAACAACAAAAAATCCATTTACATATTAAAAAAAAAATTATTATGTTATTAAATATTGATAATAATTCTTTATATAATTAAAAAAAAAAATATTGTATTATTAAACATTAAAGCGAGAAGGATACAAAATTATGATTTTTTTTTTTTCTTTTGTTATTAGTACCACAATTTCATACATAATTATTAAAAAAGGTATATTAAAAATATATTATATATTTTTATAAAAGTAAAAATAAACCTATAAATAAAATGACTTACTAGTTACAAACAAACAAAGCATACAAAATCATTTAAAAATGCATGAAATCTACTTATTAAAACAAAAGGCGTAGCATTTGTTATCTTACTAGTTTTTTTTTTTTTTTTCATTCTAAGTTAAATGTTGCTTAAAGAATTAAAGAAAAAACAAAGGAAAATTGCTGCTCGACATTTTTTTTTTTTTAAATTTTACATATTTGTAGCAACGAGTTTTTAATTGAACAATAAAAATAAACGAAATATCGATTTTTTAAACGATACCTGTTTTTATTGTTGAGGGAATGGTTTTATGGATAAGCCAAGATTTGTTAATTTTTGAAACTAGCATTAAATGAGCAAGAGAATTTTGGAACCGGCTTGAGTATTTCAAGGCAGTTGTGCTACGAGCGTTGTTTGTTAAGTTCGAGACTTTGAATTTTCCTCACAGTAACTTCAAATGCAACACTGCTCCCATGAACTGCCATCTATTAACATACCACTGTGCAATTTTGAGCACCCTGGGCCATTTACTTTGTGTCTTAGAGCCATTGAAAGCAGACAACCACGTGAATTTAACGAAAATGTAAATTTCTCTTGCTGATTTATCATTTATTTCTTTGCGTAAAAAAAGCAACACCGAAACCAAAGCTTGATAAATAAAGTGTAACCTCTGCATTATCAATTTCGACGGTTAAGAAATGGTTAACTGCGTACCGTCCCGAACACTTAGTTCGCCTAAAAGAGCTCAGGCCAAAACTCGATAAAATCTATAGAATGTTATTGGACGGATCGATCAACTTGGAAAGGGTAAAACCATCACCACTAAATATTATGCTTAGCTTTTAGACAGATTCGATATTGATTTCAAACAGAAACGACCTCATTAGGGGAAGAAAATTGTGTTGTTTCATCAAGACGTTTGTAGTCACCATGGTAAGAACTCATAAATTAGGCTATGAACTGCTACCACATCCAGTATTTTCTGCAGATTTAGCCCCCTGCGACTATTTCCTGTTTCCAGACCTAAAGAAATGGCTGTGCGGTAAGAGGTTTGGATCGAAAGAATAGGTCATTACTAAAAAAAAATGGAAAAATGTATCGAGCTAAAATAAGACTATCAGGCCTGTTCCGTAATCCACGTGGTTTCAATTAGTTTTCACTTAGGAGGCTTTTTGATGATAATGGTGAGTCACACGATAAAAAGTATCAGAATCTTTTTTGTGCAGAATTTCAAGTTCAACAGATAATATTGATTTATATTTACGAAAAAGTAACTGTTTCGGAAATATTCGATAAAGTAGAATTTTTCGACTTTTTGCGGTTTTTTAAGAATATTTCCTAAACGGTAACTTTTTCGTTAATGCAAATCAATGTTATTTGTAGAACCTGTAAATCTCCACAAAAAAGATTCTAATACTTTTTATCGTGTCACAATCGTAAATATTTTTCCCCTTCCAACAGGGATACATTTTTTTCTTCCAATAAGAGTATCAAAACTGGGTATGATCAGATATGGAGCACGCCCACTATGAACGAAAAGATATCAAACTATAAACCGTTAAATCTCAAGCCAATAAACCTTTTTTCACTCGAATTGACCCTTTTCCAATCAAGTTAACCTAATTCCAAATCAAACATTGTAAAAAATACACTAAAAACTATATAAATACTAGCTTGCCTGGTTGCGACTTCGTTCGCCCGTTCCCGATACTTATGAAGTCCCATCCATCTCCACCGTCCCTCTCTTCCAATCACCAAGGATCCATGTATCAACTTTTACAATCATAGCTCCCATATGTACACAGATATATCATTTTATATAACTTTTGTATGAGAGGTGCAACTCCCCCTTCTTACCCCCTCCCCCAAAATTTTTCAAGGTGAATGGTAAATAGAATATACAATCATTTGTGTACCAAGTTTTATAACGATATCAGACGTATGTGAAGAAATATAGCATTTTGTATATTTTTTGTAAAGAGGATGCAATTCTCTTACACCTAATATCCCCCAAGTTTTGCATTGTGATTGCAGATAAATTATGCATAAGTTCACCAACTTTCATAATCATAGCTTGTATAAGAGCAGAGATATAGCATTTTTTGTATTTTTTTTTTTTTTTTTTATGGGGGGTGCAACCCCCCATCCCCCTTAAGAACCTTCAACAGACTATAAGAAACAATTTTAAAAAAAAATCGTGTAAGTCCACCGTGTAGTTTCCGCGTCCATAAGCTACATACGGACACCATTTCATTTTTATATATATGTGACTTGGTCTATGAAAACGGGTCTTACGTGCCAAAAAAAAAATGTTTCCAATTTTTGCCGATTCGCATAAATTGACTTTTAAAAGTTGTTTTTAAAAATTTTTTTTTTTCGCACGTAAGCCCCTTTTTCATAGACCAGGTCACATACAGATTTCTATACCTACGAATTAATGATGAAAACTGTGTCTAAATGCGGAGGAGGTTGACCTAGCGATTTGGAAAAAGTTTAATTTGATTTGAAAAAAGATCGATATGAAGCGGAAAAGGTTTATTTAACTTGAAGTAGAAAACCTGTGAAAACCCAACACTTTGGGCCTTATCATTAATAGATATTCTGAGGGAAAATCGGAAAAAAAAACTTTCCTGGAAGTTCAAAACACACTGTAAAGTAAGGTTATATATTAGTGGGGAATTTTTTACAGAATTTACGTGGACGGAAAATAAAGTTTTGGACACCAAAATGTTAATTTTTTTCAAAAGCTTTCGAAAGCCGAGTGGCGTTATTAAATATTTCAATATGGCGACGTTGTAAGATGCCCCAAAACGGAGCGTAAAATATTTTTTTTCAATATTTTGGCGTAAATTTCATCACTCGAGGGTCTTAGGGGTGGCTGATCACGAATCTGAAGTCAGAATTTGGGACATAATAGAAACAACAAAATTGTTGTAGTTTTGCTAGTTAATTTTGACAGAACTTGCTACAAAATAAGAAGAATAAGAAAGGACCTGTGATACTGGCGCAACCTTGTTAATTGTATCATGGTGCTACCTCTATAATTGTATCATGCTCAAAATACTCACGATTGCGAAGGTTTCATCTGGAAAGTTTCCAGACAAATTCATGATAAGGTACATAAAGATTTCCGATACTAATGCGTAACCTTTGAGTATCGATTCTATGTATTCGATATCGTGTACCCAGCTGGTAATTGGAAATTGCAATTTGCGCTTGATTTGTACTGTATTATTTGCTTTTGATTCGTAGCATAGAAGCAGTGCTGCCACTTTGCTACCAACGTAGCAAAATTGCTACTCAAAATGAGAAAATATTAAATTTGCTACTTCGATACCCACTCTCATCAAATGTAGCGATTTTGCTACTCATTCTTATGAATTAAGTCGATTTTGCTATGCTGCTCCAAATTTTGATATGCCCAAATTCATTATAAATTTTTGATGTTTTGAGGCCGTTTTACTATGCGATTTTGGTACGGAATTTTTTTTTCAAAAGTGGCAGCACTGCATAGAAGTAAAAAGAACAAAATGTCAAAAACTGACAACACAACATACCGAACGTCAGAAGGCAAAAACAGAAAAACCAAAGATTTCTGAAACGACGACAGAGTTTTGGGCCAAAATTACGCTTACGCTGAAGAGTTGAATGATGATAAAAAAAGAAAAAAAGTCAACTGAATAAACAAAACACGGCAAAGCAACATTAAAGAACATAATCAATCATTAATTTTTCCATTGGGAAAAAAAATTCGTAAAACTTCGTATTGATTGCAAAGAAAACGCGTTAACAGTGTAAGAAAGCTCCCAAAAATTTACCAAGGAGGAATTACATCGGAAGCAACGATCGCAGCGATGTCCAACGTGTGTGACGAAGAAACGAATGTAATCGATGATAAGAAGGAGGCCAAAGTTGCAGAGATTGCTGCCTCCAGTGTAAGTGGATAGAGCGTAGAATTTTCTATAGTGTGACCAATCTTCTAGCACCATTCTGCTGATGCAATCAATCGGAAGAGGGTAGAAAGTTGTATTTAGTTTAATCTTGAATTGCATATGTACATATATATATAACGTCTAAGGTTAACTGTTCTAAAAAGAAAAAAACCAACGCTGGTGGGTACACAATACATACCTGGTTATTAGTTTATGATATGGATATGGTTCATTATATCTAAAGATAAATGTTTACACGTCATACATACATTTTAGAAAAAACTTAGCAATGTATTATTGAAGACAATTGTAATATTTTTCTCATTATGCCACGAATATAAAATGCATAGATGAAATATACATATGCAAATCGTGAAACGCCCAAAAGCTAAGATATTTATTTCAAAAATTAAAGGAATAAGCTAATGGGCATATTATGCTTTATAGCAAACATATGAAAGGAAGAAAATTAAAGTACAATTCTGGAAAATTTTTAAATGTATAATACGCCACTTTTATCTGCGGATAATGTCGATAATCTAAATCGGCCTAAGTATTGATTTCGCGCGAAAAAATATTTGATATTAATTATTTTAATCGAAATCAATAACATATCGCACATATTTCATGGTTCCATCGCGAAACAGAATTAATAATAGAGCCCACTCTTGACTTCGTTGATATCTATCAACTCTTATATATATTACAAAAAACGCGTAATCATTTCAATACATATATTACAGTTCAAGTGATTCTAGTATTTTTTCATTTAGCCTGCATTTTTACTCATTAAGACGCAGCAATGTCTTATACTGTTATACTGACATTCTACGCTAGACATTCTATTCTAGATGTTATAATTTAAGGAGTAACTCTAGAAACTTTAAAGAAATGTCTATGGCTGATTAAAGATCTATATACAATTCTACAAAACAGACCAGCTGAAAAGTTCAAAATAAATTTTATTCATAAACATAGTCTTATTTTTATGATTGTTGTTGATAGTCGTCTTATTTTATATTGATACACCAGTTCCAGCGCTTCTCTAACATTTCGATACATTACTTGTAGAACTATTTATATTTGTCTTCAAAATAAGCTCTACTTTTTTTTGCAAAATCTCTTTCCAACGAGCATTTTTTTTTTGTCTGCCGACAGATAAAAGACGAGTGTCAAATCTATGGAACGGAGAGGGTGGGAAAGCAATTCGAAACAGATCTCATTGATTTTAATCATACTTTCTATCGACTTGTGTCTTAAAGAAGCAGCAAACGCGGCACCCACTTTATAAGTAACTTTCGCATAGTAAAATTTTCATGTAAAATTATAAACATACCACCTTCTGATATCTTTGAGGTGTCAGGTATCTCAAATTATTTCGTTTCAAGGTCTTCTAAAACTATTTTGTGGATTTTTGTCGTGTTTTCCGGAACAACTGCCGATTTTGGGCGTTGAGCATTATTATATGACCGCTTTTAAATTCAGCATGCTAGTCTATTTTTATTGCAGAGTCTGGACCACACTTATCAAGCCAAGTTTTTGTTCCATCACTACTTTTTCCCATTAGAAAACAGTTCTTCACTAACACATTTTATCCATTTTTTTTTCCAATAACAAAAGTTGTTTAACTCAAAATACTCGCTGTTTGACAAGTATCGTTTGAAGTGGTTCTAACTGAAAATCATATTAAAAAATTCTAGTCTCGGCCTGGTATAATAAATATACGTTTATATTTTTCGTACATCAGAAGTCTTAACTGTACGAGGCGTACGCTTGAAAGTGCACCCGGGTGCTCCACAGTGGTTAATTTTCAGTATCTAGCGGAACTTAATTCATATCTAAGAACATATGGCATCTATCGTTATGAAACTTAATACGTAGTCAATTATTGCCTAAACATCATGTAACAATTAAGGGGGAACAGGCAAGAGTTTATTATGCCATCCATACAAGGAAACACTTAAAACACTTAAAACGCTGTATTTGGGCTTTATTTCCTTTTTTTTTGACATTATTTCGTTTTTATTTTGGGCGTTATTTCATTAAAAAAAAAAAACGTAATAACGCCTAAGCATAAAAAACCAAATAATGCCGAAATTATTTCCATATAAATACATTTTGAGCGTTATTCCAAAATGATTATCGCCCAAATTTAAATGACAATATTTTGAGTGTTATTTCGTTTTTATTTTGGGCGTTATTTCGTTTTTTAATTTTTGAGCTTTTTTTTTGTTTTTGGACGTTATTTTGTTTTTTTTTTTTTTTAAATTAAGTATGGGTCAAAATAAAAACGAAATAACTCCCAAATTTTGAACAAAATAAAGCCCAAAAAATGATTATCGCCCAAATTTATATGAAAATAATTCAGGCGTTATTTCGTTTTTGTTTCTGGGCGGTACATAGTTGTAGTTATTAACTTCACGATATGTTTCCAAGTCAAGATACAAAAGGTTGTAACTTACTTACATGACCCTAGATCAACTTTTCAAATAATGTTTTATTCAGTTTAATTTTAATATCAAAACCCAATGCTTTTATCTATCTTACCAATTAATTGTTTTATTTCACTCTTTAAAATGCGGAAAGTAAATATTGTCAGCAAAAACTGACACAGCTCATATGGATTTAATCTAATCTATGATGCATGACATGTGTTTCGTGAAAAATTTAAAAAAATAGTGCTTTTGCAATATCTATGAATGTTTGTTTTGTGGGATCTATGCAGAATGAACAAAAGTTGTATGCAAACTACTATAAATAAAAAAAAATCCTCTTAAGGATTTTATCTAGCTTCCAGAAATTTTTTTCGAAATAAAGCCAGAAAAATCTCCATTGCGGCAAAGTATTTTTTCGTTAAGAGGAAAAATAAAAAGTATTTAATATCTATCTCCATCCCGAATTTTATAAAATTAGGGGTGCGGTACTAAAACCAAAAGGTGTTAATATCCTTTCTTAGAGTTCAGTTCATATCCTTACCGAATTTCGTGAATAGAATTAATGGCTGTATGCTCTAAATTTTGTAAAATGGCAAATATCTTTTCTTAGTGGTCTTTTCCAGTATTGACCTAAGCTGGTCATACAATCGACATTTACTTCTTCGTCATTAATGTTGCTAATCACATCAGGATGGTCTTTTTGACTGTATCTGACCAAAACAAAGTCAATTTGGCACGCGCTTGGGTTTCTTTTGAGGTTCGGGGGTGACTATGGTCAAAGTCAACCCAAAAACCTTGTTTTCTGACATATTCCCAAATAAAAATTCATTATTTATTCATGAAAGTCGATTGATTAAGGAAGAAAATTAAATAATAGTTCTAGTGATATCACTCACCTTACGCCAGCAATTTTCCTTCTAGTCACTAAATAATTTTCTGAGCGTTAAAACATCCGGCATAAGACAACGTTTAAGAATTGCAACAAAACATCTGAAAGTTCGCGCTTAAATCAAGTACTGAAAACAGATGCTAGAACCCATTACTTCAAACATACTGATTGGCCAAATACGAATCGATAACTAGTCACGGCGGCAGAATGGATCGTTCGACCTAAAAGTGCGTGCTTCGTTGAACCGTCTGGCACACTGGGAGGCTTTAAAGACAAAAATGTGCGAATTTTAATCGGTTTACCTCAAATAACGCTCTCAGTATAGTTTTTTTAAGTTTTTAGCACGCCCACTTGTCCAATTTCGCCCAGATTTTCAATATTCATGGACTGTTTCAAATTTAGCTGGTTGCACTTTCATTCGCCCAGAGCCGAAAAGTCTATATAAAATAAACCGTTTATTTTTTGGAGCCGCAGAATATACTCAAATCAAACAAATGAAAAATTAAATAGCGCGACTAACCATCATTACAATTATTGTATATTTTAACAGATACGCTCCGGACTTGCCGAATTAGAACTGAAGACATCTCAAGTATTACAACGCTTAGAGAATGTGAAATCAATGCCGGCGGTAGTACCTGCAGTTAATGCAGAAGGCGGAGAAAATTCAGAAACTGAAGCAAAGTTAACAAATGCGCCCGATTCGCCTGGCTCGCCGATGCGCATTACGAATAATGATTTAACAGCGCAAACGTCGTCACTACCACCCTATATGCTCTCTACAATGTTACACGGTGATCGTAAGGCACCAGCAGAAATTTTAAAATCGCTTGAATGCCTCATTGCCTATTCTGAATCGGATGATGATCCAGAGTTTCCATTGCCAGCATTAGATGATGTCTCACATTTGGCACTTATTTCACACAGTATTGTCGCATATTTGTCGCATTTGGATCGTCAGCAGCTATTGCGCGTGACAGGTCACATTGCTGGTGATACAACCCGTTGGCTGGGTTCACTCTTTCGTTTTCTTGATCCAGCAAGTAGCTTTCATAGTGATAATGCAGATGCTATACTTCGCACTGTCAGGCTTGCTATTGTTTCACGTTGTCCTGGTTTTCTTGAGGGTGGCATACCAGCTCTGGCAAATCCATGTTTTTATATTTCTGAAAATACGACACCACTACGATTACAGTATGCATGTCGTCAGTTGGGTATACCACTGGAGGCAATACGTCTAATTCCTGCAAATAGCACTTTTGGTACTATGGATCTTTCGCTACTGCAGAAGCAGGTTCAAATGGACCTGGCTGCAAATCGTACGCCACTCTTGGTTATTGCTGATATTGGTGCATCACTGTGTGGTTATGTTGATAATTTACTAAGAATGCGTGATATTTGCCAGACGCACAACATATGGTTGCATGCAACCGGACATGGGCTCTCGGCGCTCGTTTGTACACAGGGACCTGGAGCCGTGAGTATAACTCCTTTTGGCTTTTTTAAAAATTTTTTTCATTTCTTTATTTATATTGGTTTTGGTATTGGTTTTTCAGATAAGCTCAGTCGTGGACTCTATCGTGCTCAATTTGGGTAGCTGGCTTGGCGTTCCCAGTTTACCAATTGTGGTAAGCTAATATTGAAAAACTGTTTCAATTTCATTTGCTCACATTTTATTTTGATTTTAGCTGCTTCATCGTCAACTGCACAATTCTGCATTAACTGCGTTTGAATCCGATCCGATTTTGTCGCGTCGTTTGAATGCATTATCACTATGGACCAGCCTACAGGCTTTAGGTCGGGAAAGTATCTCCGAGCGCATACATGTAGCATTTCAAACGTGCAGTATTCTCTTTGAAATCACATCCAAATGTGAAGGCATACGGGTCTTGGTATATTAATGATAATATTATTATTTAATTTTCCCAATTATGTGTTTTGCTTAATTGCTATTTTTCAGAGCCGTGCTCCCGGTGCGCAATCTGGTGCAACACTTGCTGAAGTTGTCGATAAGCAATTAGATGCAAATGTTTGTTAACAATATGATTTTGTAAAAGGTTTTATTTTATTCAAGATCGATGTATTTCAGCTTCTCTTTGAAACTGCTGCTCCTGTGGTCGTTTTTCAATTTGATGGCAGTACAACTTTACTTACAAAATCTGAGAAAAATATTCAGAATTCTGTTGAAACTAATGATCACTTGGAAAAAGTTAATAACGCTTCCTATTTCGATCGTTTAAATTCATGGCTGGGCCAAATATTACAGCGTGATTGCCCTAATGTAAGTTATTTTTTAACGATGATTTAAAAATAATAATTTAAGATAATATAGACATGAAACACTTGAAAAAATAATTGAAAAAAAAAAAAAAAAAAAAAATATCTTTACAAGGCCAAACACGATCAACATTTTAAAAGCTTTTAAGAGAAAAACCATTAAATAAGTATTAAGATCAAAATTACTTCTCGTTCTTCAGTAGCTAATTTGTGTAGTCTCTGTTTTTAACAAAAACTGGAAGCAAAAGGCACCACAAACTTATTGTAGTTTTAGCATTTTAATATACCAAATCATTCATAATCCTCATCAGATTAAAATGAAACAAATCACGTAAAATAGATTATTGGAGAAGGAAATTCAAGAATCGGAAATGTCGTAGAAACAGGAAAAAGGTATCACTTGAGATGAAAATGTTGCATTTCAGGCCTATACTCCCCTCGGAGTTAAAGGATCATATATTACTACTCCATCTTCATCATTCACTCTGACCCATAAGAAATTGGTAACTAGTGAACATTTTCTAACATCTTTTCTAGTTGTTTTTTAGAACATATAATGATTTACATTATTAGCTTCCAAACATGCATGAATCTGATGACATTGTTGGTTTGAACTTACTGTTCAGCACCAACATATTTAGAAAAATCAGGGAAAATGCATAAAGCAAAAACAAAAAAATTGTTATTAGATGGCTGATGTTCGTTAAGTTTCATTGCTCACCACAATCAAATCATCAGACGAATTTGCCGACATGCGAAATAACTCGACAAGCATACTATATTCAGACTTTTGAATATATTTGTTGAGAATCACAGAAAAAAAGTAAATACAGCACATTCAAAAGTTTTAATTTTATTGTTTTTCCCTTGTAATGCATCGCCCTGCTATTGTAACTGATGCATTACAAGGGAAAACAATAAAGTAAAAACTTTTGCATGTGCTGTATTTACTTTTTTACTGTGATTCTCAAGAAATCTATGAACAGGGCTAAATATTGTATGCTTGGCGAGTTCTTTTGGATGTTGGCGAACTGGTCTGATGATTTGATTGTGAAACGTAACGAAAAGCAGTCTTCCAATAACATTTTTTTTTGTTTTTCCTATATGCATTTTGCCTTATTGTTGTAATTATGTTTATGTTTTTTTTACTAAAACAGATTAAACAGTTAGCTCAAACCAGCAACGTCATCTGATCCAAGCTTGTTTTGTAGCTCATAGTCTTCTTATATCCTTAAGCTGATACCGGCAGTTGATTTGCAAAAATTTTCGATTCCATCCATTTTGAAATTCATTTATGTACATGGTAAAACTAATAAGCTTTGATTCTTTTACCACAGTTAAATCTTAAAATTTTTTTAAAATTATGTATGTATTTCTTTTTTAGTTTGACTTTGAAATAATCGAGCATCCAACACAAGGCACATGCCTGCGCTACTGTCCATTGGAATTGGGTCTTGGCGAGCAACCTCCAACGGCTGAAAATTTAGAAAATTTTGCACAAAGCTTGGAATCGCATGTTGATATTTTGCGTGCAACAATTAAACATAAGGCTACTTTTATGCGCTTGGTTGAAAAAAGTGAAGTATTGCGTTTAGTCCAACTGCCTGAGTGGGCTGGTATGGGAGGCGTACGTTTTGTACCCGAAGGCTGGGAGTCAATGTTAACGGATCAAGCTAAAACTGAGCTAAATAAACTGAATATTGATTTAGTAGAAGCACTTAAATCAACTGATAATGCTTTCTCGCTTGGTGAAGGAACCGATGGTTTAATTTGTGTACGTTTTGGCATGGTAACGCATGAAACTGATGTTGAAGAACTATTAGATTTGGTTGTTATGGTAGGAAAAAAAGTGCAAGAAAACTCAAGAGTATTAGATACTATGTCAGAAATTGTTAAGAAGGTAAATATAATGTCAAATTGTCTTTTCTGAATATGCATTAACTGATTTGCATTTTCCTAAAAAAAGGGTATCGAAGCGGCAACCGCTGATTTACAACGTGAAACCGAAGAAAAACTTTGGCAAGAAGGTATATTACGTCATGTTCCTGTCGTTGGACGTGTTTTCAATTGGTGGTCTCCACCCATAAAAGAATCTGGCATTAAGGGTCGTAGTCTAAATCTAACACAAGGTGTTGTCGAAAGCACTGAAAATATATACAAGTAAGTTTGTAGCCCCAATAAATTTAGAAGAAATCAATCAATTTCTTACGTATTATGTGACTTACTTTCAGGTATCATATGCAAATGACCGGTGCGCCAAATCAATTGCCAGCAAATAAATCGCCACCAATGCCAATGGTGCAAACACCCGTAGGCAATGCAACATCAATCTCAAGCAATTCGCCAGCAGAGTCTACGCAAGAGTTAGTACAGCAAAATGCTGATGGACATACGCGTACAATTAGCCAAAGTAGTGCAACATCTTCGGTACCCGAATTAGTAGCAGTCAATACAGCTATAAACGGCAATTAATAAATAAATGAAAAATTGCTTATGTCGGAGTGTTAGCATATTTAGTATAAATTAAACAGTGACAGAATTTTTTAACTTTGCTACTTGAGCTTGTTACACTAAATAAAAACGTTCCATATATTCCAATATTATACTTAAAAAAATAAAAAATATAATGCATACATACATACATTGATAATAATTCTGTATGTAAAGAAAAAAGTAACCAAATAGTTATTTACGCAATATGAGTTTTTGTTTAATGTTTCTAATAAAAAAATTTGATTAAATGCATCTTAGTTTTCCCTCAAATATATATAAATATGCATGAAATGTTTGTAAAAGTAAAGATTTTTTATATATATAAGTTTAGATTGACGTTATTAATTAAATTCTCCATACTATATATGAAATAATCTCAATTATTTTAAACGTTTCCCATAATTCCCATACCTTTGTCAACAGCATAAATTATTGTTTTGTTTTAAATAATTTTCCTTTGTAATCTAGAGCTAATAATTATATTGTTTAAGAAATATTTATACATATATAAAAATAAATATGATAAATATAATAAGAGCTGATTTATTAACAATAAAGTTATTGCTAATTTTGCACAATAAAGAATTGAGTCTTATTTGAAATGGAAAAATCAAGGAATAATAATTCAGTGGAACTATTTGCAAATAGCAATTAAATGGTAGATACAATATAGATCCATGTACCAACTTTCGTAATAATAGCTGCCATAGATGCAGAGATATAGCATTTTGTGTAGTGTAGTGTATTTGTATGGGCGTGCCTATCCCCTATAAGAAACTTCTATAGACCGTTACAAACAATGTTAAAAAAAAACATTTAAATGGGTCATGTAGTTTCGGTGTCCATACATGTTTCCCAAGCCTCCCTATTATGTCTTTACAAGAGGTCCACTCTTAATTTAAGTTTTAATTGTCCAAAGTAATAGGACTAGAATCGCCCAATGGTCAAAATTCGACCACAAATGTATTATATTGCTTTTTGGACGGTTTCTTTTTTTTTGCTATTTGGTACAAAATAGAAAAACTCATTTATTATCCCTAGTACAATGACAAATGTGAAACTTAAGGATAACAAAAAAAAAAAAAAAAAAATGAAGTCAGTGTTAGTCAGCTTTTTGTCTTTCTCTTTGTGCTGTATCCTCTATTCAGCTCTGTATGATCGCGTATTTTGTGGTTGTTAACATTGAAAAATTTACATTTAATTTTACCTAGCATAATGACAAAATATTAAAATTATTTTAACTTTGTGCACATTTACACACAAATACCTTTCTAATGGTGTATAATTCAAAGTCTAGCTCCATTTCTAACATAGTAAAAAAGGTAGGACAAATTTTTGTCTTGCTTGTTAATATATAGATTTCACTTGGTGTAAATTTCACGTCAATCTTTTTGACGGTTTTTAAGAAAATGCGATTTAAAAAATAGATATATTTGTATGAGGGCCACCCTAAAAATCACCTCTGTTTTGAGGCAAACAAAACAAAACCAAAATTATTCCCCCAATCTAAACTAACTTACTGTGAAAATTTCATCAAAATCGGTCAAGTGGTTTTCAATTCTAAAAAACACAAACTTTACAAGCCTGGACAGGATATCTTGGAGTGTAACGTACTTTTTTCTACCCGCACATTATCCACTGAACTGAAGAATTTGATCCAAAAAATACAAGATTACAATCTTCATTGATTTAATTTTTACAGTGAAGTACACTGCCTTGTTTTATCAGTGTTAAGCAAAAACCTGATTTTAACAAATACTTCAGTATACTGTATTTCATACAAACAAATATTTCAGGTCAGTGTGAAACGTTCGAATATATGGTAACGCTTACAAGTCATTGGAAACTCAGAATTGTAGTATCTTCCTTTGAGAGAGACGGAGAGAGAGAGCGTTAACAAAAAAGTGCCACAAGAGGGGAAAACTAGTTTTGTGACTAAAACAGCATTTTGTAGAGTACACTATAACTGCAGCATAGGCACTGAACTGAACTGAAGCAATTCAAACAAAACAGGTCTGTGAAGTATTTGTTTTTATTACTTTCATATCCAAGTACTTTCAAGACGTTATCCCGCGACACTGAACTGATGTATTTAATAAATAAAAAGTGCGAACAATGCATAACGTATTTTGAAATGAAACAAGACGTCTTGTGCATACCCCTAATTTTTATACATTAGATAATATCCTTAAAATTAACCAACAACAATAAATAAACTTTTTCATGAAAATTCCAAAAACTTCTTGCATTAACTTAAAAATAAATCATGTAAACTTTCTTTCTTTTTTTATTTATTTATTATATGTATAATTTTTTAACATATTCGTTTTATAATAGCATTATGCATTAGTTCATTGAACACGTATTTTATTGATTTAATATTATAGCATTCAAAATTTTTCAAATATAAAGTACCTATTAAAAAAAAAAAAATATTATTGATACATAAAAATGGTTAATAAATTACACAACAAATTACAAAATTTTTATGAAAAACTAAATTTATTCAGAATGAAATCAGCGCAACATATAATACATATAAAACTATTTTCTTGCAAGTTTCCAAAACTTTGCATATAGCCTCCGTTTAAAACTATAGCTCTCAAAAGAATTAGCGCAGTAATTTCCAAGCATAGGTCAAGAATAAGCTGCATGTTTGCTCATATTGCATTTGTTTTTCAGGAAAATAATACAGCCCCACCTCAAGGATTAAAGTGTTGTATAGAATCTTCCATTGAAATTATTAGCAGAAATTGCAGAACAAGTGAGTAAATATCTATCAACTAAAAAAATTAATTTTTTCTAAAAAAAAGAGCGGAGTAAAAAAAATTTAAAGGCGGTAATAAACTTATGCATCCTTTATTTTCTTACACATATGAAGACATGTGCATCAATACATACATCATATGTAATAATAATTAATTCATTTTCTTAACATTAATTTCTATTTTTTAGGATTACGACAACATTGAACACTTAAGTATTTATATAGTATGTACGATTACTTTATAAACTAAACTTGTATACAGGGTTCTTCAATTGTTCTTTCCTTCCCTTCAAATCGCTTTGGAGAATTTGTATTACATTCTGTTTTTGAAACAGTGTTTGGAAAAAAAGGTGAATTTAAAAAATCATGTACCATTCCCGAAAATCTATTATATGTAGTATCTTTTATAGAATTTTTTGTTAATGAAATAAAATGAATTATCGAATTAAAAGAATTATTACATAATCAGGCATGTTCTGTAATTTGATACCATTCGGAATTGGAATTAAATCAATTTTAAGGTGCTCTGCATTGCGACATAAGAGATGGAATTAAAATTGTAGGGGAAGGGTACCGGTAAAGAAAGTAAATTGATTTTGTCAGTTGGCAAAATTATATCAAAAAAATAGTAAAGTGATCATTTTTGACAAAAAAAAAATTTAGGTCCGGTTGTGGGCACTCTTAGAAAATCGGCTAAAAATGGGAAAATATGAAATTAAAAGCAATCAAATGGAGAAGAAATCTAAATTAACTTATTTCGGAGACATTGACTCACGAAAATTTAACAAATTCTGCTCAACGGCTTTAACCCTTTAACGACCAGGTCTAAATACGCGAAAGAATTTCAAAATAAAAATACGACAAAATCGAAGTAATGGGGGTTAATAAAACTTTCATTCAAGCAAATGGGGTTCTGGCAAACATACTTGCCTTTAGTTGTTAAAGGGTTAACAAAATCAGCGTCTATGAAAACGTCTGGATCGAATGGCATCATACATATTGCCCCGAAACCAGACTTGATTATCTTCGGCTGATGACAGATAAATTTTTTTGCAAATTAAGCTAGCTAGCTGACGTTATCTCTATCCCTAGTTGACATTGCTCTTTTTTTTTGTACCAATCCATGCTCGCCATCTGCTCCTCGGTCTACTTGGCTGGAAACTCAATACCGAGATTTTTTGCAAAGTGTTATGCCACCTCAACACCCACACTTAATTAAAATGACTTTTTTTTCTACGATATCTTTAAAGAGCCTATTGGTTCTTTCCTTTCCACTAAAAAAGCGTAAAATGGCATAAGAATACCATTAAGATTAGTAACTTTGGCATCCACGATGATATTTCAGTAAAAAACACGCTCTAAATAAAAAAAGAGGGGTGCCCACACCCGGACCACTTCGGGGCCCGTACTCGACTTTGATAGCCACTTTGAAATGCAATGAGCAAATTGTGTTGAGTGAAAATTTTGGTTGCATTCGGTTTTGAATCACAAAATATAATAAATTTACTGCATAAATATAGATTGCATTCAGCTTTTCGATTGATTCACTTCGATTTATCGCACTTGGAAAATGATTGAAAAAAACTTTTGTGTTGACTTTCGCCTGTTTGCTCCGGTAAATGCATAAAAGCTTCGTGCTGTCATAACACGCGCTTAACATTTGTCAGAACAGCCTCATTTGTTTTCTGTCAAAAGTTACGGGGGGTGCCCACACCCGAACCCTGTCCGCTGGCGTTACTCTTCCCCTATATCAACAAGTAAAATTTGTTATCGATTCCTATCCGATTTATTGAAACGTAATTCCGATTTTGTATTAATTATCGCAATGCGGAACACCTAAAATCGGATTCAATTCTGTTCCCAAACGAAATCGGATTTCAAAACTGGGGTGAAAAAGAATTCACTAGAAATATTGCTTTTTATTTATTTTAAGACAATACTCTTGTTAACAACTAAAGAACTGTCACTGTGCCAAATTTGTACAGGATATGATGAAAAGTTAGTTACAAACGAATTGAAGGGCCCTGTCCTTACATGACTTTATATTTAAATACAAATTACATTATTAATTTTTCCTAAAAAAAGTAAAATAAATTTTAATATTATTAAGTAAATACATTCAATAAAACATTATCATTAAGCCAATATAAAAATAATAAACTTTACAAATTTTGTACATTAATATCGCATATTTAGTACGATGACTTAGTTTATTTACGAGTATCTCATGCATTTAATATATGGTATTTCTTACAACTTTAGTAAATTAAGTAATAAAGGAATGAAAGAGTTTCTTTTTGTTGTCTAAATAATTTTTTGTTTTTGTTTTTAATGGATAAGTAAGTAACATTCCTTACTTTTTATTTCTTTATAGCCAAATATATTTAGTTTTTGTTTTTTCTACAATACAACACTATTGTTAATTAGTCGATATATAATGAGTTTTTGTTGTTATAAATTTTCGATGTTGTTCCCGGGATAACTTTTTAATTGGTTTTTTTAAATGATTTCCATACTAAAAAAAAAAAAATGTATTATGTATCAAGAATTTTTATTTCACTGACAATGGAAACTCAATTTTTTTTTAGTTAATTTTTGTGCTAAATTGAAACGCGGCTCAAATGAAAAAAAAAAACTCAATTTATAAAATTCTTTCAAAGTTATGACAAGCCTTTTTTATATTGATCTCACACGGTGAGCTTGAAAAGGGGGTATGTGGAGCTAAAATGGATCCAAAATCGGCTAATGCAGAAAGTTTCTGTATTGTTTCTAGACTATAAAACTGTTAAAATTAAAATCCTAGCTGATCGTCTTCGGAAGTTATGCACATTTTTGTGTTCATGGTATGCACTTGCATGAAAACCATATAAAATTAAAAAAATGAAGAAAAAAAAAACAGAACAAACAAATATAAAAACAGTTATATTTAATGTATTTTATAATGCTGAATCCGAATCCAGCCTTAAAATTGCTGTATCTCATACGGTTTTTGAGATATCTTAGCTTAAACAAGGAAACACGACCGTTTTTGCTATATTTTGACGCTATATAGCTTGAACACGGAACATTTATACGTAAAATTTGATACAATTACTCAAAGCTCTAATCTTTTTTCTTTAACACTTCATTTAAATTATGTCAATAGCTTTATGTTTCTCCGAAATATCGTAGACTGAAATAATGAAAAAACATGTTTTTTGCACTTTTTCAACATTTTAGGTTAGGATATCTCCGAGAAAAATAATGATATTAACATAATTCAAATTAGGTTTTAAAGCAAAAGATTAGAACTTTGAGTAATTGTATCGGATTCTACGAATAAATGTTCCGTGTTCAAGCTATATAGCGTCAAAATATAGCAAAAACGGTATTTTTTCCTTGTTTAAGCTAAGATATCTCAAAAACCGTATGAGATACAGCAATTTTAAGGCTGGATTCGGATTCAGCATTGCAAAATACATTAAAAACTCTTTTTATATTTGTTTGTTCTGTTTTTTTCTTCATTTTATTAATTTTATATGGTTTTCATGCAAGTGCATACCATGAACACAAAAACGTGCATAACTTCCGAAGACGATCAGCTAGGATTTTAATTTTAACAGTTTTATAGTCTAGAAACAATACAGAAACTTTCTGCATTAGCCGATTTTGGATCCATTTTAGCTCCACATACCCCCTTTTCAAGCTCACCGTGCTAATTGGTTTGAAATAAAATATTACTTATACTGGGACTAAACTTTTCATTTATTTCGGTATTCCGTGTTGGAGTTTGAAAGAACATCTACAAAATAAAATATATAAAGAAATGTTTTTTTTTTTTTTTTTTTTGTTGACCAATAAATGCGATTAAGTATTTTTGGAAAACTATTTTAAAAAAGTATAGGTACATCAAAAATGATATATCGCGACCTAAGAGCAACAGGGTTCTATTTCATTCGAGAAATCTATTTTGGAATATTTCGGGTCGTATAACTTTTATGAATTGATTTAAATCACAATGTTATTTACATTACGAGCATTTGATTGTCGCGGGGACTTCATTGATACTAAAATAATTAAATTAATTACTTCGTTCTACGTATCTGGCAGTAAGAACTTTGTGAAATTAATTTTAATTCGAATATGTGTAGATAGAAGCTTGTGTATCTCAATTTCATTAATTATCTCAGAAAGCATACGAGATACAAATATTTGAGTTGCGGTAATCGAAAGAGCGTGGTCTATTTACATTGTACGAAGCAATATATAACTCAAGTACACAATAATTGTCAGTTAGAACCCTTTTGGTCTAAGGTCGCGATATTGGTGTTTTGTGAAAATAATAAAAAAAGCTGGTGTTCATTGCTTTTGTTCACAACAGTTAATATCAAATTAATAAAATCATTCTAAGTTTCTCTGTTCAGTCGAATCGAAAAGTTAATTGAGTTTTATCAGACCTACAAATGTTATTAAAGAAATAATGTATCCTTAAAAACTAAATTTATTATCCAAAAAAAACAAAACAATTTTTTTATGAATTTTAATTGGCTTTGTAAAAAACGTTTTGAGCTTAAACTATTTTTTAAATGTTTTCTATGTATATATTTATGAATGTGTGTTATTTTCAACTCAAAATCAGTCTCAAAAACTAAAGATAAAGAATATCTTAAATTTTATTCATTGAAAATAAATGCAACAAATTGTGGTAGATTGAGCTTTTAAGTTTATAGAAATATTTCATCGCAAGTCTTTCTTACGTTTTTTTTTTTTTTTTTTTTTTTCAAATGGCAGAGGATACTGGCTTTTTGGCTTGTCTTATAACTTTACATTAACATGAATCTATTTTAGTGGCCGATCGAAGGCAATGGTCATTTTGAAAAAACAAAAATTTTTTTTTGAAAAATCAAACTTTAGTCATATTTACAATATGCCTAGCGTAACAAGATCTGCCACACCCCTTTCCGATTTCGCTGAAATTTGGTATCTACATGGTTTCATTTCATGCAAAAAAACAAATACCTTACCAAAAGCGGTCTGAGCATGAAATCGGTTAAGAAATGTCCAAGTTTTTGATAATTATTTGAGGAGAGTTTGTCACAATTTACCGATTTTTCCACCCTATGCACCCCTCCACAAGCCACAAAAAAAAAAATCGCAAAATTTTTCTAAAAGATTCGGCATGAAACGAAACCATGTACCAAATTTTAGCGAAATCGAAAGGGGTGTGGCAGATCTTGTTACGCTAGGCATGGAATGGCTGAATAGCGTTCCTAGGCTTCTCGTAAAAATAAATTTTATATTCGGTTTATTTAAACATTGAGTTGATAATATGAGTAACGCCATCAAAGGTCATGCAAAAATTTACTATTCATATATCTTTCGAATTTAGGTTACTTAAACAGTGGACTCGGAAAAAATTAAGTACTTCTAAAAATTTAGCCAAAAAATGTTCAACACTATGCTGAGAAATATTTTGATAAACGCGGTCAAATTCATTAAGGATTCGTTTGATACACCAGGAAGGATTTAGGAAAAGCACGATCCCTGTAGGACCACGGACTATTCCAAAACCAGTTTGCAAACTACTCCATGGGAGAAACGGACTAGTCCAAATTCTGGTCCCATCACATATAAAGTTCATTGGGCGTAACCAATTGTTTCCTTATGCGTTACAATCGGACTAGAAAAATATCAATTGTCCCCTTATGCATTACATTCGGGCCAGAAAAATGCCAAAGATTGGACTATTGAGACAATCGGTCCTACAGGGAAACGTGCACTTTGAAGTCAAAAATAAACTATACATAAAAGTACAAAGTCATTAAAAAAAATTGTAAATTTAAAATACTTTAAACATTCTAAGAAACTATTCACAAATACTTTTTGAATGATATATACAATAACTCAAAGTTATACACGTAATCCATTACTAACATATTTAGTAAAAATTGGCCTAAAATTTTGCCTTAGCTGAAATTTTGGGAGAAGTAGGTACGATACTAACAAACAAGCTAATGGGGCCGATGAAAAAAAAAAAAAAAAAACGAAAAGTTAAAAAAACATCCTAGTATTCATATATACGAGGGGAAGTTTTTAAGTCCACGGGATGGGGGGTAAGGAGTGCAAATTAAAGTACTAATATATTTTTCCTGTTCAATATATTCTGCTGCATTTTTGTAATCTTTCACTTAACTTTTGTATACCTTCGACAAAAAAAAAATGTTTTAGCTTAGTCAGAAAAAAACACTGAAACCGAATTCTTCACTTGAAGTTTTTTCTTCGGAACCTGCACTGAAGAAGAATACTTTTGGTCAATTTGTCCCTACTTTTTTCTCTGAAGGCTTTCTAAAACCACCCTCAGATTTTAGCGTAGTATTTTCCTGTCATGGAGACATCTTTATCTTTTTAATCGATCGAAAATCTTCCTAGCCCACTGTGACACCTTAAACTTCTTAGACAGTGGTGTGCCTTTTTGTGCAATGCATAGGCTCTCGTTTGGGCTCAGGTACATAATGATGAATCCAAGTTTTGTGCCCAGTAACAATTCTAGCGAATACTCTATCTCTATATCACATACAGGGGTCCAAAAACTTGCAATAATACTTCACGCGCTTTTTCGTGAGCTTTCTCGGCATCCATCTTGCGTTGACTTCAGTCATGATAACATTATTGCGAAGATGTAGCAGAAGAACAGGAACAGGAAAATAAATTTGTATTTTTATTTTCACTTTTTACCTCCATTCCGCGATCTTAAAAACTTCCCATCGTACTTAGGTGCTCAATTTAATATAATGTGTGTGGATATTATATTATTACAAAGTATACATTTTAAACTGCGATAGATTTAAATAGAGGAACTCTTGCAAAATTTTCTTATGCCTTGAACTAGACCTTAACCTTCGATCGGATCTTAATCCTATGCTTCTTACAATACAATTTCGAAATTCGGTCACAAGCTACTATTCATTGAAGCAAAATATGAAATGAATTAACAAACGCTAAGCTATATCTATGTATGTACTATCAAGGATCATGAATAAAATTTGTTTTCTTTCAATTTTAATTTTTTAGTAAGTTTTTTTTTATTTTCTTTTTTTCTCCTATATTACGAATAAAACTTTCGACGTACACCCCTTCTTCTTCTCACTAATATCCATTATATTACTAACTCTTACGCAAGTACAATTCTTTTGATTTCAATCCACTTATACTAAACTGATTTTAATACATATATGGTTTTTAAAACATTTCCTCTACAAACGGATTTTTTGAAGTCCTCGACTTTTACCCTAATACGTGATCTATTTAACAGCTACATATGCATGTATGTATGTATTATGTATAGTTCAAATTGTATGTATTTAAACGTTATGCGCAACTTATCCGAAAACTAATGTAACTATCCTATATTAATTTATATATATGTATATATATATGTATTTGTATGTATAGTGTTATGTATATAAAGACTTATTTATAATAATGTTGTGAAGCAGCCTGTAGCATCTGTAGTAATTTACATAATAAATGATCATTATTTATGAGTTGATTTCATTTGAATCATCTTTCCTCAATCTATAGACCCATGTGCACAAGTTAACTATTAGTTAACTTTTTGAAATCATAAGAATAATGGAGGAGAACTTTGCCAATGAGACGACCTTAAAATGCTGAAAAGCTTAAAAGAAAAAAAAAAAAAAACAAGAAAATAATTTAAATTTATAACAAAATTGTTTTAAAAATGAACATTTAAAGTTCCGTCACAGCATAATTTGATTCATCTGTTATTGCAGGTGGTGGTGGTGGAGGCAGATCATCGCTATCATCCGTAATTGGATTATTTGATGATATACTATTTGCTATATGCATGCTCATTTCATTGGCTATTTTCGATACCACCGTATGGGATCCAGCACTCACGATTGTTGCTGCTGTTGTCTGCGTACTTTGTGGTGGTGGCGGTGGTAGAGTTGGGTCTTCAATGAGTGTTGTCTGCGCCTGTGGAGTGCCACCATTGTTGATTAGTTGTGGCATTGGCGTTGTTATTTTTGCCTGTGGTGGTGATGTCGGCGTTTCAATTCGTGGCGGTGGAATCATTTTCATATGTGATGGTAACTTTATTGGCATTCTTTGCAGTGTTCTTTAATATTTGAGAGAAGAAAAAAATATTGAGATAAAATTAATAAGTACAATCTATCTACCATATAAAAATGAGATTTCGTTTGTTTGTATGTTTGTTATTCATGAACTCAGAACCTAACTGACCGATTTGAATGATGTTTTCATAGTATCTTAGCATTAAAAAATGATAGATCATAGGTTAAGTAGGTGGGCAGTAACATGCTCCCAGCTTAAAACTACTGCATTATATCTCTGAAACTATTTAGCGCATATAAATGAGATAAATAGTCATAATCATAGTTATAGTTATCTTTATTGTCATTGTCATTGTCATTGTCATTGTCATTGTCATTGTCATTGTCATTGTCATTGTCATTGTCATTGTCATTGTCATTGTCATTGTCATTGTCATTGTCATTGTCATTGTCATTGTCATTGTCATTGTCATTGTCATTGTCATTGTCATTGTCATTGTCATTGTCATTGTCATTGTCATTGTCATTGTCATTGTCATTGTCATTGTCATTGTCATTGTCATTGTCATTGTCATTGTCATTGTCATTGTCATTGTCATTGTCATTGTCATTGTCATTGTCATTGTCATTGTCATTGTCATTGTCATTGTCATTGTCATTGTCATTGTCATTGTCATTGTCATTGTCATTGTCATTGTCATTGTCATTGTCATTGTCATTGTCATTGTCATTGTCATTGTCATTGTCATTGTCATTGTCATTGTCATTGTCATTGTCATTGTCATTGTCATTGTCATTGTCATTGTCATTGTCATTGTCATTGTCATTGTCATTGTCATTGTCATTGTCATTGTCATTGTCATTGTCATTGCCATTGTCATTGCCACAAATATTTTCAATGTTATACCCCGTTTTTTCTAAAGATTCTCCCAAAACAAGCCCTTAACCTAGTTATTTTACTAATCCTGAACTTACTTGGAGTAACTCTGTGTTTGAAGCTGCTGCTGTAAGTGTTGTTGCTGTTTCAACTGTTGCTGGTGTATTGATTCATGCTTTGGCGACGACTCATCTTTTGGTATCTCTGGTAGGGGACAATTCAAAATTGACGGCTTATATTTAGGATCGAATTTGCCACCTTGTCTTAAGGTTGAACATTTATATATTTGTTTATCTCTTTCATACATCGCTGAATCAATGCTATTCGAACTGGGTACCTCAATACTTTCCTGTGGTGATTTGACCTGTTGTTGCAACTGCTGCTGCTGATGTTGTTGCTGAAGGTGCTGTTGCTGATGATGATGTGCTGCCAATGAAACATTGGCCATTTGAACATTTTGTCGTCGTAGTGTTGCCATATTTGATACATAAATTGGTCCAGGCTGAGTTACAGCAGCCAATGGCTGATAAATTGAATGCGGATTACCATTTTGAGTCATCGGTCCCAAATGTGCTGGTATCTGTTGATAGATTTGACTCTGTTGATGTAATGGATGTTGATGAGCAGCGGTGGTGTAGGTTCCATATTGTCCATGCTGTTGTTGTTGTTGTTGCTGATGATGGTATATGGCATGTTGATGATGTACTGCTGCCGCTGCAGCTGCATGTGAATGTGGATGCGGATGATGACAGTAAATTGGCTGTGGTTGTAATTGTTGCTGTTGTTGTGATTGTTGCTGTGATAGTGGTGGCTGCGGCTGCAGTTGCTGTTGTGGTTGTTGACCTCGGGTGGTTTCACTACAGGCTGATGATGTTTTTCAGTAAAAATCATTTGCTTCCAAAGTTTTGCATTGTTTACTTAATGTAGCATATTTACCATTATTTGGACCTGTAATCAGATAGTAAGTGATGAATTAGACATGTAAAGCCAATCTATGCTGTTGTAGAGAAAGAGAGAGATAAAGAGGGAAAGATTGAGGAAACTCAAAGACTTTTTCACATAATAGGCAAGTTAGGCTTCTAAGTTAAAAGTTGAAATGAGTGTGCGTTCGGATGCCCCCAATACATACAGAAGAACGGGCGCACTTTGAAATTTTATCTATTTAGCACAGTTGATTAGTGGAAAAGAATGTTCAAAAAAATAAAAAATGTATCTGTATGTGGAAAATGTCTAACATATTTTTTTCAAATTGCCCACGCTTCAAAAACATGGGTTCAGAAATATAAGAGCCCCTCGGAGAATCTTCTGCAGGGAAAAACCTCGTGCCAATTATGCGGAAAACACCAAGAAAGTGGCAAGCGGTACACCGGGTTAATTGAACATCACAGAGCAATGGTACGCTCACGTTTGTAAAATGAAAGTACCAGAGATCCCGCTGAACTAGACGAACCAGTATGAGTAGTAATGCGCTAGACCAAGGGTGTCAGCATTTCAAAATCGCTGAGGGAACAGCAGTCAATGTAGAAGTAGGGGATCATCAGCCGTTACTGTCGTTTAATGTTGGTTGCGTAGAAAAAAAAAAAAAACATTTTTTCATTGGTGTTGTAATTTCGAGAAATTTTAAAAATATTGAAATTTTGTATTTGTTGTAGACGAAAAAGGCTTCGATGAAATTACTGCCGGTTAAAAAAAATTTCATAGAATTAATTTTTTACTCAGCCATGTTCTGAAATTCATACGTATGCTCTCATCGGAATTGGAATTGACTTAGTTTTGATGGAAACGAGATTATATTCCAATAAATTTGCTTAAGGGTTCTATCCGATTTACTGAAATGTGATTCCGATTTGATTCGGATTCAGTTCCGATCCCAGTCGATATCAGATTTCAGAACAGAGCTGATTGAGTCAAGCTTACGAAATATGTAAAACTTACCAGGAATGTGGGAGGGGCTATGATTGTGTGATGGCAATCTACCTAGGGTATGAGTGCCCATAGCCCTCATATTCTGCTGCATGTGTGCATGAGCCATCATGTCATGTGGGTGTGGTTGCCTTTTCGATGGGTGCTGCAAAGTGTGCGATCCTGTTATGGCCGGTGGGCTAAAATGTCTGCGACGATGCAACAGACAAAGAGCAAAGAAAAGCACAGTTTAGATCATATTATTCTGATAAAATATACTTACACTGATAAGAAATTTAAATCGGAATGTTTCAGAATTTTAAAGTAAAAACATTTTTGAAAAACACCATAAACAATTGAAACTTTAATAAAAACCCATATGGTAACACAAAATTAAAACTAAAAATAAGGAATTTTTAAAATTAAAAGAAACAAAATAAAGCTTAAAAGTTCTGAAAGGCCACACGTTTACTGCGCGACTTTCCAAAACTACAAGTAGGTATTTTTCTGTGTATACCCGTTGTGATTTCTTGGCAAAGTACGAGAAGCATTTAACATTTGCTGATGATTTTGTGGCGCCGGATGAGATATGTAAGAGGGTTCATCAACTTGAGCATAATCATTTCGTTTTCTTATATATATCCATGTATGTGAATCAACCCAAACCATTATGGTGAGCAAAATAGCAGCTATAAAGCTGGCAATGAGCATAAGTACAAGTCCGAGTAGACCTCCTTCACAGAGTCCTCGAGCAGCTGCCAAAAAATTATGATGTACAACTTTACAATCGACGAGTGCCGTAAGTTGTGTCAGCAAACGTTCACTGCTATTCAAATCGGCATTTACCGCACCCAACTTTGGTTGTAAACCCGACGATTTAAATAGCACAAGCGAGATTTTCATTACTGTGGCCATAGCACTACGTGCATTATTCAATGAGTTTTGAGACTCTCGCAGACGTTGTGTAAATGGATTGGTATGTCCTGGTTCACATTGTGTATAATGCAGTAGCACATTCGTTGGTAAGTCTCTAGGCGATGTAGAGACTAGAAAATCAGCAGGATTAATGCATAAGTCACCAACTGCTACTGACGATGAAAGATAAAGCCCAGACATTAACCATGAACCGGTAACTGCCAACAATCCGCACACGCTGAACAGTATGAGTGCGCAGCGAGAATGGCGTGCCACGCCTACTAGCAAAACAGCGCAAAGCACCAAAAGTAATGCCAAAGTGGCGACGGTGCCTGGCCAACGTATTAGCTCCCATTGATCACCACGCTGCAAAAATGTAAAAAGCAAATTAAAGTCATTTTATTTGTGCACATGAGGATTCAACTTACCGACAGATAGTGAGTCATTGAAATTCCCATTAATGGTCGGCGTATATCGCCAGCGGCATTTGTGGCAAGTGTAACATTACCCTGCACAATATTCAAGGATACAAAAAGTATTGACAGTGCTGTTTGATTAGTAACGGGCTGATCAAATATATCAGCTAATTCGACCAATTGCGGGCGAATACGATTTTTTAAGGTATTTTCTAAGCTATGAGTTTGATTACGTATGTTCGCCACTAAATTGTCCACTTTACGTCCGGCTGTTAAAACTTCTAACAAACCATTATGTAAATCATCGTTGCCGTAAAGTCCTAAAAGTGGCGATTTAGTAAATGGTGATAAGTAAATGAAAAGTAGAATGATTTTACCCAATCCAATAGCAGCGCAGCACATAACAGTTACTATGGATAAAGCAACCTTGAGGCTCGTGATGGAATGTGCTGGTCTAGGTTTTCTATCACAGCAACGCGTCATCAAATATAACAGCAAGCCCAACAGTGATACTATCAGCATTGCCGCCGGCACAGAGCCCAAAATACCCAGACTCTAAAATTTACAAAAGACGTTTTTGTTAAATTCATCAAGTAGATTGAACTTTATATAAAAAAGTCGAATCGCATAATATAAAATCAAATAATATCAGATAAAATAGATAAATAGAATAAAAATTGACCGAGATAAGTAATTTTTAAGTAAGAGGCATTTTTTTGTAGTTTTCTAAAACGAGCGAGTAACAAAAATTTAAATATTTCATATTAATTTTAAACTTTAACATCTCTGACTTTTTTGTTTCTAAACCGATTAGAAAAGGTTTAAAAGTATTTTAAAGCTTAAAACTCAATCATTTTATACCTCAAAAACCATGCGAGATAGAGTAATTCAAAGACCGGATTCGAATTTTTTTTTTGTTGGTTTTGTTTTTTCAGTTTTTTATATATGGAATATATATTTTCGTGATACTTCGCGAAGAAAATCATAAAACTAGTACAAATCAAATCCCGAAAGCCGATTTTTTACAGCATTTCCATCAAACCTATTGACTCTTCAAGAGGACCGTGTGATTAAAAGTTTTCAGCACTGAAAAAAGAAAGCAATTTTATTTTGGCGAGACCCTCGCGTTCGCTCATAAAGAAAGAAAGAATGGATCTTCTTTAAAAATAGTAGATATTTCGGAAATTATTTCCTTATAAAAATTTATATTTTTTTGGGGGATTTGTTTTGAGAGAAATTTTTTTGATTTTTTTTTATCTTTTGCCTTAAAAGAATAATATATATGTAACTATAAAATTTATTTATGCATAAGAAAATTTACCTCCAAATATATTTCATCGGTGGGTCTGAAAGTGCTATTTATTTTATGAAAAGTGATATTGTAGTGCGGCAATGCGTGCAGAAGCTTTGCTATCACAGGTACTTTATATTGATCAGTATATTCGTGATATTCACCCATTTCGTTGCTAGTTCTTTATTTTTTTTTTAAACTTTGAGTTCTTGGTGTTGAATGGAGTAAATTCGTACTCCAGTTAAGTAAAAATAACTGAATCCATTTATGACCGAGATTTTTATGGATTACACTAAAATAATTGAAAAAAAAAAAAAAAAATCGTTGAGAAATCGAAAATAAAAAAATAATAATAAAAAATAAAAAAATTTAATGCTTAATCATTTTAAAGTTTAGAAATCATTTATCTTAAGCATATCAAAAAAAAAAAAAAAAAAAGAAAAAAAAATGTAGGGGATTTTTTTAAAAAGTAGTATTTTTTTTATAAAAGATACAATTATCAATTCACAAAGTTTGATGTAAGATATAAATTTTTGAAAAGACAGTCTTTTTAAGAAAATTATCAAAATCGCCAATTGCACGGCCATAATGTTAGGTGTCATAGTTTTATAAGTAAAACTTTAACCCCTTGCAATGGTTGCTAGGCGGTAATTGTGCTGCTGAAATTATTTTTTACTGTCATACTCGTCTATAGCTAACCGAAAATTTTTATAGAATATGCAAGTTCAACCTCTGTTGGGGGCTATTGGGGGTACTAGGGGGTGACTTAGTACCTAAAAACCTTAAAATATGCACAAATTCCAAATGCTTAGAACAAGCAAAATTCTAGCCCCAAAGTGGACACTAAGATGGCGATAGTGGGAAAACTAACATTTTCTTTTTTATTGCGATATTCGGGTTCAGCGCCCCAAAATTCATGGGGCTTGGGGGTGTACCCTCTGGTTCTTGACTCTCCTTTTTTGTGTGCATCATATATCAATTTTTTGATAAGTTGCCTATGATATATGATAATCTGCTCCAACTAGAGAACTCTAAAGTGGCAACATCAGTGTATGTTTATTCAAATTTCCAAAAATTTTAAAATGAGTTTTTCTAAAAGCTAGAAAATTTAAGTTACTTGAGTCGCCCAGAAATATTCTGGTTGTTAAAGGATTTACTCGTTAATTTTTTCTAGGTCAAACAGCCCTTTTCTAAAGCTTCTGAATATTTTGTAATATAATTACACTAGAATTTAAAGAATAAGAACATATAATTAAAAACACAAATTTTTCAGTTAATGTTTTTGGACCTAGCTGACTCATATAATGAATAAACATTAAAATTCATCTTGGGAAGTCATTTATGGTTCATCTTGAGGAGCCATTTAAAACACTTCTAAAATAATTTCCGACATCAGAAAACGAGCTCCCAGGCGATTAAAATTATCACCACGGCGAATGAAATACAACTCTTCCGCTTGACAAAATGTTTGTTTGAAATATGAAAATATCTTATGTAGTGCATTTCGGAGCACACACCAATGTTTTTTTTTTTTTATCTAAGTAACGCTAAATAATGGTCTGAATTGAAGGACCATCAAGAGTAACAAAGAATTATTTTTTTTTTAATGCAGAATATCTTTGCAATATAATCAAAGTGGGTGTTAATTAATGGGACGTTAATAAGAACGCCGGTTCAATTATTAAAAAATTGAGAACATGTCAATGGCTCCTTAGGCAAAAGCAGCAGCACCACACACTAAAAACAAACGATTGAGGCGCAGCAAGAGAGTGAGAGAAAATAAAGACATGACAGTAAGCTCAATGTTGGAAAATTTCGTCGCACCCTGATATACCTATACAATGAAGATGCTGAAGCAGGGATATGTTTAAGTAAATGATTTGTTTTTATTTTTTTTTCAACTAAGAATTAATTTTTGTTTTTAATTTAATTAAAATAATTTTTTTTTTTTTTTGAGAAACTATAATAAAAAGTCAAATTTTTTATTCAAAAATAAAATGTTAAAAAAAGAGTTTATTTCCGGTTATCCTGTATGTATACTTTTGTATCTCCCCCTCACTTTATTATAGTTTTATTGTTATTTATGTTTACTCTGAGAGCACTAAAAATGCTTCATACACTCGCTCTCATATTTTTTGTGCAAAATTTCAGAGAGTTTTATTATTTTTCACACACGTTTGTAAATAATGCAATCCTTTGCATTCCTGTTTTCAAAAGTAAGAAAATACGAGTGGTTTGTAGTTTCACTTGATTTCACTCACACGCTCTTTTCTTGCAAAATGTGATTTGAGAGCGGGAGAGCTTAGGGATAGTAATGTCCTGTTTCCCAGTTTAATATTTTGCAATGTTCATATATCTATTGATTGGAATGAAGACTTGAAAAATATTAAAATAAACTTTTACTCTTTACTTCTTAATATTTTGAACTGTTCTCTCCTGAGGGAAAAAACAATAATATTACTTTATAAAAACTTAAGTATATTTTAAAGAAAACTTTTGAAATTTTTAAACTAGGCGTTATAAGTCTGGAATATCACGTATGTACTACTTTTGATTTTTGTCTTTTGAATTGTGATTTTTTTCTTCTTCTTTGTATTTATCTATTATTTGGGGTGGGTGCGAAAATTTCTTTTATATAGCAATTTTCAATTTATTGTATGATTCCATGCACTTTTTCTTGTTTGTATTCTTATTTGAAGAAAAAATTTTATTTAAAATTTTATGTTTTTTTTTTTCAAATATATACGTATATATTTTATTAAGTGAAAATTTTATTGTATTTTCTATATATTGTATATGTATCTATATAAAATTGCATAAAACTTTTGATTTATAATTTTAAGCTTTACTTTTTCACTTTTATTTTCTTCACTTAAAACCTTTTCTTGATAAGGAAAATATTTGCTTTTGCATATTATTACACATTTTTGTATTATTTTCTGTGATTAAATTCAAATTTTTCTTTATTTAATTTGCAAATTGTGATGACAACGACGACGACTACAACGATAAAACACTTTTCATTCTAAGCACCGAACAAATTATGAAAATTTTTTTTTCCTTTAACCCGGTCACACCCTCTATACAGGACACGAATGTTGTGCGTACGATATATACACAGGATAATGAGTCCTTTCATGCTTTTGTTCGGTTTTACACTCGTTGTGAGCTTTGCATTTTCGCTCTTCACATTCAAAATTTGTTTTTTTTGTTCGTTTTTTTTGTGCATTTTCCTTTCTTAACTATTGTGCTATACGTGAATTTGGTGTATTTGGTATATCATTGATACCAACTACATCCAAGAGTTCCAGTGGAAACATTTGTTTTGATATCGTAAATTTTTTCAGAAATTCAATCGAAATCCGTTTTATAATAATATTATTTCTCATTTTTTTTATTTATTTAACTTTCTAGTCTTTAACTGATACGCGTTAATCCAGCGTCTGGTGTATTTTACCTTCTCTGTCTGTTTCATGCCCATACAATTTGTATGGAGCATACCAAAACAGAGACGGTTAAATTACGCTGACGCTCGTCTAACGCTCCAATTTAGGTATGGCAGTTAGAATTATAAATTTAAAACAACAACAGCGATGTTAATAAACTATCTCGAAACTGTATTCTTTGCTGAAACAATTTACGCGGAAAGAAACACTAGTAGTTTGTGCCACGTATTTTTATATAAGTTTTGTTGTACCCCATCCAAAGTTTGCAAAACACTTGATTTAAGTAAAACCGAAATAGTAACAGAGCTTACAGCTTATTGAAAGAAAAAAAAAAAAAAAAAATTTTGGAAGCTGTGACAATACCTACTAGCTTGTCTAATTCCAAATGGCGACTAAGTTCACGCTTTTAAAAATAATCAAATATTTCCTTTAAACTAAAGACATAAATTTTCAAATAATTAATCAGTAATATATTTACAAAGGTCAAGGAAGTAACACATAAATTTGGATTTCGTTTTTTATGTCATAATTAATGACTAATTATGACAAAAGCTCAATTAATAATAATTATCATAAAATATAATCAACATGATTTAATAGAGTACTAAAAAATTTTAAAGTTAATAATTTAATTAATTGTTTATTCAATAAATTCAACGAATTTGACTTTGTTCCATTATCCATTTATAAACTCTGTTCGAAAATTTTTTATTAGAAGAATAATCTGATTAAAACTCAATTTAATGCAAACATAAAATTATTTTCTTTAATGACATCAACAATAGACTAGAAATAAATTCAATGAAAATACAAATACTGCAGTTCGCTTATAACTATTTTTAAAATAGAGCCAATAATTTTCCAGTTCATGATGTATTAATAGGCAATCGAGTTGCTAATTTTTAATGAATTTGTCGGATACGCAAAATATGAATACCGAAAACTGAGCTCAGATTCTCATAGGTCTGACCATAAGTAACAAGATCTGCGGTGGCCCATTTTTTAAGTCCCTACCACGTCCAGTCCAAAGATGATTTTTCGTCCTCAGTTTTTTAAGCCATTTATGGTGGATTGAGAACTTCTTATTACAAATATGATCTTGGTTTTTTCTATCATTTCAGGATCCTTAGTTATCCTTGCACAAAAGTGAAAAAATCACTGTTTTGAGGTCAATTAAAAACTATATAACAAAAACAGGAAATAGTAAAATTAATTTTTGTTAATGACTACGGAAAATAAAAACTACCCTTAATAAGTCACACTTTAACTATTTTCCAATTGGATCACTACATCTTGAGTTATAAACATTTAAAAAAAATGTTGTCTCGCAATAATATACAAAGGCTATTTCCGGACCGCAAAACTAAAAACTTATAATACAATATTTCATTACAAAAATTTAAAGCCTTTACAAAACAAGATCGTATGAAAAATGACAGCTCTATTGTAGATTTAGTGAATAAACCCACAAATGAATGAACAAAACAATAAAATTTTAGGAAAATTCGGAAAAAATTAACGTTGAAGTAATAATATATTCAATAAATTGATTAAAAAGTAAGCAATTCGAATGCCTTTTAATGCATCATGAATTCGAAAATATACTTTTGATGAAAATATTGTTACGAAATTTCTTGTCTCTATGACGATAGTTTCAGTCTCTTACAGTTTTCTGAGTTCGATCACTGGATTGTGTAGTAATAAAAACACACACTTTATTTAATTATAAAATAATTTATTTAAATTACAAACGTTTATTTTTACACGGTACAATTGTTTATTTTACTATTTATTTACATTCAAACTACAATTAGCACTTTATTTACTTTAATGGCACAGTGTCTACAACCTTTTCGCTTTATTGCTTAAAATCAACTGTGTTGCAGCTCTCATGAACAGCTCTTTTTATACCTGTATGAACGTTCTAGAATTGCATTAACGAAACATCTGGCAACATCTCGTTGATTCCCTCGGCTAATAATTTCTTGTCAAATCTTGGCATCACTGTTCTTATTGACATCTCGAACTGTCAAGTACTTTCGTGAAGTTTCCATTTATTTGTGCTTATTTTTTTCGTCAAAATATCATTGGCTTATCAGAAGTTAATAAAAGATTCTTTATGAAAAACACCAATTTCGAGTTGAAATTTTCATTTGAACTTTTTGTATGGGGCAATGAACCAATCCAGGAAAACTATTAGCACCATCGAATTTCCCGTACCCGAATTAGGTTAGAATGACCTGTTTCCCGTCAGCCCAAAAAAAAAAAATCCCAAAATCTAGAACAGTGTAATTTATGTTTTAAAAATATTGCTCAATTTTCGTCAAAAGTGTGTTATAATTTGTTTATCATTGTTTTCGTATGCAGTGGGGGGTTCAGGGGATGGGATATGGAGGTTGATGATGACAACTAACTGAGTTCAAATGAGTGTAAGTTCAATTTCAAAAATTAATCATTTTTATTTAACAATCAAACAACTTGATGGCAAAATCGTAATGATACAAATTTTGACCCCCCCCCCCGTCATTCCCATTTCCAAATTTTTCAGTGGGTCAACGGAGGCTCAAGAATGGTATCTTTGAATAGCTTTCTCAAAAATATGGGACAAATTTTTGTTTGTTTTTTGACTGAAAGCTCTAAGTTCTAGGTACAAAAGTTTGTATTTTTAATTTTATTTTCGTCAATTACAGCACCATCTAGCTAGGCCCGTGTACACGGGGTGGATTTTGGGGGTTCAAGCCCCCTCCAGGGAGATCTTTTTCTCATATGAATTATATATGAACTAAAAATATTGAAAATATTGTAATAAAGTAAAATTAATCTATATGAAAAACCCCCAAGAGCAAATCCTGCGCACGGCACTGATCTGTGCCGAATAAGAAAAAATGTTTTAGACAAAAGTATCGTATTTTTACACGTCAAATCCGAATCCACAATAAAAATTTGGGGTTTTCCTACACAATTTTGGGGTTACTCCCATCCCCCGCGGGGGGAAACGTGTAGAAGATCAAGATTGGTATGGTTGAATAGTCCTTTTTAAAATATTAAACACATGTTTTTGTTTTTTGATTTAACGTGCATCATTAAAAACACTTGATCGTCTTGGGACTTTTGACACACCCTGTATATCAAAATATTAATAAAATGTCGTGATAATGCTTACACTACCCAAAACTATCAACATATAATTTTGTCCACCTAGCTTGGTTTACGTGAAACCGTGAAACACTGTAAACATGTAATTTTTTTTGATGCTTTTTTTCATTTTGATACATTTTTAATTTTTGAAAGATACTTTTTTTACTTAAGAAACTCGGCAGTACTGATCAATTGACAGTTCTTAGAATTCTGTAAAAAGTAGACCAAAAAAGTAGAAGTTTTTTGTTGACAGACTATACTTATAATGAAAATAATAATAAATAAAATGTGTATAATGTAAAAAATTAAAAATTGAAAAACATAATAAAGATTGTAAGGAGCTGAAAGGAGCACAAAAACTTAAGTAGTTTCAGAAAAAAAAGGATGAAAACGGAAATGCAGCCACCAAGTAACCAGCCAGTTGACAAAAGATCTGGTGGTGGTGCAACAAATGAAACACATGATGAAGCAGGGAAAGCAGGGAGTAACAAAAAAAAGTACGGACTTACAACACGCATGGCGCTCGGAAGGCTTCACGATGAAATTTCGCAATTACTGCTGAAATATGAGCAGCATTTTAATAACGAAAGGTATAGTTTAATATAGTTTAACTCCTATGATACTTCTATGCTTTTTCTCAACATTTCTTTTTATTGTTCCACCCTTACAGTTGTTATCAAAAAGTGCGTTCAGCACTTGCAACAAAGTGTTATGACAGTCCACTAGGATGGTTTCCTATAGCTACTTCTATTTTTACAATTGCGGCACTTTTATTCATTGATAGTTATCTTGCAGCGATATGTCTAACCGCTATCTTATCGTTAGCTTTATTTGTCGTCATACGGGAAAGTAACCTACGTCGCACCGAAATCTATCGTAAGACGCGCAGTGTGTTAGCAGAAATAAAATTGGCAGAAGAAGAGCTTAGCAGCGAATGGGAGCCATGTAATTATCCTCATTTGTGTTGTCCCGTTTCACCATGTGTTTCGCTGCAATGGACATATCGTGATGGTGTAATTGTTAACATACCATGGGCATTGCTAGTACGTGGTGATCACATTGTGCTAAGACCAGGACAAATAACCCCAGGTCCATGTTCAGAGGTGGACGGTAAAAAACATTTTAATGCACATGAAATATATGGAGTGGCGCAAATAAATGATCCGCCAATAAAACCAACTGCGAGAGCTCCATTACCCGATATAGTGTGCTGTCTGGAGAATACACCGTACTTGGATAATCTAAAAATTATACTTGATGGTTCTTTGATACGTCCGCCTACAATTTATAATCAGCAACGATATTTGGTAAGTAAACTTTCTTTATCATAATTAAAATTGTAAGAAGGTACATTGCAATTTAAAAAAATCTTTTTCATTACGATTGACTATTTTTATTGCAAGCATCCATTTTAACATTTCCAAATTTACAGAGCGAACATTAATTACTTGACTATACAATATATTTTCAGCTTGTTTCCAAGTACATTCAACAATGGGGTGTTACATGTGCTGTTGTCTTAACAATTTTTGCTGGCATTTTACGCGTAAATGGTATCGGTGTGCCACTTTCCGAATATGATCAAGAATTGTATTGGAAGCAAATTCTTATAGAAGCACCAATTGCAGCCATAATACCATTGCTTCCTTTAATATTTCCAATTATTTGGATTTCTATGAATTTATGGGGTATCGCAAGACTGCAATCGTTTTTAAAAACACCACAAATATTTTTACCAAAAGACTCAGAAAAATCATTCGAAGAAGATCTCGACACACCCACCTATGATTATGATAATATATCATTGTTACGTTCAAATGTGTTGCGTATTTGGCTGCAGCTTTGGAATGGTGAAAGTGAGCTGCTACCACGCAGTGCAAATGTAGTGCAAGTACTCGGTTCAATAACTGCACTCTGTTGTGTCGATAAGAAAGGTATACTCTCTTGGCCAAATCCTACAGCTGAGAAAGTATTCTTTTTGCACGACAGTGAAGATGACGATGTGGATGATCGCAGCTCAAATGATTCAACGTTATATAGTGAAAGTGATGAGCCGGTGCATCCAGAAAATAAAGAGAGTGGCATTGTAGCAGAAGTACTTGATTTGACGCACGACCAGCATTGTCCATTTCGTTTAGAGTTTGATGATCATGATTGGAAGACACATATTAAATCATTGAAACCATTAGGTATTTATTAAAATGTGATGTATATTTTTGAAAGTATGCCATTGCTTGCCAAGCATTTCATATTGTAAAAAATTTAATTTTAATTTTATCGTATAAATTTTTGTTTTAGGTCTGGCCATATTACTTAATACTTGCTCATCCTTGACACACGCTCATTACGCACAGTTCTGTGGACATGTTACAGCTGTGGCCATGTTAGATAAAGATTTAGTACCTGTAACTAATCGGTATGCGATCGTTGAATCCAGTATGAATAGCTTTTTGCATGGGTACGTAGTATAATTTCTGTTTTGGTTTTATTGGATTGTGCGTTGCGCATTTTTTTTTAATTGGAATAATAATGAAATACTCTTTTGTATTTTGCAAAAATTTCTTCTTGAATATTTCAGCTACGCCGCATTTTTTTTAATATTTACTACTTCAAAGGGTGTAGGTTTTTCCTAAAGTTCAAAATTTTGAACCCGCTTTTAAAATGCACTCGCTCATGTAATAATTTGTTCAGATTGCAATATGAATTGCCTTTATAATTTATACGAAAATTTTAGAGTAAAGATTTTTTAAATTTTGATTTATCTTATATTCTTTTATAAGAATATCTTTAGTAAATTAACAGAATAAAAAAAAAAAAAACAAAAATCATTTCAAAAACTATCTTAACTTTCTTTAAAAGTGCAGTTCTTGCTTATAATAAACTAATGCAGACTGCTTGAAAGTTAAACATACATACATATGTAAATCGAAATGAACTCAACGTACCTGTGCTCAGCATATCAAAAGTCTGTAAAACTGGTATATTATATACACATAATTCCATCTTACATACGTCATATGTTGTGTAAATTATTCTATGAAATAGGCATATAACGCTATGTTTATAGAATTTTAATTTCAGTAAGTAATTTATGTTCATTTTATTGGTTTAAATTTCTTAATTCAAAATATTTGATCCTTAACATTTTATTTCGGCACTGTTTGATTTCTTGTTAATATAGAAAATTGTCTTAAATTATGCATTTTATTGAAGTTAAATTCTTTATGTTAATGAGGCATTTAACTACAGCATTTTACACTGCATAATTCAAGGCATCAATTTTGTTGGATTACCCAAATTCAGCTTGGGCCCTTTTTTGTTTTCGAAATTTTAAAAATTTTTTTAGATTTTTAATTAAAAAGTCAAAAAAGGGGGTATAATGAATTAACTTTTCTTTGTCACACACATTTTGCTTGCTTTTAATTCTTTTTTGAGTATTTTTAGTTATCAATTCACGTATACTTCCATTTAGTTTGTTACCAATTTACAAAATACATACATATTTTTTCAGTTCGTTTACGTTAAGTCATAGATTTTGAGTTTACGTATAATACTTAACAAATATTTTAAAGGAATTTAATCAAAGCCATCGCAGTATGCTGAAAGTATAATAAATTAAATCTTTTTTTTTTTTTGTTTTTTAAAAACATAGTCTACCGTACTATAAATATGTTTATCGCATTAGTTTCGGCGCTCTATGGTGATATAAATAAATTTTGACTGAAGTAATTTGCTGTCGTCTCGATGAACTTTTAAAGAATGAAGAATAAAAATTACAATAATTTTGGAGTAATATACATAAATATTTCCATTGTACTCTAGTCTCTCCAGCGATTTAGCAATTTTTGAAATTTTTCGAAACTCTCTTACTCATTAAAATCTCGTAAATCATTTCCTACCGAAGCAGTTTGAAAATAAAAAAAGGTGCTTCCAAAACATCTATTGCATTTTGCATTTCAACTACATTTTCATAAAAAATTGCTGCATAATTTTTGGAGCTTGTTTTATTGCTTTATTAATGGCTTTTTAATTGAATTTAACTTTTACTGATGCACTGATTGCTGTATGCTTACTAGACTCGTACAAAAGATAGAGTTGCTCGGAATTTTGTTCCCTGGGAAAAAAGGTTCCTTATGGTGTAAGTAAGCACCATGCAAATTATGGTCTATTTCAAATAACATTTGATGGACCCGAATCCATTTGGAAAACTGAAAAATTTTTCAACAAATGCAACAGTTCTATTTTATATGGACCAGAGTTTACCTTGTGGCCGAAGTTTTATAATTTCGCTTTGACTTTAAAAATACAACTCAGCTGTTAACTTAAGCAAACAAACTGTCATTAGCAACCATATCGTGCTTTTTCTCTTTAAGCGTGGCACCGTCCACTTAACATAAAGGTCATATTATCGTTCCTTAGTGTTAACCCTATCTCTATACCAAATTTCATATAAATTGATGCAGGGGCTTAGCCATGAGAGCTATTTTCCCATTAAAGGGCGTGGCACCTCGCACTTAAAAACATAAGAGTCATATTATCGTTCCTTAGTGATAACCCTATCTCCGTATCAAATTTCATAAAAATCGATATAGCTGTTTAGCCATGAGAGCGTTTTTTCTTTTTAGGGGCGTGACACCTCCCATTTAAAATAATAAAGGTCATATTATCACCTTAGTGATAACCCTATCTCCATCTCCATACCAAATTTCATAAAAATCGATGCAGCGGCTTAGCCGTTAGAGCGTTTTTATACCCTACATCCAGGCTATATTCACTTTGTCCTTCCTTTTGAACGAAGGGGGCGTGGCAGGTATGGAAAAGTATACATTTTCTTAATCACTGTCACCTTTTGAGTCGATATAGCCAAGACCGTCTGTCTGTATGTATGTATGTATGTATGTCCGTCTGGCATGGAAATATTTTTCACGGGTAAATTAAGTAAGATAATTCGATAAAATTTATTACACTGCCTCTGTCGTAAAAGTTAGCTCGTGGGATTGAAAATGAGCAAAATCGGCCTACCGCCTATACAAATGAAACATTTAAATCGCAATTTTTTGAGCGTTATTTGCGATAACGCAACCAAAATAGACACAAGCGCTAGGTATGCTCTGGACAAAAACTGTGTGAATTTGGAGAAGAGGGCGTGGTACCTCCCATACAAGCATGAGTTTCAAAATGATATACTGAAAGTTTTTTTTGAGATAATCGAACCAAATTTCACTCAGATACTAAGAATAGTAAATGCAAGCTCTGATCCAAACCTTAATTGATTTGAACAAGAGGGCGTGGCACCTCCCATACACTTAAAGTTTTCATAAAGCGCGTTATTTGAGATATGTAACAAAACTTCTACTGGGAATAGTTAGCGCAAGCTCTGAGCAAAAACAAAGCGTACTCAGAGTCCGTGGCACCTCCAACACAAACAACATTTTCAAAATGCTGCAGTGTAGGAAAATCTTGTGCAATGCTCCTCCTCATAACCTTTACAATAAAAAATCAAGTGAATATGCTCAGATTAAGGCATAGAAACAGGAATTGATTCGTTGTCGTTTGGCTATTTTCTGGCAAAATTTGGATTCAGCGTCACGAATTACTCATGGAATAACTGCTTTTGTTTTTAAATAATAGCTACCAAACAAGTATGGATCAGATGATATTGTTGGTTTGAGCTTACTGTTCAATGTGTTTTAGTAAAAACACCAAAAAATTACAAAAACAAGACAAAATGCATAAAGGAAAAGAAAAAAATGATTGGAAGTTGGTTTTCGTTACGTTTCAATGATCATACAAATCATATCATCAGACGAATTTCACAACATCGAGGAAACTTGACATGCATACTATATTTAACCTTTTGCACAGATTTGTTGAGAATCACAGCAGAAGTAAATACAGCACATGCAAAATTTCTATTTTTTTTTTTTGTTTTTCGCTTGAAATGCATCGCTCTGCTGTTGCAACTCGTTGATAATTTACTTTTCTTGCATAGCGCCATCGTTTGAAAGCATATTTGGCGAAACGAAAGATAGTACCAAGTTTATCACCGTGTTGCTCTATGAGATTTTGTAATTTTTTGTGGTTTTTTGAAACATAATGGTTTACATTATTACGAAAACAAGGTAAAATGCATAGAGAAGGTTAGTACAAAATAAAAATCATATGGAAAAAATTCTAGTAACGCCATCTATGTGTCATCCTATGTTACATGCCTAATAACTGTTGCGAACTACATAATGCTATATTTTCATTTCGGACCCAGGGTACATAAGAGCGCTTGTGAAATTTATGTCCGTTAAAAATTTTTGAGCGCCAAAACTAGTGGACTGAACATTTACCTAGTGAAACGTATATTTAAATGTTATGTGATGTATTTTCATTAAATTGTGATGGCTTGTTATGACTTTATTCCTTCTATCATTTCATTTATCCATTTTTAAATATTTCCTATCAATTTATTTTGTCACTAACATACATAATTTTGCATTAAACTTTAGACGTTGCCTATGTGAACTGGCAAAACAAATTGGATTCACTGACCATGCAACCGATCGTTTCACCCTTGAAGGTCAATTAGCATCTTATAGGCATTTGGTAAGCTTACTTAGCTCTGAAAGAACTCGTATTAAAATTAAAAGTATAATTTTGTTTTAGCAACCTGAAGTTCTACGTCGCGATATACGTTTTGCACGTCAGTTCCAAATTTCCTCTAAAGTGAAAGTTCCTTTTCCACATTCATTATCCGTTGTTATGCGTGAAAATCCAGGCGGTTACCTTTCACTCTTCACTCAAGGTACAGCCGATATGGTACTTGATTGCTGTGATGATTTTTGGGATGGCAAGGACTTGCGTCCGCTTTCCCAACCTGATCGTAAACGTGCACTAGATTTTTATCAACGAAACGCACTCACTGCCTATTGTACAGCTTTTGCTTATCGTCCGCTTCGTCATGGTATACACGGCGCACTGAGCGGTTCACATGGCGGACCCATCGCTTATTTAGAGCTACCTCCAGAATCAAAAATACGTATGCAACATATAGATAAAACGCATTGTGATTTCGAGGGTCATGCAAAACTAAGCCATTCGATAAGCACCGATTCACTGCTGTTTTCTGAGAGCAAGGACGATGACATTAACGATGTTGAAGGCTGCTTTGAAATGCAATGCCACCAAGTTTTCATCGGCATGGTGACAATGCAATATCAAGCGCAAACAGATATTGTGCAATTGGTTGAACGTTTAGATCGTGCTTGCATAAGATTCGTACATTTTAGCAAAGAAAATGAGCTGCGCTCTCGGGTTTTCTCAGAAAAAATGGGCTTGGAGTCTGGCTGGAATTGTCATATATCGCTGTTGAGTGAAACTGACGATAAGGTATCAACAGTGGCGACAATAACAACAACACACTCACCTAAAAACACTGGTAACTTTGATATGACTAACGCTTCAAACATCATCAGCATTAATTGTACAAAGAAATCATCCACATCCACATATCATAATAATAAAATGACACTTCATAACGAAATGACAATTTTGTTCTGTTACAGGTGGTGCTGGCGGTGATGGTGGCGGAGGCGGATTGGAATCCGATTTAAATTGTCTGCTGCCTCCTGCTAATTTGGAATCATCAAAAGCTTTAAGTTCCTCAGCGCCCGGCGCAATATCCAATCATGATTATAACATGCTAAGCACTGGTTCAGATTCCCATCGTGCGGGTATTGGTACTGCAGAGAGTTCTTCTAGTCCCAGCCTAAGCGGTTCACATGATTCCTTGCATATGGCCAACAATTTAGATCAAACTGAAACAGCGGAAGCGGGAACCAATAAGCAGAAAGAGCATTGTCAATCGCAAGACTCGGCCATGGATGAAAATTGTCGCTCGCTAAGCGTTATGACTGAAAGCACCGAGCAAAGTGCACCGGTTCATTTTGATATGTCAAATAGAGCCAAATTGCCACGTGGAATTGAAAATATACGTCCACATTTGGAAAATATTGACAATGTACCACTGCAAGTGTCACTTTTTACCGATTGCTCCGCAGAGGCAACGCGTGAAATGCTTAGCATAATGCAGTCTTATGGCGAAATTGTTGTGTGTATGGGCTCGGCAGCGAGCAATGCGAATGCAGAGATATTTTTACAGGCCGACTGTAGTATTGCCGTAGAGCCACTTTATCCGCAGGTCTGTCAAGATATACCAGCTTATACGGAAACTAACATTTATAATAATAAATTAAGACTGCCTAAATTAAAAGACAATGTCAACAGTCCACAAGATCAATTTGCTTCTATTGAATTGCTTGAAAATGGCATATGCAATGGCGACTGTGCCGCCAAACCGATGCAGTCGCAGGGTAATACAGTATCGCCTGTTTACTTAAGTCGTTTGCTGAACTCACTTCCCTGCTCGATATCCGTTTGCCGTGATGATCCACTATCGACCGTGGCCATAGTTGAATTGTCGAGACGATTTTCATCTGGCTTATGGAATAGTATTCAATACTGGGCCTGCTGCGCTGGCTCGTTATCACTTTTAAACATACTTAGTGCATGTCTCTCACTGCCACCTATTCTTACACCACTTACCGTTATCTACATAATGTGCATCCCAGTGCCGCTGATTGCTCTTGCACTTGCACATATCGATGTTGATCCGAAAATTATGAATCGTGCTACAGGGAAAAAGCAAACTGAATATGACTCTAGAGTGTTTGGATTTGTTATCTGGTGCTATGGCTGTAAATTTATAGCACCAATATTGATAATGGTATGTACAGTAATTTTGTGAATATCAAATGAAACAAATACTGAATTATAATAATTTTTGATTTAGCTACTGGCATATTGTACCTTTATGGCGCATCCATTAGAAATAATGGATATTGATGAAGAGAATTTACATCTTAACTTAAATATTGCACGGATTTTTTCTTTCCTTGGCATACTGCTGCATTTTGGTAATTAAAAAATATATTTGGGGCATTCTTTGTCATGTGTACCAGCCCACCCGTCAATCGCAGTTTTTCAGATAAAAAGGCTGAACCAGGCTTATTTGCGTTTTGGACTTGTGAAATATATATTTTTAGATAATTTGGACAATTTTCAGACGATTTTATTCAATAGAAATTTTCGTTAATTAATTTCGGTTAACTATGCCTTACTTCGTGAATAAAGTAAAAGCACATAACTTGTGTCAACACAAACACAAGTTATTTGCATTTTTATCGAAGTAAGCGTTAGGTCACTGTTGCTCTCATGGCCTCATACAGGCAATTGGGTGTTGAGCACTTATATCATTTTACAACACTTAACATAAAGCAACAAGTATTTCATTTATATTTTATAATGCCAAATATTCACCCCTATTCTCAAATATCATTTCTATTTCGTTTCTGAGGCGTTTTAGTTTTTATCGTCGTCCCATTTCTAAATCCCGAAGAGGAGATTATATCGAAGGATCAGGAAAACGATTAGTGTGATTGCTTCGTTTTCCCCACCCCTCTATAAACAGTCCTCATCGATCCAATATATTTCCAGACTCCAAATTTTGAAACGGGACGATGATAAAAACTAAAACGCCTCAGAAACGACATTTGGGAATAGGGGTGATTATTAAAAGCTACAGGTAGTTTCATTTTGTCTTGTATAATTGAGGAGTGACCGTACCACAAAACCTAAGTACCATTACGAGGCAAAAGTAATTTCATAGATATTATGTGCCATAATAATCGGCTACTTGACCGGTATCATTTTTTCAACAAAATGCAATCAATTCCACACCATCAAGTAAATATCTCGTGAAACCAGAAAACAATTTTTATCATTTTTAACAAAATGTCACCCAATTCATATTATGACACTAGTTTTGCTTCGTAATAGTACTTAGGCCCTTTGGTACTGCCACTCCTCAATTTTTGAAACATTTGGCTTGGTAATAGTGAGAAACCGCACCAACATTATATGGGTCAATGTTTTTTTTTTACATATGTATATGCAAATTTTCGTGAAAATGTTTCCTTGTCAAGATATTCGGAATATAAGCAGTCGGATCGGTCTAACATAGTTTTTTCACTTTGTAGCGTCAACATCTCGTCAGGGAAATATTTTTACGAAAATTTGCATACAATAATGGTCGAAATTATCCAAAAATCTTTATTTCACAAGCTTAAAATGCATTTTAGACACAGGCCAAAAACTTACGCAATTGCCGATTTGTCGTCAGGGAAGCATTTTAACGAAAAAATAAAATTAAATCATCTTAAAATTGCCAAAGTTATCCAAAAATTCATGTTTTTACCAATTTTTACCATTTACCCAATTATTGAACCCCTATCACGCGGCATTATAAAGAAATTGTTTCAACGAAAATGTTAAGCCGGAATAAGCATTTTTATCTTAAAAATTGCAAAAGAAGGGTCACTTGACGAAGAATGCCCCATTAAAAAAATAACATAAAAAACTGATTTTCATTTTTAATGTTGCAACATCCTCTACTTTTTCCTCAAGTATTTATTTCTGCTTCATTTGTTCACCGTGATCATTCAATGTGGCAGAAAAATCCCTTCCGCAATAAGATTTGGTTCTTATCATGCTTATTCATATTGTTGGCGCACAGTGCACTATGTCTTGGACAGGTCTTTCTGAATAAAGATGTACTTCATGAAATTGAAGATGTTTGGCCAGCGATAACATTTCTTTACTGTGGCAGCATTATAAGTCTTATTATCACTGAGATTTGCAAGTGGCAAGAGATTAAGTATTGAAAAGCGTAATATACAAATGGCTAAGATATTTAATTTTTTTATTTTTTTTTTTATTTCAGAGTAAACACGCGCTATCAGCGACGGGCCAGACTGGATTTTGGTACCAAACTGGGAATGAATTCGCCATTTTAAATTTATTTATGATTTTTTTTTGCTTGCGTCAAGGCAAACAATTTATTAAAGAACTATTTATATAATAAGGATAAGCACATAGTTGGGCAAATAGTTGTAATAATCAATGAAATTGTTAATATCTGTAGACATTCTGTGTAAAAAAATCGAAGAAAGTATTAACACATATCCCATGTTGATGATGATCAGAATCAAATAATGGTATAGGATAAGATTTTGTGGCGAAAAAATAAATGGAAGAGAAAGAACCTTATTTGGTCGATGTTACAAAATCTCTTTCAATGCTATTTTCTTACATGAAACCTTTAAAAGGTGCTATGTACTATGAAAACTCGCTGTGTTCACGTCGAAATTTCAAAGATACCATTGAGCCACTCACTGCACAATTTGATTAACTCCATAAAATAAAATGTGGATAAAAGCGATATTTCAAATAAAGTATTCTTATTCAGTTGTGTGTGAGGTCTCGTCATTTCGACTTGTTCTCAAGTATTTATAGCAGTCATGGTTAACATGAGCAGACTTAGGGGTAACTCACTAAATTTTTAGTTCATGGAGCTTTTCACTACCACAAAATAAATTTTTCACAGTGAAAATTTTCCACTGCCACTATATGTAATAAAAAATAGTTATTAATTTTCTTCACTAAATTTAATGATAGTGCAAAGATTTTCGTTATCAAAAAATTATTTCAATGGTAATGAAAAATTTTTCACTACTAAAGAATTTATTTAATGATAATGGAAAGTTTTTCATTGATGGGATTCCTGAAAACGTGTAAAAGCCTCGTAAACTCGTAAAACTGTCAAATTTCGTATTGATTTTGGCAACATTTACGAGGTTTTCGAGGCTTTTACACGTTTTCAGGAATCCCCTCATTGAATTTAATAAGCCTTTAATGAATATTTTCAATAAAAGTTTCAATTTAATGAAACTTTAATAGAAATTTTAATTAAAATTTCATCGATTTTAATGAAACAAATTTTCACTTTCATTGAATTTAATGAAACAAATTTTTACTTATCTAAAGAAAGGTCTGTCATTAAGCCGGGATTTGTAATTTATCAAAGTTTTGATATGTGATCAGAATAGTAGATCTTTATATGATAATTATATTATATATTATATAATAATTTTATTGAATTAACGTGCTCTCAAGCGCGCTCTTCTTTACAAATAAGATATAATGGCATCACTCGCGAAGATCTCCAACAGCTTATATTTAGAAGAAATAACTGACAAATGATATGTATGGGTGCTTCTACTCACGAAGGAAGAAAAATAAATTTTTTTTGGCAAAACATTTTTTTTACATCTGAGGTCAGACAAGTAGATTAAACCTTAGCTCAGGTCGTTCTTGTACATTTCTAAAACGGGCCAATCAAAAAAATAAGTTGCAACAATTTTATTGCCATTTAAGAAAATCATTGTGGCAGAAGATTGAGAATTTGAACAGAGGACTGAGGGTTGTAATATGTAAAATTAGGTGCGCCGCAGAAAATTATTTCGTGGCACCTATATACACAGTATGATTACGGGGCAATTACAAGATTTTGTTGAAAATTTTTGGTTGAAATTATACAGAAGTAAACTGCGCCAGGCTTAGTCATGATTGATTGCATTGAATGAACTTTAACTTGTTCAATGTTGATTTAGGGTAAGAAAAATAAAACAATGTTGTCTAATGTGTTTGTGTCGTTGATAAACTTTTTGTCCTTACTATGATGTATTAAGCCAAACACATATTTATAAAGAAAAAAAAGAATTGTTTGTTAGTGTTGATTGAATTGAATTTTACTAATCTAACATAATGAAGAAATTATTACTAATTGTAAATAGAGTAGACTTAACTAATTCCTGCAAAACTAAGACATTACTAATAATTTGTGTGTTCATTTTAATTTGTTGTTCTCTTTTGAAATTGTTCTATTAAAACTTTGTTTCAATTTAAATATTCCATAAGGGATATGTATTTTGAATTTATCAAACAGCATTATAATTAAACTGCGTTTTTTTTTTTCAATTCTGTTGTTCAATTCTGTTCTGAAGTATACGATGGATTTAAAGCAATAAATTATGAAATTTTGTACAGATAACTTTTGTGTTTCTTTATTTGAACTTATGTAAATTAACAATGATAAATATTTGAAGCGATTATAAGTTATTATAATGATATAGATATACATATATATATATATAAGTATTATGCATAAAAATTTGGTCTTTAAATTGTTTTAATGCATGCTTTGGCTAAACTTTAACTACAGGATTAAATTCGACGCACTACAAAATTTTTTCGTAGCATATGAGAAATTTTTGTTGTTGTTGTCAAATTCTGTTGTCGTTGTGGCTGCTAGAATTCTTATGTTTCTTTTATAAAAATATTTGAAAAAATGCCACCAAATTTATTCAGTTAATGGTATTTCATGAACTTTGAAAATGTTTGACAATTCATCCAAAAGACTTTCAGAACGAAACGCAACTCGTATATCTGGTACATTTGTACGTGTAATGTCGTTTCCAGCGACACCCTCTCTGTTATAATTTGGTCCTAGCCAATGTTGTTTCATCTGGACATTGAAAGAATAAATTAGTTCAAATTAAATATTTAAAAAAAGTTACTATGTTGAATTATCATAGAGCAATTGATGACAAAGTTTCAAATATCTTGTTTAGCGTGAAAATTCCTTAATATTCAACAAAGCAGCTTAATATAAAAAAATATTTACCTTATGTGGAAAGCCACTCATAGCAACACTGTTTCTCGCCAATTCACACATATCGCATGAACTCAATTTCCAGACCTGTGCTGCAATACTGTACTCTTCCATTAGAGGTTCCTTAAAATGCAAATAAATGGAATTAAATACACAAAACATTTCAGAGCGAAACTTACTTTTGTAAAATGAAATTGTAAAGGATCATCTGTTGATAGTGATACAATTAAGCCACGTGCCAAATACTCGGGCAGTGGATTACGATGATAGTTTAAGAACAATGAATTATTTGACAATGGTGACATGGCAATACCGATTTGTGCCAAATAGTATAAATATTGCAGTACTGGCACTTTACGTAGCAAGAGCCCATGGGAGATATTTTCAGCCATTAAGTAACCACAAACTAAATGCTGCACTGGACCTGCTTCACCGCAATGCGGACGCAAAACAAACGTGTTCAAGCCTCGCTCTCTATAAAAAATATCCAGCAAAATAGTTTAAATTGTTTAATTTCAAAATTATTTGAATATATGTATTTTAAACTTACTTTCTAAACTGATTGAGTACGGTCATATTGGCATACATATAATAAATATAGTATGCATAGGGAGGATTATCCTCATCGGTCCAATTCGGCGGTGTTGGAACATCACTATCAAAAAGTGGATTTTCCGGCTTTGATTCATCATCCACAGAGTCAAATCCAATAACATATTGCAAAAATTTATATAATTCTGGATGTTCACTAGGGCGATTTGTTGCCTCAAATAGCGGAAGAAATATATTTGTAATTATATCTTGGAATGAAGTCATTAGCTTGTTGGTCTTGAAAATATCACTAATTTAAAAGAGAAGAGAAAAGTAGTCATTAACTAACGAATGTAGAAGTAAGGCCATAGCATTAAACATCACAATGCTCATAAAAATATATTCTAATACTTATTTGCGATTTGAGCATTATAACCTTCGATGCTTTAACCCAACATATCAAGTGAGTACTCAAAGTTCAACATACAACAAGCGTGGAATTTGTATCAACCAACGAATATTTGTAGAATACACATCATTTCCAATGGCCCACATAGCCAATTTCTTCCATTCATCCCTTGACTTGCCATAAATTGAGAGACGCAATTCTGCATTTTGATATTTCGATTCTTCCAGATCAAATGCAACTTCCTAAAATAACATCAACATGTTAATAGTGCATCAAAATAATAAAAAAAGAAACCCAAAACTTTACCTTAATTATTTGCGCGAAATATTTCCCATTCGAATAATTATCGGTCTTTAGAAAGACTTCACGTAAACGTGATTCTCCAATTGGATTGTACTTGGCATTGAATTTATCAAAACGATGAAAAGTATTACGATCTGCATGTACATCTAGCATATCGACTGTTAAGTCATAAGTGGTTAAGTTCATTGATTGGAAAACTTGCGCTAAGGTCATCTCTTGTCCTTTGGTAACGGTAACAACTTCATTAGCATTCTTCTTAAGGGTTTTTTTGATAAAACGCAATAAATGCTTTTGATTCATGCACGATGCGGCGTGAATGTGAGTGTCCACTTTTCTAAAATAAAAATAAATTTAATTTGTAATTTTTTTAACAGAAAAATTACAAAACAGTACAGCAAAAAAAAGGTAATGTTTTATTGTAAAATGATCTTTTGGAGTCGAACAAACAGAATGTTGCCAGAAATTGGAGTGACATCGTCAATAAATTGTAAACGTTTTGGAAATCAACTATCTTTTTCTGGTGGTTTTTGGTCCAATACCCAACAGGTTTTCCACACCATGGTAAACTTTTTCCACATCATATTGATCTTTTTTCGATTCAAATTAAAGATTTCCAAAATTAAGAGCGCTTGGGGACACACCTTCAAAAATGTTTTTTTAACCTCTCTCTATCGATTGGTTCAGAAAAAAACCCGTGAGCTTTGACGACTTTGCAAAAAATGGGTAGATTAGACCAGGGAACGTTGTACTTCCATACAAAAAAATCCTAAAAAATTTGTTCCCTAAGGGGTGGCTTAGGGTTTTTTTCTATATGGAAGTGCAACGTCTCCTGGTCTAACCTTCCCATTTTTTGCATGGTCTTTGGTGAATACCATATTCATTTATGCTTCATAACTGCTATAGGTGCAGAATTATTAAATGTTTATATTTTTTATGTGGAGGATGCAACGTCCCCTGATTCAATCCCTTCTATTTTTTGTATGGTCCTTGATATTTGCTATATACATCAATGTATTAAGTTTTAAATGCAACGCCCCATCATTAGATCCCCAATTTTTTACGATATTAACCTGGCGGAATTTAAGGCGCAGATGTCATGAAAATATGTCATCGTTATATTTAGTGTGCTAGGCGTGATGCTTATTTTGTGGTTTTTTTGACGGGGGTATGACACCCCTTTATCTGATTCTCCAAATTTTTCTTCAAAACCTTTCGTTTCAATACGAATGGGATCCCCTTAAGGAGGAGATAGGTCTTAATGGGAAAAATTTTTCTCTCGGACATGCATATTAACCCTTTACGGACCTTCCTAAAAGGGGAAATATTGATTTAATTAAAAATAGGGAGTAGGGTTTGCCCTGAACCCGTGCGGTATGAAAACCAAGGGTGACCCGAAAAAACTGACTTCATATTAGTTTCAGCGACCTCGAAAATAAAAAAAAATGCCGTCAAATCCCATGGGTTTTTTTTACTGTTCTGTTGTATAGTACAACGTAATTTTTTATTTTCAAAAATGAGTAAAATTCCCTAAATTTTTCTTCGTCCTTTCACTATCGATTTGTGCAGTAAATTTGTTTCGAAAAACGGGCCTAAAAACTCTGAGGGAGGTCGGGAACATTTCTGATGATTTCCAAAATTTTTTTCAACATTTTGCTATCGATTCGTTCCTAAAAACTCGTGAAAGTAATCGGGGACGACACTGAAAGTATTCAAACCTATTTTCGATCTTTTCCTATCGAAGTCACTTTTGTCCTAAGCGTAGTGTAAGGTAATTTCTTGTTTTCAGCCGAATCTTCTGAAAGAAAAATACATTGCAAACTATCCAATCTTTGCTCAAATTTGAGATTGGATAGCGTACACTTAAATTTTTTTGAAAAATGAAAATTTTTATACAAAAACAAAAAAATACCTATCTTTTGAAAGATAGAATCTATTTTTTGTTTTCCTGAAAAGAAACAAAAATGAGATTGGATAGTTTACAATTGACACGACGACATGATACACCTCAGATGTAAGAATCGTATAGTTTGACATATCGATAAAGGGTTAAATTTGGAAAAAGGTCAATACGAAGGTTAAACTTGGAGTAGAAAACCTGTATATATTTTATTTTTGAACTTGACAATATTCATTAAACGACTCCCGAAGAGTGTGGTCCATTCACCCCCAGTTTGCAAAGCTCGATCACGGCATCTGGATGCATTTTGGTGTGTAAGTTTGCTTCTGAGGTGGTGCATCTTAAGCATTTAGTGTATTTTATTACTAACCTTATATTATAAAAATCTCGATGTGGAACAGCTTTTTGTGAAGCCAATTCACGTAACTCATTCAACAATACATGAAGTTGAAATTTCGATGATAAATAACATAGCCTTCGATAGCAAAAAGATTTCCTAAGAAAAAATAGATAAAAAGCAATATATGTATGAAATTTGGAATTATTTAGTTTCTCTGTATCCAAAACTTACAAAGGGCCATCAGCAATCATATTACACATTACTTGCATATCATTAACAAAATCTTTTAACTTTGGATATTCATAATGCATTGGCTCCTCAGATTTTTCCTGTTAAAGAAAAAGGATAAATTAAAGTAAACATTTCATGATTGTCTTTAAAATGTTCTATACTCACAGAGGTCTTAAAAACATTATAAACACCATCGACGGGACGTATGCTGTAATCCTTGTTTGGTGGAAACTCAACATCCCAGGGATCACTTGTATCAGTGGGTGGATGTATTGGATGATCTACGTGTGAATTGACCAAATGTTTGCAATTTGAGTGCATTTAGATTGCAATTACAAAATAACGCAACATAAAGATATTGGTGAAAAAAAAGTAAAAAAATAATACAATTACAAATTAATTTTTTTTATAAAATTACGTACTTGATTAAATCAAAATATCGTTAAAAATATGTATAAAATTCAACAAAAGTAATAAAACAATTGCTTAGAATTGGAAAAATAAGTATTATTCACGTGCGTTCAATTGTGTTCTTATTTATGTGTGGGTTTAGCTGTGATTCCATAAATATATTATGTGTAGTATTCCTGTTTTTAAAGGATTTAAAAGTACTATATGATACGAGTATAGAGATATTTAAATAAAAATAGAAAGCAAGATTTTTTACACTGTGCTAGTCATATGAAAAGCTTTATAATTATTGGTCATGGAAACTCTATTTAAGCTTTAAAGTTTTGAACAAAATCCTGAATGAACTGCAAATAATAATTTAACTTAGCTGTAACTATCTTTAATTTATTCAAGTATGAACATTTTGCTTTTTCTACAAGGTGATTTCAACTTTTAATAAATTAATCGGCTTTAGGAAATAAAACCCAAAAACAAAAACGAAATAACGCCCAAATTATTTTCATATAAATTTGGGCGATAATCATTTTGGAAATAAGGCACAAAAATTTGAGCTTTATTTCGTTTTTTTTTGCGTTATACGTTTTATTTTTAAAAAATGAAATAACGGCCAAAAAAAAAAACCAAAATAACGCCCAAATTTATATGAAACTAATTTAGGCGTTATATCGTTTTTGTTTTTGAGCGTTATTTCATATTTTTGGGCTTTATTACGTCATTTTATTTTTTGGGCGTTATTTCGTTTTTTTTTTGGGCGTTATTTCATTGGGCGTTATTTCCTACTTTTATATTAAAATTTCTCAATACATAAGTAACCTAAGTTTTCACGTAGCAAAATGCCAGTCAAAAAGACGTCGTGTTATGACTTTCCCGTGCATCTATGATATCAATCAACTTACAATCTATCTAATGTATAAAAATTACAGTTTGTTTATTTGTCTGTCTGTTGGTTTTTTATAGACTCGATTTCGATTAACTTTTCGGAGTATGTTAGTTAGGATCAGGGTTATTTGCTAGACGAATGGGCGGTGCCACACGCTCAAAAAACAAAATTCAACATATCTCAGAAACTATTTGACGCATAGGAATGAAATTTGTTAATTGCAGTAAGTCAATTCACTATAACTCAGATACTGTTTAATGCATAGGAATGAAATTTTGCATACATGTAAAGGACACTATGCCAAATAACACTCAATAGAAAAATGGGAGGTCCCACGTTCCTAAAAAAACAAAACTCGACATATCTCTGAAACTGATCTAAGCAAATGGATGAAATTTGTTATATTTATCTGTAAAGGGCACCGGAAAAATATAGCATCATAGCTATGAAACCATTTGACGCAGATGAATAAGGTTTGGTACACATGTAAAAGGCACCGGGACAAAGGTGAGGCAACGCTCACCGAGTATTACATAGTTAAACTATAAACAGCATTTCCATTGGCATCAGATAAGGATCTACATCAATTGTAGTGCTAAATTCGGGACGAAGAACACTTGCTAGGAAATTTGCTAAGCGGTATTAGTCCATTTCCCAAAAAAAAATGTATTTCTCAGTCAAAAGCACTAACTAAAGCAAGGGTGTCAGCGTAGAACAAAAGTGAGTCAATTTTGGCTCGCCTACAAAAACAAGAATATATCAATATTTTGCAAATTTCCCAGAAGAACAACAATCACAGAACTAATTTTTGCTATTTTTTGAGCTCGTCAAAATTTAGCAGAACTATAATATTTATGAAAAATAGTTTTTGTTGTTTCTCATAAAAAAACAACAAACAATTTTTCGTGTGTTGTAGTCCTCAGAAATTTTAAAGATCATTGAAATATTGTTTTTGTGATTGTTGTCCTTCGAGGAATTGGAAGTTGTTGTAAAAGCGAAAATTTTGCGCTGACTGCGCTTGGCTCAGTTATTTGAAAACGCTGACGCCCTTGAACTAAAGCGTAGAGTAAGCAAAAAATTTGATTTCATTATCCGAAAGCAACAATCAGGCCTTATAGCGATGAGACCAAAAAAGCAAATGAAAGAAGTACTAAGAGTTGCCATTGCTTGGACTCCTCGTAGTTACAGAAAACGAAGAATGAGATATTACCAAGTTCACCCATAGGTATCAAAATATTTATAAAAAAAAATCTTTGGGTCTGGTGCTTGTTTTCGTAAATATTTTTCAATCACGTCAGGTTTGCACCAAAAGATCATGGTTTTGAAAACTCAATTTAAATCAATTTTTATGCAACCCAATTTTTTATTGCATATATGTTTTCTTTTGACCAAAAGCTACTAAATAAAACAATTTTTGAAATTGGTACACCGAAAAAGAAAAACATAACAAATCAAAACAAAAAAAGACATTTTCGATGTTGAAGCGATGTTGGTTCGTAATTTTGAACTTTAAGGTTAGATTACCTCAAAAACCATTCGTGATAAGGCAATTCCGAGACTGGATTCGGGTTCAGCAGCGAAAACTACATCGAAAATTACCACTTCTTTTTGTTTGTTGTGTTTTTTTTTTTTCAAGTGTACCATGTTTCGACCTCATTTTAAAAAATGGTAAGCAAACAATTTTAAAAATAGTTTTATTTAGTAGTTTTTGGTCAAAAGAAAACATATATGCAAAAAAAATGAGGTTACATAAAAAGTGATTTAAATTGAGTTTATGACACCGGGAGATGGAATTGGTAAGACCAGATTGTCAAAGGCTTAAAACCTAAGGAATTCAACAGTGGTACGTTTCAAAATGAATTTCGTGTTCAGTTTAGCAATGAAGCTCTTCTCAAATCATATCAAGAATTATTATAATTTTACTTACTAACAAAAATTTAACAATTTGATACAAATTAATTTTATTTAAAAAAACAATATATGTATGCCAATAAATGAAATAAAAATAATCATCTAACTTTTATTTATAATAAACATAAGTATTTATTATGTATTACTGGACCAGTTTATTACTTATTACTGACTGGTAGCATTTCGAATTCAGTTTAATATGAATGATTTCATTTAGTTCGTACAAAAAACGAAAAGCAACATTAAAAAGCAAACCATATAAAACTACTTGTGGTTTTTATAATGCAATTTTATGATAGAGAAAATCGACATATTGCATTCAACATGGTAATTTTATGAAAAACAATAAAAATTACAAAGGAACAACAAAGTAAAAAAAAAAAATAAACTTCAAAACTAACAAATGCATGAACAAAAAAATTATACATTATTCGCTCGCTCTAAAAGTACAAGCAACGAACGAATTACCTTGTTTCAATGGTATGCAGGGAAGACTGATCTTTCGGATAAGTTCTATAAAAATACATAACATACGAAATCAAATAAATCATGTATGAAAAAATTATAATTATAAGAAAATTTATGTAAAATGTGTAATAAAACAAACAAAAATTATAATAATATTAAAAAAGTTGAAATGAAATAAATTACTAAAAAATGAATAATTACAATAATTTCATTGAAATGTAAATATCAAAATTGATTTTTTGTTCTGCTGCTGCTGCACTAAACACCGAATTTATATTACACCGAAATAAATCACTAAAAGCATAATAAATTTAAAATAAGATTGTGTGCGGTAATCAACATAATCAGATTTTGAAAAAAAAAAAAAAAAAAAATATATATATATTGAAATCAAAGTTCAAAAATCTTTAAAAATCATATAAGGAAAGTAGAGAAACATTTCATTTTACTTAAGATAAATAGAACATTTAACGCAGAGAGATATATTGAAATAGAATTTGGAAATTTAAAATATTTTATAATTTTTACCCAAAGTTATTTTGAATTAAAATGCCAGTTAATTAAGCTCACCTGCAATTGTCTTGCGATCCTCATATTCAATATTATTAAAACGATCACGATTTTGTATGGTTTTTAAAAATCTTGAAGTTGTTGTTGGAAAAGATTGATCAGAGAGCGACATATAACGTGCACGTAATTCCAGTGCTTGTATTAACAGTGTAGATGCACGCTCGAGATCCTCTAACGGTACGCCGCTAGTATCTTCACCCGAAATTGTAACACGTTGAAAGTTTGGCACAAAATCGTATTCATCAATTGTAGATGGATCTGCCGCGACATCACCAAGAATACTGATTTTATCGGTTGCTAGACCTCTGAAAAATTCCAAAATATGCAATTAATCACTTTGTTAAATGTATTAAAAATATATACAATAGTTTTTTGCTTTATAACTAATATTTTTTTTATATAATTTATTTGAGAGCTTTTAGCCTTATGGGATATTCCAATTTTTATATGAGAAAGAAACTCAGCTTAAGGAAATAACGCCCAAAAAGTAAAAAAGGAAATAACGCCCAAAAAGTAAAAAACGAAATAACGCCCACAGTAAAAACGAAATAACTTCCAAACTATTTTCTTATAAATTTGGGCGATGATCATTTTGGAAATAACACCTAAAATTTGGGCTTTATTTTGATTTTTTTGTACGTTATTTCGTTTTTACTTTGGCCGTTATTTCATTAAAAAAATAAATAATTCCCAAAGGCGAAAAATGAAATAGCGCCCAAATTATTTTCATGTAAATATATTTTGGGGGCGTTAGGAAATAAGCCCAAAGGAATAACGCCCAAAAAAAAAAAAAAACTAAATAAGTTTAGGCTTTGTTTCGTTTTTTTTTTGGCGATATTTCGTTAAAAAAAAGGAAATAACGCCCAAAAACAAAAAAAAAAAAGGAAATAACGCCCAAATTATGTTTATATAAATAAATTTTAGGCGTTATTTCCGGGATTTATTTTTTTTTTAATTTTTGGGCGTTATTTCCTTGCACCACGAAACTATTGGAAATAAAAGGGCGTTAGGAAATAACTTCCAACTAGTAAGGGTGTTACCTTTGGCCTGGCCAAACATTAAATACCCTACACAGCAGTATTTTGAAAGTTTTGCTTGTATGGGAGGTGCCACGCCCTCTTGTCCAAATTCACCCAATTTTTTCTCAGAGTTTGAACTTATAGTTCTTAGCGTTTGAGTGAAATTTGGTTGGATTATCTCAAAAAATGTTTTCAGTATAGCATTTTGAACTTTTTGCTTATATGGGAGGTGCCACACCCTCTTGTCCGAATTCACCCAGTTTTTTCTCAGAGTTTGAATTTATAGTTCTTAGAATTTGAGTAAAAATTAGTTTGATTATCTCAAAAAACGCTTTTAGTATAGCGTTTTGAAGTTTTTGCTTATTTGGGAGGTGCCACGCCCTCTTGTCCGAATTCTCCTGGTTTTTGTTCAGAGCTTGCACTTACAATTCGTAATATTTATGTGTATTTTGGTTGCATTATCGTGAAAAAAACTCAAAAAGTTGCATTTTTAATATATTTTTTGTATGGGCGGTAGGCGTGTCCATTGACCGATTTCACTCATTTTCAATCCCCCGAGCTAACTTTGACGCCTGTGCACCAAATTTCATTGAATTATCTTGCTTAGTTTTCCCAAAAAGTGTATTTCCACACACAGCCAGCCAGCCACCCAGACAGACGGACATGGCTATATCGACTCAGGAGGTGACGCTCATCAAGAATATATATACAATACTTTTCTATATCTGCCACGCCTCCTTCTCTGCGTTACAAACGGAAGGATAAAGTGAATATACCCTGGGTGTAGGGTATAAAAACAAAAACGAAATAACACCCAAATTATTTTCGTACAAATTTGGGCGCCATATAAAAAATATATTCAAAATTCATCTTTAGGAGTATTTTCACGATAATGCAACCAAAATAAACATAAATACTACGTATCGTAAGAGCAAGCTCAGAGTATATAGTTTGCGAATTCGAACAAGAAGGCGTGGTACCTCCCATACACGTAAAAGATTCAAAAAGCTATACTGAAAGCGTTTTTTGAGATAATCGAATTACATTTTACTCAAACACTAAGAACTATAAATGCAAGCTCTGAGCCAAAACTGGGGAAAATCGGACAAGAGCGCGTGGCACCTTCCATAGAAGAACAATTTTCAAAATACTGCAGTGTAGGGTATTTATTGTTTGGCCAGGCCAAAGGTTACACCTTACTAGTTTTTGTTTTATTTTCTAACGCCAAATGAAGGATTGAAATGCTTGAATAAATAAAATACATAGAATTCTGCGGCCTTAATACTTTGGGATTTAAGATAAGCCATGACTTTTCTCAAATCTTATTCAAATTATTAAAAAAATGCCCTTTGGTTTTTTTTTTTTGCACGACTGTTAAATTCGCAAAAACGACACTCTTTTGTGAAACGTCCGTACACACCTTATTAAAAAAATGTTCACAAAATTTATATTGAATCGTATATATTTGAACCATTCCGACAAAATACACCAAATCCAAATATATATGCCCTTGATCCTATGCAAAATTTTTAAAAGAACCGTCCGAATGAAACGTCCGACACGCAGGATTTACACTATATATTATAGACAATTTTTGCGGCTTTAGGCTTTCGCTTTTATTTTAAATCAAAAACTATTAGATGTAAATTTTGTATGATAATACTAAAGTTTTAAAACTAAACTTAGTCCTATTCTAAAATACTAACTTTATCTAGTATGTATATTTTTGAAAAGATTTTACCTGTACTGCATTGCTGAAATGTCTAAAAAGTTGTAAGCGTCATTCACGAATGACATTATGCGTTTGATGTGAAATATCAAGTCAACGCACAGAAGAACTTAAAAAACTTGAAAAGCGTCAATTACAAATTCCAACTAAAGGTGTTAAAATTAATTGTAATGTCTTGCCATTGCCAATTTACAATAAGCGAATTCCAATTGGCAAGCAACCTAACTAAGTTCCATATTGATGAATGAGTATGACAATGGCGATGGCGATGATGTGTTGTATGGAAGCGCAAGCGTTACGTCGGCAAGCGTATGCTGCGTACATACAGTACTATATATTAGTAACTTTGCGTAAATTAGCCTAGGAAAGTTATTTTGTTGTGTACTTTTCATAGAGCTACTTATAATCATCAAGCTGCATGTTAATGAATGGTCAAATGTCGTGCAACACGGAAATGATATCGAACACGAGAAATGTTTTCCGTTGTACAACTTTTCATTTAGAGCAGCACTATTAATTCTATTACTCATAGCTATTTCAAATTATATACAAATTTTAGCAAAATGTTGATTGGCTTATTGTTGTCTTAATATTAAGTTTGGCTAATACAATTTTTAATGGAGCAATTAAAACTGCCGATGTTCTCAATAGAAATTAGACTACACTACACTACAAAGCTATTTTCCGGCAAACCAAAAAGAAGTTTAATTGAATTAGTGGTTTGCATTATTTTTTTCACTGCCAATCGATTTTTGCGCAAAATTTAAAGGTGCAGCATGGCATGGCATGGCATAGCATAGGAATGTTAATGTTACATAAAAAAAACAAAACTCTATGGTGTAAGGTGTATTTTTCTTTAATTTAAAAATTTAATTTTAAAATAATTTTAAAAAGCCATAAAGCTTTGAAATGCATATATTAGCATGAGTCGTTTTGGCATTCCCACTGTCATTCTTATTGCAAGTTGAGCTTGCTAAACACAGTAATAGCTAAGAAAACTAGGGTGTTCAAAAAAAAAAAAAAAAAACTGAAATTGCTGTCACCAAGCAAGCATCTAGTCTAGAACTTTTAATTTACATCTTTCGGTTGCTAAAGACTTAAATCGTTTTATTACGGCATGATATTATTTGTTATTTTAATCTTTTTTGATAGAAATCACTAGAAACAACGATTAATGTCTTTAAATTTAGTATCGATTTGATTTTCCAGGCCGGGGTTATTTTGAAGATTTTTTAAATTTCCCTCAAACTGCTACTTTTAAAAAAAATTTTAATTATATTTTTGTAATAAATTTTGATTTAAATTTAATTTAAATAATATAAAAATTTAATACATCGCTTTTGTTTAATGCGTGTTACACGAATACTAAGCTCAAATCAAAAAAAAAAAACAAGAGCAAATGTCAAAAAACATAAGTCAGTGTTATCAATTTAACTAAAATATTACCAATTTAGGCTTAGATTCAATAATAAAAATTCAATTTATATTTCTACGAGAAAATGTTATTTTTATAGTTAGAATACATATACCTTAGAACGCAATAGTCATATCTTAAATTTATTTAAACACAAAAAAGTTTTTAATCGGGATTATTTTAAAACTGCCAGCCATTTTTACATACAAAGTAAATTTCTACAGCCTCCTATTAATTTTCTAAAAATTGGTGTAAAGTTGTGGTAGTAGACTCAGTTAAGAAGCCCACAACTAGTCAATAACGAAACATATCTCAAATTTTCAAAATCGTATATGTTTGAGCCGAAAAAAATTACATTCCTCTGAAATCCGAGCTCTGTTTGTGAATCATTTTGACTTCTTATCTAATTTTAACTCATCTTGACGACTTATTTTCATTATGTATCCTCTTTTCAGCTCTGTGTGACCGCGTATTTTGTCGTTGTTAGTATTCAAAAATATGAACTTAATTTGAACTGCCTTAATGGCAAAATATTAGAATAATTTTAGCTTTGTGCACATTTACACACAAATACCTTTCTAATGGTTTATAAATCAAAGTCGTGCTCTATTTCTAACATAGTAAATACGGTAGGACAAATTTGTGTCTTGCGTATTAATATAAGTATAGATTTCAAATGATATTGTACATACGTCTTAATGAGATAAGTCAAAGTTCCCCCATCCATAACTTCTCCAAAAATTATGGAATGTTATTCAAATTATGTTCAAGGATACTGTTAAATACGAAGATCGTCGTGGTATTCTTAAATCAATTCGCGATTTAAGCAGTTTTCCCTTTTTGTGACAGAATTTTGGTGCAGAGTTTTAAGTGTAAGGGAAAAATTTTTCCCAAAATACATTTTCGTTTGAGGTGTTGTTTACTTTTACTTTTTTTTGTGCCCCTTATCCACTCTTAAGCAATGGACACTCAACAAACCTCTAAAGCGATATAAGTACTTAGAATACTTTTTGAAGAAATATTAAAAAGCTCGTGTGGAATCACCCTAATGTAGGCTATTATAGCAATTAATGTCCGTATTTCAAATAAAATCATTGCAATTTATAGTACAACCCCCCATTAATTTTTCAATTTATTTTAATAGAATTTGTTCATTAAAATTAAATGCGTAATTGTTTTTATAAATAGCGTAAACTTACTTTACATTTAGCTGGCGTTGAATTTGTAATTTCTTTTCAATTTGTTCAATTGGAAATTGTGGTACTTCATATGGTGCCGAAATTTCATTCGGAAGTACATCATCGCTGCTATCATCACCTGTAGGTGTCTTTACTTTCTGCGCTGATGGTGTAGGGGAATCGGAACCTGAATTTCAGAAGAAAAGGGGTTGAAATTAAAAGTTTTCAAAAACAAGATTCGGATAAATATAGAGAGAGCAAATTAGTTCTACTTTTGTTTTGACTTGTAGCTAAAACGGCAAATAAGTTAGCATCGCGCAGTAAACGATGTGCTGAGTCCCCACGAAAGAAATTCATTGTAGCTAATTTTATTAAAAAAAAATTAACTTTTATTTTGGGTCAAATGTACGTCTATCTCACGTTATGTGCAAACACTGATTAGACTGCAATAAGTGATGCTTATAATATTTTAAATATGAGTTGTTGCATCTACTTATAATTCAACTTTTATTTTTATTTTATTTTAAATGTTGAAAAATTAATAAATTTTCTAGCGCCGTATCGCCATTCGGCTTTTCATCATGCGGTCAATGACAAAATGCAACCGTGCCTTAAAACAGATAATAAATGAAACTCATTTTCTTATCAAAAGTGAATACAATTTGAACTCTCAAGATGCTTGGTTTAAGAGATAAGAAATGATTATACATATTTGAACAATCCATATATTTTTGTTTCTCTATCAGAAAAAATATGCAATTGATGAAAGTCAAACATCTTCCTTAAATTGATTTCTATAATTTTACTCCTCATTTTTACATTTGAGATACTCCAATCTTCACAAAATCGAGGGATTTACTCAGCTATAGTAGGGCACGGTGCTGAAATCAGCAGCTTGGATAAAATTTTGTTGAGCTCGAATAATTATTTAGCCTGGCGCTTCTTTGACTCAAAACAAAAAAACATTTTTATATTTTTGACCTAGGTTGTCCAATTTCGATCGGAAAAACGGATTTTACACAAAACCAAAACGTCTTACGAAAAAAGTGTGTTTGGCAAAAAATGCTTAGCATTGCCCAAGAAATACGTGCGAATTTTTTCAGAATTTTTTTGGGACATTTTATAATTTTTCAAAAAATGGTCAAAAAAAAATTGTCAAAAAAGTTCAAAAAACTTCTGAAAAAATTCACACGTACTTCCGGGACGATGCTAAGCACTTTTTGCCTAACACACTTTTTTCGTAAGACGCTTTGGTTTTGAGTAAAATTCGTTTTTCCGATCGAAATTGTATTAAAAAACCGAAAAATGTCGACAAAAAAAAAAAAATGGGCCGAGACAACTTAGGTCAAAAATATGAAAAAGTTGTTAATTTTGAGTCAAAGAAGCGTCAGACCAAATAATTTTTTGAGTTATAAAGGTAATAAATTTTGATGTTTAAGCACGTGGAAAACACAAATTTACATAATTTCCCGGAAAAATTGGGGACCCATTTTGATATGTTGTTCAGGGAAAAATTCTCAATCGATTGGTATGATAGACTTTGGAATTAGTGCAAGACTCGAATCTAATTTGACTGGTCTATTAAATATAACAATTACTTAAAAAAAATGTATTAAGTTGTAAAGAGCTAAGCTTATATTCTAGTCCACAGTCTTAACTAAATATGTGATTTATGTACTAAATTCCCTTATTTTACATCAATTCGTTTTACGCGAGTTTCATTAGAGCTAATCGCATACTCATACCAAGTCCTATGACAACCAAATTATTATTACATACATACACTTTTTTTTACAAAACGATAAAACTTACAGGAATCACAATCGATTCTATTGTGAATCTTAGAAGGTTGTTTTGGAATTATAGGTGGAATTTTATCATATGATCTGGTGTCGCTATCTTGTATGGAATCAATAGAATCTTGTGAATGTAAATATCCTCGTGCACTCATTGTGATTATAAATTAAGTCGCAGAAGTGTTAGATAACAATTGGACAAATTTTTTCTTATTAATATTGTATTTATTTAATTTTTGTAATCGATGTATTTTGTTGTACTTTTTGATGATTTTGTTTTCCTTTTTTTTAACAATTTAAAAAAAGCTACTAAATTTATGTTTTCGATTTGAGTGATTTTATACGACAATAGTTTTTCATTACTTTAGCAAAACCACTTGAGTTTTTCGATAATGTTACGTTCAAGGCAATTTTCTAACTAAATCTTTATAATTCACACACCTCAGATGCACAAGTCACCTCTTTTCGCTTTAGTTAAGTTTTCATTCGCTTTTTCGCTTTTGTTTGTTATATTTATAACGCTAGATATTTATTTGTTCTGTTATAAACAAACAAATTACATATATAGGTATCATTACTTTTTGCGGCTGTTAGATAAAGCACAGCGTACCTAATTTAGACAGTTCTAACAAAAAGCACGATTAATACTTGTTCAGTTAACACTTATCAGCTGTTTTTCGTTCTTTTCAGTTGGCATTTAATTTAAAAATCAATTTGGGTAAAAACACAAAGAGTGTTTTTTTTTTCATAATGCAGAAGTAAAGCCTCTAGAATCACCGCCCATTGTCAGATTTTGCCGAGATTTTTTCTCGACTATTTACTCAGAAAAATTTCATATTTTTCATACACTTTGTTTAACTTCAGTTAACTTTAGAAATAAACAAACTTTTAAAACTTTTTTGAAAAAATTGAAGTGTATCCTATCTCAAATTTGAGCAAAGATAGGATAGTTTACAATGAATTTTTGTTTCAGAAGATTCGACAGGCAGACTGAAAACAAGAATTTACCTTACAAAACGCTTAGGATAAAAGTAGATATGATGGGAATAATTCGAAAATAAGTTTTGGAAACAATTAGCGTAGTCCCCGACACCTCACATATGTAAGTTTAAGGCACATTTTTATGAAAAAAATTTATTGCACGAATCGATAGGGAATTGTTGAAGAAAAATTTTGGACTCCTTCTTAGGGGTTTTGGACCCATTTATCTTAACAAATTTACTAAACTAATCGATAGTGTGACTAGGTATGTTTTTGGTGTTTGTCCGTATGACCATATATCTCAATTCAGAAGAGGTATTCTGTGTTGTGGATTCTCAACAAACGTTAGTTAATATTCATGCATAAACTCATTTACTCTTGCAGTCCTAGTTATTTATTTGATAAACTTCAATTTGGCCAGTCATCTAGATCACTTAAGCTTATTATGACTAGGTATAACTATCTTTACTCTAGCCGATTGTTTTTCATTAGTACCATTGGACTATGGAGTTCTTTGCCTCTTAACATAAGGCGATTAGTCTCTAGAAGCGGCTTTAAACAAACAATTGACAACCATTTTTGAATGTTGAATTTTTCTAATTTTTTGTTTTAAATTATCTTTTTTTTTTCTTTATACGATAGATTTTAATTAATGTATTTTAATTCTAAGTTTCTAGTATTGTTCCTGCATTTGCTCCACTATTGATGTACTATTAAAGATTTAAAGTCTTATTGTACAATATAATTTTTTTATAATTAAAAAATTAATAGTTTTGGTCACATTAAAAAAAAAAAAAAAAAAAAAAATGTATTGCAACAGTCGATAGTGAGAGGTTGAAGAATAATTTTACTAACTGTCAGGGGTATACCCAACCCTTCTTAGGAGTTTTGGTCCCAACCTCTTTCTATCAAATGGTGTAAATTTTTTTTTTTTTAATTTTTTTAAAAACATTTTCTAAAAATGTTCTTCAACCTCTCAATATCGAATGGCGCAGTAAAATTTGTTTGAAAAATGGCATCAAAACTTATTTTCGTTAAAGCTAGGACCGTGATATTTTTTCATAAGATTCTTCTGATGGTGTAATGTAATAAAACAAGAAATTTGAAAAACGCGATTTTTGAGATAGGATAGTTTACAACTGACACGACGATATGGCCTTTGTGTTTTCATGTGGGCGGTGCCACGCCCGCAGCATCGGTATTTATGAAATTTGGTATGGAGACCGTGTAAACACTAAGAAACGATAACATGACCATTGTGTTTTAATTGAAATGAAAAAAAAAAAAACCGTCTCATGACTAAGCCGCTTAATCGTTTTTTATGAAATTTGGCATGGAGATAAAATGCACTGTAAGAAAGGATGTTAAAAACTGTTTGTTTTTTAGCTGGCGATATGGTCCAATTTCGGCCAGAAGACAAACAAATAAAAAGTTAACATTTTTTCATAGCAATTAGATAACTCATAAAAGATTACTTTTATTATTCAGTAAAATATATGAGCCGTTTATTTTTAAAGTGGCCTAAGTTAATTTCGCGGCAAAATATGAATTAGCAGGGATTTTGTTCAGAACGAATAAAATTGAATTCTGTCTTTACAGAAAGTTTACCACATTGTGTGAAATTAATGGCGTTGTGTTTAAAAAATAGTATCGGGCAAAAAACCGATTATTACGGCACATAATGTGAATGACATTACTTTTGCCCCGAAATGGACTTAGGCCACTTTCACAATAAACGGCTCATATATAAAACCAAATTTTTCATAAATCAATTGCTTACTTTAATTAGATTTCCTATTGATGTTTTTTATTTAGAATTTTTCTTCCAAATGGTTTCTAACTAAATTGGAGCGTCAGCGTTATTTTCCTGTCAAAAATTTCTCATGTACATTCAATTTGTATGGCGCATACCGAAATTGCCAACGCTTAACGCTGAGCTATTCGAATTTCCAATTTTGACAAAACGTTATGGAGTGAAGTTAGCTGCAGAAAAGTAAAAAAAGAAACAACAATGTGATTTTGACAAACAAATGACTTCAACGCAACGCTCTTTATTTCGGTATGGCGATTGATTCTTTTGTGTAACGTTAAATAACGCAACGCCTGACGCTCCAATTTAGGTATGGCAGTAAAGGAATACTTTATGTTATGATTATTTGTTTTCACAAGTTATTAGTGCTCATTATAAAATATTCTATCTTGTTGCACTTAATACATACATATGTATCTATGTATAAACATAAAAATATAGGGCTTTTGTAAATAAAAACAAAAGACAGTTTCATATATAAAAAAAAATTAACTAACTTTGAAATTTTTAAAATTGTACTCCTTTGCTATATGTTTCAATTTAATATCTCACATTCTACAAAATGCACATACTTGGCAAAGCAGCCATATCTTTAAATCATATTGTAAGTTTTGGATTCATCCCCTCAACCAAACAAAAAACCTTTGGCAAATATTCAAATTTAATAAATGCACACAACGCACATCATTTTAAAGAAAGCATAATATGCATTGAAGCAGAATAAAATCGATAATACAAAAATTATCATCCGCAAATGCATAAAAATATGAAACTGAAGCTTTCTTATTAAAACCGCCCATACACTGACGCAGTTTTAATACAAAAATTCAAAATTTCTCAACTAAACAGACAATTAATTAAGCGAAATCTTGCAAAATTGTTTACCCAAAGAACAATAATTAAGTGCAAACGCAAAACGCTTTTGCGTTGTGTACAATAATTGTTGAAAATATCAAGTCATCGAAAGTTTGTTGCCCTTCACTGTCACTAAATTGTGTCTATTTGAAATTATTGGTCCAATATATTTTTAGCAAAAAGCAAATGTATGTATATGCGAATGAGTTGACGGCTTTTAAAATCTTGCCATAATTTTTTTAGACAATTTAATAAAAACAAAATATGATGACTCAACATATGAATATCAACAACAAAGGAAAAACAATTTGAAATTGTTGACAAAAGCGCGATAATATATGCATTTTTGTCAAGACTATACAATTGAATATGTACATACATATCCCCATTCATGCAAATACATAGTTACTTTCTAAACTCGAAAACAAAGACTAATTTTAAACTATTTAGGTGAACGATATGATGAGTACTCTACGATAAATACCTAAATTTGACCCGACGTTTTTCGTACATATTTATATGATTTCTCAAGAATCTTTTCAAATTATCAGATCGCTGCATGTATTAAAAAATCAATGGACGGACAGACATCCAGACAGACAGACGGGTATGGGTTTACCTACTCGGGATCAGGAATATATGTACTTTTCCATACCTATCACGTCTCCTTCTCTGTATTACCAACCGAAGGACAAAGTAAATATATCCAGGGTGTAGGGTACAAACATATTTCATATCGCTATACAGTTTTTAAAGTCAAAACTTTATCATGACAAATATTATTTTTTACGGTTTAAAAGGTGTTTGCTTCTAAGGAGCGCTGATCACCTGCAATGTTTACTAAATTCGCTATGGTCAGTAAACTTATTTCAAGTGTACGCTTGTGTAATTGTTTCGAATTAGCGTGACAAAATAATTGCTTTACAATTGAGGAGTGCCGAAAGAATAGATAGTATACGCTTTAAATTTGGATGACAATATGTTCATTACCACATTACACTGCTTCATGTGGTTATCTTTTTGCTTTCAAATAGGTTTAATAGTTACAAGGATACAAAGTAATAATTCTGGTGCAAAGAGAGCCCATACTTTTGTAAATAATTTTGTGTAGATCTTGAGAAAGAGAAAACTTGGACGAATGGGGCCAACACCATTGGAAAGAGCATACAATTTTTCATAAAAAATTTCATAATAATTTTTTTCCTGCTAATTCGATAGTTTTTTAGCTGTCTAGCAAAACAATAAAATAAAAATGACGCAGTCTAATGCACATGACATGTATGAACTTAACTTTTGAAATTCAAAAAAATAAGGATGGATGGAAATTGAATGTTCTAAAAGATTAAAAGGTTTGAAAGTAATTTCATCGAATTATCTTGCTCCCAAAAAATATTAAAATGATTTCAACGGACAGACATTCAGATAAACGGAAATGGCTATATAGACTCAGGAGGTGACGCTGATCAAGAATATATGTACTTTTCCATACCTGCCACACCTTCTTCTCCGCGTTACAAACAGAAGGACAAAGTGAATATACCCTGGGTATAGGGTACAATATTAATGATCCTGTATGATTTGTTAGAGATATGTAGCTATTAGTTTAGACTTATACATACCTATATATATTTATAGCAAAATCTGAAATACTTACATGTACATACATATGTACAAAGATAAGAATAATTAATGAAAATAACTAAGTGTATGATAATATTTTAATTTATACCTTCCTACCTATATTTAATGGCCAATAATAATTTAAGTTGTATTTCGCAATATTGTTGGTGTTCGTTTTACTTTTTTTAACATAAATCATACATTTTTTTGTTTGATTTACTATGATAGGTACATACTTATTGATTGCACCTTGGCTATTTTGCACTATGCCACGACACACAAATTTAGGTGCGTCATTCACACTTATTTCAAAGGAACACCTTTCCCAACCTCCACACATTTCTTACGATTGTAATGCTTCATGCTTCATACATATGTACGTGTTATTCTTTACCTGATTTTTCTTTGTTGACCATATCATTGATGTTGGCAAACATGGTTTGGTCATTTCCCATTTCCATATCCATCTCCATGTCTACATCAAAGCCAAAGCTTCGATAACCTTTGACATTCAATGCGTCCGAATAATTTTGCATTTTTGCTGTTGTAGTTGTTATTGTATGTGACCACTCACTTTTTTTGTTTTTTTGGTAAAATTCCAACAAAGATAGCCTTCTAAATATATTCTTTGTTTTTATTAAATGCGTTTGTTTCTCTTTGTTTCTGGAACACTTGTGCGTTTATTACTTTTACAACACTCTCGTATTGATCTTAATTTTTATATTTTTTTTGGAATTTTGCCACTTTATATTACGTTTCACTTTAAGTTAACAGTGTTTTTTTTTTTTTGTATTTTTGTTTTTAATTATTTTTTTAAAAATATAAACAACATTCTCTAAACTTTTTTATGTGCGTATTCCAAAGATAATCAAAAGATATGAAAGTAGCTCTGCCGACGGCCTCTGCCCACACGTATTGTCTGTCAGAGAATATGTGAGGCACGTTCAAAACTATGTTGCCATATGTTATAACGCAAAATTTCAGGAATTTTTGTTTAAGTTTAGGGTATTCTTAGGCGATTAAGATAATTGTAAGGGATTCACTTGGGAATTAAATGAACATTAAAAAATATAATTTTCTGTTATCTTAATGAAAATAAATATAAAACCCAGTGATTAAAATTGCTTCAAAACTCAATTAAAACATACTAAAAACACTGTGCGTCACAATTTTTTTAATTTGAATAATATCAGGCTTTTTGAATTTTTTACTCAATCTGTTGTTACCAAAATGATTTGGATGCCCTACTCGTCAAGAGTTTAAAATTCTAACTTAGAAGTGGAAAAAACAAGGTTTTCATTGTTTTTAAGTTATAAGTCAAGTTAAGGAATTTTTATTCATAAAACTTTAAGGGAATTTTTTAAAGATTCCTTTTTTACGCTTGATATTTGATAGATAATTGTATTTTATTTAGAATATGTTTTTACAAAGAAACATTTTTTTGGGTAATGAAATACTTAAACTGACATTTCAAGTAAAAGGATTGTGATTGCTAAAACATAGCAAATAAAAAAATAACAAGCATTTATAAAACAATATAAACCTGTGTATAAATTTGTGGCATTTTGACAAAACAACCTAACTCGAAATTAGTAACGTTTAGAAGAGCTAAAAAACTGTTTTACTGCTTTTCAATAATGTGGCACAATTTCGTTGATCCAGCGATTAATCTACCCTTTCAATAAATTTTTCCTTATCTTCAACTGTCAACTGTCAGCTGTCAATTCCTTTTCTCCTCTGGTTAGCAAAACATCACCGCACGAATGGCGCTAAGTTCAAATCTTGCGTGTATTATGGGACAGCCTTGTATCTCTGGATCTAGAAACCATAGAGATACGGTGATTACACTTAAAGTAGCGTATTTAAATTTTATATTTATGACTTAAGTCCTGGAAAACTGTCTTATCTCGAGTTGTTTTGTCGGAAGTCCACATAAATAAAAATAGTATTCTCTCATTTTCTTAACTTTTTCGGTTAAAACATCTTGAAATATTAACGTTACAAATAGTTTTTTCGGCGAACTCGGTTGCAGCATCAAAAAATACGTCAAAACTGACTTGTCTCATTTTTTTTATTATTTTGTTTTTTAATTTTTTGTAATTAATTTATGGGTAAGAGCTTCTCCATCATAGAAAATCAAAAGAACCCAAGGGGAAAAGTAGTGCTTCAAAAACCCTTCTGAAGTGCATCCTTTTCACCAATAAGCGCTTCCGCTCCGTAAGAACAATACTTTCTTTTTAACATTGCATGTCATAGGATGTAAGCGAGCAAAAGCTTACCGCAGCCTTACCAAAAAAGAGTTTTTAAAGCGCTTATATGTAATGCTGCGGTAAGCGTTTTTTCAATAAAATTTAAAAAAAGAAAAAAAAAAGAAAAAAAAAAAAAAACTGCCCGCGCCAGGATTTGAATCCACGACCCGCCGCGTGCTAGATATGTTTTTTCTTACATTTACCAACCCTTTAGACCGCTCCACCAACGCCCGATGATATGAAGAGGTATTAAATTTGTATTTTAAGCAAATGTTGTCCTGCAGCATTACATAGAATCATTGTGCAATCAGTTTCAATTCAAGTAAGCAAAAGTAAATAAAAATGAGAAATTAAAATAGAAAAGTGAAATAAAAAAGGTTGAATAAAAAATATTTTAATAAAAAAAAAAATAAAGCAAAAACAAATAAAAAAACGAAAAAAAAAATTCACCCGGGCTGGGTTCGAACTCACGTTGTTCTTACTGCAGCCTTATATGGAATCATTGTGTAATCAATTTCAATTTGGTTAAACAAAAGTAAATTAATAAGAGAAAGGAAAATAGAAAAGTGAAATAAAAGATGTTGAATAAAAAATATTTAATTAAAAAAAAAAATAAAGCAAAAAAAAGTAAAAAAAAGTAAAAAAAAAAAATCTCTCGGGCTGGGTTCGAACTCACGTTGTTCTTACTGCAGCCTTATAAAAAATCATTGTGATAGTGCTTCTAAATTTCTATGGGGACAAGCACTTTTGAAGTGCTTGGATCAGAAGCGCTAGAAATTTTTCCTCTTGGGAAGTGAAACAACCAACACTATTACAAAATAATTATTTGGTTGTATTAGTAGTTTTGAAATTCAACTTGCTGTGGTGACTTATAGAAATGTGGGCTTACCACTTAGGGTGTTTTGTCCCAAATTAGGAAGTTATTTGAATTTTTTTTAACATTATAACAAATTTTCAAAATATATAGGGCAATATCTTGAAAGTAAGTGAATGATATTATAAAATTAATTAAATAAAGATATGTTTAATAGTCCGGGTGCCCACACTTAAAAAAAATCTTATAGAATAACAGGCTGAAACTTTCATAATCGCTTAATTACATTGAGACCTACAAACTTTACCATTGTGACAAATACGTCGAGTGGGGCGTTTTGGCTGTGGCAGCTGTCAAACATGTCAAAGTTATGACCCCCCCTGGACTGATGAATAACTGGTTAATTTTTTGTGAATCCACAGTTTTTTATTATTATTAAATGATAAAACAGTCGACCTACAAAAAGAGGGGGTCGTTTGGCGGGGCCTACGCGCTCAACATATAATAGTTACACCTACCAACGAATTAATAAATAGCCAGCTAATTCTTTCAGAATTTGTTGTTTTTTCATAGTACTGTCACGCAATTATATTGACCTACAATTTGAAAGGGCCGTTTTCCTCAACCTACACCCTAAACCCCTAAAAGTCATACATGTTTAGGGCGTAGGTTGAGGAAAACGGCCCTTTCAAATTGTAGGTCAATATAATTGCGTGACAGTACTATGAAAAAACAACAAATTCTGAAAGAATTAGCTGGCTATTTATTAATTCGTTGGTAGGTGTAACTATTATATGTTGAGCGCGTAGGCCCCGCCAAACGACCCCCTCTTTTTGTAGGTCGACTGTTTTATCATTTAATAATAATAAAAAACTGTGGATTCACAAAAAATTAACCAGTTATTCATCAGTCCAGGGGGGGTCATAACTTTGACATGTTTGACAGCTGCCACAGCCAAAACGCCCCACTCGACGTATTTGTCACAATGGTAAAGTTTGTAGGTCTCAATGTAATTAAGCGATTATGAAAGTTTCAGCCTGTTATTCTATAAGATTTTTTTTAAGTGTGGGCACCCGGACTATAATGTTTTTGTAAGGCAGAAAATCATTTTCGTTTTTATTATCTCGAAATGATAATATTGGGCAACATTGTAAGAAATTTAATTTGACATTTCATTTCACCTAACGTTTGTTTACATTTTTCGCCCAACAAATTGCAAAATATAGTTTTTTTTTTGCTTGGAATCTTTGCGGAAATGTCAGGAGAGTATTGCATATTATATTTAATATTTCAACTTTCCTTTCAGACTTTTTAAAATGCCGAGAAGCTGCATATTGGGATGCGAAGGATTTGTCTCGCTACACAAGTTCCCGGACAGGATTAAGCAGATTGAAAGGTGAGTGCATTTACATATACAAAATATAGAAAAGTATGTGCAAGATAGTAGCAGAGGCGCTTGTGTCCAAAGTGCAATCTAATACAAACAACCTGCCGGTTTTAAACTTTACACCCAAGGTGTATTCACTTTGTCCTTCCGTTTGTATGTAAATACATTCTTGACCAACGCGTTACAGCATCACCTCCAAAGTCAATATATACCTGTTTGTTTGTCTGTCTATGAAAAACATTTTTGCATACTTTGGAAGCAAGGTAATTCAATGAAGTATTGAACACAGTCTGCATCGTAAAAGTTACCTCCCTCGGGGGAATGAAAATATGATTAAAAACGCAATATTATGACCATTTACTTATGTAATTACTTTCAATGTAATCGGGTATGTTCTCAATTGCGATTTCGATCGGAATCGGAATGGAATCAATCCGAAGGTGCTCTGGGTTTCCATATTGAACACTACCTCGGAATTACATTTCAGTAAATCTTATTGAAACAAGTAGCCAATTTTATTTATTGCAATAAAGTTTCGATACTATTTTGCATTTTGAAACGCAGAACGCCTTAAGTTCGATTCCATTTCAATTTCGATCGAAATCCGAATTGAGAACATGCCTGAATATAAATTATAATAATAAATATTCAGGCATGTGAAAGTGGAATTGGGAACAGGGCGGATAAGCTTTTTTTTTCATTTTTAAGTTAAATTTTTGGAAAGCTTCTTTTAATAAATAAAACTAGATATTTACCGCGTTATAATTATTAAGAGTGATTCAAAAAAAATTAATTCGTAATTAAAAAATTTTATGATTTTTTAAAAAATTTTCAAATTCCGAATACTTTTGTGAGCCTCTGTATGTCCTGTATGTCTGTAGTATGACAATACTCTTACATGTTTATGATAGGCTAAAGGAGTATGTTGTGAAAGTGCGATAAAGCTACGGGATATAAAACAAAATAAAACTTATATTAACTTGCATGGTTTTTTATCCCTTACTTAAGAAATATTTTATTTACAGCCTTTTTTTGCTAATTGGCTAAGAAGGCTATTAGCTGCAGTAGCTAAACTCGATTATTATTATTATATCGACGGCTTATATTCAATACACTCTATCTACAAAAACACAATTTTTCAGGAGAGCAAAAAAACTGTTTTATTCGCTATTTTTTATAGTGTTAATCAAACGAAGTACTACGATATTAATTAAAAAGAGCCACTAGATGCTTCAAATAAAAAAATTTAAAAAAACCTTGGTTATTCGTCTTATTATAGCAGATAGAGGATATTGCAATTCAAATATAATATAAAATGTGTGTTCAAACAAGCAGATAGAGCCTATTGCACAATAATAAAAACCAATTTTTTTATGAATTTTTTATTAATTGATGGTTTTTTAGCAAAAGAAAACTCAAAATAGGTTAGGCGCCTGGCGGACTTGAGAATGCAAAATATGATAACCGAAACCTGAGCTCAGATTATTATAGGTCCTTATTTTCGCCATTTGGAGCCGATTGACGGCCGTTTGTCATGACCTTGTATATAACGGCCACCCAATAAATATAATAAAGTGAAAAATCTTTCATTTTTCATAAGTAGATAGAGGATATTGCATTTCACAAAATCGATTGCTGTAGAAGTGAATTTCTTTAAATGGAAAAAAGTAGCTCTGGAAGCAAATTTTTCGTTTGGAATTAATATCATAGATGCTATTTGTCTCAATAAAGGTTTTCGTGAAAATTGTAGATAGAGGGTATTGAATATAAGCCGTCGATATTATACCATAGCGAAGCATTTTACCAAATCATATAATTTGCGCCAAGTAGCGTTAGTAATATGATAAATTTTATTTTCGTAGGGCGTGGCACTGCCCATTTTTTCATTGATCATTTTTTTTCCAAATGCCCTTTGCATATGTACCAAATTTTGTCTATCTACGTCAAGCAGTTTCTGAGATATGATGAATCAACATTCAAAGGGGCGTGGCACCGCCCATTTTTCTAGTGAAAACTATTTGTTCTAATTGTCTTAGCATATGTACCCAATCATATCTAAGTGCTGCAAATATTGTCAGAGAAATAATGAATTTATTTTTTTGAGGGAGTGGCTCCGCCCATTTTTCCAGTGAACATTATTTGTCCTGATGATTTTTACATATTTACCAAATCTCATTTATCTAAGTCTAAGGGTTTCGGAGATATGATTAGCTGATTTTTTGGGGGGCGTAGAACCGCCCACTTTTTTAGCATATAACTTAGCCTTTTTTTGTACTAGCATAATATAAAAACTTCTTTAAAATCGGTTACTTAGTTTCCGAGTTAATAAGGGACAAATACACAAACAAACAAAATCTAGTTTTTATTAAGTAGATTTTCGTTTATTCCTCATAACTTGAAAACTATAAAAGATAGCGCAAAATTTTTAACATTTTTGAAATTAGCGGGGTCAAGTTATTGAAAATTGATACCCATTTTGAAAAAAAAATTCGGACCACGCCCCAACTTTGTATGGGAGGTAGGCGTGTCCGTCGGCGGATTTTGTTCGTATTCGCAGAATTTTATTATTTTAATGTAAAAACCATCTGTACCAAATTTTAATAGCCTACCTCTATTATTACTATATATGACCGCCGCACAATGGGAGATTGTGGCCATAAATAGGTAAAATTTGAAAGTGCTATGGATTTCAAAAATTTTTACGCCAATCGTCAGATAATACTTAGGGACGGAAAAAAAAACTATAAAAGTTTAAAATTTTGTTTTGGTTTAGCAACACAGTGAGCCCAAAGTTGGACTTTAAACAGAAAAAATGCTCTACAGAACTTCTAAAATTACGCACTGCTGGATAAACGCTCTAGTTAATTTGTTTTAAGCCCGATCCACTAATGTAGCATATCGTTAGAAAGTATATTGTTCCTACTTTGTTAAAAATATAATTTTTTTTTTGCCGCTTTTATGTGAATTATAGTGATTTTTCAAATATTTAAAAAAAAATGGTAAAAATGGAGAAATTGCAAACTTTGACATTAAAAAAAAAAAAATACATTTTCTGATTTTCATTATTTTCCAATATAATATGTAGCCAAGTATGCTTAATCGAAATGCAAAGTCCCTACTGCTTTTTTTGAGAACTTTTTTTTCTATGAATTTTTTCCTGTAGCAGTTTTTGAGAAAAAAAATATTTTTATTTCTTTACATTCTGCAACGTTTTACAATATATTTATCAATTTTAAGCTTACAGTCTTCTTAAATTCCAAAAAAAATAAAATTTTTAAGAGAAGGGTGACAGGTAAGGGGTATATTTCCTCCTTTTAATCCCCCTTGGGACTCACCCTTTCTTAAAATAAGCCAAGAGCATATTGAATTTAGTAATAAATGATGATTTGTATCAGAAATCATACAAAATTCCGACTCAATATTTTAATTATAAACTAAATTTTTTAACCTTTGTTGTTGGATAATTTGGTAGGTCATATAAAATCAAATTGACTTTCAGTCAACTTCGTTATAGTATTGGTTGTGGTGCTGATGGCTAACGTACGTATCTATCACACAATGCATTGCAATCCACACGAAAGGTTTCCCAGTCAAATTTTTACAAATAGTAAAAACAATTGCTAATTTTTAATATGGTACAGTAGAAAATGAAATTAAAAAAAGCCAAAACCGAAAAATTTCTATGACTATGTTTTTTTTACCTATGCATTTTGCCTAATGTAAATCATTATCTGTTCAAAACAACAAAAATAATAACGTATTTTCGGAGGTATTGATAAGTTAATTTTTTGGTAGGTGTGGCACTGCCCATTTTTCTAGTGCGGATTATTTGTTCTGATGGTCTTTTAATATGCACCAAATAATATCTATCTTCGTCAAATATTTTCAGAAACATGATGAATTTTTTTTTTTTGAAGGCGTGGTACCGCCCATTTGTCCGATGGACATTATTTGCCCTGATGATTCTTACACATTTACCAAATCTCATTTATCTGCGTCAATTTAATGGTGCAACTCCAAAACGAGGCAAAAGTAATGTCATATAAATTATGTGCCATAACGATCGGTTATTTGGTCGATATCATTTTTTCAACTTAATCTCAACAATTCCATATCATCAAGTAAATTTTTCGTGAAAACAGATATCAATTTTATTCATCCCTAACTAAAAATCAGCCATTCCATTCGTTAAAAACAATTAAGGTAATAATTCTTAGCAATATTGAAGAAATAAATTTTTTTTTTAAAGTCATTAAGTTTAGTCATTTGTTAGAAATGAATAAAGTTGGGCTCGGTTTTCGCGGAAAATTAATTTGATGGTGTAAAATTCATGAAGTTGAAAAATAGCCTATTACTATGGCACATGATGTATGGGCTTATTCCACTTTCAAAAAAGCAATTCAAATGTCAATATTATAACGAAAACTCCTCGCTCTGTAGTCTGTTCTCAGGAAACTGTTATACACAATAACCATAAGTCACAAAATCTGTTTCAAAACAAACTAGATGCCATTATTAAAACTTCTTCACCTTCTGTTAAAACTTCACCAACTGTAATTGGGGAGATACCTAAAAATCCCCACCTCGAAAAACTCGTCACTTCATATCGTCAGGTTAAATGGCTATTAATCGCATTCCAAAACAAAAGTTAACATTTCGTCAGAAATGTGCAAGATTAGACTTCACGGAAAAATATCAATTCTGGGCGACGAAAAGTGGAGAAAAGTAATATTTCCTTGATGGTCTTAAAAGGTTTTAGCATGATAAGCGCACAAAAAAGGAGCGGATGCCACGATTGATATTTTTTTTGAGAAGTCTTATCTTGCACATTTCTGACGAAATGTTAACTTTTGTTTTGGAATGCGATTAATAGCCATTTAACCTGACGATATGAAGTGACGAGTTTTTCGAGATGGGGATTTTTAGGTATCTCCCCAATTACAGTTGGTGAAGTTTTAACAGATGCGATTAACATACTAAAGGCTTTTTTCTGCTTTTAAAACCGGTTGCACACGGCTCACTGATACCTTGAGGTTAAATAAACGTCTAATTTATGCCGGGCTATTTGATTTATTTACTTTATTTATTCCAATTTTCATAAAAATCGATGGAGCGGCTTAGCTGTGAGAGCGTTTTTTCCACTTAGGAGCGTGTCACCGCCCACTTTAAAAACAAAGGTCATATGAGGGGTATAGAAACAAACGCCACAATCTCCATGTTTTCATGAACGTGTCTGATGGTGTTTGATCATAAGCTATTATCAAATGCAAGTAGAGGCACTATCATAAAGTTATAGTAACAAAGGTGACAATCTCTCCTTTATTCATGGACATGTTTGATTGTTGCACTTGATGATAGCTTGTGATTAGATACTTTCATGCGGCGTTTGTTTCTATACCCGTCATATTATCGCTGCTTAGTGTTAACCCTATCTCCATACCAAATTTCATAATAATCGATGCAGCGTCATCGCCGTGGGAGCATTTTTTCCATTAGGTACCGCCCACTTTTAAAAAAGGGAAAATTATGTGCAGTGCTCCTCTTCACAACCTTTTCAACAGAAAAATAAAAATCAAGCGAATAAACAGATTTCGTTTGCCTATTTATATAATGATGATGAACTTAAATATAAAAATACTGCATCAGCGAGCATCTTAAACAGGGTTTTTTAAAGTTTACATAACTAATTGTTTGTACATAAGAAATTGTAATATTTTTGTACAATTAATTTTTGAATAGAATTAATAATAATTCTATAATAATAATAAATAATCCAAATCTTTTGCAGGCGCAAAAATGTTCGGAAGAAACACATTTTCATGGAGATTTACAATGCACTAAAGTATCTGCCGAATTGAAATGTGCTAAAAGTTTAGTTAGAATAACAGAATGCAACATTGCAAGAACAAAAGTAAGTTGCTTTCTTTATTTCTTTTTTCATTTAAACTGAATTTTGTACCATTTCTAATCAATTTTTTTTTCTTTTCTTGAACGAATAATGTATCTTCGTCAGCAAATTCGTCGAATAGTGGAATCAAAATCACATAATTCATTCATGTCAGATGACCTATAGCCAATTTAAAAAATATGAATAAACTGTATTAAATCGAAATAACTAAATAGCAACACTACAATAAACACATTCATACAGACACACATCAAAAACTACAGAGAAATGAAAAAGAAAAAAAAAAACTCTTAATAACAACCACAAACTAAAATAATAAAGTTACTACGTTAAAGTAAAAAATTATTATTATTATTATATATATAAATACAAAAAACAAAAACAAAAAAAAAAAAAAAAAAATCTACACAAAAAAGTAATGAATAATTATAGTTATATTATAATTAGTAATTATGAATTAATAATAAAACAAAAATTAATTTAAATAAAAAAAAAAATTCTCAAAAAAATTATCGTAATTTAGAAAACCTCGATGGAAAACAAATCAGCACAATCAAAATAGAGCCTTTTTTTATAATTATCACTAGAATGCGTTAGATAGATTATTGTGTATGATGCATAAAAAATTGGCTTCTTTTGCAAATATCCCTTGGTTAATTTTTATAAAGGGTTTTTCAATAGGGACGCTACAAAAGTAGACCGATAGGGACTGCAAACGACGCCATATTTTTCCCCGTTGTCTTGACATTTCTCTTCAGTAAGGTTTGTCATTTCATCATGGAAAGATACACGAGGTGAATATATATACAGCGAGCCTTAACCAAAATAAAGTTTTATATCAACCACGTCAAATTCGGCGTATGCAGGATTATTCTACTTAAAAACACTAATTAATAACTGTAAATAAAAGTTTCGTACCTGATCGTCTGAAAAAGATATTGCATTTTTACAAATTTTTTTTCTTTGAGTGCATTTATTTTCATATTGATAGAAATTCACAAAAAAATTTTGTGCGTCCTGCATATGACATCCAATATAGTCAAAAATCGTGATTTTGCACTTTATTAGCATTTTAGGTTAAGATATCTCCGAGAAAAAAAAGATATCGATATTGGTCTGATTGTGGCTTAAAATTACCTTGTCTTGTTATATAACTTCAAAAATAGGAAAAAATAGTGTCCTTTAAACTTTTATCTAAGGATATCTCAAAACTCAGACGTAATATAGCAATTCTAAGACCGGATTCAGATTAAGCATCAAAAATCCCATCTGGAATGGCTATTAGTTTTTCTGGTTTTTGTTTGTGTTTGTCTTAAATACGAAAAAACCGATTTTTTTAAAAAAAGCATACAAAATAGTTTAAAATTCAATATCTCCTGAATGGAATCAGTTAGGATTTTTTGGTTTGCAGTTTTTAAATTTAAAAACATACAGAAAATTTTGTGCATACTCAGTTTTTTATCTTTTTCTTAAAACAATATGAAAATAAATGCACTCAAAGAAAAAAAATTAATAAAAATGCAATATCTTTTTCAGACGATCAGGTACGAAACTTTTATTTACAGTTATTAATTAGTGTTTTTAAGTAGAATAATCCTGCATACGCCGAATTTGACGTGGTTGATATAAAACTTTATTTTGGTTAAGGCTCGCTGTGTAGTAAGGGTGTAAAATTTGGCCTGGCCAAACATTAAATACCCTACACTGCAGTATTTTTAAAATTTTGCTCATATGGAAGGTGCTACGCTCTCTTGTCCGAGTTCACCCAGTTTTTGTTCAGAGTTTGGATTTATAGTTTTTATTGGCTGAGTGAAAAACGTTTTCAGCATAGCGTTTTAAAGCTTTTGCTTGTATAGGAGGTGCCACGCTCTCTTGTCCGAATTCGTTCAGTTTTTCCTCAGAGCTTGCGCTTACAATTCTTAGTATTAATGCGTATTTCGGTTGCATTGTCGTGAAAAATATTCCTAAAAATGTATGGGCGGTAGGCGTGTCTGTTGACTGATTTTGCTCATTTTCAATCCCCCGAGCTACCTTTGACGACGGAGGTAGTGTACCAAATTTCATTGAATTATCTTGCTCAGTTTTCCCAAAAAATGTATTTCAACATACAGCCAGCCAGCCAGCCAGACAGACGGACATGGCTACATCGACTCAGGAGGTGAATATATATACTTTTCTATATCTGCCACGCCTCTTCTCTGCGTTACAAACGGAAGGACAAAGTGAATATACCCTGGCTGTAGGGTATAAAAATTTAATTTTTTTTTTTAATATTGAAATCGTTATAACCTCTTTTGAACAGAGATATGTCTAAATCACTCTAAAGTCATTAATATTTTGGACCAGAAGTTCCAAAAAACTCAACACTAGAAAAAAACTGACTTAGTGCTTTTCACTTGTATAGTGAAGATATATTAATTCTCTAGCCCATCGCCGAAATGTTGTGGCGTTGCTCAAGAGAAATACGTTGCCTGTTGCCATTAGTCCGCGTGTTCTCTTGTTTTACTATAGCTTCTCAGCAAGCCTTCCCTTTTGTGTAACCTCGATGCTGAATAGAACATCGCATTTCAGAGATAATTTGGTCTTTAGTTAAACGGTAAAGTTATTAAACGATCTTTTAGAAAGCGTTTTTCCCGACAGCAAAATAAATCCGTTATCATGGTGCGGTAGTGCTCGCCATCAAAGATTATGTTCTGTCCGGCCTCATTTTAAAAAAAAATATGAACTGATAACTTTACCACCTGTAAACCACACCAAGCATCGCATTTCAGAGCCAACAACGAGTAGTACAAAATTTTCCTGTGCCAGTGAGACAAAGAAGTGCCCGTAGTGTCGAGAATATTGCTGCCGCTGAGGCTTAAGTTCAAGAAAGCCCAAATGTGTCTCACACATCGTTCTCAAGCGTTGGGCATCTCTGTGACGTCGTTGTGGCGAATTTTGCGAAAAGATCTTGGCCTACATCCTTACAAGATCAAATTGACGCAAGAACTGAAGCCGCTCCACCAGAAGCGTCGTATGTTCGTGAATTTGGGCTGAGCAACAACTTGAAAATGATTCGGATTTTCATCGAAAAATCATCTTCTACGATGAGGCTCATATCTGGCTGAATGGCTTCGTCAATAAGCAAAATATGCATTATTGGTCAGGCAGCAATCCACACGTACTCCATGAGTCACCATTGCATCCCCAAAAAATAACGGCCGTACTTCTTCCGTGATTATCAAGACCGGCACGTTACTGTGAATGAGAATCGCTACCGCTCAATGATAACCGAATATTTTTGGCTCGAATTGGATGATATGGACTTGGACAATATATGATTTAAACACGAAGGCGCCACAAGCCACACAACGAATGTCACTATCAATTTATTGAAAACCAAGTTTGGTGAACGTGTTATCTAACGAAATGGCCCAGTAGTAATTTCGGGCTGTCTGGGAAATTTTCCATTTTCCGGAAAAACGGAAAAACTGTTCTGCATAGCTAAGTTTATTTTTTCAGCCAGACGAATCTGCGGGATAAGTAAGCGATGAAATCTTTTAACTCAGAAATTTCGAGCTAGTTTTGAGCTAAAAGCATTTTGCGGAAAACTCCCAATTTTCCCGGAAAATCCCAAAAAAACTTGCTTTATTTTTTCAGGCAGATGAACCTATGAGAACATTTGGCGATCATATCATATGACACATGAATTTCGAGCTAGTCTCGAACTCATCAAAAACGAACTAAGATTTTGTGGATAGCTCCACGCCTCTTAGGAATCCAACATCGAAACATCCCACAACTAAATATCTTATATATATGTATTTAAAAAATGCCTAAAATCATGCAATAAAAACGTCTATAATCCGGATTTACATATTGTTACCAACCATTTTTATTGTACCGGATGTATCCTTCCGGCTAGCTAGCTCGTCTACGCCAGGGTGAGTGTTCCGACCCAATACATCCGGTCGAGAAGGTACAACAAAACACATCTTTCGACATGTGAAATTAAAACATATAAAACAAAAAGAATAACAAAACTGCAAAACCAAACGAAAACAAATTCTCACAAACGCTAGTGCAATTTTCAATAAAAAAAATTCAAAAAAAAAAAAAAACTATTAGTTATATTATCCGACCAGATTCACGTGAGCCCGATGGTACGACCCAATAGCGATCCCTTCCCAACCGTAGTAATTGCATGTCGGATGCAATTACCCCTTAAACTACAAAAAAAAATTTATGATTAAGAAATCACATTTCTCCTTTAAAATTTATTATGGCACCATCTTCCCCTGAAGAATCCCTCAAGCTACCCCAAATATTTTGTCTTTTAGCAACTCATTTTTCTATGAGCCACCCTAAAAAAATTATGCCTTTTTGAAAATCAACGACGAGAAAAAAAAAAATCAAAATTCCGAAGTCAGCAACGACACATTTCTTTTCTTTACCAATTTACAAAAAAAATTAATTTTTATTTAGCGTATCTTAATTTAAGCATTAAATCCTATTTGTAGTTAAGGGGTAATGATAATAAAAATTACAAAAAAAATTTTAACATTTTTGAAATACAATTCAAACAAAAAAAAAAACCACCTAAACAACAAATTAGAAAAAAATGATGTATCTAAATCTTTAATATTTGTCCTAATATAAAAGCTAGAATTCTTTTTGTCTTACACTAACTAAACACTACTAATTTTAATTAAAAGTCGAGTTGTATTATTTTAGACTTTAATTGCTATAAAATAGCTGTAAGGGCTTATTAAAGAAAATTTTTTAATAAGATAAACCAAATTCATACTAACAAATGAATAAGTCATAAGGAATACCGAATCATACGTAAAATATTGCACCATATTACTCAAACTCGGGTATCCCACACATGTAATTAGCCTTTTAAGGTGTAATAGTAATCAGCGTTAAATTATATGGGGTAGGCCACATTACCCGAAAACAAGAATTTTTTGAAATCTAGGATACACGAAGAAATCTGCACGATGGGTTCTTAGAATTTTAAGTGATGCTCAAAAAGAGGCACGTGTGCGTTTTGCTAAGTATTTTCTTGAAAAATTCAAAAACGGAGAGTAACACTTTTAAGAAAATTGTAACAGGTGATGAAATATGGTTTTACAATTACGACCCTGAAACCAAATAACAAGCCATGGTATGAGGCCCAGAAGGTACAAATCCACCTGTTAAAGCAAAGCAACAAAAGTCAGCAATTTACTTCTCCAGAGAGAAAGTCGTAGCTGCTATTCCTTTGGAAAAAGTGCTAAGTAGTATACTGAATTCTGCTTACCAAAAGTTCCATATGCAAACTTTTTATTAAAAATGCTGTCAGAAGTAAATTGCAATATTTATTAACTAAAAAAAAAGGAAATTGCTTAAATTAAAATTAAAGTTTATTTTAGAATAAAAATCAAAATTATATTTTCAATTTATATTTGACAAAAACAAGTACTTCACTTCTTCAGTACAACATTGAACAAAATTTAAAGCAATAATCTCTAACCGGTTAATCATCGTTAATTAATTTGAACGTTAAATCAATTTATTGAAGATTTAGTGCAACATCTAAATTTCAAAAAACCTTAACGTTTTTGTCTATAATCAAGAAGAGATTATAGCAACAGAATGAAACTTAAAAGTATGTACAATTTAAAATGCAATATGACTATAATGTCTTCTACTTAATTTTAAAATAAATATAAAACAGTACATAATTTTAAATAATTAATAGCAGCGGTTTCTTTTACACAGTATTTATTGTAGTTTATATTATTTATTTCAATAGCAAGTTTTTAGGCTTCTAGGCATACTGAGATATATATTTCGAGGGATTCTTTGAAAACAAAAAAAAAAAAAAAACTAAGAAAATTCAGATCTATAAATTAATGTAGGTGCAGTTTTGCGGTAAACAATAAGTAAAAATAATTATATAGAAAATATTGTCTCCCATCCTTAAGAAATACACACTACTTTTTTTAAATCAAATTTCAATTTCGCTGTTGAATCTCCCACAACTAACAATAAAAGACTAATTTATTAAGCTAATTTTTATAAGCTCCGGGAGCAAGAGCTTAATTTTAAATATTATTTCCTGCAATCAATTTGCATTTTGCTAATATATTTAATTTTTGCATCGTAACATGTTTCATATAATTTTATCGAAGGCCATACTTTTTACAGCCCTGAATATATCAATTATTGTTATTGTTCCATATTTGTATATATGAGTTAAGTGTTTAAGTACCTTTTGTCTCAATAAATAACTTGAACTTGACTAATTTAAAACTACTTTAATTCGTTTTCTTTGTTCCAGTTGCATTAACATTCGAGGTTGCTTTTGCTTTACTTGCCAAACTCTCCACACTTGCTTTATACAAATTATTTAGCCCAAATGTTGCACGTACATTATCAGAGGAGAAAAAAAACTTTTGCAATTTTCCCTTGGCATCGATGACGACGATTTGTTTCTTTGCCATTTTGAAATAATATTACTGTTGGAAGCTGACGTGAAAAACTACTATCTGATATGTAATACTTCTGAGCCACATCGGGAAACCGCCCAATATCGATTTTACCAAATTTCAAATTTTCCAAATTGTATTCAGCAGAAAGTTCGGCAAATATGGGTGCAAAATTCACACAACTTGGATATACCAATACAAACGGAAGACTTTTTACCCGCGTTACAAGCAAAAGCAGAACTATTTTATAACCAGCAGCAAGAATCTGATGAACATGATGTTGCATTAGTTGTGCACTTTACGCCGAGGATATAGTAAACAATAATTGTTATAAGGATTTTATCCAGAACTTTTCCAAACACAAGCATATTTATTTAAATAATCGTCAAAATTCATTTTCTGGTTATACTGCGGCCAATTGAATCAATTTAATGAGAAAGTTTTTCCACTTTTGGGCGAAAGTGAATACTTAATGTATGGTCTTAGCAATAAATTAAAGAAAACTAAACTTGAAGATGCGAAAAATCAGCAGATCGTAAGCGCTTCAACAGAAACGGAGAAAAAAGGAGAAATTGAGTGCGTTCAGTACTTACGTTGGGTAATTTTACAATTTTTTGATGCATTGCTAGCATATAAATTATTTCCAAAAATACTGCCAATTCTGCTAAGAGACAATGTGAAGTTAAACAGGATTTTCACTACAAATTACAAATATTGATCTTTTTTCAAATCAAATTAAACTTTTTTCAAATCAAATTCAACTTTTTCACTCAAATTACCTTTTTTTCAATCAAACTAACCTTTTTCAAATCAAATTAACCTTTTTTCAAATCGAATTAACCTTTTTCAAATCAAATTAAACTTTTTCCAAATCAAATTCAACTTTTTCACTCAAATTCAACTTTTTCCAAATCAAATTAAATTTTTTCCTATACGTGTAATCAATCATTTTCCAAATCAAATTAAAGATTTTCCGAATCAAATTAAACATTTTCCGAATCAAATTACACCTTATCCGAACCAAGTTAAACTTTTTCTAAATAAAAATAAACTTTTTTCGAATCAAAACAAATTTTTTTCTAAATCAAATTCATCCTTTTCTAATAAAATTAAACCTACTTATTTCCAAATCAAAAAAACCTTTTTCCAAATCAAATTAAACTTTTTCCAAATCAAACTCAACTTTTTCTATCAAATCAACCTTTTCCCAAATCAAATTGAACTTTTGTGTTTACCAAAAACCTTCCATAGCCAAGCAATTTGGAAAAATGTCGTTTGGTGGGAGCTTAACACTGGCGGCTGAATATAATGCACAACCTATAAAAATAACCTATAGCGGTGATTCAATGCCATGTCAGGATTTAGTTGATTTGGAACGAAATTCAACAGTACTCATACATGCATACATGAAGCTACCATGGAGGATGATCTGATCGAAGAGGCCAAAATCAAAATGCATAGAACAATCTCACAAGCTATTGCACAGGGTCGTGAAATGCAAGCGCAACATATTATTTTAACGCATTTTTCGCAACGCTAATGTTGCTATCGCATTTGATAATATGCAAGTGTCGCTGGAAGATTTGCAAAATTTCAACGGAAGCGGAAGTTGCAAAATGTTGATTAGTGTTATTTTAAGTAAGCGATATTATTATTAAATGTATGTTTGTTAGTATATTTTTTACAAATGGAATAAACTACGTAAATAAATACAACAGTTAATAATTCTGTTAAATAATTTTAATAATATTGTGAAATTTTGTTACATATTTACTATCCAAACTTAAATTTCCAGCAACATTTTTTATTAAACAACTGATTCAACAACTAAATTGCTCTATCTTGAGTTATCCTAACGAATAAAAAAAAAATAATGGTTTTTCGTAATTTTTGATGTTGTTTAATAAAAATCAAATACAGAAGATGAAAAATCCATTATTTTTCTTTAAAATAAAAATTCGTTTAAATTAAAAAAATGTAATGAAAAATTGCGGAAGATACATTTTATTGTTTTTCTGGAGAAACACTGGCAGGCCCACTCCAATTTTGGGAGGACTGGTAAGTTACACCTGTAGCTTTTTTTGTAAGAAAAACAAAAAATATCAAAAATGACATATTTTGGGAAACTGAATTTAAATTTTTTTTTCAGTGTAAGCAATATTTTTCCTACTTTTTATTTTAAAGCCTGTTTCAAGACAACCATACACCATAAAATTGAGAATTGGATAAATGCAACTAAAGTTATAGCTTCTCAAAAAAAAAAACTAACTTAAAAATTTCAAAGTCCTATATCTCTGCTATTTTTTTAAATTTTGAAAAAATATTTGGTAGTAATTTTTCTCACTATGCTTCTATTACTTATGCCAATTTTCAGTATCAAAAGCAAAATCCCACCTCAACCATATACTTAATTCATGCACTCTAACAGAAATTTTAGGTTTTCATGTTTTTAACGCCCTGGAAACTCCACTATAACCAAAATCCTCAATAACACTACATTACAAATAATTAAATTTTGTATGTAACATTTTGCAAACCATATTTTTTAAGTTAATTCGAGGTTACTGAGTCCGAAAATCGAAATAATTTTTTTTTCCTATGGGCCGTTCTCGAGATAATCGAAAATTTCGATTTTTGAGGTTATAGCTCCATTTTAAAGAATATAATTCGTGAACCACAATTTCGATCGCTAAGATAATTTTTATAGCAGTTTTTTGCATTTTTTCATATTAAAGCCAAATAAAACACGGCTTTTGGCTCAATATTGTATACAAATACTATATTTTTTTATTTATTGGTGCATTTAAACTAAATTTTCTAAGCTCAAGTTTTCTAAAATCAGATCATATTACAAAAAATTAAGGTTTTAGCCAAGTAGGACCATTTTGATTTTTTATCGAACAAATAAACAGGTACAATGAACTGGATCAATTTGTATGAAGCAAAAAATTGTATAAGGCACGAAATGTTTTGATGAAATGATTTTTTCAGAGCTGTTGGAAATTTTTTTCTTTTTTTTTTGGCCAATTTTTTAAAATTTATAAAAGGTTTCAAAAAATTCCCACGTATACTTTGGATTATTGTAAGCAATTTAAACCTTACACACTTTTTTCGTAAGATGCTTGCATTTTGAGTAAATGAGCATTTTTCCGACCGCCGGGATGGGGGCAAAGAGAAGAAGTGTCGATTAAAATTTTTCTTGAATCTACCGATGTCACAGCTGACGGGAAAAACGCTCGCAGGAAGATTATTTCACAACTTAACCGTGCGACCAAAGAACAAATTATCCCGATAGTGCGATGTTTTACTAAAAACCATTGCAACGCAAAAAGGGATGGGCCTGATGAGACGCTCGAGAGCTGTGAGAGAATATATGAACGGACGAAACCAGTCCGTAAATTTCTCTAGAGCACATCCGGATGGGATGCATCCCATTATAATAAGTATCTTTATAAAAGGGTAACACACCAAACGTTACGGTATGCTCAGAACGTCAAAAGTTACTGATCTCATTATGTCTTCGGCGGCTTTACTGAGGGGTGGAGGGGGACAATCCACTCGTCTGTGAGACAACAGACAACATTGGGTCTTACTAGCGTTGAATTCGACCCGATTAGCTCGGTCCCACTCGGAGATTGTTTTGAGATCATTAGTGACTGTGTCATTCATATGCCGCCTTTTTTCCCTCAATGATATACAATAATAGGTAGGGTAAGGGAGGGAAATATGGACCACCCATCTTTCTTTTTTAATTAAAACTTAAAATACATAAAACAAAGCAATTAATTTTATGTCATTCAGTAAAGGAAACAATTTACCTTTATTTTGATTCACCTTTAGATAAATATCTCATCAGGATAAAGAAAAAAAATTAAAAAACTGAAAATACTCAAAATGAAGATTAAAAAAAAGTGTTGTGTAATATGGACCATATAGTCCATTTGGTACAGAAGTTGCATAAAAATGTCACTTCCACATTCGGCACATATTTCATGACCTCAAGGTTGTCAGATTACACATTCAACCCAAAATTCGCCACGTCGATCTTCTGACTAAAGGGTATTACATTATATGCATTTTTTATAATTTTTTTCCTTTGTAGTTAACGAATTACATATAATGACCATCAGAGTCGTTATGAAAACTGCAACTAGATTCCCCATCTGAAAAAAATGATAAATACATTTGTTTTTGAGGCTTTTTTCTCTGGTGGTCCATATTACCCACAGCACGTGTTGGTGAAATAAATGGTTTTTTATCAAAAACTCTTTTTGTTAATGAACTTATTTGTGCTAATAAATTATAAATGGTATTCACTGACTTTATATAATTAACCATTTATTTAAAAACGCGATGTCTTTAAAGTGAAATAATGAAATATACTCACTAGAAAAAAATTGTCACTGATCTTTTTTTTAGAAAAATCAACTTTACGGAAACATGCGACTTCACCGAACGCTAAAATCGCCCTATTATAAGCTTTAGGTATAAGCGCTAAGTTTGAACATGATTAACGGTAAGTCCTATGTATGCAATGGGAAATAACCGTGTGGTCCATATTACCCACGTAGTCCATATTTCCCTCCCTTACCCTACTAATATTCAAACTGATATCCAATCATTTCATACCAGAAATTCTTAGCAATGTCATAGGAAAGTCTCTATACAGAGCTGGACATTGCGATAGCGAAAATGACCACCACTAGAAAAACGTATTTGCAGAAAAATTCTCTTGTTCGTTAGAACAAGAAATTATGATTTACTTATATTTAAAATGCTCTTTTATGAATAGTTTATGAGCTATATGTCACTCCATCTTAGTCTAACGTTTCGTTTAAGTTTTATCCTTTATGAATCATAAATTATGATGCTTCTTAACCCTTTCGACCCGGCTGGGACAATATATGTATGTAAATTGGGATATATTGTCCCAGCCGGGTCGAAAGGGTTAATGTATAAATTTTCCAGCTTTAATAATAGATAATTTTTGTCTTTACTCTTAAATCCTTTGTGCTCTTCTTCTCTCGCCTTCTTCACTGTTCTAACGCCCTCTAGCGCATTTCTTCAAAATTAGTTCTTAACCGGCCACACTCTGACATGCGCATTAAAGTCCAATACTCATATTTTATCTACCCTCATGCAACATCTCTGAGAAAATGAAAATGTTTTCGTGTGGTGAATTCCATTTGCCTAGGTATATGGCAAATTGCAACAATTCAAATCCAAGTTGGTTAGTTGTTTAGGTGGGTGGGTTTATCTGTCTGTGTGTCAATTGCAGTTTTGATACTTGACACTGGCAGTGCAGACCGTATTTTTTTTTTTTTTGGAGTCTCCGCTTTTGCTGCAGTTTCTGGTTTCTACTGTTATTTGCTACTGTCGATATTGCTACTTTAGTGAAGATGGTACATTTTTTGAAAATTGCAGTAACAACTACAACAACCACTACAATAATGATAAACAAACAGAAAAGAGCAGATAAACACAATAAACATACGCAATGTGAAAACAAACAAAAACAGAAATGGGTCAGTGGAGCATCCTCGGCAGAGTTCCAATGGAGCAGAGAAAATAAGGACGAACGAACGAGGATGAGAGTTATACGATTCCATAGGATACATGTTGAGCTGGAAATATGTACTAATGTAGGTGTATAAGGATATGTGTGTGTGTCATGGTTTAACGCTCGCACAGGTAATTTAGCGTGAACCCCCACACGTCCGACAACAGCAGCGGCAGAAACACGCAGTGTTGCATGCGGCAAATGTTGCAGTGCAGTGATGTATGACGAAAAGTTTGCATGCAAAAAAAAAAAAAATCATCTGCTCTCCCTCTCTCGTTCTGACTCTCTTCATTAGTTGTGTAAAAACGAATCCTTTGAAGTTTGTGCTGGAAACTCTGTGACGTTGCAGGTGGGAAAATCGGCGCATTGGCAGGTAGCATGAAGCAACATTTCGCATTCAACAAGACAAATGAACCGCAAAATAACAAAACCACAAAACAACCGAAATCCAAACAAATGCCGCATGTTCATCTTTATTTGCTTGTTAGTTCTTGCTGGTGCTGCTCCAGCTCTCACCTTTGTTATTGTTGGGTGTTCTCTTTTTTGTTGCACGTAATGCAAATTGATTTTTTTATTTGGATGATCTATGTGGTTGGTTTCACTTGTTTTGTGCATTAAAATTTAATTTATTTTTTGCTGACGGTTCGCTGTGATGTTTTTAACCCTTACAGGGAATCGCTGCCTCAAAGGGACTTAATTCAACTGACCAGTTGATAAAGCTTATTTTTGTCAAGCATTTTTCCTTAGAATGCTAGTCTTCCTAAAAGCAATCAACCACCGCCCAGCACCACTTTTAACTAGGGCAGTGAAGAGAGTCCTTGCAAGTCTCAATATTAATAAGGCATCAGAGATGGATCGCATATCAGTTAATGTGTTGTTGCTTGCTGAATCCGAATATGGCCTCTAATTTGCTCCATCACGTTTAAAATCCGAGTAATCCTTGATTTAAAGTGCAGAAAACGCTATTTTCAAACATATGGCGTACATCCTGTAAGTAGTCCAGTTCACTTTTAACAGCGGCATTGAATAGCTCTTAGCTTCCTCTTTAAAGCGTAATTTTAACTTTTCCAATTGGATTATTAGTTTCCGAGATATCATCCATTGAAGTAAAGGTATGCAAATTGAATATAGCTCTTTGCAGGGATAAGCGATACCTTTACTTCAATCCATGATATCTCGGAAACTAATGATTCAATTGAAAAAGTTAAAAGTACGCTTAATAGAAGAGCTCAGGACTATTTAATGCCGCTGTTAAAAGTGAGCTAGACTACTTTCAGGATTAACGCCATATGTCTGAAAACAGCGTTTCTTGCACTTTAAATCAAGGATAACTCAGATTTCAGACGTGATGGAGCAAATCGGAGGTCATGTTTGGATTGAGCGATCAAAAATCTATAAAAATCACCCACTCCCATTTCATACTTTTTTAACTTTTTCAAAAACGCAGGACTGTGTTATTAATGATCGCCAATATAGACTTCGTAGAGCTCACTCTACTGCAGGCTTAATGGCGTTCGTTACTGAGAGGTGGAACCAATGTGTCCACCTTCCTCTTGTGTGGCATCGTACCCTCGTTATGAAACTTATTTCATGGCGTCGGTGGTTCCTTCCTTAGATAACGATCTTCTGCTGAAACCGTTCTAGACGAATTGTCGTAGACCTTTCACATCTTACGGATACTCCATTAACGCTAGAGCTGCCCAGGGTTCCATTCTACTCCGGTCTCTTTTCCTTGTTTTCATCGACGAACTTCTGTCATCGACCATTAATTCAATTTACTCTTTTACAGATGACAGCAGCATGTTTCATTTATATTGCATCAAAAAAGAGAAAAGGTGGCATGTGATTGACACAATAACAAAATTTAATGACCTCAAACAATCTCCGAGTTTCGTCGAGATATGTATGCATTCTCCTTTAACTCCTAGGATGAGCATAGGGCCAATATGAAACGTCTCCATTTGTTGCGTTCCCTTGCGATGACTTTGATCTCTTGCCACGACTTTCCAAATTCTTGTATTTCCTTTTCCAGTGACCTTTTCCAGTTGGTTTTGGCTCTCCCACGTCCTCTACTGCCTTCTGGATTCTACTCAAGAGCCTGGTGACAAACTTCGCTGTGTGGTTTTCGGAGAGTGTGACCAATCTCCAATCTCCACTTGCTATAGCCCTCTAATTGCATTTCGGGATAATCGGATCAAATTCAACGCTAGCAAGACACACACTAGCTCAATATTGTCCCCCCTACCCCTTAATATTGTCGGCGTTGATTTTATGAAATCATTAACTCTTAAAGTTCTGGGCATATCGATTCAAGCTGACCTGATGTGGTCAGATCATGTATTCGGTGTGTCGAAAAAAGCGGTCAAGTGTCAAGGTTATCTGAAAAGGTGTAAGAAATACTTCACACTGTTGATTTTCGGACTGTTAATTTTGCCTATATTAGACCTAAGCTAGAGCACAATACGCGCATCTAGGCCGGGGCTCAAAAACTAAGTATTTTGGAGCTGCTAGGCAGACTTAGTCGTTTTGCGATGAAGTTGATTGGGGATGCGGATGTTGTATCCTCTATTGGCTCTCTTAAGCAACGTCGTAACGTTGAGTGTGTTATCATTTGTTACCTATCCCTATTGCTTTGCAACGGTGTTAAATAGAACAATGCACTATCGGTATAATTCGTTCTTTATTCGCACAAATAAATGGTGGGACAATCTCTCTGCGAGCGTTTTTCCCGATAGCTGTGACATCGGTGGATTTAAGAAAAATGTTCATCGACACTGCTCCGTACTCTTACTCTTTGTTTAACAAATTTTGGATGCAATGCGATGCCTGCATGTCCGAACTCAAATGAGATCTAATGCGGCATTATCAGTAGCATTTGGTGTGCAGAGAAGTGAAACTACAGGATTTCGAGGAATCGAGTCATTAAACAGCTCTAAGGCCGTTTATACCTTGGATTATTCAATGAAGTGCAAAAAGCTGAAGCGAAAAATATGCCATGAATTCTTACAGAATAAAAATTTTCAAAATAAAAGACAAAATAAAATTTTTGTATACATAATAAGTACATTTATTTTCAAATTTTTATGTACTTTATTATACTTTAATTTGCAATCACTAAACTGAAAGTCCTTAACAAAATACCACCATTTTGGTAATTTATTTCCTTACAGAATAAATGCGACAAACCCCATCAGAACAGTCAGCTTGCGGATCATCCCATTTGCACTCAACAGCTCTCTCACATTTGCCACCACGAGAGTCACTTACTGGGTTTTACAAAGAAAAATTAAAAGAAAAATGTTTGAGAAGATTTAGAAATGCATTCATACATACAGTTTTTATATAAAAAAACTTCTTTATTCATTTCATATCGCTAATTTACTTCAAGAACGGCACAAGTCAAAAAACTCGATTTTGCAGAAAATACGTTTGAAATTTTCAATTAAAAAATTATTTCGTTCTCAAACGTTGACCGTAAAATATATAATAATGACATTTTCACAATATGATGCATTATATAAAGAATAATTCTGCATCATTAACTCGAAAATCGGGTTTTTTGAGCTGTGCCATTCTTGAAGTAAATGAGCGATATGTAAATTACTTTTTTGTTAATTTCTTTTTTTCGAAATATTTTTTGCTGAAAACTAATAATTTTAGACAAAAATTTTTAGTTCATAATTTAACGAAGAAAGTTGAAAAATTCCCATACTAATGCAAATATTCCAAGATTCATCTGAGAAATTCTGTTTCTCACCGATTTTTTTTCTGCAGCATTAAAAAATTATATTTCATAGCCGTAACAAACAATTTACCGTTTATGAGTTATTCTATAAAATTTAAAAAAACGTAAAAAACGTATTTTTCCATATTGGAAAAAAGGCGGCGCAAGTGGATAAGGTATGTATGTATGTATGTATTCTCCTTTAACTCCTAGGAGGAGCATAGGGCCAATATAAAATCTCTCCATTTGTCACGATCCCTTGCGATGACTTTGATCCCTTGCCACGATTTTCCCGATTCTTGGATTTCCTTTTCCAACGACCTTTTCCAGTTGGTTTTGGGTCTACCACGTCCTCTACGGTTACCGGACATAATCCCCATTTCGTAAATGGGGATTATGTCCGAAAATTTTTCAGTCATAATCCGCCCACTTACCCCTACTCTTATGAAAAATTACTGTGGCTAGCAAACTAGGTGTTGGATATATTATAGACTGATTCGCGGCCGAAGGCCCCCGCGAAGCCGGTCATGGCTTTTTGGGAGTTTTAAATCCTGAGCTGCGGCCGCAGGCCGGCCACTTACCCCTACCCTTATGTAAAATTACTGTGGCTAGCAAACTAGGTGTTGGATATATTATAGACTGATCAGAAACGGTATTGGAATTTTTGGGAGTTGTAAATCCTGAGCTGCTTCTGTTGTCAATAACAAAATATCGTTATGAGGACTATGTCCGTTTTTTCCTGGGGATTACGTCCGAAACACTTGCGAACATAATCACCATATCGTGAATGGGGATTATGTCCGTGGGGATTATGTCACGGCACCGTCCTCTACTGCCTTGTAGATCCACTAAGTGGATAAGGTACGAGGTGAAAATTCGGAAAGAGCACATCGAAAACTATAAAAAATTAACACTTTTTAAAAATCCCGGAAAACTTTCCAGCTAAAACCACCAAACTGTACTTACTACAAAGGACATTCATTCCCGAGTACTTGGAAGACTTTAATTTTTTGCTAAGGAGTGAGTTGTGATAACGTTGTAATCGTTACTTACAGAAGTGCTCAATATCAATCTGGGAAGTATTACTGCTCGCTATTAATGCTAACAATATGCAGTTAAAAATGAAAAATATCTCTGCAGCGATTTTCATTATTTAACTTAGCTTATGGCTTTTTTTCATTTATAACTTAATACTGGTTTGGTAGATTTTTTCAACTAAAACCAAATTGTACTAGTTACGTGTTTTATATACAGCTCATGCCGAATAATTTCTTATTATAAAAAACTGTACCCAAAAGGAATCTCTTTGTGGTTAACACAATAGAAAATTGCCATGCAAAAATGAACCTAAAACCAAAATGAATCGTTTCCATTGAATGTGATCATGTGTAATGCCTTACTTTGCCATGATTTTCTCGTTCCTTTGATTTTCTTTTTTACTAAACTGTTTTGTACTTGGACATTTTACGCTGAACTCAAGCATTAGATTAAAAAAATTCAAGATTCAAATCTTTACTTTACACTGATTTCATTTTGACACTGAAGTTCACTGAAGCGTTTTAACAGTGCCAAAAAAACCCGATTTTAATAAATACTTTAGTGTACTGTACTCGATACAAACAAAAACTTTAGGTCAGTGTAAACCATACGATTAGAAAAACTACAGTAAAAAGCACAAAGGACAGAGCGAAGGGGAACTTTTGACACTGAAGTAGTATTTCGTAGAGTACACTTTAACTTCAGTATATGCAGTGAACTGAACTGAAAAAATTCAAACAAGACTGGACAGTAAAATATTTGTTTTTTTCTCTCTTTCATTTCTAAGTAGGTACTGTCAAGACATTTGCACGCGACACTGAACTAAAATATTTGATAAATAAAAAGCGGGTACAAAACAGAACGTACCTTGAAACGAAATGTCTTGAAACTCCAACAAGACGTCTTGTGCAGACCTCTTATTTTTATCGACATTTTCCAGATAACTTTTGATTCATAATGTTTTCTAACACAATGAGAATATCATTCAAAAGTTTTGGTTTGACGATATAATGGGATTTAGCTTTGATTGTATTGAGCATTATGCAGTAAGTACGAGTGTTTTGCTAAGAGATCCTTAAGGATCTTTAAAAAATGAACAAATCAATTTTCAGTTTATTCAAAGTGAACTGAATTATGGCAATTAATGATAAAAACAAGATTAATGTGACATTTTAAAATTACATATGAATCGATTAATGGTAGTTTCATTATATTTCCTATTTGGTGGTGACACTATTACATATTTATATAAAATACTTGCCTCTTATAAATTGTTAATATATATACCAATTTCACGACTTTTAACTCTCAAGAACAAATGTTCACCAATTTTTATGCCACTTTAACTTAATTTATTTAAAATTTCAAATACCTATTCTTTGTTAAAATGGTGAACTAATTGTTTCAAGGTGTAAAAAATTAACCCATTTCACATACTGAAAGAACAAAAAAAAAAATCTTTGATAAGAGAAATAAAGAAAAATGGCATAACATTGTCACAGTCAGAAAAACCACAAGGTATGACGATTACTTACATAGTTACATCTAAGAACTGAAGTTCAAGTGACTTGAATGACGATATCTAAATTTGTGATTATCTTCTAAGGCATAACTCGAGAGCCATAAACCCGATTTGAATGATTTTTTTTTATTGGTGGATATGTTGCCCGATGACATTTTATCAAATATTTTTTTTCTTTTAAATTCTTGCGGCTTTTCCCGACAAATCTAAATAACTCAGGACCCACTAGTCCGATTTGAGTGATTTTTTTTTAAATGGGTTGGATTGTTACCAGGTGAGGTTCTGCGGCATTTATTTTTTCAAAGCTCCCTCGGCAGTGTCAAACGGTTGATCTTAGAGTTTTGATTTTTTTTTATTTAATTGATAATATTTTACAAATTACAGAAAAATATAACTTTTATTGTTCTAGCCATTATTTATGAACTCGTTGACCTTTTCTGCTAAGCCTTCCATTAGAGAATTGATAGTTGTGTCAGACACCTTTTTGGAACAGTTTGCCCATCCTCTTTTAAAATCTTCGATATTTTGGGACACCTTCTTTGTGCTCTTTTAGTTTCTTTTCACAAGAGACCAATACCTCTCCACTGGTCTTAGCTCCGGACAATTTGGAGGATTGGCCTCTCTTGGTACAAAAACTATGTTATTACTTTGGTACCACTCCAGAGCTTTCTTGCCGTAGTGACATGATCAGGCCAAAAATATGTGGACACATTGTGCTCTTTTATGAAAGGAATAAGTCTTTTTTTCAAACAATCTTTGATGTATATTTCGGCATTTATAGAGCCCAATGTAACAAATGACTTGCTTTTTGCCGCAACTGCATATCGCTTGCCGTACAAGGAATTTTTTAAGAAATTTTGTCTGCTTTTGAATTCTAAATTGTTCTTCAATATTTCTTCGAGCATAAGCAACATAAAAATTTTGTCCCGGAAGCTGCGTAAAATCTGCCAGTACATACGTTTCGTCATCCATTATACAATATGAATATTTTTATTCCGAGCCCTACTTTTGGCGTCTAAATTTTTTGAACAATCCTGTTTGGAACTTTTTGGACTTTATATGTTTTCAAACCAGCATTGGCTTTAACTTTTCGCACCAAATAGTCAGCGCAGTTCTAGCAGATGTGTTTGGAGATCTTTTCAATATGCTTTAAATTTTCTTGGCTTTCCCAATATCATGTGGTCCTTGTTTTCTTCCCGAACCAGGTTTCCTATCAATGGTCAAATTCTCCTGAAACTGTTTAATAACCATCAATTCTTTGGCCAATTTTTGGTAGGACTAATTTGGAATTTTTTGAAAATTTTCAATAATTTTAAGACGTACTTCTTTTTCTTCACTCATTTTGATCAAACTCACAACAAATCAACATGTTTGTCATTAAAAATTATAACTGACATATTTTTCAAAGAAAACTAGATCAAAGAAATTTTTAAATTTTACACCCAAAAAAAATTATTAGGTAAAACGTGTGTTAAGATTTTTTCGATCTCACGTAATTGAAAAACGTAAAAAAAAAGTTTTTTCGAACTAAATATTTTCTATAGGGGGATGCGTGTACCTTGGTCCGAGTGACTGTTGCCGCTTGTTTTAGAATTTTTTGGCCCCTGAATAGGGAAAGTTTCTTTTAGTCAATGTCTATGAAATCTGTATTTAAAAAATGCCTAAGATCATGCAATAAAAAGATTCACATTATTACGTCTATAATCTAGATTTAAGCTGTCGTCTGTCTGGGGCATACTGTGGTATTTCGCTTTAGCATTTCGAGCTGTAATACAAAATTTTATTTTCCATAATATTTAACACAAAATCTTCATTATTTTGAATGAGTAGAAAAAATATCGCCCGGAAACATTTGCAATTAACGACATCCATTTAACGCCAGTAAATAAATAATAAATGCTTCAATTATTAACACCGAAAACTCATTTCAAGTGCTTACGGTAAAAAATTCACCCATAGGGCTAAGACATGGCAATCATCTGTAGCAAGCCCCTGACTCGTACTTTCTTCAATACGTCACTACTTAGTAACATTTAAATTGCTAGCAAACAAACAATAAACGTCAGTAGAACACGAAAAACAGAAAACCAAAAAGGAAAAGTCCAAAGAAAGGGTCCATTAAACAATTAAAAATGCTCCAAAGGGTCATCTAAACACTGTTATATCTCATATTGTATTGGTTTCAATTTAAATTTTCCATACAATAAAATTGAAGTTTCACTAAATGAAAGCAAATACTCATGCCCCCCTACTGCTTGCTATCTGCTGCTGTGCATCGCGATATCTCTAAATCTCGCCAGGATTTGTGTAAATAAGAGCGAGGCTCATAAATTGTTTGTTTGTAAAGCACAGGGATTATGGTTATTAATGCAATAATACTAACGGCAATGGGAAAGAATTTAATGGGGGCTGGGCAGAAAGTTCTTTCGAAAGGGCAAAATGTTGATTATGTTCGCGATTTTATTACCATTTTGTATAAAATTTATTGATAAATTTGATACAATAAATTTTATAAATATTGGAAAATTGTTTTAGCAAACTTAATTTTGACATGGGAAAAAGGACTGCGGACTGTGAAGTTGATATTCATTTTGTTTTTTATTTTGGCTTTTCGTTTGGAATTTGCTATTGACATAAAATTAAATTAGTGCAAAATTAATTGATTGTTTCAGGTTCTGCTTCCGATTTGCATTTAGTTTGAAAATTTGTTCACGGAAATTAAATCAAATTGTTACAAATTAAAAATTATGTTGTACAACATTTCATTTGAAGAATCCATTCACGAATTAATTTAATGAAAATATTGTCGGCATAGGCCAAAATCCGCAACAATCCTCTAACTTGATCTTGGGCATTAAGTCTTGGTCTCGATCTTGGTCTTGAAAAAAATTCTAAGCTTTCCAAACCTTATTTTTGCAAAGCAGTTGGGTTTTTAAGATGCCAAATTTAGAATTGAGAGATGATTTTATGCTATAAAGGGGCTTGGTCTCGAAAAATACCAAGACCAAGACCAAAACCACAATTCTAAATGAAAACACGCTCTCACGGTTAAACCGCTGAATCGATTTTTGTGAAATTCGGTATGGAGATAGAATGTGCATTAGACCGGGTCGATTTTGTATGAAGCAAAATATAATCATCCCAAAACCGACTCAAAAGTAAAAAGGATTCTTAAAAATGATACCTGCATCATCTTTTTTCATTCCGAGAAAAACCAATGGAGCACTTTTGATTCTACTGAAGGCCCATTTTGGCTAAAAAAGCACGTTTTTTGGTCATAACTTTTTTTTTCATTAGAAAACGAATTGGATTGAGTGCTTTAGTAACAGCAAAGGTAATTATCACTTTTCTGAATCGGTTAATATTGTTAGCATTTTTGAAGTGCACTACTATCAGCCAAAAATCTCATTTCCATCACAAGAACAATAGTAACCGGCATGCTCTTCTTTGTTTGCAAATAATCCTTTCAACATATGCAAAGTTGCGTACTCGTGTCAGAATAGAAAAACAAAACAAAAAAAGGATCTCTTTAAACAATAACAAACGTGTTGACTATGCCTTCCGTATCCTATTTCCGTTTTTTTTTTTTCACAATTCCAATTCGCGCCCTTTAACACGCATTTCTTTCAAACACATACAACATTTCAGCCTTTTGTATGAAGATTTTTTGAGTGTGTGTAGTGGTGGAAACCAAGGGCAGCGCCAGTACTTCCGTACTGCCCAGCTTATTCAATCAGCAAAACGGATTTCAATTTCCACAAAAATGCGGCCTTATACGTGGCAATTTCAAAGCAGGCACACGCTGAGATTTTAAAGGCTTACTCGTATGTACACACATATATACATTAGGGTGCAGCACTTTTTCGAAATAATGGGAAAATTATAGGTTGCATCAAAGATTATCTTAGGAGCAGGCCTTATTACAAACACTGCATACTTAGTTTTGGTCAAAACCCCCGAAAAGATGGCCCGCCCGGGGCTTGAATGAAGGTCTAAACGACACAAATCATTGTTTTTTCACAGTTTTTTTATTTTATCTCAAAAACCACGAAACTATTGGTAGTAATTCTTCCTAAATCTTTGAAAGGGATTAATTTTCTACATTTTTTGTTTTTTTCTCATTGCTCTACAGTGAAGTTTGCCCTATGGAAGTCCCGGAAGAAGTTAAAATTTTTTGATTCAAAAAACGGTTTTTTTCCTATAACCCAAGATACAAGAGACACACAAAAACTTTAGAGCTCAATAAATGTAGAAAATCCGCTTTCCTATAGTTTTGCTTTGAAATCTTGATTCCAAAAGTAAACGGTTTTCCGCTAGAGGCCGAAATTTGTTAAAAATAGTTGTGTATCATGAAAAAGCGACCTTTTATTGTTTGGTTTTAAAATATACCCAAACTTTTGATTAGAAACTTATGCAAAAATTAAGAGCTTCTAAGCATAGTCTTTAGAATGAAAATCGGATTGAAATTGCGCGAGATATGATAATTCTTACATACTTGGTATTTTTTGTAAAGTTTTAATTTTGGGTATTTTTGTTTCAGAGTGTGTTTTGCATCGACAACTTAAGATTTTTTCATGATTATTACTTTACGTTAAAGGACGATAAACAGTGCAACTTTAAGGACCAAGAATATCAAAATCGGTTTGTAGTTTCCTTGCGAATTTCAGCCTGAGAGTTTGGATTTTTTTCCATTTTTGTCAATTACGGCTTTTTTTAAGTATGAGCGGCTGTATACCCTAAATACCGTAAAAAATGTGTACTATTATATCCCAAAAACTGTAGGAAATATATTTTTCTATATTTTGTTCCTGTTAGTCATCTTTCCACAGCTAATAGTTTGTGCCCTAGGAGCCGATTTTTGTGATAAAAAAAATCTAGTTTTTAGAAATTTTTATTTCGACGCGATCTTTTGATGTTTTTGCTTGCAAATTTTCCAAAAATGTTAAAAGGGCACTTAAGAAAAAGTTAAAAGCTTTCAAACGTAGTCTTTAAAAAAGAAAGCGGTTGGAATTTACGCAAGATATAAAAGTTATAAGAGAGAGACATAAGAGTATTTTTTTATTGTGCAGATATGATTTTTAGTTATTTTTTTGTATCACAGAGTATATAAAAACTGTAATATCTCGCGTAAATTTCAGTCGATTTCTATTCTAAAGACTACGTTTGAAAGCTTTTAAACTTATCTTAAATTTTTTACAAAAATTTTGGGAAAATTTGCAAGCAAAAACATTAAAAGGTCACTTTGAAATAAAAATTTCTAAAAATTCGATTTTTTTTATCACAAAAATCGGCTCCTAGGGCACAAACTATTAGCTGTGGAAAGATGACTATCAGGAACAAAATATAGAAAAATATATTTTCTATAGTTTTTGGGATATAATAGTACACATTTTTTACGGTATTTAGGGTATACAGTCGCTCATACTAAAAAAAAAGCCGTATTTGACAAAAATTGAAAAAAAAAAAATCCAAACTCTCAGGTTGAAATTCGCAAGGAAGCTACAAACCGATTTTGACATTCTTGATCCTTTAAGTTGCGCTGTTTATCGTCTTTTAACGCAAGGTAATAAACATAAAAAATCTTAAGTTGTGGATGCAAAATACACTGTGAAACCAAAATACCCAAAATCAGAACTTTACAAAAAATACCAAGTATGTAAGAATTATCATATCTCGCGCAATTTCAATCCGATTTTCATTCCAAAGACCATGTTTAGAAGTTTTTAGTTTTTTATTAGTTTCTAATCAAATTTTTGGGTATATTTTAAAACCAAACAATAAAAGGTCGCTTTTTCATGTTACACAACTATTTTTAACAAATTTCGGCCTCTAGCGGAAAACCGTTTACTTTTGGAATCAAGATTTCAAAGCAAAACTATAGGAAAGCAGATTTTCTACATTTATTGAGCTCTAAAGTTTTTGTGTGTATCTTGTATCTTGAGTTATAGGAAAATACCGTTTTTTGAATCAAAAAATTTTAACTTCTTCCGGGACTTCCATAGGGCAAACTTCACTGTAGAGCAATGAGAAAAAAACAAAAAATGTAGAAAATTAATCCCTTTCAAAGATTTAGGAAGAATTACTACCAATAGTTTCGTGGTTTTTGAGATAAAATAAAAAAACTGTGAAAAAACAATGATTTGTGTCGTTTAGACCTTCATTCAAGCCCTGGGCGGGCCATCTTTTCGGGGGTTTTGACCAAAACTAGGTATGCAGTTTTTGTTTTAAGATCTTAATCTATGATAATTTTTGATGCACTAATTTTTTTGAATTTTGCTGCACCTTAATATAGATACATGTGGTTACTAATACTGACGCATGTACATTTGCATATATGTATGTAGATATCAATGAGTTAGCTATGGCGTGTCATTGACAACAACGAAATTTGTTTAGGCGGCAAATTTCCTGCGAACACTTTTGAAAAGCTTTAAGAATTCATTGCATACTTTTGGCTGCTTGATCCTTATCCTGAGGAAATGGCTTAGACAGGTGCTAATTGAGAGAGGAGATATATATATTTAGTAGGCATGCATTAGGAAGCAGATTTATGCTATGTAGTTGATGAGATAAATGTAAATCAACCACTTTTGTGCTTAGATGTGCATACATACAGTGAGTCACATATGTATTTTGCATACAAAAAATATTCAAAAATTCGAATTAATACTCAATTTTTAGCCGTTTCATCCTTGGAAAAGTAATATTTTTTTTATAAACTTCGAGTCAATGGAACGTTAACTATGATACCACTTCATAAAAAAATTAAAATAATGCGTTCTAATCACTTAAAAAGCAAAGAAATGATTTATTCATCTTTTTTATAAGGTCACAAAAGTATTTTGCTTTTTAGTAATATTTTACTTTGAGATTATTTATCAAGTAAAAGAGGCTTTTTTAATAATAACCATGTTAGCCATTATTTGAAGAGACATCATATAAACATCTTTGCGAGGACTCCATCCCTTTACGACATTTTCAGTCGGTGTTTTTTCCCATTTTTCTTGCAGTACTTGTTTGAGCACATATGTGACTCACTGTATGTGTAGGGTCTAATCAAAACAAAATTTTATTTTTTATTCAGTCATACCTGAATATTTCTTAAGAACGGCATATAAACTCAATTCACTTATATCATTTTCATATCAATGCATCCTAAATTTAACATAATTATTCAGTGAAATATATCGTTTCAATAACATTGGTCTGGCCACAAGCCCAAAATCAATAAATATGAATTCTAAAAAATATGAAAAATGGGTATGGGCGATTCCACGTCTAATATCATCACTCTAAGGCCAGATTCACGAATGTGAAAATTATTGAATTTGAGAAATTGCTGTTTGAAATTTTTTAAATATGAAAATTATATGTAAATTCTGCTTTTTCGTGTAATAAACTTTGCATTTGCTGTTAAACTACTTCAGATATAGCTTTCTTACTTCTGGCAAAACTTTATTGAACCATTTTGTACAAGAAAACCACATTTGTGCAAAACCGAAAAATTTGCACTTTCGTGAATCTGGCCTAAAAGTGACGATATGACAAATAATGTTTGCTATACATTAGACCGGTTCGATTTTGTATGAAGCAAAAATAAAAAAGTCATCCCGAAATTAAAAATTTTTTATGGGAGCATAGATAATACTCTGGTCCCAAAATCGATTTTTTTACGTTTTTCAATTACGCTTTCGGAAAAACTATTTTTTAGTCAAAAGCAAAGCATCTATCGAAAAAAGTGAATAAGGCAAAAAATGCTTAGAATTGTCCAAAAAAATTGCGTGAATTTTTTCAGAATTTTTTGAGAGATTTTATAAATTTTCAAAAATTCTGAAAAAATTCACACCGATTCTTTCAAAAATTCTAAGCATTTTACCTCTTGCGAAATTTTTTCGAACACACCTTGGTTTTGAGTAAACCTAGCATTTTGCTAACGAGCGTGAGCTCAACAGCTGAAAACTCAATTTGATAAATTTTTTAAAAACTATAAAATGTCTCAAAAAATAAATTATGCAGATATCGTTCTTAAGAGTTCCTCTTACTTTTGAGTCGGTTTCGGGATGATTTTTGTTTTGCTTCATACAAAATCGAACCGGTCTACTTTTTGAATATAGTGGGTAAATGATAAATGAAGTTGGCCTTGAATCCAAGAACCCATGGGATCACAGTCACTGTCACAAAGCACAAAGCCTATCTATTGTCCTCAAGCAGTGTGATTGGCGATATCCTCTTTTAACCTGCAGGTGCCTATAATCATATCCATGAAGCTTGAACAAATGGGTTTAGTTCAATGAACTAGTTACTGAAATTGTACTTTTCTGCACCTCAGAGTAGTCTGCGCTACAGCTTTTCAGAATATAGAAGTTGCTCTCTATTGCACAATTTTTGCTAAATATGCTATTAATTGTTTAAATTTTCAGACTGTTATGGGTAACTGGATATTATCCATATTCAATGCTAAAACAATGTGGATCCAGACAGAGCTAGATAGTACAGGGATTTAATTACCTTGGAGTCTCCGCGGAGAAAGTTCTTGCACCTTGAATGCAAATTGTAGGCTTAAATTCTATCGACTATGACGAGGGTATTAGATTGCTGGTCAAGAAGATAATCAAGACCAAAACTGTTATTCGATATTGTTAATTTAGTCGAACTAATTAAACAGTCATTTTTGCAATTTTCAACAACAGACGCAAGCAAGTGTTAACATGGAAATTGATTACATATGTTTCGCCTACTTCCACATACATATTTACATATTCTCACATGTGAACATGTGTATAGCCTCATCAGATCAGTTTTAGTTAAATCTTGTCAGAAACCGTACTCGAACCCATGACTCCAGTTTTTTAATAAAAGAAAACGCGGTGCTTTAAACATTAGGCTATTGGACAAGGATAAACTTCTCTGTACAGGATCGTCATATGGATAGATCATAGGGCTGATTGGAAAAATTGGCAAATTGTTTTTAGCTGGGCATGCTCTGGTTTTGAGATCAAACGTAAGAACGGTTTTTTATGGTTTTTAATGAAAATCGGAGACCTTAACGTCTTTTGTCTATGGAATAAATCGTAATCAATAGTAATGACGATGAAATGGCAAAGAATATATAGCTTTATGGTCTGTCTCTTTGAAACTATTTTTTGTTCGGAATGACTTTAATGCAATATAGCAATGGACGGACACGGTGTTATGACATATGATAGCAGTTTTTTTTTTGCAATTTCGAAATTTGATAAAAAAAATCAGCGTGGGATGGGAAAATATCAACAACTCCCTTACTATAGATCAGTGACATCCAACGCTATGCCTACGGGCATTTCAGCTTTTGTGTTTAAAAGCTTTCTGTAAACGTATTCACTCACAGATAAGCTTTTAACTGTGTCAGTTGTGGTGCAGATTTATACATTGACAAAATACGCTAGTACTGAGTTTAGATATCACTGCTATAGATTAATATTCGACCAAAAATGGAGTGGCAACTCCCATATAAAAGTTCTACTTTTCAAGAAGTTCGTGTCTGTTTGGCAAAACTGAATAGTCTCAAAGGAATATTGAAATAATATTGTTCTTTACTGGTAGTCACTTGCTACTTGATTTCAAGCAAAAATTCTCAATTTGCTACTACGTGGTTCTCCCACTTACTATACTATACATCAAATTTTGAAACAAAAAGGGTAAACTTTGACGTAGAAATGCCCACATAGCTTTTTTTTCTAATAAAAATCTAAGATGCAAACTCAATAGAAAATTATATTTTCTTCTACACAAACAACAAACAACACAACTTGCAGATACAGATGTTCCAATGGAACTCTTGTAATGCTACTGCCTGTGCCTACTCAAAAAAATAAAATAAAAAATAAAAAACAGCAGGGTGAATAATTTTCTTCATAATTTCTCACTTGAGTTGGAATTTTTCAATTTGTTGCCAAAATTATATATCCAAATATGTACGAGTATCTATGTAAGTATGGGTGTATGGGTTTGTTATACTGCCACTTGAGCAAAATTGAGAAATTGAAATTGATTTGAATTGAATTGAAAGCCACACTGACGATAACATGGATAAGCAAAAAAAAAAAAAAGAAAGAAATAGCTACTGGCAGAATGCAGTGGGTTGATGAGGTCTATGTTGGTCATAGCAAATGGCCAATTGCGCTAAATGTATAAACCCACAACCCACCCATTGGTGAGCACTTGATGCGAATATCCTTAGGTATATCAGTATCCTCTCTCCGTTCGCATACTTAAACTATCAGTTGAATTTATGCTAATTTTTTTGTAAAAAGTTTTGTTCGAATGAATTTATTAAATGCGAAATGGGTGTTGAGTTTTCCAAACTTAAATTTGATGAGTGGACAGACGGAAGGACGGGCTTGGTTTCGTAAAGTAAGATATTCGTGCTTTGCGAATTTAACAGTTACTGGATTTTATGGCTTTGGCCGCCTGCTTGTTAAGAAAACTGTTTTAAGTATCTGAGAATTAATGAGTTCATCGAACTTTACAGAGAATTTTTCTTTAGCTTCTTAATTCTCCTAACTTATATCATCATCAAACATTTCGGCTTTTGGGAGTCAAATAGAAATAACATGCGCAACTATGAATTTTGTAGATTTTTCACAGGGATTGGGAATGAGTTTTGTGAAACTTCACTCCATCCTTCTAATATTTTGCAAAGTTTTCATACCCTACACCCAGGGTTTATTCACTTTGTCCTTCCGTTTGTAACGCGGAGAAGGAGGCCTGGCAGGTACGGAAAAGTATATATATTCTTGATCGGCATCACCTCCTAAGTCGATATAGCAATGTCCGTCTGTCTGGCTGGCTGACTGGGTGTCTGCCTGTGCGTGGAAATAAGCGTAATCGGTCGACGGATACGCCTATCGCCCATACAAAAAATATATTCAAAATGTAACTTTATGAGTATTTTTCACGACAATACAACAAAAATACACATAAATACTAGGGACAGTAAGTTCAAGCTCTGAGTAAAAACTTGGCGAACTCGGACAAAAAGGCGTGCCACCACCCATATAAGGAAAAGTTTCAAAATGCTGTACTGTAAGCGTGTTTTAAGATAATCCAACAAAATCTTACTCAAACACTAAAAACAGTAACTGCAAGTCTGATCATAAACTAGGCGAACTCAGGAAAGGGGGCGTGGTACCTCCCAGATAAGAAAAAGTTTACAAGTGTTATAATGAAAAAAGCGTTTTTTGAGATAATCCAACCAAATTTTACTTAGACACCAAAAACAGTAAATGCAAGGCTCTAAGCAAAAACTAAATAAACTCGGACAAGAGGTCATGGCATCTCCCATATAAGAAAAAGTCCCAAAATGCTAAACTGAAAGCGTTTTTCAGGATAATCCAACAATCCAACAATTTCCTCAGACACTAAGAACAGTGCAAGATCTTAGACAAAAGCTATGAGAAATCAGAGAAGTGGTCATGGCATCTCCCATACAAGCAAAATTTTCAAAATACTACAGTGTAGGGTACGTATTTAATGTTTGGCCAGGAAAAAATAACACCCTTACTTGTTTTGGTTTGGTATTGAAGAAACAAATCCCATGCAAAATTTCTCGCAATTAAGTTACAACTTGGTTAATATGTAAAGCGATAAGTGTTTTGTGATATTTTGTCATACTTTTATTCATTACATTTAGATGATAGTAGATTAATTTCTTTAGAAATATTACAAAGTATTGTAATTCGCCATATCTGCTCAAAAGCCCGACTCAAGAATCGTTCCGTCCGAATATAGAAGTTTAATATAATGGGGGATGACATCAATTAATAGTCTAGCAAAATGATGTCATTAAAAACTCACGCACGAATTTTTAAACGCTGTTTTACAAGATATCTAGCTCCAATTGATTAGCTTATCGTTAACTAAAACACAAATGTCAAAGCATTTTCTATTTGGTTCATCCAAATACTAAGAACAGTTTTAGAGATATGCCATATTTCTTATGAATGTTATTTGGCTTAGCGTCCTTTACATACATATGTGCCAAATTTCATTCCTATGCGACAAATAGTTTCTGAGATATGACGCATTTTGTTTCTTGGGGGCATGGCACCAAACATTTTTCTAGCCTAAAACCTCCTCCTGAAACCTATACGAACACACTACGAAAATTTCATCAAAATCGGTCTAATGGTTTTCGAGTCCATAAAAAACAAACAAACAAACTTTTATTTTTTCCAATTTTTTGTTCGAAAAATAAAAATGTAAAAGAGGTAAATAAATTATCGTAAAATTATAGCATGATGAAATTATGGTACACAAATTATTATAGCATAAAGTACAAACAGCGAAATTTTAGTACAATGTACTATAATTATAGCATGGTATTTCGTAATTTATTTCTTTACGAACTGAGGCGACAACTTTACCAATTACTAAATGCGGACAACCTTAAAAGCTTCCCTTGGAACTCTACACAAATCGTACTCTGGTTAGTACCCAAAAGCATTTATCGAATGCAACAACCACATCACGCGTTCAAATTTCTTTATTGTGAATGAGTTTGAAAAAAGCTTTTGAAAAAGTTTTATTACTTGCAGGATATAAGGAATCGAATTTTAATTTACATGAAACTTAAAAAAAAACGGCAGGTTTGGTTAATAATTCAATTTAACTGTCTAAGTATGCATGTATGTATGTGAGTGCCCTGCAGCTGCTCACAAACATAGAAACGGACATTCTTAGAAAAGGCAACAGCATAAACTACGGCAACTAAATTTTGCAGAAAAAAACTTTCTCATATGTATGTTTGTATATACGTAATTCAATTTCCAAGGACATAGAAACTCATTTACATTTCTTACCATAGAGAAGGAAGGCTGCTTCTGCTGTTACAGCTTTGACATCCGTTTCCGCAACAGATTTCAACTTTTACCGTCGAAAAACCAAACGTTGCACAGTGTAACGTTGCAATTTAAATTTTTATGGAATTAAATTTGAACCTCAAATTTTACAAAACCTTTGAAAAAATATGAAAAGTCCAAAGGCTTTTGACTTATTTAGTCAAAAATGTTCATTGCATGTTTTAACCGCCAACTTGAAACAGTCCAACGCATCCTTAAAGATGCTAAGGATATTATGAGTATGTGGGATAAAAGATAGTTCTTGAAATATGTTATATATAGATTTATTTTCATATATAAACAAAAGTTACTCTACTTTCAATGGTTGCATCACCTTTATTTTTTTCGGCTTATAGCTTAGGAGACATTTTTTAAAAATACTAAAATTTTTAAAAATCAGTTTTTGAAAAATATCTCCGAAACGATGAGCTCTTGCATTTTGTAGAACATAAATTTTCTAAGGATGACCTTACGAACACTTTTGCGTTCGACTAAAAAACCTGGGGTCGAATCGTCGCATCCGTTAACGTACAACTCGTGACGTAAAATCGAATGGTACGTTCACTGATGCGGCGATTTAGCCCCTGTTTTTTGTGACAACTCTTTTAGCTCACATGGAATCAATGGGGACATTTGATATTTTATTTGTTGCTAGCTATTAGGTACCCGGTGAGCATTGCCTCACCTATGTCCATTTGCTTCTTACAGATTTACCAAATCTCATTCATGTGTGTTAAATAGTTTTAGAACTATGATGAGGACGTGGTGAAACCAATTTTTCTGGTTGCTGATATTCGTTCGTATACTCTTAACATATCGATACCTTATAGCGCTATAGTCCTATCAGCCAAAACACAATGCGGCAGTGGCAGTTGCAGCGGCAGTGTCAGTGATCAGCTGTTTTTTTAGAAACAGTGTGTTTCAATGGTAGCACTTACATAAGAGCAGTAGCAGTAAGCAGTAAGCCATGCTTAGCTCTATTTCTAAATTTACTGCTTCTGCCGCTGTACTACCAAAGAAACAAACGAAAAAATTAAGGGAGGCAACATTGTAATAATTAAAAGACAAAGAAAAACTGCTGCTACCGCTGACACTGCCACTGCTTTATTGTAAGTTGTAAGCAGTAAAATACGAAACAGATGACTACTGCCACTGGCTCTGACACTGCCGCTGCCACTGCCACTGCTACATTGTAATTCCGCTATATCTCCACTTTTTGCGATTTTGAGATTTTTCAGTTATGGTATCCTTGTAGGCTTCTTTACTGAGTGGAAAACTGTGGAATGTCAAAATACCACTAATACACCAAAATATTCGAGAATTAAGAAAAATTCTATCTCCAAACTGTAGGGGAAGAGTACCGGGTGTTGGCACCTTTACGTTTTCGACTGATGACTTTTGACCAAATGTTTATTATGCAGACTTTAGCTAACTACTAGTGTAGAAAGTAAATTAATTTCGTAAGTTGGAAAAATTTTATCAAAAATATAGTGAAGTGATACTTTTTGATAAAAAAAAATTTTTGGTTCGGTTGTGGGCACCCTTAGAAAATAGGCTAAAAATGGGAAAATATGAAGCAAAACGCAATCAAATGGAGATAATGTAAATTAATTTATTTTAAAAATATTGACTCACACAAATTCAAAAAACTCTGCTCAACATCTTCAACAAGATTAGCATCACTGAAAACGTCTGGATCGGTTGGCATCATGCCTGTTGCCCTGAAACCAGACTTGATTGTCTTCGGCGTTGAAGCCAGATCAATTGTTTTGCAGACTAAGCCGGTTTGGTGACGTAATTTCTAGTCCTTGTTGACATTGCACTTTTGCCAAGTATGCTTTTCTTGTACCAATCCATGCCCGCCATCTGCTACTCGGTCCACTCAATGCCAAGATTTTTTGCAAAGTGGTAGTCATCCACACTTAATGAAAACAACTTTTTTTCTGCGATGTCTTTAAAGCGCCTCTTGGTTCTTTCCATTCCGCTAAAAAAGCGTAAAAGGGTATAAGAACAGCATTTAAATTAGTAATGTTGGCTTCCATGACGATATTTCAGTAAAACACACGCTTTTAATAAAAAAAAGAGGAGTGCCCACACGCGAACCAATTCGGAGCCCACACTCAACTTTGACAGCCACTTTGAAAAGCAATAAACATTGTGTTCAAAACAAAATGTTCACACATTTGGTTGCATTCGGTTTCGAATCACAAAATATAATAAATTTACTCGTACTGCATGAATATAGATTGCATTCAGCTTTTCGATTGAACCATTTCGATTTATCGTACTTGGAAAATTATTGAAAAAAACTTTTGTGTTGACTTTCACTTATTCAAAAATTATTTTCTTCGCAGCAATTGCATCTCTTTGCTCCGGTAAATGCACAAAAACTTCGTGCTGTCATAACACGTGCTTAACATTTGTCAGAACAGCCGCATTTGTTTTCTGTCAAAAGTTACGGGGGGTGCCCACATCCGAACCATGCCCGCCGGCGGCACTCTTCCCCTAATTTTTTGTAGAGCGCTAATGTGCTATCTCCACTGAAAATTCAAATAACTCTCATTTAAAAAAAAAAAAATTATTCGTTCTTTCGGGTTTTCTATTCGTTTCATGGCTTTATACGTGATTTTAGTGAACAAATTTTTTTACACCCAAGGACTCCCTTGAATGTCGAGACCAAAAATTTTTTTAAACTTTTTTTCTCGTTTTTCCGTAATTCCAAAAAACTATACATTTAACGTACATGGATGAGATGTGGTATACGTATTAAGAGTAACGAGACAAAGTGAAACTATCTAATGCACATAGATAAGATTTGGTGCTAATATAAATTGCATGGGGGCAATTTACATTCTTTGGTTTAATTTAATCGGAGATGCCCAGATTCCTGAAATTTGCTAGAGAACTGTTCACATTGTACACAATTATTTATAGTTTTGAAAGAGAACATCTTATCCTGTAATTTCATCACTTCATTCAGAAAAGTTTACTTACTTATAACATGCGAAAAATTTTTTTTTGTAAGTATGTTTTACAACTATCAATAGTTTATTTTATTGAAACTCCATTATTTTCCTAATAGCGTGATAACAACAGAATAACGTTCACTCGTACAAAATTATGCACCTAATTCCGGCAGAAATAAAATCATCGTTTTCTTTATAAAAAATAGTTTATTTTGCTTTGAAACTATTAGAAAACGATTTTAAAGTTAAGATAAATTGAGGAGTGGCCGTACCAAAGGGCCTAAGTACCATTTCGCGACAAAAGTAATGTCCTAATTTCTATGTGCCTAATAGTCTGTTATTTGACTGCTATAATTTTTTCAACATAATGACATCAATTTCACATTATCAAAAAAAGTTTTAGTGAAAACAGAAAACAATTTGATTAATTTGGCGTTAGGAAATAACGCCCAAGGAAATAACGCCCAAAAAAAAAAACGAAATAACGCCCAAATTATTTTCATATAAATTTGGGCGATAATCATTTTGGAAATAACGCCCAAAAATTTGGGCTTTATTTCGTTTTTTTTTGGGCGTTATATCCTTTTTTTTTTTAAAAAACGAAATAACGCCCAAAAAAATATGAAATAACGCCCAAAAAATAAAATGACGTAATAACGCCCAAAATAAAAACCGAAATAACGCCCAAAAATATGAAATAACGCCCAAAATCAAAAACGAAATAACGCCCAAATTATTTTCATATAAATTTGGGCGATAATCATTTTGGAAATAACGCCCAAAATTTATTTGTATGAAAATAATTTGGGCGTTATTTCGTTTTTCGTTTTTGGGCGTTATTTCATTTTTTAAAAATAAAACGAAATAACGCCCAAAAAAACGAAATAAAGCTCAAATTTTTGGGCGTTATTTCCAAAATGATTATCGCCCAAATTTATATGAAAATAATTTGGGCGTTATTTCGTTTTTGTTTTTGGGCGTTATTTCATATTTTTTGGGCGTTATTTCGTTTTTTATTTTGGGCGTTATTACGTCATTTTATTTTTGGGCGTTATTTCGTTTTTTTTTTGGGCGTTATTTCCTTGGGCGTTATTTCCTAACGCCGATTAATTTCTAACAAAATGTCACCCGTTTCATATTATGACACTACTTTTGCTTCGAAATGGTACTTAGGCCCTTTGGTACGGCCACTCCTCAATTGTTAATTTAACAAATCTATATGTATGTATATAAATAGGCAAACGAAATCCGTTAGGTCCCTGTTTCTATACCTTAATCTCAACCGATTTGCTTGATTATTTTTTTTGTTGGAAAGGTTGTGAGGAGGAGCAGTGCATAGGACTATATTTGTTTTTAAAGTGGGAGGTGCCACGCCCCTAAATGGAAAAAACGATCTCACGGCTAAACCGCTGCATCGATTTTAACAAAATTTGGTATGGAGATAGGGTTAGCACTAAGGAACGATAAAATGACCATTATATTTTCAGTGGGCAGTGCCACGCCCCTAAATGGAAAAACGCTCTCACGGCAAAAATACTGCATACGATTTTTATGAAATTTGGTATAGATATAGAGTTAGCACTATACAGCACGATAACATGATTGATTTTTATGAATTTTGGTATAGATAGATATCAAAAACTGTTTGCTCTTTAGTAGGAGTTACACGCCTCTAAATGGAAAGTACGATATTGCAACTTAGCTGCTGCACCGATGCAGATAACCCGAACCCTAAGGAAGAATATTAAAAGTTTTTTGTGTTTTATCGACCAAGGAAGGGTATAAAAACTTTTTCCTTTATTTTATGGTCAAATCGAAATGGGCGAATTTCGGCCACAAATATGTAATCCTGGAAACCCTAACGTTTGTGTACAAAATACGCGTTTGAAATCAAGGTTATTGGATATTGGTTATTTGAATCAAGGGTGTCAGCGTAGAAGAAAAGTGAGCCAATTTTGGCTCGCCTACAAAAACAAGAATATTTCAATAATTTTTTAAATTTCTGAGAACTACAACACACACGAAAAATGTTTGTTGTTTTTTTTTTTGAACTCGTCAAAATTCGCGGAATTAAAATATTTATGAAAAATTGTTTTTGTTGTTTCGTGTGTGTTGTAGTCCTCAGAAATTTAAAAAATTATTGAATTATTGTTGTTGTTGCAAACGAGCCAACAAATAAACAACAAAAAATAGGTTTTATGATTGTTGTAGTTCGAGGAATTTGAAGTTGTTGTAAAATCGGAAATTTTGCGCTGACTGCGCTTGGCTCAGTGATTTGAAAACGCTGACACCCTTGATTTGAATCATCATTAAAAAGTTATTAACTAATAAAAAAAAATGTATTTATAATTTTTTGGCATTAACTAAAAGTATAGAGTATATTTTGATTCAAAGTAGTTGAAACTGCGTTTAGTTTTCTTATTTTTATACAAAAATGAAAAACTGACGAAATTAAGTACTAGCGCGTAATTCAGTACATTTACCTTATATAAAAAAATCTCATATGATGAAACATGAGGACTGAGATAATTTTTTGACGCCCATGGCAATACCGAGCAAATAAATACCAAATCACGTAGTAAATCACTTTCTGCAATGTTTGCTCGAGAAATACATTTTATTTTTTGGCAACATAGTCTCTTTTTGTCCCACTGTACAAGCGGCCATAGAAAAGGGAAGTGATAGTAGAATTAAAGTAAAGTAAGAAGAATTTAAAGAGAGCGGCAACAAACTTAAGGTCATTAGGAAGCAGATTAAAGTTTAAGCCAAGTTAAGAAATTCGGATATAAAAAAGAAAGAAAAAAGATATTAGTCATGCTTGAGGAAAGTTTAAAACCAAAGGGTAGAAAGAAGTTGCGAAAAAGTTTTTTTTGTTTTTTCCTTAATGCAAAGCATTGCTAATTGTAATGTTGTTGTTGTTGTTGTCATCGATTGTTGTTGCTGTTGGTGTTTTCATTATTTTAATCACAATTACAATCATTTGCCAATTAAGTCAAATAACAAAAGGTTCTTTGACGCTTTAGCAAACCCCGACGATGAGAGTGTCAAAATTGTTAATACATTTTTAATTAGTTATGGGTTTTGAAATTAAGAATAAATTAAATTGTTGCACATATTCAATATATACGTTAATTGAAAATAAACAAAAACAAAAAAAATTCTAAAAAATTTCTTTAAAAATAAGTAAGATAAATGAGCTGCTTAAAGGTTACACTTAAGTATTTGTGTGGTTAAAAATTTTACTGAAATGCATCTTATTGATTGAATGTTGTTTTTGCAAAACTTTGTGCGTTGTTTTTAATAACAAATTAATAATTTTATTATTGCGATAAAGCTGCTGCCTGCACCGCCAGGTTTTTGTTTTTATATTTTTTTTTTTAGAGTTCATTGCCTTGTTTTCGGTAGTAAACAAATTTCATTAATGAATTTTATTTTTGCATCACAGCATATGAAATCTTAAGGACGCATCGGGCATTATCACCTGGAGGGGCTCGTCCTGTATTGGAGCATCACTTTTGTGTGATATTTTTAAGATTTTATTTCCCTTTCGTTTATGTACGAGTATTGTGAATTATAACTCGTAAGAGTCTTATATATGGACAGTTTAGCAAATGTTAGTGCACTACGCAGTGAAAAATTCGTAAATTAAAGTGTTATGAGCACTTAACATTGCACCAACATACATAAACGTTTAATTTAAATATGTACATTGCTCTGTAAATTTATAGTTTCACAGCCAATTTGATTGTTTTTGCGGGTTGTTGCAATTTGAACCGTTCTATCAGTTAAATTTATACAGTCCCAACATTTGTTTGATCTACCACTTCGTTAGAGACAATCTAAGCTGAATAGAGACCAAGGAACTAACTCGCATCTCACGAAGGTTTATTTCTCCAATTTCTATTTTAGAATACCATACATTATAAATTATATCTCTTTTCATCTGATTTTTTGTGTTTTATTTGTAAAAAATTTTTATTCTCGTTAGATAGGGTCGAAATCTAGATTTATCTTGAAACCGACTCAAAAGTAAGATGGACTCCTAAAAACGATATCTGAAGTCCCATTTTGGCAAAAAAACATGTTTTTTGCTCATAACTTTTTTTCATTAGAAAATGACTTTAATTAAGTTCAATAAAAATTTTTCATATTTCAATTAAAAAAGCTCGTTGGTACTTTTATTAGTAGGGGAAGGGTGCCGCCTGCGGGCATGGTTCGGGTGTGGGCACCCTCCCGTAACTTTTGAAAGAAAACAAATGCGGCTGTTCTGACAAATGTTAAGCACGTGTTATGACAGCACGAAGTTTTTGTGCATTTACCGGAGCAAAGAGATGCAATTGCTGCGAAGAAAATAATTTTTGAATAAGTGAAAGTCAACACAAAAGTTTTTTTCAATAATTTTCCAAGTACGATAAATCGAAATGGTTCAATCGAAAAGCTGAATGCAATCTATATTCATGCAGTACGAGTAAATTTATTATATTTTGTGATTCGAAACCGAATGCAACCAAATGTGTGAACATTTTGTTTTGAACACAATGTTTATTGCTTTTCAAAGTGGCTGTCAAAGTTGAGTGTGGGCTCCGAATTGGTTCGCGTGTGGGCACTCCTCTTTTTTTTATTAAAAGCGTGTGTTTTACTGAAATATCGTAATGGAAGCCAACATTACTAATTTAAATGATGTTCTTTTGCCTTTTCACGCTTTTTTAGTGGAATAGAAAGAATTAATAGGCCCTTTAAAGATATCGCATTTTTACGCTATTTTTTTATATAATTTTTCCAACTGACGAAATCAATTTACACCAGTAGTTAGCTAAGGTCTCTAGCTTTCCATTGGCACTTATATGTCTGCATAATATACACTTGGTCAAAAGTTATGAGTCGAAAACAAAAAGGTGCCCACACTCGGCACTCTTCTCCTGTATGTAACTCAAGCAATAACATCAGAATCAAAAAAAAAATTGAAGTTAAATCTTTGTAGTAAAAGGTCACGATAGTACAACATAAAGGAAATCATACAGCAAAGGACGTGAAGAAAATTTTAAACACCTTCTAAATGTCCTCCAAAAGGGGGTGGTAGCTGATTATTTGAGGGCTGCATTGATGAGCTCGTTAAACTTAAGATACGGTTTGATGGTATTAGTAGTCGAAAAAGGAAGTGACTTAATGTATGTTGGCTTGGCAATTACAATGGGTATTAAATTTTAATTAATTGTACACAATTAGTTTTGTACACATGCCTTTGAATGTGTATGGGTACGTGTAAAAAGATTTTATACATATGTACACATGTTGAAGTGGAGAAGTGTGAAGAATGCTAATAAAATATTGATAGGATTGTCACAAAACTAAAAAAAGAAGAACGCTTAAGAGATGAAGCACAAACAAGGGTCCAGACGCAAGATCTCAGGCCTTTTCACAACTTCATCAGCAATGATGTGTAGGTCTACGGCAAGAAATACAAATTTCAAATGTTTAATGACCTGGCAGAAATTAACAAATTACGCCCGTTTTATAAAATTTTAACATAAAACAGCAAGCAAGGAATTCCAACAAAATCGTTAAATAAAAAACAAGAGCGTATAACAATCAACTTCTTAAGATGATCAGCGAATCCTTCAGTTGTCATTCATTATATGTACCTTTAGGGTAGATCTCAGATTCTGGCATCATGCCTGCTTTTTTAGATGACTTAACAAAGACCATTGAAATAACGAAGTATTCCCAGATCTCTCAGCTAAATTAATCTACTTTACCTTCACTCAATTCTGCGAAAAAAATGCATTGTCCCGAAGAAAATGTGCTTTGAAATAAAGAGCATATCGATTATTTAATCAGTTGTTTCATTATGGCAAAGCCATGGAATAGGTTAACAAAACATCCAAAATTTTTGATTCGATTGTTCTCTCAGTCCTTTTAATGAAGTTAACCAGCAACGTCTTGCTACGCAACTGACAAGTGTTCTACAACAATTGTCTTTGTAAAAATTTCATGATCCAAGCCTTATTCCAATTGTTTATTAGAAGCCAACAGAATCTTATCTCAGTAAAAATCTGACGCCAATCGCATATTGAAGTCTACCGTCAAGCATTTTAGTAGAACTGTCAAGGTAGATGGAAATAGTGATGAGCAAAAATAGTCTTGGTCATCAGTCTTGGTCTTGGTAATTTTTGGAGACGAAGACCAAGACGCTGATATAATTTCAAGAGCAAGACCAAGACTGCTATGGTATTGTTCTTGGGCTTGCTCTTGGTTACGATGATCATCATGACCAAGACTGTCTTGGTAATTTACAGTTGATAGGTGTGTCACGCCCCTTTCAAGCATAAAATCATCGCTCAATTCGAAATTTGGCTTCTTAAAAACCCCACTGTTTTGTAAATATAAGGTTTAGAAATTTTGAATACTCAGCAATATTTAGAAATTTTTTCAAGACCAACATCAAGATCGCGACCAAGACTTAATGTCTAAGATCCAAGACTAATGGACCGTCCGAAAGCGCCGTGAAAACGATCGCTGGACTGGATAGAAAAAAAGTCATTCCGACTGTGTTTGAAAAATTAGAAGGCTCTTAAAAACGATATCTGTAATCTTTATACCCTACACCCGGGGTATATTCACTTTGTCCTTCCGTTTGTAACGCAGAGAAGGAGGCGTGGCAGGTATACAAAAGTATATATGTATATTCTTGATCAGCGTCATCTCCTGAGTCGATATAGCCATGTCTGTCTGGCTGGCTGGGTGGCTGGCTGGCTGGCTGGCTGGTTGGCTGGCTGGCTGTGTGTTGAAATACACTTTTTGGGAAAACTGAGCAAGACACTTCAATGAAATTTGGAGCACTGCCTCCGTCGTCAAAGATAGCTCGGGGGATTGAAAATGAGCGAAATCAGTCAACGGACACGCCTACCGCCCATACAAAAAATATATTCAAAATGCAATTTAAGGAGTATTATTCACGATAATGCAACCAAAATACGCATAAATACTAAAAATTGTAGGCGCAAGCTCTGAGAAAAAACTGAATGAATTCCAACAAGAGGGCGGGGCACCTTCCATACAAGCAAAAGCTTCAAAACGCTATAGTGAAAGGGTTTTTGAGATATTCGAACCAGATTCGACTCAGACACTTAGTATTATAGATGAAAGCTCTCAACAAAAATTGGGTGAAATTGGACAAGGGTGCGTGGCACCTCCCACATAAGCAAAAGTTGTAAAATGCTATACTGGAAGAGTTTTTTGAAATAATCCAACCAAACTTCACTCAAATACTAAAGACTATAAATGCACGCTCTAAGCTAAAACTAGACGAACTCGGACAAGAAACGTTTTTCACTCAGACACTAAAAACTATAAATCCAAGCTCTGAACAAAAACTGGGTAAACACGGACAAGAGAGCGTAGCACCTCCCACGTGTTTTGAGTTTGACTTTATTGACGACAAAATCGTGGTATGGGAATGTGTTCGTACTCATTTCAGGATTATACAACTGCTTCAAGTAAAATCGGAGCTGATCGGTTTCGAAAGTTACAGCCAATTACATGGTTTTTATACCCTACACCCGGGGTATATTCACTTTGTCCTTCCGTTTGTAACGCAGAGAAGGAGGCGTGGCAGATATAGAAAAGTATATATATTCTTGATCAGCGTCACCTCCTGAGTCGATATAGCCATGTCCGTCTGTCTGGCTGGCTGGCTGGCTGGGTGGCTGGCTGGCTGGCTGTGTGTTGAAATACACTTTTTGGGAAAACTGAGCAAGATAATTCAATGAAACTTGGTACACTGCCTTCGTCACCAAAGTTAGCTCGGGGGATTGAAAATGAGTGAAATCGGTCAACGGACACGCCTACCGCCCATACAAAAAATATATTCAAAATGCAATTTTAGGAGTTTTTTTCACGATAATGCAACCAAAATACGCATTAATATTAAAAATTGTAAGCGCAAGCTCTGAGGAAAAACCAAGCGAATTCGGACAAGAGGGCGTGGCACCTCCCATATAAGCAATTGCTTAAAAACGCTATACTGAAAGCGTTTTTTGAAATATTCGAATCTAATTTGACTCAGACACTAAGAATCATAAATGAAAGCTCTCAACAAAAATTGGGTGAAATCGGACAAGGGGGCGTGGTACCTCCCACATAAGCAAAAGTTTCAAAATGCTATACTGAAACAGTTTCTTGAGATAATCGAACCAAGCTTCACTCAAATACTAAATACTATAAATGCACGCTCTAAGCTAAAACTAGACGAACTCGGTCAAGAGGGCGTGGCACCTCCTATATAAGCAAAAGCTTCAAAACGCTTTACTGAAAAAGTTTTTCACTCAGACACTAAAAACTATAAATGCAAGCGCTGAACAAACACTGGGTGACCTCGGACAAGAGGGCGTAGCAACTCCCATATGAGCAAAATTTGAAAAATACTGCAGTGTAGGGTATTTAATGTTTGGCCAGGCCAAATTTTACACCCTTACTAGTTTTTTTTCGTTCCTGAAAAAAAAAACAATGGAGCGGTTTTGATTCTCCTGGATTAAATTTTTTTGCTCATAACTATTTTTCTTCACAGAATGGATAGCCAAAATGCTTGAAAAATAAAGACTATACTTTTGCAAAAAATTTGAAGTGAAAAATTTAAAAATTTTTTTTAGTGTAGATACACGGTCCCAAATATCTACTTCTTTGAGTTTTTCAATTACGGTGGGAAAAATGATTTTTTACTTAAAAGCAAGGCCTCTTATGAAAGACAAAACGATTAAAAATTTTTAAATTTAAATTTACGTCTAGACCTTACAATTAATTTAGGGGAGGGGCGCTCACTATTTGCTTAGTTTTGCTTAATGGGTTGAGGAGGACTAATCTCATGGAATCTCCTTAAAATTGTGTGTCTGTGTATTTTCATGCAACAAGCAATTAAGGATATGCATCTGAAACACTGCTATTCAAGTTTTTATAACTACACTTTCCAAATGCTTCATCAAGCGTTAAAGTATAAGAGTATCCTCAACATCAACCGCTTAAAATTCTTTATAAAAAAACCAACAACAACAACGGTGGAATCCAACAACAATAACACAGATAACAAAATTGCATGCAACAAAAAGTGTAAAACATTTAAACTGCATTTAACATAAAATTAACATTACTAAGTAGGCCACGGTCATAGGTGGCTACCGCTTACATACACCCCTTTTACATACACATATATCTACATACACATCTATTTTACACCTACACTTATAGAACTGCCACACAACAGCAAAAGTGCAATGCAGCAATTCCGTTACCGTTACCGCTGTTGCTCATTTTATCGTCTCTCATTCATCAACAACGTCGTCCTCGTTCTCATGTAATAAGCCTGATATATACCGTTAGTTTGCACATTCATTGCTATCCTTTTGAGCATCGTTGTCGTCGGAGGAGTCATCGCCAACGTCGTCGCCGTCGGAGGAGTCATCGCCAACGTCGTCGCCGTCGTCGTCTGCATCTCTATAGGCTTCCTCGTTGAAAATGTTGCAAAAATGCAAAACATAAAATTGCATGAAAAAGGACATTTTTTGCGCTCGCTTGATTATGATGATACTTTCGAAAACTAGCGCACACTGTCACATGCACACTCAATTATTGTAGCCCACACTCACACACACAAATGTGTACGCAAAATTACACACTTAATTATATGGAAAATACAAATTGGCACAATTTTGCGTGGAACTCACATATCCTTCGCAGAAGCGCTTTAATTTTTTTATTTTTTTTTTCTCTATTTGATGGCGAAATTAAATGTGGCTTTGTTGAAAGAAATAAAGAAAGTAACCACTCTTTAAGCGATTTATATATACTTTTAGAAGGGTGCATTGGAGGGGTGAATTTATTAAATATATATCCTGAATTACTAATGGCTTACTAACGGAATGCGAGGAATATTTTGCGATATTCTGAATTCTCTAACACAACTCGTCAAGTAGTCATCTCATCAGTTACATCTACCGTAAGGACTCGAGGTAGTTGAAATCAATCACGGACGTTGTCAATTGATAAAGTGATCCAGACCATGAAGCACAACAAGACCGCCAACATCAATCAAATTGCAGCTAAACATGCCCTTTGGCATTAGCCAAAATTCTATACACTTTAAAATGTTTTATTTTAAATTATTCGATTTTTTTTTTTTTATAAATTATGCAATAAAATAGAATTTATGTTAAAAAAAAAAAGTTAGAATGAAGTTTTCATTTCCACTACTCGACACGACAACATCGGACAATTTCTTTCATCAACTTTTTACCACGTCATAGATCCCACTCACTGTACTATGAAAAATAACTATTTCTAAACATACGCATATCCGAGTTTTTTGGCGGATTTATTCGTACTTTTGGCACCTGATCATGATGAATGTCACTTAAACTATATTTCGAACTTTGTGCTTTTTTTAATTTATCCTGTGGATGTTCTGAGGCGCGGCTTTGAAATTCCTCCATTGGCTGCGGTTCGTAATAGAATTCTGTCTGACGTCGGCGTGGGTATAGTTCCATATGATTTGTTGGTCCAAAGCAGTTTGAGCTTATAGAATTCAAAGACGAAATGGAATTTTGATCTGGAATTAATTAATATCTGTATCTATATCTATATCTATATCTATATCTATATCTATATCTATATCTATACCTATATCTATATCTATATCTATATCTATATCTATATCTATATCTATATCTATATCTATATCTATATCTATATTTATATCTATATCTATATCTATATCTATATCTATATCTATATCTATATCTATATCTATATCTATATCTATATCTATATCTATATCTATATCTATATCTATATCTATATCTATATCTATATCTATATCTATATCTATATCTATATCTATATCTATATCTATATCTATATCTATATCTATATCTATATCTATATCTATATCTATATCTATACCTATATCTATATATATTTTTAAGAATTTTTAAGTGTGTTGCTTAATGACATTTATATATAGAAAATTGATATATATATTAATTCTATATCTTCTGCTTTTTAGAACTTCGTATAAAAACGCTTATCAGAATATTTTCGACACAGAATTTTATTAGTCGAGTTACGAGAAAAGAGTGATCTTCGTAGTAAATACCAAAACCATGGACGGATCACATTGTTTCTACCTGACTAGAAAATTTTGGCAGTGTTAATAAGAGCTCCATTAGTTTTTTCCGAAGTACATATAGCGTCAAAGTCGGAAGTCGAACGAGGGCATAGGTGGGCTAATTGCAGTATTCGCCAAATTCCTAATCATGTAGATATTTCTGAGTAAGAAAATCTTAGGTCATACCCAACTAAATCATTGTTAGGTTACTGCAATTGACCCTAACTACTGGTAAGGCAAAACCAAATGGGCCTTATTTCTGCGTATAAGATTGTTCTATTCGGGAAAGAAAGAAAGGTAAAAACTGTGCCATGCGTATTGGGTCCTTAATGCCGTTGGACGTAATGACCTAATGTAAATTTCTGAAAGTTACAGCAAACATCAGAACATACTATACTATTTATATAAAATTGCTTATATGAAAACTCTATGTAACGATTTGGTGCAAAATATACCGAACCGATTTTAATAATTTTTTTTTAAAACGTTCTACGTGTGGTAAGAAAAAGGATTGTATACTTATTTTTTTGGTTTTTATAAGATAAACCTTTTTATACCCTACACCCAGGGTATATTCACTTTGTCCTTCCGTTTGTAACGCAGAGAAGGAGGCGTGGCAGGTATAGAAAAGTATATATATTCTTGATCAGCGTCACCTCCTGAGTCGATATAGCCATGTCCGTCTGTCTGGCTGGCTGGCTGGCTGGCTGGGTGGCTGGCTGGGTGATGTGTGTGGAAATACACTTTTTGGGAAAACTAAGCAAGATAATTCAATGAAATTTGGTACACTGCCTCCGTCATCAAAGATAGCTCGGGGGATTGAAAATGAGCAAAATCGGTTAACGGACACGCCTACCGCCCATACAAAAAATATATTCAAAATGCAATTTTAGGAGTATTATTCACGACAATGCAACCAAAATACACATAAATACTAGAAATTGTAAGCGCAAGCTCTGAGAAAAAACTGAGCGAACTCGGACAAAAGGGCGTGGCACCTCCCATATAAGCAAAAGCTTCAAAACGCTATACTGAAAGCATTTTTTGAGATATTCAAACCAAATTCGACTCAGATACTAAGGATCATAAATGAAAGCTCTCAACAAAAATTGGGTAAAATCTGACAAGGGGGCGTGGCACTTCCCATATAAGCAAAAGCTTCAAAACGCTATACTGAAAGCATTTTTTGAGATATTCAAACCAAATTCGACTCAGATACTAAGGATCATAAATGAAAGCTCTCAACAAAAATTGGGTAAAATCTGACAAGGGGGCGTGGCACCTCCCATATAAGCAAAAGTTTCAAAATGCTATAGTGAAAGAGTTTTTTGAGATAGTCCAACCAAACTTTACTCAAATACTAAAAACTATAAATGCACGCCTTAAGCTAAAACTAGACGAACTCGGACAATAGGGCGTGGCACTCCCTATATAAGCAAAAGCTTCAAAACGCTATTCTGAAAACGTTTTTCACTCAGACACTAATAACTATAAATCCAAACTCTGGACAAAAACTGGGTGAACTCGGACAAGAGAGCGTAGCACCTCCCATATGAGCAAAATTTTAAAAATACTGCAGTGTAGGGTATTAAATGTTTGGCCAGGCCAAATTTTACACCCTTACTAGTTTTTTTTAGTATGAAGTTGTTGAAAAAAAAAATTCAATGCTTGCATAAAAATGATCGTTTGCATTTTAGTCGCTATAGCTTGCTGCGCCATGAGTTATGTGTTGTTGTTGTCTTTTCCGTCTCTTTCATTTATTGTTTTTTTTTTATTCTTGATGTTGTGTTGTTGATGAGAGCAAAAATGAGAGTGATTTCGTCAGTGATGCCAACTCAATATTTTCAATATTTTTAACGATGTTTTACATGTTTTTCAATATTTTTCAATTCTTTTTGACTTTTTGCGATATTTTGAATGTTTTTCGAAACACTTGGACTTTGACCGATTTCTTCGATGTACATAGTTATTTCACTATTTTTCAAAACTTTTGATTTTGTTTCGATATATTGGATGTTTTGTTTTTAGACTTTTACCGATTTCTTCAATGTGTTTCAATATTTTTCAAAACTTTCGGGCTTTTACCGATATATAAGATGTTTTTCGACATTTTTGGACTTTAACCGATATTTTGGATGTTTTTCTATTAACTTGGATTTTACCGATTTCTTCGTTGTGTTTCAATATTTTCCGAAACTTTTGGACCTTTTTCGATATATTGAACATTTTTCGATATGCGTATTTGGACTTTCACCGATTTCTTCAATGTTTTCCAATAATTTTGGGCTTTTACCGATGTAGGATGTTTTTCGACATTTTTGGACTTTTACCGATATTTTGTAGGTTTTTCGAAAATTTTTTTCTTTATTTCACTATTTTTCGAAACTTTTGAACTTCTTTCGATGTTTGGATGTTTTTCGATTTGAACTGTTACCGATAAGTAGGATGTTTTTTGATAAACTTCGACTTTATCCGATTTCTTCGATGTGTTTCAATGTTTTTCGAAACTTTTGGACCTTTTTCGATACATTGGATCTTTTTCGCTTTATTTGGACTTTTACTGATTTTTGCATATATAGTATTTATTGATTTGAATCGTTCGCATAGAAGAACTTAGTCTTTAACATTATTATTATTATTTCTTCGATGTTTTCCAATACTTTTGGACTTTTACCGATTTTAGGATGTTTTTCGACATTTTTGGACCTTTACCGATATTTTAGATGTTTTTCAATATTTTTCGAAACTTTTGGACTTTTACCGATATTTTGAATGTTTTTCGTTATATTTGGACTTTGACCTATACTTTAGATGTTCTACTATTCTTTTAGACTTTTGCCGATATTTTAGATGTTTTCGATACATTTGGGCTTTTACCGATTTCTTCGGTGTATTTCGATACTTTTGGACATTTACCGATATTTTGAACGTTTTTCCATAAACTTGAACTCTTACCGATTTCTTCAATGTATATTTTAATATTATGCGATACTTTTGGAATTTTACCGATAGTATAAATATATCGGAGCATCTGTTTGTGGCACATTGTTTTAAAGAATAAAAAAAAGTTTTTGTTATTAGCTTTTTAGTGCAATCTGGCTTTTTATTAAAACCCGTGCAACGCCGGGTAAAACAGCTAGTATTTTTATATATTTCATTATTTAAATTTTTTTTAAAACAATTGAGATGAACACATTTTTGATTTTAGCTTAAATTTGCTTTTTATTAAAAATTTTTTATATGTTTACATTTTGCATTTGTCAAAAGAAAAAGCGATTTCATAATTTCCCTGGGATTTTTTGAATTTGGAGATGCCACCTGCCGATTTTTTGGGTTAAATGATCTAATTATTTAAAAACTAGCTAATCTTTTCCAAACAAATACAAAAGCTTTTTATATGGAAAACTGTCTTGGTTAGTGCTTAATCAGCATCTGGTTAACCAGGCAAGTGAGAATATATTATTATATCCAAATGAGGGTTTGTTTGTTTGTGTTGCTTCTGAGGGCTCGGAAACTATTGACTTGATTGCGATGAAATTTTCAAAGCGTATTAGAATTAATTAGAGCAAGGTCATAGGTTAGAAAGGAGAATACATACATACATACATATAGGTTAGAAAAATGGGCGGTACCACGCCTTTTTGAAACTGCTTGGGCCAGTTTAATAAGATTTGGTACAAATGTGAAGAGGAACATTACAATTAACTTCTATTGAAAAAATGGGCAGAATCACGCCCCTTAAAAACTAAACTAGTCGTTTCTCCGAAATCATTTGAAGAGTACTTATGAAATTTGCTATATACATATATAAAGGGCATCAGAACAAACAATATTCACTGAAAAAAAATGAAGAATCACCGCTCCCATTTTATTTTTGTTCTCAAAAGGGTAATGTTCACGAAAGAGTTAATTTTTTAAATTATTTTATTCTTACTTATCTCTTTCCTACAGTTATTGGTTCAAATACTATAATATACAACTTTAGCATTTTTTAAAGAAAAATAAGTCATTTGAACTAATGCGGAATCAATGGCGGATCCAGGGGGTAGGCTATGGGGGCTAAAGTACCGCCCATAAGCTCTAAATTGTGACTGGATATAGAAGGAAAATGATCTCAAAATCGTCTTATCGTCCGACTTGAGCCCCCTACAATAGTCGAATTCTGGATGTACCACTGTGTGGAATGGAGAGTTTTTTAATCTTCCCAAGTTTTCTGAATATTCATATGCAATTTTTGTAACCACAAAAACACTTATGGCTGTTGGCACACGAACCAATAAGTCATTTGAAGTTAAAACTTTTAACTTAAACTTTTTTATTAAAAGTGAATTTTAAACATATTTTGATATTAAAATTCTTAATTAAGTGATGATTTAAAATAAATTTCGAGATTGAGATAATCAAAATAAATGAATTTTTGCAAAAATATCACAATCTCGATTTCCGTTTTATGGGAAAGACTTCGGCATTGAGGGGTTACAACACTAATTGTAATAAAAAAGCATAGTTTTTACTTTAATTATTTATTTAGAAAGGTTTATTTATGCTTTCATTTTGGTTAGTTTTTTTTTTTTTTAATCTTCACGTGAATTTATAATGATTTTTTTTTTTTAAGATATTTTCTCTAAAAATCCGAAAGTATCGCTCTACTTGTACTGACCTTTAAGGCAGTAACTGAAGTAGCTGAAATTTTGTTAGTGATCTTTGATATAGAACGATGCCGTTTCTTGCGACTATCAGACTGTCTTTTGTCTCTTGTCCCTGTCGGTTTTTCATATAATGATCCTTGTCTCTTTTTAATATAAGTGACATCTGCTCCTTGGATCCCTTTCTCTGCAGTCTCACTTTCAAGTAAGCAGGTTAATGGATCTACGTTTACTTTTGCCAAATAACGACTCCAACCAATCCAAAATGGATCACAAACATTTTTCCAGCGACGCAATTTATATACATTACATGGTTCACTATTTGTAAGCTTGAGCACATCATAAAAGAAGGGAAACATTTCGTCTGCCCGTAGTTTGGCCAAGAGGTAATGAGTTTTTGTTTCATTTTCCCTATCACCCAATTCTAAGAAAATTTTTCTAGCTTGGTCATAGTGGGCTTTACCCATGGAGTATTCAACTTTTTTTTAAGCAAAAAGCATACCCATTTGCACAAGGGCATGTGCTTCTAAGTCCCTATAGCTATTGTCGCGTGCAATAGTTATGGCTTGTTGATTATCCATTTTTGCTTGCTCAATATTATTTAAACTAAAACAAATATTTAATAAAAAATATTTGAGGTATGAAACAAAAACATACAAATATGTGTTAAATATCTAAAAATATACCTTTCATGACAGACTCCCAGTAGCAGTAATTGTTTACAATAAAGCCGGCTAAATTGTTTTTTATCTTCTTGTTTAAAAAACGTATCAAACTTATTAAGTAACTTCATGGCATCAGTATGTTTCGAACTATCTACTAAATATTCCGCATATGTTATAAAGGCGTTGTAAAATTCGTATTTGTTGGAACTGATGCCCACTTGAATGGAAGAAAAGAAGTCATATTAAAGCATACAGCTGTGGCAAGTTATTTCGCTAGGGAATAATTATAACTTATCATAGAAAATTGCGCGATAATCATTTTGAAAATGTTGTGAAAATTTGGGCGTTTTTTTTTTTCTAAATGAAATAACGCCCAAATATTTTCGGCTCCCGGAAATAAAGCCATAGGAAACAACGCCAGAGTTTTTGGAAATAATGACACAGGAAATAACGCCAGCAAATGTTTTGGTAATACTTATAGCCAGAAAAACTTCCATATAAAATGCTGTCGTTATTTCCATTTCGTTTCGGAAATAAAGTCAAAAACTTTTCTGGCTTTTTCCAAAAGTTATGTGGTTTTTAAAAAGGAAATAACGCCGTAGAAAATATCGGCAAAAAATTTTTTGGAAATAAAGCCAAAAGTTTCTGCTATAAATTTCATAGATAATTTTTGACTTTGTTTCCAAAACAAAATGGAAATAACGCCAGAATTTTGTACGGAGATTTTTCTGACCTGATGACATTATTATTTCCAAAGGTTCTGGTGTTATTTCCTAGTTAAATTTGGCTTTGTTTCCAAAAATTAATGCCTGAAAATTTTTGGCGTTCTTTCCAAAAAAATTTTCTGGCGTTATTTCCTTTTTGTAAACCGCATAACTTTTGGAAATAAAACCACAGTTTTTGGGAAAAAACGCCAGAAAAGTGTTTGGCTTTATTTCCCAACCAAAATGGAAATCATGCCTGAATTTTGTATGAAGTTTTCTTGTGTGGCATATTTGAAAAAACTTTCTGGAGTTATTTTCTATGGCGTTATTTTCTTTGGCATTATTTCCAAAAATTCTGGAGTTATTTCCTTGTTAATTTTTGGCTTTGTTTCCAAAATGCCAGAAAATTTCTGGCGTTACTTGCAAAAAATTTTCTGGCGATATTTCCGGGAGTTTTGGGCGTTATTTACAAATGATTACCAACGAAATTCATACGAAAATAATTTGGCGAAATAACACCCAAAACATATAAAATAGTTTGGGTGTTATTTCGTTTTTATTTAGGGCGTTATTTTTTTTTGTTTGTAGTTTTTTGGGCGCAATCAAGAATGACATGACGTTTAGAGCTGGCGGTGATGACATCGCAAAAGGCGCGTTTGCCCAACTGAACAAAATATGGTCTTATTCCGTTACATCCACCGAAACGAAAGGGCGCCTTTTTGATTCGAATGTGAAATCGGTTTTGTTATATGGGTGCGAAACATGGCTTGTTACTAAATAACTAACAAACAAGCTGTAAGTATTCGTCAACAAATGTTTAAGGCGTACACTAAAGGTTTGGTGGCCTCGCACTATATCAAATGCCAAGCTACATCAAAAATGCAATCAGAGGGCTATAGCAAACGGGGTCAAGCTGCGCAGCTGGGGATGGATTGGTCACACTCTCCGGAAACCACACAGCTAAGTTTGTCGCCAGGCTCTTGAGTGGAATCCACAAGGCAGTAGAGGACGTGGTAGACCCAAAACCAACTAGAAAAGGCCGCTGGAAAGGAAATCCAAGAATCGAGAGAGTCGTGGCAAGAGATCAAAGTCATCGCAAGGGATCGCGACGATTGGAGATGTTTCATATTGGCCCTATGCTCCTTCTAGGAGTTAAAAGAGAATACATACATTTTGTTTTTTTTTTTAAACGAAATATCGCCAAAAAAAAAAAAAAACTAGTAAGGGTGTTAACTTTGGCCTGGCCAAAAATTAAATACCCTACACTGTTGTATTTGAAAATTTTTGCTTTTACGGGAATTGCCAAGCCTTCATAACCGAATTCAACTAGTTTTTGCTTAGGTCTTTCATTAACTATTCCAAGTTTCTGTGCGAAAAACTGATTTTGGCGACCTTCGACCTTGAATAACTTTTTATGTGAACACGATTTTGTAATGGACTTTTCGCAGTTTATTTACCATGCATAAAAATCAGAACTATTTTTGTTAAATTTCTAATTGTAGTCGCCATTCTGTGGCCGCCATTTTGAATTTTGAAATTTACTAAATAATGGCCGTTGAGCAGACGAAAATTTTGAGACTTTAAACGCATTTTTATCATGCTTCTGCTTCTGGAGACAGAGCTGGCCCAGTTGACATAGAACGTCCCATATATACTTTTCCATACCTGTCACGCCACCATCTCTGCGTTACAAATGGAAGGACAAAGTGAATATAACCTGTGTGTAGGGTATAAAAAACGAAATAAAGCCAAAATTTTGGGCGTTGTTTCCAAAAAAATTATCGCCCAAACTTTTTTCGGCATTATTAGCGTTATTGAGCGTTATTTTCTAACACCGCAAGTTATCAAACGAAACATTAAAACGGAGATATTCTAAAATATCTGATGTTTGTCCTTTGATCCAAATTTATTGCCTTATTATGTATGACGAACGAATCGAGTGACTGTTTTTCAACTGCATACATCCTTGAAGCTAAGAGATGTTTTGAATTTTATGCTTACATCCTTTATTCTTTAAACTAAAATGAACGCTTAGGTCATAGTAAGTTCTTAATAAAAAATTTTAATCAGTTGATATTAATACTCGTTCGTCATACATGATAAGGCTATTATTTTTATTTACCTTCAGCCACTAACGACATCGCTTCCTTTGCCATTTCGATTGCTACATCGTTGCAATCTTTTGCAAACATTTTTGAATATTTTACTATCACCTCGGCTAAAGTATGAGCAGTTTCTTCATGTAAAGTTTTTATTCCTTTTATATCGCTTTTTTCAGCATCTTTCTCTATATCTCTTCGATATACAAATGACCATTTTTGACCTCTACACAATTCAAGCGCCTTACGTAAATATTTTACAGATTTTTCAGTGCCTTCATCTGAATTAAATATAAATGATCATTTACAGTGTTCCAAAACTGTGTTATCTTGTACTTACTTGAATGACTTAAATGTAGTCCGTATGCATAATAAACTCTCGCTATAATCTCATTAGGCTTAGTCCTATTGGGATCAATATGCCGATCAATATGCCGTATAATTTTCATAACTATTTCGTATACATCTGGAACGATCCAAAGAAATGTTATATCCTGCTGCTCGATTAACATCAACAATTCATATATATAATGAAATGCTTGACTCAAGCCATTACAATCATTCGAATTGTATGCTTTTTCCGCCTCAATACAATAGTCGAAGATTTGATACAAAAGTTCGGAATCATCTTGAATGCGATCTCGTATGCTTCTATGGCTAAAAAGATAATCCTCTTTATTGGCTATGCATTGAAAATATTTGGCTGCCTCTTTACAGCCTTGTTCATTTAGTTCCTTAATGAGAACATCATAAATTGGTCCCTGCATACGGCGAGCATCTTTAAAGTCTATCTTTGGGATTTTAGCGAGTACTTCATTCTTGTTTAAATTAAGAACGAGATATGATTTTTTATAATCCATTCGTGATTTGGAAAACACGCGGTTGGTTAACTGACTCTTATTGCAAAAAAAAAAAAAAAAAAAAAAAAAAATATATGATTGAAAAACGCTTGTAAATCGTAGCTTTCTGAAAGCAAAAAAATTAAATAATTAAAAAAAAAACTTCAATTTTAATTTAAAAAATGTGTGTACTAAAAAATCGTTCAGGCAAAAGTTGTTTACGAAGTACATAAAATAATTTTTTTGTATGCTGTTGAAAATTATATTTCAATTACCCAGGTTCCAGCGTTAACAAATGATACTTCTTTTGCTCAGAACAATTGTGGCTATCCAAATCCATTGATAAAAACTAATTTTATCCTTTGCTGCTTTTGTTATGAAACTTTAGGCTGTGTTTATGATCGAGCGTAATCGCATCGCGCGTTGCGACGAGAATCGCTCCATCGCAAGAATCGTTTTCGTCAGCGTAATCGCTAGCGACAGAGTGTTTATGATCTAGCGGGGTTGCAAGTAATTGAATACTTATTGTACATATTGCAAATTGGAAAGTCCACGATTACCCTCAAAAGAAAGAAGTGAGGTGAAAATTTTTTAAAATTTTTTGTAGGCCATTTATAGGTTGTTCATCGCCGTTCTATGAAAAATCTCGGCTTGATGTTTTGTTTTTTTTTTAAATTAAAAAATTTTCAGAATAAGTAGTGCTATAATTTGAATCGATGTACATGAAGCACTCCATGCCAAGTGTACCAGCTCAAAACTTTTTTTTCTCCGATTTCGCTCAAATTTGGCAATATGGTAGATCCGGTGGATTTGGGCCTAGTACCATTTGTTGTTAAAATACAGGGTGTTGAAGTTGGCGTTTTTAGTCATTTTCATGAAAAGGGTGTTTTTTCAAAAATGTATAGCTTACACTAAAGTTTGTAAATTGATAAATCTAAGTTACTGGTCCTATTCATTTTGAAGTGTTATTTTTATAAAAAAATATTTCTTGGTGAAAAAATTTTTTTTCACCAAAATTTTTTACACTTAAAAATACTTTTGAATATTTTTTAAAAAAAGCCCCCTTCGATTTTTTTTAAAAGTACTTTAAATTTAAGCATAATTTATAAGCTTTAAAATGATGTATGACTCACGATGGGATTCGGACGCCAAATGGGAGATTTTTTCAAAAATTACTCAAAAAAAAAAAAAATTTTATTTTTTAACTTTCCAAATAATTCCCAAAAAATTTCACACATATTTCCTTGATGATTCTAAGCATTTTATGTTTTGTAACTTTTTTCGTAAGATGCTTTCCTCTTGAGTAAAAAAAGATTTTTGCCTTCCGCGGGCGTTCAAAAGCCAAAAACTCACATTTAGCGTCCGAATCCCATCTTACATCATTTTAAAGCTTATAAATTATGCTTTAATTTAAAGTACTTTTAAAAAAAATCGAAGGGGGATTTTTAAAAAAATATTCAAAAGTATTTTTAAGTGTAAAAAATTTTGCTGAAAAAAAATTTTTTTTTCACCAAGAAATATTTTTTTATAAAAAGAACACTTCAAAATGAATAGGACCAGTAACTTAGATTTATCACTTTAGTGTAAGCTATAAATTTTTGAAAAAACACCCTTTTCATGAAAATGACTAAAAACGCCAAATTCAACACCCTGTATTTTAACAACAAATGGTACTAGGCCCAAATCCTGCCGGATTGTTGATCTTGCACACCGGATCTACCATATTGCCAAATTTGAGCGAAATGGGAGAGAAAAAAAATTTTGAGCTGGTACACTTGGCATGGAGTGCTTCATGTATATATGTATAAAAAAAAAAATACCTCGAGAATTTACTTTCTTAGTCCCTAAATTGCAATCGTAGAAAGTATTTTCTGGAAGAGGAAAATTCATTGGGAAAATGAGGCAATCGGCAATAGCTTTTTCACGCTTATTCGTTAAATTTACTTCCCAACTTTTTACTAGGGGAATAATAATTTATAAATGAATAATTACAAATAACGTTTAACAAATAACAACTTTAGTACAACAATTTTATAGGATCCAAGAGTTTCCAACTTATACCGGTTCTAGTTAAACTACTTTTCACTTCGACATTTTGAACCTTTTGGTGTAATCTTTTGATCTTGAAAATCCACTAAATTGATAAAAAGAAATCACTTTTTAATTAAAAAAGTTAAGCATTAACTTGTATGTATGTATGTATTCTCCTTTAACTCCTAGGAGGAGCATAGGGTCAATATGAAATCTCTCCATTTGTCACGATCCCTTGCGATGACTTTGATCTCTTGCCACGATTTTCCCGATTTTTGGATTTCCTTTTCCAACGACCTTTTCCAGTTGGTTTTGGGTCTACCACGTCCTCTACTGCCTTGTGGATTCCACTCAAGGGCCTGGCGACAAACTTCGCTGTGTGGTTTCCGGAGAGTGTGACCAATCCATCCCCATTTGCGCAGCTTGATCTCGTTTGCTATAGCCTTCTGTTTGCATTTTTGATGTAGCTCGGCATTTGATATAGTGCGAGGCCACCAAACCTTTAGTATACGCCTTAAGCATTTGTTGACGAATACTTGCAGCTTGTTCGTAAGTTGTTCAGTAACAAGCCATGTTTCGCACCCATATAATAAAACCGATTTCACATTCGAATCAAAAATGCGCACTCTCGTTTTGGTGGATATAACGGATGAAGACCATATTTTGTTCAGTTGAGCAAACGCGCCTTTTGCTTTTGCTATTCTTGAGTTGATATCCTCTTTTGCTCCACCATCCATGGAGCATTAACTTAATTCTCACAAATTTTTACCAGATGTTATTGGTATTGCTTGTTTATCTTTTTTTTTTTTATTTTAGGTGTCAAAATCCAGAAAATGGAAACAATATATTGAAAAAAAGCGTTGCCATATGTTATTTTTTGTGCAAAAGTCAACGTTGCAAACTGGTTGTTCGCGCAAAATGTCAATGATATTGGAAAGACTCAGCGTTGTCATATGTTTTTTTTTTTGCGCAAAATGTCAACGGAATTGGAAAAACTCATCGTTGCAAACTTGTTATTTCTGAAAATGTCAACGATATTAAAATAACAAATGTACCCCTGCTTGAAGGGGAGTTTCCATTCATAAAATATTCACTACTACAGTGCTACCTCTCGATAGGGAGTTTATTCTCGAAAATGGAAATTCCCTTCAGATTTACGATAAGACCCATTGTTTGTTTAGATAAAATACCCACAAGAAACGTATTTTCGATATTTCATCCTTCTGTTAAACTCTAAAGCTTAATTTTGGATAAAACTTGTTATTCCAAGGTTACTGTAAAATCACGCAAGGAACAATTTTTTAGAGCAACTCAATATAACATGTCTTATGGGTCTTTTTGACGGCTTTCTCTAAAAACTGGGTTATAATGGATTAGTGTATTTCATGAAAATATTCTATGGAATATTTCACTAGGGGTCATCAAAGTCAAGAAATGCTTAAAACCTTAGAATAATGCCTGAAAGATATAATAAAAATAGTTATTTCATATAAAACTTGAGCGATTCGCTCGCTACTCTGCAAATTTTCCCATTTGGGATTTTTCCCATTTTCGAGATATAAATTAATAACAGCCAAACTATTTGAAGCACAGTAATAAAAATAGATATCTGAGGTGCTATTATTTTTCATAAATGGGCGTGATCATATCAAGAACACGCCCACCTTCCATACAACCCAAAAATTAAAATCGCTATAACTTTTTGAATATTTGAAGTACAACAACAATACTTCATACTTGTGGTGCTGCTTGTAATATCTACTCACATATTAAAAGTGAGCATATGTATGTATGTATGTATGTATTCTCCTTTAACTCCTAGGAGGAGCATAGGGCCAATATGAAATCTCTCCATTTGTCACGATCCCTTGCGATGACTTTGATCTCTTGCCACGATTTTCCCGATTCTTGGATTTCCTTTTCCAGCGACCTTTTCCAGTTGGTTTTGGGTCTACCACGTCCTCTACTGCCTTGTGGATTCCACTCAAGGGCCTGGCGACAAACTTCGCTGTGTGGTTTCCGGAGAGTGTGACCAATCCATCCCCATTTGTGCAGCTTGATCTCGTTTGCTATAGCCTTCTGTTTGCATTTTTGATGTAGCTCGGCATTTGATATAGTGCGAGGCCACCAAACCTTTAGTATACGCCTCAAGCATTTGTTGACGAATACTTGCAGCTTGTTCGTTAGTTGTTCAGTAACAAGCCATGTTTCGCACCCATATAACAAAACCGATTTCACATTCGAATCAAAAATGCGTACTCTCGTTTTGGTGGATATAACGGATGGAGACCATATTTTGTTCAGTTGAGCAAACGTGCCTTTTGCTTTTGCTATTCTTGAGTTAATATCCTCTTTTGCTCCACCATCCATGGAGATAATGCTGCCTAAATACGTGAAGCTTTCGACGTTGAGCATGATCGGATCAAAAAAGCGTCCATCCCGAATTTAATACATATGATGATAAAATTTTTTAAAATAAAATGTGGTTTTATGAAAAAATTTGCTGAAATGAAAGTAAGAGAGGTAAAAATTCGATCCTTGCCCTCCACGGATTCCAAAAAAGATTTTTGTATAAACAAATGTTTATTCTTCCAAATTGTTCCTCAAAAAATAAAAAACTATCGAAAGTTCTTTATATTTCAAGCGGAGGTTGATTACGAAAATGTAGTATTTCTCAAAAAACGCATTGAATCGCAAGATGTAATTCATAAAATAAACTCAAAATTCATCACTTTACATGATTATGTTAGCACTAGCCTGGCATAGCCCGGCACTCACTTTGTAAGTTTAATTTTAACAAAAAAAAAAAAAAAAACAAAAAAAAAAAAAAAATAATAAATTAATGGTTAGGTCAGAACTATGTATGAGTTTTTTCACCGAAAAAAAAAAATTCTAACTAAAATCTTTTTCTTTAACTATTAAGCACTAACCATCACTTTTTTTCCATATTTTATTTAATTTGTTGATTGTTCTTGTATTACATCAAAATAATTTTAAAACTCTGACAAAACTCACTGCGTATTCTACCTGACGTGAAAGAAAAAAACCCAAGCTTAGGCTCGTAATAAGGAGATCCTAGTCCACCATAAATGGTTATGAAAAACGAGGGCGGAAAACCACGGTAGGCCTGGATTGGGGGACGGGGATAAATAAAATATGAACCACTGTATATCATGGCAACATACACGTTCTAGTAACTTGGGGTCCTACCTATAAGAATATGAGCTCTGATTTCGGTTCTCATATTTTGCATACTCCGCTTCGCGTCCGCTCTATTGGAAAATATGATTTTTATTGAAAAAATCTGTTGTTTAGAATTACTTGGTAACAAGCACAAAAACATACAATTCAAATTAGATTTTAATTAATTTTACAAATATTTGGAAATAATTGAAAGTGGCGTTTTTTAGCGAATTAATTGAATATTCAATTGTTTTAATTAAAATTCAATTTAGCTAACAATGTTACACTGTTAAAAATGTAAATTTTGTTTCCCTCTACTGGAAAAAATTAATTTAAAACTCAAACAGAATGCTCGAAGCAAGGGGCCAAAAATGAAAACGAAAAGAGAAAAACAAAAACAAAAAGAAAATTTCACAAAATTGAGTTTTCCCGTCTGTCTGTAACAAAAACGATAACTGCAGAGCAGACACCGCTACAGCGACACCAGCTAATTGTGAAAGTGATTCTTAAGCGCCCCACAACGTACGACATTGATGATGCTGTGGCACAATGCAAGCGGCACAGGTAAACTCAATTGACCTACCGCAGTGCGTGTGGGGTTGTTTTCCTTTGACTGTTCGACTGTCTGTCTGTTATTTTGTCGAACAGTGTGAGTGTCGTCTTCTTAAAACGTAATACAACGATAAACTTCCACTTGACGACGCGACACTGCACTGCCAGGAAATGTTAAAATTTTGTACAAACATAAGGAAGCTTCCGTTCGAATGTAACGCACAATGCCATGCAAAACAAACAAACGGAAGTGAGTAAGGAAAAATGTAAACAAACATTGCAACAGTGTGGGTGGGAGGCTGTGCTGCAGAAAAAAAAAAATATAAAAACATAAAATTAATATAAATTTATATATAGAATGGGTTTCTCTTTTTTTTTTTTTTTTAAATAAAAGCTTTAAAATATTATCGAGTGGGAGATAGAAAAATAATTACCAACTGCTTTTAGGCGCAACATAATTAGGTATCATGTTATTACACGAGTAAAAAATAGAGCGTTGCCATCGGAGTTAATTGAAGCACACACAGCAGCGAATAACGTTGTAAAAGCCACTTTCTGTAATTTTTTTTTGTCAGATTAGCGTTTACATGACCCTCATACATCGCTCAGCTACCAAATCAGCCAAAATTATGGCCTGTTCTGAAATCTGTGTGATTTCAATTACTTTTTATTTAGGAGGCTTTTTGATGAAAACGGTAAGTGGAACGATAAAAAGTTTTAGAATTTCTTTTGTAAGAATTGCAGGTTCTACAAATAATATTGATTTGCATTAACGAAAAAGTAACTGTTCGAGAAATATTCTTAAAAAACCGCAAAAAGTCGAAAAATTAAATTTTATCGAATACTAGCCGTCTTTGCCCGCTTCGCTAGGCAGTTTCTATTGTTTTTTGATTTCCAATAGCTTAGAAGATATAAGGGGATAAAAATGTTGATTTACGCCACTGCAACGCCACCAATAAGAATTTAGGTATTATGAGAAAGTTAATTTTTTTTCAAACCATCTTAAAAATTACCAATAGAATAACTGGAGATGGAGGAAACCATCAATTAAGTCTTGTTGATAGTTTGCCTAAAATATTTTTTTTCTGTAGTACATCTAGATATTCTTCGTTTTGACTATGAAGCCTTCGGGTGTCACAAAAAACCGTCACTTAAAGTTTATTGATAGTCCGCCATAGATTTTTTCCCTCTCGTATACATGGATATTCTTCGTTTTGATTATGAAGCCTTCGGCTGACTTTCGGGAACCATCGGGTTGTCCAAAAAACTATCAGTTGAAGTTTGTTGATAGTTCACCATAGATTTTTTCCCTCTCGTATACCTAGATATTCTTCGTTTTGATTATGAAGCCTTCGGATGACCTTTGGACACCTTTGGGTGTCACAAAAAACTATCACTTAAAGCTTGTTGATAGTCTGCCATAGATTTTTTCCCTCTCGTATACCTAGATATTCTTCGTTTTGACTATTAAGCCTTCGGGTGACCTTCGGCAAACTTCGGGTATTCCAAAAAACTATCAGTTAAGACTTGTTGAAAGTTCGCCATAGATATTTTCCCTCTAGTGTTTCCATATATTCTTCGTTTTGACTTTTAAGCCTTCGGGTGGTCTTCGGAAACCTTCGTGTATAGCATAAAAACATTTCCATACCTAATATATACTCATTTCCAAATTTTCAGCTCAATTGGCCGAATGGTTTCTGAGTGATAATGCTTCACGCACACAGACACACACACAGTCATTTTTATATATGTATATAGATAGATAGATATCCTAAACGGTTAACTTCTCGTAAATACAAATCAATATTATTTGTAGAGCCTATAATTCTCTACATAAAAGATTCCAACACTTTTTATCGTGTCTCACCATTTTCATCAAAAAGCTTGCAAAATGAAAAGTAATTGAAATCACACGGATTACGGAACAGGCCTGATTATATTACAATCAAAATGAAATTAGAAATCAAAATGCTTATAACTTCGGTTCCTGTGCAGTGCTGTCGTTTTGAAAAGTTTGAGCGAAGTGAAATTTTGTAAAAAGTGAAGTGTTGCGAAGTAAAATTCTGAAAAAGTGAAGTATTAGCGAAGTGAACACAAAAATCACAATTTTATTTATTCAATTCATTCATTTTAATGCTACACGTAACAAAATTTGAAAATATATTTTAAAAAAATATGTAAAAAATAAATAAAAAATTTCTTAGGTCAAAAATTTACCGAAATATGGCCGGCCACTCAAAGATGGAAATTTTGTTCATGCGGTCGAAAAAACGGTTTTTACTCAAAACAAGGCATCTTACGAAAAAAGTGTATGAAGCAGAAAATGCTTAGAATGGTCCAAGAACTACGTGTGAACTTTTTTCAGAATTTTTAGAACATTTTTATTGTTTTGACCAATTTTTAAAAAATTATAAAATGTACCCAAAAATTAAACGTATTCTTTGAATGATTCTAAGTATTTTAAGCATTATACACTTTTCTCGTAAGACGCCTTTTTTTGAGTAAAAAAAATTTTTCCGACCACTTAAAAAAAATTTATTTGTTCGAGTAGTCATATTTCGGCTAATTTTTTAATGAAGCGTTTTAAAGGAAATTTTATCTACTTTTATAATATTCTGCTAAATCTTTACCTATCTCTGACCCTGAAATAGTTATAGACAAAAGAGTAAAAAACACAAGAATTCGAAATTTTTGCTTTCTTTTTCTGGGGTATAAACTATTTCGATGGCAAATTTAATTCTCTACAAAAAGTTTCCTGTGAAGTATATCGAAATTTTGCTTTGTTCGCTTGATACATCTGTGGCGGGAAGGAAAAACTGCTTAAGTCGATTTTTGTTAAAAAAAGAAAAACAGTTTGAATTTATTAGCTACCAACAATGAAAATACATTGATGGTTGGAGCTTACTGTTCAGTGTTTTTGAGTAAAACAACAATAAAAACACAAAAAACAAGGCAAAAATACACATAAATAAAAAAAGCAAAAAAAATGTATCGGAAGGCTGGTTTGCGTTACTAGTTTCGGGACCCACCACAGGTCAAAATTGACTATAATAAGTCAATTCCTCATCAGACGCTTTGTCAATGTATTTTCATTGTTGGTAGCTAATAATGTTAATCATCATCTGTTCCAAAAAACAAAAAAAAAAAAAAAAAAAAAAAAGTTTGAATTTATTTCATTTGAATAGAATTTATGTTACTTTGCTTTGTTGTCGAACATCGACTTAAGCAGTTTTTCCTTATTGCCACAGATATTGAAAAAACAAATTACTTTTCAGTCAGGGCAGGCATCGGGCATACAAAAAAGTATGTTTCTGAACTCTCATTAAAAGAATAGACAAATTTTAAGGCAAATTTTGGATTCAAGAAAAAGTGAAGTGATTTTATGAAAGGGGAAGTGGCGAAGTATTTTTGATAAAAAAGGAGCAAAACACTTCAATTGAAGTGAAAACGACAGCACTGTTCCTGTGTAAGAATTATAATAACTTTTTTTTGTGATATGCAAAATTGAACCAGGTTTCAAAAGATGTAAATTCTATTTCATTATCTTCATTATCATAGCAAGGGAAAGTTTTTGAAAGTTCTGAAAAAAGTAAAACTGGAAAATGCATGTCGAAGAACATTTTATTTTGTGTTTAAACTTCAATAATGTGTTTTACAGGACATTTAGGACTACTGTTGACGTATACGGAGATCTAAGAAAAATTTACATGTTTTTTGTTTGAAAACAACTGTTTTTCTGTCAAAAATCTGAAAATTCAAAACTACTTATAACACATTTTACTTTCTATAATTACGGAAAAATACCAAAAAATGTATAAAAACTAGTAAGGGTGTTACCTTTGGCCTGGCTAAATATTAACTACCCTACACTGCAGTACTTCGAAAATTTTGCTTGTACGGGAGGTGCCATGCCCTCTTATCCGATTTCACCCAGCTTTTGCTCAGAGCTTGCATTTACAATTTTTAGTGTCTGAGTGAAATTTAGTATGATTATCTCAAAAAACGTTTTCAGTATAGCATTTTCAAACTTTTGCTTATATGGGAGGTGCCTTGCCCTCTGGTTCAAATTTGCCAAATTTTTCGTCAGAGCTTGCTCTTACTGTTTTTAGTGTTTTAGTGAAATTGGGTTGGATTATCTCAAATAACGTTTTCAGTACAGCATTTTGAAATTTTTGCTTGTATGGGAGGTGCCACGCCTTCTTGTCCGAATTATTTGTCAGAGCTTGCATGTACTGTTTTTAGTGTTCTAGTGAAATTTGGTTGGATTATCTCAAATAACACTTTCAGTATAGCATTTTGTTTATATGGTAGGTGCTACGCCCTCCAGTCCGAATTCGCCTAGATTTTGCTCAGAGCTTAAGCTTATCGTCCCTAGTATTTATGTGTGTTTTGCTTGCGCTATCGCAAATTATGCTCCTAATTTTGCTTTTTGAGCATATTCTTTGTATGGGCGATAGGCGTGTCCGTTGACCGATTTCGCTCATAATCCCTCGAGCTAACTTTGACGACAAAGGCAGAGTATCAAATTTCATTGAATTATCTTGCTCAGTTTTCCCAAAAAATTTATTTCCACGCACAGACACCCCACCAGACAGACAGACGGACATGGCTACATCGACTTTTACTTACTGTGGAGAGACTAAAAAATACCAAGTAATAAAATATTTCCTGGCGTAGATCATAGCTAAGAACACTTACAATTAGTTGGACCAGTCCAATGCATTTACTGATGGCAACACTACTATAGAGTAGTAAACAACATCAAGCCCCCTACCAATCAGCAAAGTCGAGACTTAAAACAACCGCAAAGAACCCAACCCATCCCATCTTCTCTTTACACACATAATTTCAACACGGCTTGTTGTCGCCGCATCACCCAACACCCATCCTTCCACACTCATTGGCGCCGTTGCCATCGCTGTCGCCATCAACTCCTTCAGCAAGCAGTTCAAACACTTGTGGTGAACTCGCGCTCGCTTTGATGAATCCAAGGGTGGTTCCGGTTGATTTCAAGGTCTTCAAGAATATGTTTTATGTTGGAACAAACAAACGAACTTCAACTACATCAGTACAACCTCCTACCTTTTCATTTCATTTCAAACGCCTCTATGAAATAACTTTCTCTCGAAAGCACCCTTTTGGAGCCCAACAGAGGGGGGTTGACATTTGTTTGCGCTGTGTTATTTACGGAGAAATAAAAAAAAAAATAATATGCAAAAACAACAACAACAACAACGGTAACACCACAATTGGCGACATCCTTTGCTTTTGCAGAAAGGATATTTTTCATTTATTTATTTATTCCTCACAGATTTAGAGCTTTGGGAGTTGATATTACGAATTTTTCTCACTGTATTGGTGAATTTATTTAATTTATATGCGTGTGTGTTTGTTTTGCATGCTTTCTGTTGTCGTTGTTTTTGTTGTATCTGTTGTTGTTATTATTGTGCTTTTTTTATTTGCCTACAAAAGCTTTTTTTGCAATTCTCTCGTATTTTTTGGTGAGACGGAGCATGGAAATTTAAAAAAAGCAAAATTTTACCCACGCGCTCTGCCTGGAAGGACATTTTTTTTTTTTCAAAATGAGAGTTTGACTTTTCATTATCCGGATTTTGCGCAATGCATCAATTTTACTGTCATTTTGACAGCTGTTCAATTGATGTTTTTTCGGTTGCAATGCAGCCAACTGTTGGATATGTACCGTTACGTGTGGTGAGTAGAAAATCGGCGAAACTAAGTATAACAATTTCGGTGTGAATAGTACAAACTGTTATAATCTGAATCGAAGGTCTAATTAAGCTCTTTTCTCTCGATGTTTTCAAACCAAGTCATCGCATTTCCACTTTCTAAACTATAGGCCTCGTGACGCTAAAATTCGGTAATATTTACTCCCCTCCCCGTATGCGAAAAAACGAGTCGACGAACCAGACCCTCCTTAACCTCATGTGACGGTAACCGAAATCCTCCTATCAAACTATAATAAGTCCACTCATCTTCAATCCGAAAAGAACAATTTTGAATTCTTATCCAGAAAAATTTGACTCTAAAGAAACTTTTGATCAAAAAAGTTAGAACCGATTGTTAGAACTAATTGGAGTCGCTGTATTGTGATGTTGTAAAACAAGTGTCAAAAATCAACATCGGGGTCAAAATTGTTCAGGGTCGAAAGCCGAGATATTTGTTTTTTGCAAATATCTCGCTAATGGTTATTTCTATAAAAAAAAAATTGCTTAGAACATTTCCCGTAGAAAAGTTGTGAAAGTTGTTTTCGTAAGAATAATAGTTTAGGATATATAGTGTCCAGTCAATTGGATTTCCGATCCATCAAATTAGAACCAAGTTTTATTTTTAATTGTTATATGGTATATACATACATACTGGTGGGGTATTCTGTTATGAGAATCGCATTTTCAACAAATGGAGTAAATAGCGCTGAAACTCCATTAATCAAACAAATATTCATCTCCGCGTTTATAATGATTTGCATGATAAAACACAAGATAAGTCCTACATTGTGTCGGGGTCTACGCTTTTGCAGGGTGATGCAATTATACTAAGTCTATCTATTAGTTGAAGAACGACCTAAATTCGCTCGTGATTACCACTTATGGTGTACGACTGCTCTAAAACGCTAGAGCATGAGCTAAGAAAACTCAATGTTTTAGGCAGAAGTCCATGCAGTCGAGCTTTGCCTGAGGGAATATGAAAGAAGGCTTCCACTGGGACAGCAAAGCGGCACTTCTAGCCTTAAGCTCCCTCGTTGTTGACCTTAGAGTGCCTTCAGCTAATAATCAGACTTTCCCCCGGAAGAAAAGTTCACTTCATTTAGGTACCTAGACATAGTGGAATTGAATGTAATGAAACTGCAGATGAGCTCGCAAGGATCATCAACATAATTTGTACGACCTTCTTCATGCGGCTCGCCTTTGTGTTTTACTAAATTAAAACTAAGCAATCGCCTGGACAAGAAAGTTTAAGAAGGTTGCGATGACTCCCGAGAGTCTTTACTGGGCGCCTTACCCACAAGGAACATGCTGGTATTTATTAATGCCATGTCGCAATGAACTGACTTTTTATCAAGTCTTATAAGGGTTAGCGCAATAAGCCTTATAGGCTGCGGTGACTTTTGGCGACTGGATCCCGACTCTTTTCTAATTCTAGTTGCGCTTTCAGGAATTTTTGAAAGTGTTAGATCTCTTATGTCCAGTACATATATGCAGAAACAGATTTCCTGAGTTCTTTCTAAGAGCTTGTTGCCAACTTGTTGGCTTTCTCTTTAAAGCTTCATTGTCTAACCGTTTGCGAGACTCTTCAATATCATCGGTCTGCGGCTTTTTTATAATACTGCTTCTGACTATGTACTCTAGGGAAGTCATTGGCGCATCAAGATTCTAAATCAGCCGACTTGAGGAGTACAGTACAGTACTCACAAAATGTTTCCATAACTTCATATCAAAATCAAAAAATTTCAGAGGAGCATTATGCCTTCAATACATCCAACACCAGGTACATTAAGCTAGCAGAGCGAAAATGGCAGAACTGGAAAAAAAAAAATGCCATAATTATAGGCTAATTATAGGCTAATTTTGGGCCCAAACGCCGAATTTTAGGCTCTTCGTTTAAAAAAAAAAGTTAGCTCTGCTAGATAAAACACATACGGGACGTATATTGAACTAAAGTAAGTAGTCAATAATTATAGGCTAATTATAGGCTATTTAAATGCCCCATCGCCAAAAGAAAAGCTTTTCATTTAAAAAAAAAATGGACCAAATCAATTTTCTTGAAATTAGGAACTTCGAATAACAACAAATCCAGAGAAAGAAAAAACAACAACAACAACAAAAACTACTACAACAACAACAAATTTACTACTACTACAACAACAGTAATATTACATAAAAGTAGGGGTAAGTGGGCGGCCTGTGGCCGCTGCTCAGGATTTAAACCCGTTAGATATCCAACACTGGCTTCTCGGCGGCCTTCGGCCGCGGATCAGTCTTATGCAAATACAGTAACTACTTATTATTTAAAAAAAAAATAAAAATTTTTATTAAAAATTGCGCGCACAATTTGACTAGCAAAACTATTTGTTGGATATATTCTAGACTGATCCGCGGCCGAAGGCCGCCGCGAAGCCAGTGTTGGATGTCTGACGGGTTTAAATCCTGAGCAGCGGCCACAGGCCGCCCACTTACCCCTCCTTTTATGAAAAATTACTGTTGTTGTAGTAGGAGTAAATTTGTTTTGTTGTAGTAGTTTTTGTTGTTGTAAAGTTGTTGTTGTTGTTTTTTTTTTTTCATCTAGAATTGTTGTTATTCAAAGTTCCTTATTTCAAGAAAATTGATTTGATCCATTTTTTTTTTTTTTTAAATGAAAAGCTTTTCTTTTGGCGATGAGGCATTTAAATAGCCTATAATTAGCCTATAATTATTGACTACTTACTTTAGTTCAATATACGTTCCGTATGTGTTTTATCTAGCAGAGCTAACTTTTTTTTTTAAACGAAGAGCCTAAAATTCGGCGTTTGGGCCCAAAATTAGCATATAATTAGCTTATAATTTAGGCATTTTTTTTTTTCAGTTCTGCCGTTTTCGCTCTGCTAGCTTTATGTACCTTCCAACGCCAAGTTTCGCTTATTTCACACATTACTGGTATGGCTACGTAGTAAAATAGGATATTTAATCGTACAAAAATCGAAAACTATTGATTGATTCTTTGATTAAATTGAATTGATTGAATATTTAATTGTATCATCAGCTGATTGATTTGCGGATTTGTCATAATAAATAATTATTTTGATGAATGATTAAATGTTTTATTAATTTATTAATTGATTGACTGATTATTTGGTTAACTACTTGATTAAATGGTCGAAGTATTGTCCAATTGTTTAAATATTTGAACCGTTATTAGTTTATTTCGACTGCCGGAAAAGTTACAAAGTACCTTCTGAAGACCATATTGCATATATCACATTCCAGCGATTTTTCAACGGGTAGATTCACCTTTAGCTTTTCACTTACATTAAGATAATTAGCAAATATCCATGAAATATTTTAAGAAAAATGTTGTAATCATAGGTACGGGAATTGTATAAATATTAGTGACATAATTTACGATTGATGTTCATTTTCATCAATACACTGAGAATACTTTTGTCAAAGTTGAATGAACTTCAAACAGTATTACAAAATAATTGGCATTCTTTTCCTTATTTTTCAAAATAGAGTACCGCTGTAATAAGTAATTTGTCAATTCTCTTAATCCTTAAGTCACGCTGCAGCATATTTTGGTCCAAAGCTAAAAAAAAATTAATCATATTTTTATCTCTTAAGAACAAATCATTCTAATATTCCAAACATGATTTAAAGAACTTAAAAATAACAAAGTCACAAATAGATATTTGTATTATAAAGCAAAAAACACACACAATGTATAAGTAAATATGATCCAGAAATCCCAAAAGTGTAACGATCATTTGTCATAAGAAGAATCAACTCACCAAAAAACCACTAAGAATTAAAACACCTACCCATAAATAGTTCGGTCTTTTAGCAGCAATTTGGTTGTCATTGTCAACCCGTCGATTTTGACAGTTTTGTCAACTTCAAGTATGCGCTCGCAGTAATCAATGTCATATGTTAGTTTCATTATCATTTGTCACAAAAAAAATAAAACAAAAATCCACAACAAAAACAAAGACAACAATGAAATATAGTACGAAATTTGCTTAAATGAGTACGTTGGCATGTTGGCAACACTTTTACAAAAACAATAAGCAACATACCAATACATTATTTTCACACATAAATGTATTTGTGCGTTTGATGCGTGTTTTGGCAACAGTTTCTCCATACCATTCATGTACACTGTAAAAATGTTAAATAACATTTTTAAACAGTTTTGTAAATGCTTACCGTAAGCAGGGGTGACTTGACATCCGGGTCGTCTTTAACCCGCAAGAAAAAAAAGATTAAAATCGTAATATTATCACCCCAAAGACTAGTTATCGATTTGTATTGGGTCAATCAGTATCCTTGAGGTATTGGCTTTAAGCGTCTGTTTTCAATATTTGATTTGAGCCCGAACTTTCGGATATATTGTTGCATTTTCTAAAAGTTGTCTTATGCAGGATTTTTTAACACTCAGAAAATTACTACTTTTTGACTAGAAGGAAAATTGCTGGTGTTAGATGAGTGATACAACTAGAACTATTATTTAATTTACTTCCCTAATCCATCGACTTTTGTGGATATATTTGCCTCTAAGTATTTTTAATGCATTTTTATATAAGAGTATGTTAGAAAACAATGTTTTTGGGGTGACTTTGGACCGGTCGAAAGTCACCCCCAAAAAACTTTGTATTGTAAGGCTGGCTTAAAAGAAACCCAAACTCGGGCCAAATTAACTCCCAAAACACCAGGTATGGTGAACTTTAGTGAAAATAAAGTCTAGTCTTTTGCCAAAGTGATATTATATTTTCCTTTTTATCTTTGTAAAACAATTGGCTGCCCAGAAATTATATTTGCTATTATTTATTTAGCGAAATTTTGCAAAAAATTAAGTCACCGAAGCCCTTTAACAAATGAGGCATTTTTAAAGTTACCTACTAAGAATTTCTTTCGTTTTTTAAATTTTTCCAATCAAGTATTTTTCAATCGATTTTAAGCTTGTTTTTGTGGATTTTTTAAGTTCTGCTTAGCTTTTAATATTAGTATTGTTATTTGATGTAACTTATGTACCAATAAGTAAAGCACACCAAAGGCTAAAACCGCATTTATCAAAAATGTTAGTTTTTTTTTTTTAATCTCGTCCTTGAAAACATCCTATTGCCTAGGCCGATTGCCTATATAAATATGCCAAAATGTAAAGTGAACTTAAGTTTCCAAAACCTGATACCCTGATTTTGGATCGTTAAAGGTATAGCATGTAAAATCAATGAATGAAATTTTTCGGATAAATTCGCCCCACCCTTGAGGTGACTTTAACCCACTTACAAAAATATTATTTTAAAATATTTTTAATTACTTCATATAAACTATATTACATGACATTAAAGCTGAAACTCCCACAAAAAATTAAGAGTAATAAAATCATTAATTTTATCAAAATTGTTAAAATTATAGGCTCCCAAACTTGGAAATTCTGTTTTTTTGTATCGAAGTCACCCCTGCTTACGGTATTTTTAGATGAACAAATGACCGGAAAGTATATAATCAACTAATGCTTGGTCTTGCCATAAATTACAGACCCTGAACTGTACACAATTTAAGTTCAACTATTCCGAATAAGAAGAAGTCCACTCCATCTTGTCCAAATTTAACATAAATTTAAGAGCTTGCAGGGACCATTCCCAGTATTTGTGTGAAATCACCATCATCGTGATAAAATGCATCCTCTAGTTCAAAATCCTTCAGAAAAAAATGAATTTTTCCAAGAGAAAATCGTAATCAAAAATCACATTTTGGAACAAATGAGCTTATTTCCATATAATTGCACAGAAATTATTAGAGTTTGTTACAAAAGACGTATTTCGTATAGTCGCCGAAGGAACGTTTAATATTTTTTAAATGACCCAGGCTATAAAGGTGCTTACATATCATGCCAATAGACAGCTGCTTAAATTTCCATATGGTAAAAAAAAATGGTTTATACAAAGTTCAAAACAAAAGGGTTTATTTACAATTCTTTCAAATCAAAAGGCTGTATTTCCAAAAGTTTTTTACTTTTTCCATTAAATACAAAAATGTTAGAATAAAAGTTTTAAGAGATAGAAATATTTGGTAAACTCACCAAAACACTGCACACATTAAAAAATAAGTTACTGCAAACAGCCCCTAAAAGTTTTTTCTCCTTGCTAAAAATTTGTTTAACATGGAAATACGCCCTTTTGAAAAAAAAAAAAAAATATTGAATCAATTGAACTTAACATTTGTGTGGGAAATATCTCAAGCTTTCGTCCAAATCTCCTTAGTTTTTGTACAAAACTTCTATAGCCCAGGAAAATAAGACGAAAAAAGAGCTTCTGTTCGAAAAAATTCCCAGTGGAAATTTTTCACCGGAATTGTCTTTATTTATACATGATACACAAACTGTGAAAAGTCCATTGCAAAGTCGTGTGCGCATAAAAAGTTATTCGGGCTCAAAGGTCGCTAAAATCAGTTTTTTGCAAATATCTCGCTAATGCTAACTTTTACAGAAAAATGTTGGTCTCCAATTTTGTAGCACAAGAAATTTCCTACAAAAGTACGTTAAAAGTATTTGCGTACGACTACTAGTTTAGGAGATCACCCAATTTAAAAAGTTGTTAACAGTTATGATATGAAATACTACCTATGAGTACATATCAAAATACTTACTTACTTTTTAAATTGCAATAACTCTTCAATGAGAAGTTGTACAAACAAAATTAAAATGCCGTTTGGAAGATAATTTAATTTTCTGTATACCGTACAACATTTTTTTTTCGAACGGCTCATGACCTTAAAAATATTCTTGAATAACCGTTAAGGCTTCGAAATTACTGGTTTTTTAAGGATATCTGCGAATTGGTAAGTACTACGATAAAAAATAATGGGACTAAATTTGTAGAGAATTACAAGATCTACAAAAAATAAGCCATATGTGTACACATAGAAGTAACCGTATAGAAGATATTCAATAGAAATCGGTTTTTTGGCATTTTAAGGGTTTCTTTGGAATATCTTCTAAACGGTTACTTCTATGTGTACACATATCGCTTATTTTTTGTAGACCTTGTAATTTTCTACAAATTTGGTCCCATTACTTTTTACCGTAGTACTTACCAATTCGCAGATATCCTTAAAAAACCAGTAATTTCGAAGCCTTAACGGCTATTCAAGAATATTTTTAAGGTCATGAGCCGTTCGAAAAAAAAAATTTGGTACGGTATATAGAAAATTAAATTATCTTTCAAACGGCATTTTAATTTTGTTTGTACAACTTCTCATTGAAGAGTTATTGCAATTTAAAAAGTAAGATATTTTAATATGAACTTATTGGTAGTATTTCATATCATAACTGTAAACAACTTTTTTAATTGGGTGATCTCCTAAACTAGAAGTCGCACGCAAATACTTTTAACGTACTTTTGTCGGAAATTTCCTGTGCTACAAAATTGGAGAACAACATTTTTCTATAAAAGTTAGCATTAGCGAGATATTTGCGAAAAACTGATTTTAGCGACCTTTGAGCCTTAATAACTTTTTATGCGCACACGACTTTGCAATGGACTTTTCACAGTTTGTGTATCATGCATAAATAAAGGCAGTTCCGGTGAAAAATTTCCACTGGGAGTTTTTTCGCAGAAAATGTCTTATTTTCCTGGGCTACTAGGGAGTATTTCCAGTATATGTAGGTATGCGTCAAAATTCTTAACATTTTCTCCAATAAGGTTCTTATTATAGCATTTTGAAGTTCTTACCGGTGCCATTTTTATTTTTCAGCTCAAATCAACTCAAGTCAACTCAACTCAACTCAACTCAACTCAACTCAACTCAACTCAACTCAACTCAACTCAACTCAACTCAACTCAACTCAACTCAACTCAACTCAACTCAACTCAACTCAACTCAACTCAACTCAACTCAACTCAACTCAACTCAACTCAACTCAACTCAACTCAACTCAACTCAACTCAACTCAACTCAACTCAACTCAACTCAACTCAACTCAACTCAACTCAACTCAACTCAACTCAACTCAACTCAACTCAACTCAACTCAACTCAACTCAACTCAACTCAACTCAACTCAACTCAACTCAACTCAACTCAACTCAACTCAACTCAACTCAACTCAACTCAACTCAACTCAACTCAACTCAACTCAACTCAACTCAACTCAACTCAACTCAACTCAACTCAACTCAACTCAACTCAACTCAACTCAACTCAACTCAACTCAACTCAACTCAACTCAACTCAACTCAACTCAACTCAACTCAACTCAACTCAACTCAACTCAACTCAACTCAACTCAACTCAACTCAAGTCAACTCAAGTCAACTCAAGTCAACTCAAGTCAACTCAAGTCAACTCAACTCAACTCAACACAACTCAACTCAACTCAACTCAACTCAACTCAACTTAACTCAACTCAACTCAACTCAGCTCAACTCAACTCAACTCAACTGAACCGAAAGAAACTGAACTGAACTGAACTAAATTCATTTCAACTCAACTCAACTAAACTCAATTCAACTACTTATTAAATAATTAAAAAATTTCTTTCAGTATTCAAAGCAAAAACGTGATTGCATTCCACAAGTTTATCAAAACAAATTGGATCCCTGCACTTCAGTACTTCAACTCCAAATAACAATGGCAGAAGCAACACCTCAATGCGCTGCACGTTCGTGGTACGCACCGCATATGGTGGCTTTTAAGTAAGAGAATGTTGTTGTTAATTTGTAATCGTAATTCCTTTCCAATACAAATACAATAAAGTCATTTTATATATCTTTTACGAAAAATCTACGCGAAAGCATAAAAAAACGAGTGGGCGCCAAGGGAAACAATGGTGAAGAACTATGCGTTGACTTTAATCAGAGCTCAGTTTAATACAAACACTCGAGCTGGTCAAAACCGCAAAGAAGAGTTACCGCAAAAAATTAGTAATCAAAAAGGCGAAAAACCGAGAGTCAATATTTACGAAGTAACAAACGAGTCCACAAACGATTGGTCGTTGCAAAAACACGAAATTTGAGGAATCGCAAAGCAAAAATTTAGAACAAAATCTCAGAACCCAAACGTACACAGGAATCAGAACAATCCGGGTGCGCAAGCGCGTAACACGAATGTGCGCAAGTTTAACAAATTTTAAGTTTCGAGCAAAAACAGATTAAGTTAACAAACGAAAAAAGTAAGAAAAAATGGTTAGATAAAAAAAGAAAAATTGTCAAAAGTTTAAAATTTATTCGATTAACATAAACTAAAGCAAAAAAAAAAAAAAAAAATCAAAAAATACGAAACGACTACTGACCAAATTTTAACTATCGTTGCAACTTGGACTTCCTGCGCGGAATTTCAATTGACTTTTTCGTTGCTGTGTTTGTTGAAAATGCGCGCATGCGCTTTGTTTAATTGAATTTTTACCTTGTGAATGTGTATTTGAATTTTTTTGTTTTGTTTTTTCTTTGTCGTAGTTGTATCAAAGTGTTTCAGTTATTCTTTTATTTGTATTTAATATTGTGGTGAATATATGAGCATTGGACAGTAATAGCGGTGAGTAATTACTTCTTATTATGTATTTTGTTGTGTCATAATATTTTTCAGTTATTCCCTGTAATTTTCTTTTTCTACATTTAATTACATTTTGTTGTTTTCTTCACGATTTTGGGCCGAAAACGAAAGTGAATAATACAACCCAAATTTAGTGTTGAATACTGCAACATTAAACAATAACTCATACCTATATATGCTGCATTTTTTAAACGAAAGTAAAAGTGTTTGAACATGAAAAATTTAGCCAAAATACCCCTTAAAAGGTCGGGAACCCTCTTTATGACTTCTAGAATCCATTTTCAAACTTTTCTTTTCTTATCTTTAAGTTGCATTTTCAAATTAATTGAACTGAAGAATTTCAATACTGAAACCTTTTTATTTTCAATTAAATTTTTCGGTACCTCATTATGAACATGGCAAGGGAACTAGCATCTGCAAATCTACTCTAACTAGTGCCTTCAATATCATTAACATATCCCTGATTCACGTAAGTTTTTCTTGTTCCAACAATCGTTTCAACAAAGTTTTCGAACGCCCACGTTTTCTGCTATGTTACTTATCATGTGATCTATCCATGTTGCTTTTCACAATCTGATATAAATGGAGAAAAGATCTTGTCGGTATCTAATTAACAATTCAATATAAGAGATTGTTATGGGCTAACAGATTTTCAAAACTCCTCAAATAGCATTGTTCGTGAATTCGAGAATATGTACATACTTACTTATACAAGTTCGCTGAGTAGACTAGAAGAAAAAAATCGTGTTTTTGAAGCTTCTCTTTTCTGAATTTTTTTTTATTTTGGAAAATAACCACAAAACTCATGGTGCCAGATCTGGAAAATATGGTGCTGGGTGAATTTCTGCGACCCCAGAGACCACAACAGAGCTACATGTTATTTCAGCAGTGTTTATCATGATGTAAGAAGTAGCGAGGCAATTTTTTTTTTGATTTTCCAACAAATTTTCAAAAGTTTTTGCTAAGCAATCTTAAATACACCATTTCGTGCATAGTAAAAATTTTAGTTTAATTTTAAAACCAAAAAAGTGTTTATATAGAACAATGCCAGAAAAAGTTTTAGTTTTAAACTATTTTGGAGTAAGTAAAGAGAGAGAGAAAAATTAAAAAAAAAAAAATAATATTAATTTTAAACTATAATTGGAAAAACAAAACCATCCATACTGAGCTTCGAACCCAGGGTACAACAACTTATACCTATGTAGATTAGTTACGAAGTCTTTAGCTTCGGCTATTAAGCTTATTGACGTAACTAGTTGTGTGAAATTTGTATTTAACCCTTTTGACCTGGCTGGGACAATATATGTATGCAAATTGGAATGTATTGTAACAGCCGGGTCAAAAGGGTTAAGCAATTGAAAAAAAAAAAAAATTTTTCTTTTGCTCTCTTTTTTTATGCTCTTTTGATAAATAAAATTTCTCAAATTTTGAAACTAAAAAGTCTCTCCAAGCTAAATTCAAACTTTGATGGCATTTGTTTCAAATAAAAGTATTAAAATTGGCACTGAGAATATTTTAATACTTTTCTTGGATTTATTTTAAAACTAAAAATGATTAGTTTTTTTGAATTTAAAGTTATTTTAAGATTGTTTTTAAGCCACTTTGGTATTAAAAAATTTAAAAAAACTAAATGGTTTAAAAGTAATTATTTTTTATGATAAAATTGAAACCTACCGGAATAAATTTCAACATTTTTTGGAATAAATTTCAACATTTTTTGGAATAAATTTTGAATTTAGTACCAAAACAGTTTAAAATCAATACCGAATGGAATCAAAAGTAAACTATCATTTTTTACTGTGTAGTTACTATCTGTCAAGTATACAGGGAAATACTATAGATGCTATAGTTTTCGCTTTGGTATTGCCTAGGAAATATTGGGCAAAATATACTCGAGCTTCTTTTTGTTTCTCAATTTAAATTCATGGAAACTATCGAGCAGATTCCTTCGTGTACAGCAGAACATTAGCTAATATTTGCGACACAGCCATGGCATTCAACCACAAATCTTCAGCAAACATTTCTCGTGTTCTTAAGCCTTCGTCAACTTAAGCCTACGTAAGTCAACTTTATCTCATTGGTCGAAGATTTTGGACGACTTTCTCGTAGCTTGGTATATACAGAAAAGTATCCAATCTGAAATCTCTTACTGTGTTGGTTTCGGAATTTCTTTTTAAGTTTTCTCGTCTCCATTGTGATCGATCTTTCTGCAATTTAAAATGGGATATTGTAAGACAATGATGGTCTCACAAATTTTTTCGAAAGAAATAAACACGCACCTATCCAGCGAACTTTTGTTAGTCACTCCGTATATATTTAAATTGAAATACATTTAACTATCAAATACCATTTGCCATTTGAGTAAAAATAGGGCTAAATAATAATTTTAAGTTAAGACTGATATTCATTCTGACATTTGGCCCTTTACTTAATAGTTTTTATTTCGCAAATTTTCCACCAATGGGAAACTTCTAATCATTTCCCAATTATCACAGTCAATAATTTTTAGTAGATCAATAAAATAAAATTTATTTTACGATCTCACTAACTGTTTCTGATAATAATAACTAATAACTGGTTCTGCAAGAAGTCAGAAAAACAAGTAACAGAAGATGGTCAAGTCTTACTTTGTTAACGCATTCTTTCGAAAAAGGATAAACATAAGAAAGAACGTTCATTAATGAATGCAATACTGCGTGATATCGTGATATGAAGTAATAGCCAGACTGGCAACGCAACAAGAATCTTGGCTAAGTTCAGTGAGGAACACAAACAAGTAGAAATATGTTTGTGTATATGTATGTATATACATAAATATATGCAGCTCTTGTAAGTTCATTAAACTAATTGTTCGGTTGTTAGCGACATACTGGTATTAAAGGTTCCTAAATTCGTTATTTTATGGCTTTTGCTGAAGATAAAGTTTACAACTAAATTCACTTGCTAATATGTTTTGGTTCATATCTTCCCAGTACAGGAATATGTTTTAATTTCAAAATTAAGAAGGAAGAAGTTATTTTTCCAATAACACTTAATGAGATTAAAAATTAAAGTAAGAACTTCGGAGCGAAAAAGGCTCCTGGCTTTGACCGAATCACTCCCGAGATCGAGAAACAACTTCCGTTTTAAAGTATCGCACTTACCCATTTAAACATTTCCTTAGTTCTTAAGCACTTTCCCGGAAAATCGCTGAGGTAAACTAGGAAAATCACCTGTATCGTCATATAGCCTGTACCTACTACTTTTGATTTTAAAACTACATTAAAAGTTGTTTTTGAGAAGCATCCCTCTGATCATTGAAAATAAAGGATTAATACCAACCTATGAAATAAAGAAGTTCACTTTTATCAGCAGTGTTGAATATTCCTGATCTTCCTCTTTAAACTAAAACTTTAATTTCCAATTGGATCATTACTTTCCGATATATCAGCCATTGAAGTAAAGGTATCGCAAGTCCCTGTTAAGGACTGTATTAAATTCGGATAGCTTGACTTCAATGGATGGTATCTCGCAAAGCTATGACTATGGTTATGGACTATTCAATGTCACTGACTAAAATGAACTACACTTTTCACTGAGTATACGCCATATGTCTGAAAATATCATTTTCTGCACTTTAACTTAAAGATAACTCGGATCTGAGACGTGATAGGCAAAAGCGGTTGCCAGATTCAGAACCAGCGACCCTGAATTAGTTAAAAAAAACTTAACGAGATCAAATTCAGATTTTTGTGTTGCACAGTGTTATTGAAAAAACTTTGAAAGAGAAGAAGAAAGTTTTTTTATGTATATTTCATTTAATTTTTCGGGTACTTATTCTTTGTACTATCATCAACCAAGGAAGTTAATCCAAAATAAAATCTTAAATATGGAGCATATCGAGTATCACGTTGTTTTAAATTTCCTACCAAGTTCAAACCACACTGTCATCCGTTTGCGAGGACTCTTGTCCGAGTAATAGGAACTACGGCTTACAAAAGGTATAACCAGTGGCAGGGACTCACTTGAAAACAACCAGCGGTCACAACGGCCGATCGAGGTGACTATTCAGGAAATCATACAAAAAGCCCAAAAATTCATAATGGGAGGTGCTCCACTAAAAAAGGTACTGCTTGTGCAAATGGTTGGAGTATCAGATAAAACCATTTCTCAGCGCAAGATGTGTGCCGTAAATGCTCACCTCAAAAAAACGGAGCGTGAAGAATTCTCCCGAGGTTTTGGACCTCTGTAGAGAAGATAGAGATGGAGTAGTAGCTCGAAATGTATCAGGTAACGAAACTTGAGTTCATCATTATGAACCTATGTCCAAACAGGAGTCTATGCATTGGCACAAAAACGGCACACCATCACTTAAAGAAGTTTAAGGTCGGCGGAGAAAATCATAGCGATAGTCTTTTGGGACTCAGAAGGGAAACTTTTGATCGATTGCCTCCAAAACTGGAGAATACTACGCTTTAATCTAAGTGTGGTTCAAGAAAGCCGTCAGAGAAAAAAAAAAGAAGACAATTGACCAATGTTGTTCTCCTTCTGCACGAGAACCTCTTTCCAATAAAAACTTCATAGAAAAAAATTTTCATTGCTGAAGAAGTGAAATATTCAGTTTTAGAGGTTTTACTTAATAAGTTAACTTCAATTTCAGGTTGTAGGTATAAAAGTAATTGATATTCAATTGTTTTTAAAGCCGATTTTTGATATTTATAAAACTGACTATACTTTTCCGTAGAGTTACGTCTTAACCGTGACATGTAGTCAATTTTAAATTAAGTTCATACATAGTATCCGTAGGCTCGTAAAACATTTAAAACATAAACGAAAACACCCAATACCATACAAATTAATTTATTGGATAACACCACATTAAATTTAAAATGGTAACAGTTTTAAAGGCAAAAAGCAACTGTTGCCTCAATAATAATATGATGATGGTATAGCATGCAAAATGTCCTTGAAAACATGTTCAACAATTTTATAAAAAAATGTACATGAAATTGTAAAAACAAACAAAAATACAAAAAAAAGGGGTTCTGCAACAAACTTGGTAAGTTTACAAAAAAATTAAAATGTAAGACGTTAACTGATTTTGCAAAATTACTTTACTTTGTATGATTGAGAAAAGGGTTACATAATAATTAAAAAAGGGCAACGTATTAACATGCACATTTTTGTTCATTAATCTGTCTTTCGATGTTGACTGACTTAAAACTCTGGACATTTGACTACGGACATTAAAAAACGTAAGCGCCTCTGACTTTGCTGAAATAAATTTACGATGCACATTAATATGACTGTCGATATATGACAAACAAACAAAAATGTACAATGTGTCATAAATTTAAACGGATTAATCGCAAAGGCATCGCTGCAATGCGGATCAAAATTGAAATGACAGGAGATTTTGTGATGGTGATACAGAAAAGTAAAACAAGAAAACTTTTTTTATAGTTCAAACAATTACCGTAGTCTCGGGCCTCCACAACACTCCTCCATCATGCACTATGACCAGATAGTGCATTCAATTCTGTGCAACATTGCTTGTTTGTGCTCTCCTGTAACTCCTAAGTGAACATTATGCCTAAATGGAAAGTCTAACAGGGATCATGATTTTTATATTTCTCCACGACTAGTACTGATCGGAAAATCAAAAAAACTGGTCAAAATTCGATAAATTAAAGAATTATTTTTGCACCTTCAGCTATTGGAAATTGTGGAGCATAATCCTCTTTGTTTGTTTTAGAGGTAAGAGGATTCCTGTGTCCAAAAAAACTCTTCTCGTTTGAGTATTAAGTTCACCTACTCCACCTCACCTACTACAAAGAATTTTTTTTAATATATTTTGATTCCCGAAAACGTGTAATAGCCTCGAAAACCTCCTAAGCTCGTAAATGTTGTCAAAATTAATACGAAATTTGACAGTTTTACGAGTTTACGAGGTTTTCGAGGCTTTTACACGTTTTCAGGAATACCCTTATTATCCTCTTCAGTACCGAAGGAATTTGGAGCTTATGCAATCATGTTAGCTATTTATAATGGTCTATTGAGTGTCCAGAAAACATATTTTAAAATAAAAATTCAAAACATTTTTACGTTTTTTCTGGAATTTTCTGGGACATATGTGACCCTATAGTCGTTAAGGGATACCTTATCCCCATACATTTTTATATGGGGAAAAAATACTCTTATTTCAAAGGGTGATAACTCGGAAAGTAATGGTCCAATTGAAAAAATTTAAAGGTATGGTTGATATGTAAGATTAGGGCTATCCTATGTCATAAGAAGAATTAAATTACACCACCTCCTGGAACTACACCGTAAGATTGAAAACAGCGCATTCTCAGCTTCAAGCAAGGATATCTCAAAATCCTGTCATTATTATTATTTAAAGGTTCTGGATTGTACTGTAACCTGAAAGATCTCTTGTACAGCCTCTTTCCCTATCAGAACAGTTCCAGACTATCCATAAATCTTGTCACTGCCATGGGATTAATTTTACTTATGTCATTTGGATCTAAAATCTCGGCACCTAGGTACTTTATTTGTTTTTTGAAAAATGGATTTCAGATTCGTAATTTTGCCTAGCTTTTTAGATTTTTCGACCACTGAGGGATTGCCCCAGTCCTTGGACTACTGTCCACAATGATTTTTTCCAGCTGAAAAAGCTTTGTTTGATCTATCCAAATCCATTTTTCTAATCTGATTTGAACGGGTATAAAATCTTGTCGGCTTCTGTTTGGAAGTTTGACAATGAAGATGTTCGTGAGTCACCAATTTTTTCGTTCAACATACTGACTTTTGTCCACTGTTCAAAAAAACAGATTTTAATCCTCTTTTAAACCGAATCGTAAATAACAAAAAGTATAAATTTGCAATAAAAATATTACAGAAATGACTGGTCGTTGATTTTCGTCACTTATTAGCAGCAATTAATCATAAAAATATGTAGATATTAATTTGAAATGTTATTATTTATCTTTAAGTTCATTCACTTTTGCACCTTTCTTTTGTTTTTATATATTTTTTAGTGTTAATTTTTGATAACATAGTGAACGAGCCTTAAAACAGTAGCTTCTCATTAGAGTCTTATTAGTGTCTAATTGTACATAGGCAATAACCAAATTTAACACCGATTCAGTTAAGCAAACATTTGGGTAATTCAAAAAAATTATTTCTATTAAAATTGCTTAAAAATTACCTAAAATTAGAAAAATACTTATCAGCAGCACAAGAAACATTATATTTACAGCAAGGCATCTGCTGAATCCGGTTTTGACTTAAAAACGATATCTGCATACATTTTTTTTGTCAATAAAAAAATCAAAGGAGTACGTTTCTCAGAAGCAAAATTCTTTGAGTTGAAAATAAAAACTAAGTGTTCACTGTAAAAATTGTGTGGTTACTGTAAAACTGAACCGATTTGAATGTTTGAATATGGAATCTCTTTGTAAGCGAGCACTATTAAAGCTCTATGCTCGAAACATGCATCAAGTTATACTTTTTTGATAATTTTGATTAACTTAAAATCAAAATATTTCAGAAAATCAGTTAGCAATGGTTATGAAAAAAGCCCAAAACAAATTTTGTTCCCCGAGGTTTCGCAACGATTTTTTGTTTTAAGAAGATTGAATCCTTTTTTAACACGTAAAAAAATTGAGATGCGCTGTTTTAGCCCTTTTTATTAGACACGAACTTTTCAGAGGCGCCCATAGGAAAATTTTACTCAAATTGCTTGTCGAGTATCAGCATGTGTTGCTATAAAATCGAATCTATCGACTTTTTGTGGTTTCTTAAGAATATTTCCTAAGCGGTTCCTTTTTTGCAAATCAATAAATATTATTTGTAGAGCCTATAATTCTCCGCAAAAAAGCTTCAAATGCTTTTTGTCAAGTGTCTCACCATTTTCATCAAAAACCTCATAATTGAAAAGTAATTGAAATCACGGATTTCGGAACATGATATTCGAATACATATTGCAGCCTTACAAAAAATCATTGTGAAAGCGCTTCAGAAGTCCTTTCTTAATAAGCGCTTGATATTTTTCCCCTTGGGAAGTCATTCAAATTTCCGCGCCACTTTATGAAAATAAAATACTTTTTACATTGATCCAGAACCAAAAATATAAAAGAATGCGACACAAAATAAACGTGACTTCTGAAACGTGTATTTAACACAAAATATGTAGTGACCGAAATAGACTTAAAATGCGCCCCACAACAATTTATATAAAGAAATTCGAAACGCCCAAACTGAAATCTTTCCTTAACATCTGCAACACACTCGAACGAGTTGTGTGGTGAGTGATGATCTCTTTTGGCTTCTTAAAACTTGTGATGAATGGGGTTCAATCCAAAATTAGCCTATTGGTGAAAGGAAGCTTAACCAAAGTGTTGTCAATATTAGCTCATTTATCATTTTGAAATAGCGGCAAATGACGTCTAGCCAATTCCACATTTCATTTTGTAAATATTTAAATTAATGCGTGACAGAACTTTTAGGTGCGTGGAACTACTCCTATGCAAAAGTAATTGATTGATTTTATTTCGGTTGTTTTAGTTTTTATGAGTGCTTTTTATGATGAATAATCGTGATTGTAATTTTTTTTTTTTTAAGAACCGTTGAGAATATTTGTTTTGGCTTATATTTTGGTCTTGAAAGCAACCTAATCGTTGTACAATCTGCGCTTGAGTAAATTTATATTGTAAAATATTTTCAATAGGATTTGTGTGCAGAAAAGAAAATCGTTTTGTCACCAAGTCACCTTATATATAGAGCTTAATGTTAAGCCAGCATAATAAAAAGTTCAAGGTCATTTGATTAATGAAACTTTATTTTTATTATTAAAGCAACATTTAAGTCTTTTATATCTGATAAGTATTTTGTTCTTGATTATGAAACTGATATTATGGAAAAAAACAGATGGCGACAGCATTGTGATAAAATTTTGGTACCTAAAATTGTGCTTTGCACATGGCATACAATTTGACTGTAACAATTGATTCTCTGCCTCCTGGAGAAATTTAAGGTTAAAATGTTCTTCCTTATAAAGTGGACCAACGACTCATGATAAACACAACAATTTACAACTTTAATAATTCATATCTTGAGAACCGTAAAACATACCACGATTTTGAGTATCGGAAAATAATTGTAATAAAATTTACTTTTTTTATTTTTATATTTAAGAATTTTTTAAGTGTGTTACTTAATGACATTTTATATTGAAAATTGATTTTATTTAATTGAACTTTTAGTCATATATTTGCAAAGATCGATTTACATATAAATCTATCAATGCATTTTTCTAACACATAATTATGACAAATCAAGGAACGGATTAAAAACACGGCTATAGTGACATATGTTTCGTCTTTCGCCACAAAGACTCATCAGACTATTTTTGTTGTAATTATAATTAAATTTATTTTACTAAATTAATTATAATTGAAAAATTGCAAGTTTGAAAACTTTTTGTGTTTTTGGTCTGGGCGGGAGACGAACCAAGGATCCACTGCACCAGCCTTGCCCGGCTGCGAAGCCGACTTTTTGCCAGTTTTGTGTGTTAATACGTATTGATATATCATAATTGTTTTTTTGTGTTATTTATTGATATTTGGTATAGTTGTTCCTTTGGAACAAATTCAATACCGATTGCAGGTGTTTATTTTTATATTTTTTTTTTTTCAAAAGCTCATATTTTTCTACAGAAACCTTGAAAATTTCATTAAGATCAGATTAAAAGCCGAGAAGCTATGAATTTCCAAATATGCGAGTATTCAAAGGTTGGGTCGAACTTCCTATGGCTGCCGTCTTGGAAATTTTCAGAATTTCATTTTACCACAGTTATATGTGTGTCAAATACTTTCCACCAATTTTCATAAAAATCGGAGATGGCAAGTCGAATCTTGGTCGGTTACGCAAAGAAAGACTCAGTTCTTGTATAGGTTATTATTTTCATACCCTACACCCAGGGTATATTCACTTTGTCCTTCCGTTTGTAACGCAGAGAAGGAGGCGTGACAGGTATAGACAAGTATATATATTCTTGATCAGCGTCACCTCCTGAGTCTATATAGCTATGTCCGTCAGTCTGGCTGGCTGGCTGGGTGTGCGTGTAAATAAATTTTTTGGGAAAACTGAAGCAACATAATTCAATGAAATTTGGTATTGTGCCTTCGTTGTAAAAGTTAACTCGGGGGATTGAAAATGAGCGAAATCAGTCAACGAACACGCCTACCGCCCATACAAAATCTATATTCAAAATGCACAATTTGCAATATTAGAATCAAAATACATATACAAGATCTGAGCAAAAACTTGGCGAATTCGGACAAGAGGGCGTGGCACCTCCCATACAAACAAAAGTTTCAAATTGTTATACTGTTTTGTGAGATGACCCAACCAAATTGCAATCAAACACTCAGATCAATAAATGCAGGCTCTGAGAAAAAACAAGGCGAACTCGGACAACAGGGCGTGGCATCTCCCATACAAACAAAAGTTTCAAAATGCTATACTGAAAGATTTTCTTAAGAAAACCTAACCGAATTTTACTCAAACACTTAGAATAGTAAATGCAAGCTCTACGAAAAATCTAGGTAAACTGGGAGACGAGAGCATGGCACTTTGTTCTTATACTCTTCTAGGAGTTACGAAAGAATAAAACAATTTATTTTAATAAAAAGACCGTAAGCAAATCTTTATGGTATAGCGATGCGTGCATACGTATTTTTGTGATCTCTGGAATCATGTAAAGTTTTTAAGTGATTTTGAAATTTCATTTTGAAATTTTTAAGCATCGATATTTTTGCTGTTTCTGGAGATAAACCGATTGTAAGTACACAAATATATTCTTTGTAGTCTTAATTTTGATAACGCAAAAGGATTCCGTGTAATTCATAGAGTGAAAGAATGAAGCTCTCATTTTTTGCAAAATGTGGTATCGGGGTAAAGTGCGAAATGTTATTTCACGATTGCTAGTCCCCACTTGTCCACGTATTATACTATTTCATGATCCAAATAAGTGTTGTACATTTATATTGTGAGTAAACACTCCGGAAAAGCTAAGCGAGTTGCAAAAAGCAGCTGAGAAACGTTTAGCAAATAAACGGAAGAAAGAGGGAAACGAATCACAAAAAATAAAGTACCAGGAGCAAAAAAGCACCACCATCAAAGAAAGCGTCAAAGAAGAAACAAAGAAGTTCTAGCTCAGATGAAGATCGTGATTTTTGCGCCATTTGCATGGAACTAATGCCCTAAATCATGACCAGACACAATACCATCAAATGCAACTTAAAGGATTGTCAACGCCCATTTCACTTGAAATGCGTTAGTCTCACTACAAGATTCTTTTATTACTAAAACTGTGACTCGGAATATGATGTTTCATCAGAGAACGACGAATAAGCTACTATTTCACAAATTTTTTCAAACACATTTCTTCGTATATTTTTTTGCAGCAAAATCGTTATTTCTTTTCATATTTACTCCTATGGGTGTGTTCCTTGAACCTTTTTTGACTTACAATAAAGATATTAGAACTTTTTTTCAACATTTGTATTAGTTTTTATGAGTTTTGAAAGTTTCCCACTTCACCGCACGATTTTTAATTTTTGCCATTTTGGGCATCCTCGATCAAAGCGTCGTACTCAACAGAAAATCCATATTTTCGGTTCGTTTCTTCGGCAAAAATATAGCTTATTTAATTTTCTTCATTATAGGAAGTCGAAACATGAAAAAAAAAGAAGTTTTGTTCATTTTATGAAGCTTCGAAAAAAAATTTCCCACTTTACCCCACTTTCCCCCAAATTAAATTTTGAATCTAGTAAACATATTTATGTTGGACAGGCATTTGCTTAATATATAAATTGTATACCTCTTCATCATATGGGGCAATAGTGCAGAGGATATGTTTCTATCTATCATTTGGACGGAACACGGTTCGAATCTTAGTGCGGTTAGTTCGTTTTTTTTTCTTTTTTGTTTGAACTTTATTGCTGAGTCTTTCTTTGCGTAACCGACCGACAAAAAAAAACTAGTAAGAGTTGTATCTTTGGCCTGGCCAAAAACTAAATACCCTACACTGCATTTCAAGTAAGTAAATTATTATACACTTAGTTGATAAATACTACCCAATATTCTTGTACATACAAGTTTTTAAGTACATGTCAGAAGCGCATGACAGCTATACTTTGCTAGTTTGCCCGAAAAGGGGCATTTCCCACTTTACCCCACTTCCCACTTTACCCCACTTACCCCTACATATTTGAGGTAAAGTTATATAGGGTAAGGTAATTTATGTTTGAAATTTAGTGTTAATTAATTTAATTGTTTTACTTCCCGAGTGCAGTAAAAATCATGACGCGTTCCGAAGAAAATCAATGGAGCGCTTTTGATTCTGCTAAAGGCCCATTTTATTAAAAATAAAATGTTTTTTGCTCTTAACATTTTCGATATGTATTACGATTTTTGCATCAAGTAAGATTCAGTTTGAATAGCAGGAATTTGAATTTTTGTAATTTTGATTTTTCCAGGCTATTAATATTTTTTATTTAACTGAACGTTTAATTTGAATTGGTTTAGGTCTGTATGACACTTAGATTTAATTTTGCACTAAAACTGAAAATGCTTTTAATAGAAACTAATAATTTTCTTTTATTCAACTTTCGCCTTAATCCTTGTAGTTTATACCGATGTTTAAGCAAACAATACGTCCCTACTTGAGAGCTTAGCTACCTATCCTCCAACTTTACTTGAATACTTAAAGCCAACTAATGAGACTCGTCGTCAAACAATTCATTTCATTTGCACCACTTCAAAAAGCTGCAGCTTGAAATTAACAGTGAAAGGCTATGAATGAAAGCGATTTGCTTTAACTTGACGAATTACCGGTGTAAACGTACTGAGATTTTTTAATTAGAAGCTTATGAATTGTTTTCTGAAATCCATTTTGCTCTCTATTGTTGATTTTGTAGGTAGTTGGGGGTTATGGAAAGCCAAAGCAAATAAGGCAGTTTGTTAATATGGAAGGTAGACGATTTTCTAGTTAATTGCTCTCATTAAAGAAATTGAACGAAAAAGTGGTTTTTGGAAGTAATTGGTTTTGCAAAACATTGATTTTCGTGGTCCCTCGATTTGGCGTTGTATTTTTATAAATTGAAAAAATTAAATAAAATCTTGCTTTGTTTTTGAGAAATCGCTAATTAAAGTTTTTAGAGAGCAAGTCAAGTTGTGCACTATTTTCTTGTTTTTAAATTGGTAAAATGGCTTTTTTTTTAAGCTCGAATTGCGAACAAGTTTACCATATTTTGGGGTAATTTGGTGCTTTATTGAGCTTAATTCTGAATACATCATTTTAGAACGATTTGAGTGTGATTTAAAATCATTTTTTCTCCCTGCGTACATACAAAATAAATTTTTCCCACGATCATATGAGCTAAGACATAATAAATTTAAAAAGCCTGTCGATATTATTAACCGCTAACTTGTCAAATTAATTACGTGAAGTTTTTGCCCGCATTCCTTAATTCAATGCGAAATTCTCGTTTAAATTTCTCCAATTAATAAATAGTTCATTTGCATACATAATTCACATACCAGTTTAACAAGAGTTCGTTCCCACAGAAATGCAAACAAAAGACAAATTAATTTCTGACAAAGTGACAAAAAACCACATAAAGTGATGCAATTCATTTGGCGTGACCAACAGCAAATTGATGCGCCAAATTAATTTAGAAGTCGATTTTATCGCTGATTAGAACTTTAACAAAAATACATATACGGATGAGTATGAACATTGTGCTACCACCCATAAATAAGAATTAAATTATAAAAAGGTCAATGGTGATTTGCAAGCGATAAACCCCTAACTTCTATCAAGGTTGATTTACATTTTGGCTTTAACTTTTTTTTGTACATGACATAATATTCGTGTACTACATGGAGCACCTTGGCAGCCCCACAGTTTAAAAATCAAAGGAAAATTGTAAAAAGCGACAATGACAAAACTTTGTCAAAACCTCAACCGAAAAATCGGATATTGATTGTCGTTCGTGATACGCACTGAATTTTAACGAGATTTTGATAACTTAATTTTGCAAACAATTTCAGTACAAAACAAAACTCGGTCTGTTAGTCATTCGGTCGGCGTGTCCGTTATTTCTTCTTTTTTTTGTTTTTTGTTTTATGGCATTAACCTTAGTTATTGATGACCACCATCAATATCAACATCAACACCATCGTCATCATTAGCAATGGCTGTTAAGTTTTTTGATCAACGCTAATTGACAGCTGTCATGTTTGCATATCAAATGAAAAGTTAATCGTGGTCTGGCTATTTTGGCAAATTTTACGTTTTTAACTCAATTCTATTGTTATTGGATATTATTTTATTTGGCAGTAAGAAAATGTTTTCTAAGGGTTAAAAGCAACAGCAATGGGATTTCAAATATTATATCGAAATCAAATATTTTTGGATTTATTTCTGCACATTATCTATTTCGAAATGTAGGAACTCTCATCGTGACTTAAGGTATCAGTCATCAGTCTGACAGAACAACAATTAACTTGCTAGAGTTAAAAATTTAGTGTTTTTGGCCCTAAAACCTTGATAAGTTTTGAAGCGAATGACAACAAAATTGTGCAAATATGTCAAAAACTAAAGAAGTAATGACATTTTGGATGTTTAGGCCTATACTGAAAATCTTACTGTGGCAAGATATATACAATATGGTTATGTCAGACCGCGCCATTAAAGAAATTTACTTCATTGACTATTCTGGTATAGATTTTATGACCTTCTATTCTCCAAGTGAAAAATATTGTTCTTAAAAATACTTTATATGAAGGAGCATTCTCCATATATGTATATGCTCCATTTATGATCGATAGATCTTTTTCAACCTACTGGTTAAGCGAAAGCAATATGAGCTTTTTCCTGCTGCTTGTCCTCCATTAGATGTTTGATTTAAGTATGCTTTAATGCTGTATTTTACGAAGGTATGCGATCTTCAAAGAGTATATGGGTGATTCTCAGATAACTGTACTTTTTGTGTCCTCTAGCGATTTCACCTATATAGTAGGTCTTTTTTTCACAAAAAATGACGCTATAAGTTAGAAACTATGTTTTTCTTATAGAGCGGATCAATTTTACCACCAAGTAATTATTGGTCTACTGTGAAAGTTTGCAAATATTAATTAGTGTAATACACTACATGAATTCTAAAAATTATGTGCATTTTGAGCCATAACCAACAGGATTTCGGATTTGCGTTTTTTGATAAAGTTATCGTCTTTGTATTGGACACATACGAAAGGTAGAAATATTTCAAAAGATCTAAAAAGTTGGCGTTGGATCGTTTTTATTAATCTATGTACTAAAACAGTAGTTAAATTAGTACTTTTTTGCCATGCAGCATAAGATTTACTTTGTGCTAATAGCATGATTTACCACCTTTTCAAAATAAGACAAAACATGAAAACTGGTTGAAAAATGTCCTAGTTATAGACCATTTATGTGAGTTTTCACAATAGGACAAAACATGAAAACCGGTTGAAAAATGTCCTAGTTATAATCCATTTATGTGAGTTTTGTGGAACAGTTTTATTTAATTTCATGTTTTGAAAAGTTAAAAAAATCATAACTTTTAAATCGAAAAATATACCATCTTAATTTTTCGTTAGTTTTTTCCTTTCGTCAAATACGAAAAATTTACCTTGTGCTTGGACGGACATGGCTATATTGACTCAGGAGATGACGCTGATCAAGAATATATATACTTTTCCATACCTGCCACGCCTCCCTCTCCGCGTTAAAAACGGAAGAACAAAGTGAATATACTCTGGGTGTAGGGTATAAAAAAACGCCAACCCCACATCATCTCAAATAAAGTTAGAAGGTCTCTTAAAAACGTTATCAGCATAATTTTTTTTTTGTTCCGAGAAACCCTGACCAGTTTTGATTCTTCCGATGGGAGATGTTTTTTTGTCATAACTTTTTTTCTTCATAAATTTTTTTTGTAGTATAAATAATACTCGGAACCAAAAATCAGACCATAGTCTGATTCAAAACTTTACTCAAAATGGTCAGAACATGAAAATAGGTAAAGAAATGCCTAAGTTATGTGAAGAAAAAATTAGTAAAGGTCCGAAAGTTCTAGGTAATCCTTGGCCGTTTCTTAACATTTTATACATATGTACTTTTTTGCAATATGCCTTGCTTTTGAATGAAAAATCATTTTGCCGATCGTGTAATTGAAAAACGCAAAAAAGTCGATTTTTGGTTCCGAGTATTATCTATAGGTACTACAAAAAAAATTTATGAAGAAAAAAAAGTTATGCAGATTACGTTTTTAAGAGAACTTCTAACTTTATTTGAGACGATGTGGGGATGGCGTTTTTTTATACCCTACACCCAGAGTATACCTATTCACTTTGTTCTTCCGTTTTTAACGCGGAGAAGGAGGCGTGGCATATTGCCATGTACGTCTGTCTGGTTTGCTGGGTTTTTTGTCTGTGCGTGGAAATATTTTTCACGGGAAAACTAACCAAGATAATTAGATGAAATTTAGCACAGTTGCTTTGTTGTAAAAGTAAGCTTGTGGGATTGAAAATGAGCGAAATTGCTCAACGGACACGCCTATCCCCTATACAAAAAATATATTCAAAATGTAACTTAATAATATTTGTCATGACAATGCAACCAAAATACACATAAATACTAGAGATGGTAAGCTCAAGCTCTGAGCAAAAACCAGGCGAATTCGGACTAAAGGGCGTGGCACCTCCCACATAAGTAAAAGATCCAAAATGCTATATAGCATATACTAAAAGCAATTTTTGAGATAATGAAACAAAATTTCACTCAGACACTAAAAACAGTAAATGCAAGCTCTGACTATAAACTAGGCAAACTTAGACAAGAGGGCGTGGCACCTCCCATATATAAGGAAAAGATTCAAAATGCTATACTGAAAGTATTTTTTGAGATAATGCAACCAAAATTGACTCAGACACTGAGTGCAAGATCTGTGCAAAAGCTATCAGAATTCGGAGAAGTGGTTGTGTCATCTCCTTTACAAGAAAAATTTTCAAAATACTGCAGTGTTGAGTTTTTAATGTTTGGCCAGGCCAAAGCTAACACCCTTACTTGTTTTTACTTCATATAAATCAAACATATTTAATGTACCTTGTACATTTATATTGAGCAAACCGAAACAGAGATAGTTAAATAATGTTACGGCTCCAATAACGCTTTAGTATGGATGAAACTCGAATTATTTTGGAGAAGCCCAAATGTTGTAAAACTTGAAGGATATCAAAAAATTTCATAAAATGCAAAATCAAAGGAATAATGTCTACATTGAACATTTCTGTACCAGTAACCATAAAATGTTTTACTGTCGATGCTCGCATTTTTTCTCATTAATTCGTTAATGACATAATTTTTAGCACTAAATTAAATCTTTGGACAAATTTCTAAGATATCAATCTTAATCAATGCCCGTGGAATCCAATATTTAAATAAAAATCGATATGTTAAAATATGCGTAACATGCGTATTTTTGGCGCTTAAAAGCATTTTCGAGTAAAATGCCTAAATGAATTTAAATTTATGCGATTCTTCTTCTAGTTTCGTTATATTTACACAACCTTTCTATATTTTTAATGGAGCTATGTTCGTTATTTCATTAACTGAAAAAGTCGTAATACTAAATAATCCAGTTTATTAATAAAACAAAGTTGGCATTTTTTTTCATTATAAATAAATTATAACAAATTAGACAAAAGATTATGAAAAAGAAAACATTTATATATGGTTAGAGGTACAAAATTAACCATAATATTGGCCAAAGATCTGATACTGTTGCGCACAAAACTAGCTAAGAATGATATCACTACGACAGTAAGAACAGTTGATAAATTTCTTCTTTCTGATTAGTTTCAATAATTTGAAAGTTACAAAAATGCGTATCAAAACCTGTATTTCAAACTGATAACAGCACTGAATCATCAATTAAGATGTCTTTTCAACATATTTTTACTGATTTTATTGACTAATTTGAATTTGGTTAATTCAAAACCAAACAAAAAAATGCGTAATATGTAAACATTAAGGGTTAATAAACTTAGCAGTTACACACTTCCATATATGCAGAGAGAAACACAAACCAGATCTCGGACATCTTTCATGGTGCCAACTCAATTTGAGCCGATTAACATTGTTCGATAAAAAGGCTCGACAGTTCTGCGTTACAAAATCAAAAAAACTGGTTTATTGAAATTTGATCAATAAACCATAAAAATACTTAATGATCAATTGAATATTAAAGTATTTGGTACATAAACCGTTTAAATGTTCCAATTTCACTTCAACTTAAAGTTGTTGTTTTGATCTTTTGAATGTTCTTTCACGTTGACGTTGTGTATTTAGTTCATTGTCCTCTTTTTTTAAAAAATAAAAATAAAATTTTTGCATATTTTCGCTGTTTAATTAAGTTTATGCCAGTGATAAAAGCATCATCATTTGCATATGATGTGATACTTTTTATGATTTTATCTGCGATTTTTATTCATTTAAGAAATAACTTTTATACGCACTTGTCGTTGCGAGATAATCGTAGTGGTGGGTTATCTTACCACACACTAGGGATTTCAGTCCCGGGATCCCGGGATTCGAGCCTTTTTACAGTCCCGAAAATCCCGGGATTAGTGCTACCAATCCCGGGATTTCTTTTGCAAGTTTTTTTTTGTAGAGATAAAACTTATTCACTCTAGTTTTAAAACTCAAATTGAGGACAATAGCCATACAGTTAATGTAAACGCAGCAAAAAACTTGAAAGAAAAATTAAATCTAGTTTTGAATACCACCAAGTGTTGAATCAGAAAGATGCTTTTCGTGTGCAGCAGGGGTTGAAACAAGAAAACAAAATATTACTGCAGAATTTTTATTGATTATTTTCATTTTTTTTCAAAATTTTTTTAGTGCCTTATTCAAGTGTTTGTTGAATACTAAATATTAATATTAAATAACAGATATCATAGCAATGATTTAATTTAAAATTGAAAATTTATAGTGAAATTTTCTTTCTTGCATTTGTAAAAATATATTTGAAGTAGAGTTGCCGAGTACTACATTTAAGCCCAGATTGGGAGGTTAGACACCTAAGACAACGGTTATATGCAAAATAAAATGAGTATTTAGTTTCAACGATTAACTCAAAAACAAAGTAGTATGAATTTGGCTAAATATTATTATTACAATTTTTTACAATTTTTGACTGTTATTGTTGCAAACTTGAAGTTATTTCTGCAGAAATAGGGCATTGCTGCAGCTTATTTCAATGCCTAGTGTGAGGTTATATATCTGTGGACTTTTGACAAAACAACCTAACTCGAAATTGGCAACTTTTCAGGAGAGCCTAAAAACTGATTAACTACTTTTCAATAATGTGGCTCAATTTCGTTGATGCAGCATTGAATCTCCTCTTTCCATACATTTTTACTAATCTTAAAGTGTCAGCTGTCAAATTATTATTTTTTTTTTGGTTCATAACACTTCAAATCTTGCGTGAACTATGGGACACCCTTATATCTCTGAAACAAGAAATCATAGAGACATGGCGATTATACCAATAGAAGCATATTTTAATTTTTTAGTTAGGACTAAAATCCTGGAGAATTGTCATATCTCGACTTAGGTTGTTTTGTCAAAAGTCCACAGATATGTAATAAATTAAGATATAAATTGGATGATAAAACAATAAATGCTTTAATTTTCCTAAAAACATGTTTTAATAATAATAAAACTGATTAAAAGAAAAGTTATTCCTTTCAAGTCCAACACTTGTTAAAACTTTGATCTCACTATTTTATATAATTAAATATGTATGATATTTTATGTATGTATTTAACTAAGCACATAATGATGCAAAGTGCGCCTTTATGTTCGTTTTTGAAGTAAATAAGTATTTTTGAATTTCTTGTTTTTTAAAAAAGGCGAGAATTGTTTAATGAAATGAACCTGTTTTAAGAAATTGTTCTTTAATATTTTTTACACTTTTTAAATAAAATGTCTTTGTAGGGGTGTAGTATGGGTATATAAGACAAAATATTAGGAATTTTTAATACTAAATTCTGCTTTATTTAGAAAGAAAAAAATTCATACAAATCCCGAAAAATCCCGGGATCCCGGGATTCAAAATTTTCTGATCCCGAAATCCCGGGATCGCAAAAAGTCCAAAAATTGGAATCCCTACCACACACCTATCCTCATTCAATAATATGTTTCATGAAAATTGCTAATGAAACGGTTCACGGTATCTTATTCTAGCTATTTCATAGTATCGAAATCTGTTTTGAATGAAATCATAGCTGATTGTTTTTTAAAAAGAGATCGAATAATGGTACATTTGAAAAAAACACATCACAACAAAATAAAACCAAAATAGCCATTTTTAATGTATTTATCGGCAGTAAGTCCGAATCTGGTTTCAGAATTGTTCTATGACGTATGGTTTTTGGGTTATTATAAGCTAAAAGTTCAAAAAAACGATTTTTGAGGTTATATAGGGACGCGCGAAATTGTTTTGCACTTTTCTACTAAATGCATTACTATGTTTCGTCCTTGAAATAAGCTATGAATTGGTCTTGTATGATTCTTTCTGAAAAAGTTATGACCACTTTAAAATGATTTATGTTAAAAATCATATGTAGAGTCTTATATGATTTTTCATCTCATAGTCTCATTTTCAAAAATCATACAAAACCAATTCATAGCTTGTTTTGAAGACGAAGAATAGTACTAAGCAATGCATACAACATACAAAAATCTATACAACCTGAAGTATCGTATTTTTGAACTTTTAGATAAGAATATCTCTAAAACAGTAAGTAATAAAGCAATTTTGAGACAGGATTCGGAATCAACACCAACAAATACATGGAAAATTACTATTTTGGTTTTGGTTTGTTGTGCTTTTTTGTAATGTACAGCTTTTTGATTTCATTTCAAACTACGATCAGCTAGAATTTTATTCAAAACAGATTTCGAAACTATAAAATAGCTGGAATAAGCTGCCGTGAACCGTTTCATTAGGCATTTTCATGAAACTTTGTTTTGATTGAGAATGAGTGTGACCATATTTCTTGTTTTTGTATTAAAGGCAAATTTTATGAAAAAACTTTTTCATTGTGGCCTTTTGAAGATGTTTTCTCAAATAAGATATTTGTCAGACTTTTCAACCTCTTGAACACTTTCCGATGTGATGTGTATTTATGTAGTCAATACATGATCTATAAGCGCGTTGGACGGTCAATTGTTTTTTGGAATAAGGGGCTACAATTTCTTGCTGACTCTAGTGAGAAGTTTTTTGGTTAGCTCTTTGAATTAGGTTGAGAAAATCATAATGCTCCTATAGTTCCAGATGTACATAGTAAACGAGATCAAGCTACGTAAATGGATATGGATGAGACATTCTATCCGGAAATCACACAGCGAACTTGGCCGTGAAGAGCTTGAGTGGAATTCATAAATAAGTAGAGGTCATAGAAAACCAAAAGTCACCTGAAAAATGTCATTAAAGAAGAAAATACAAGAATTGGAAATGTTGAGAAAGTGATAAAAGTCATCGCAAAGAATTGCATAAGATGGAGACGTTTCATATTGGCCCTATGCTTCCCAGGCTCTGACGGTAAATTGGATTAAACATGAAAGCATGTTACTTAGAGATCTATATAGTTAAAAGAAATGTCAATTTGTTTTTCCTTGAAAAATTTTGAAATTATGATGTTTTCATCACTCTATGTGAAATTTTGATCCTGTCGAATAAATAACATTGAAATTGGAATTTTCCATTGCAAATTCTTATCTCATAAAAGTAAAATAAATCAATTCCATTTTTATGTTTATGAATAAAACTTAATACATTCTAAAGTCAGTTTATTGACTGTTTTTTTGGTTGTATAGTACTAATGAAAGTACCAACGCGCTTTTTCTTAATTGAAGTATGATAATTTTTTATATTGAACTAATTAAACAGTCATTTTTGCAATTTTTCAACAACAGACGCAAGTAAGTGTTAACTTGGAAATTGATTACATATGTTTCGGCTACTTCCACATACATATTTATATATTTTCATATATAAACATGTATATAGCATCATCAGATCAGTTTTAGTTAAATCTTGTCAGACACCGTACTCGGACCCGTGACTCTGGTTTTCTAATGAAAGAAAACGCGATGCTTTAAACATTATGTTATTGGACACGGATAAACTCTCTGAACAGGATCACCATTATGGATAAGTCATAAGGCTCATAAGCGCCGTATGTTGTGAAAAATTGCCAAATTGTTAGTTGGTAACACACTCTGGTTTTGATACATGCTACGCTAGCTGCAATTAAAACCTACAAGCGCGGATTTGTTTTCCACATACAATGCAGGCTCTCGAAATTACGAGAATTTTAATGATAGATAGGCAGGTTCCCCTAGATAAATTATGAAGTTAGTTTATTGACTGTTTAGAAAACCGGAGTCACGGGTTCGAGTACGGTTTCTGACAATATTCAACTAAAACTGATTTGATGAGGCTATATACATGTTTATATATCGATACCTTAGAGCGCTATAGTCCTATCTCCACTTTTTGCGATTTTGAGATTTTTGCAGTTATGGCAACATTGTGGGCTTCTTTACCGTGTGGAAAACTGTGTGATGTCAAAATACCACTAAAATATCAAAATATCCGATAATTAAGAAAAATCCTATCTCCAAACTGTAATTTTTTCAAGAGCGCTACTGTCTTATCTCCACTGAATATTCAAATAAGTCACATTTTTGAAGAAAATTCTTCGTTTTTTCGCGTTTTCTCCGCGTTTCATGACTTTTTGCGACATTTAAGTGAAGAAATTTGGTTACATCCAAGGCTCCACTCTTGTTTGTTGGAACCAAAAATTCAAAAATTCAAAGAAAAAAAAAAAAAAAAATTTGTTTTTTCGTGGTTTCCACGCGTTTCATGACTTTTTACGACATTTTAGTGGAAAAAATTCAAAAAATGTACTAAATACGTCGTTTTTTTCAATAGTAGTGGAATTCTATATAAGGGCAAAAGTAATGACATACTATAAATTGGCTGGGATTTCGTTAGAAGTTAATAAAATTGGTTGAAAAACTTAAATTATGTTAAAATATACTACAGGTAAAAATATTACATATATCGTTATATCAAAATAGCAGCCAATCCTAAATAACAACTGTTTGAAATCTTCTTTTTGCATTTCCCAACAATTGGAAAAATGGAGATAGGACTATAGCGCTCTAAGGTATCGATATGAAAATATATAAATATTAGGGTGGGCCAAATTGTATGGAGGAAATTTTATTGACCTCGGCTACCCCCCTATGTGAAAGTTCATTTAATTCTATTAATATTTGCCCAATGTTGTAAACCTGCTGTTTAGATACTTTAACTTTTGTATGAATACACATCTAGTTTTTAATTTTATTCAATCAAATTTTTTCAAATCAATTTGTCAGTCTTGAAAATATTCTAGAAATAAAATCATAGTTTTTGTAGTGCGATTTTTTTAATTTAAAAGAATATAAAGATTTATCATTTGGCGACGAGGATTCTAAAACAAATTCATAATGGACATGCAGGCTCTTTCACAAATTCTACAGCAAATGCAAGCAGCTAATCAGCAGTTTATGGCGCAGATGTTATTGGAAAACCAGCAGATGTTAGCAAAAACTCTGAAGACTGATCACAAGGCTGCATCGATTTCATCATTTCGCGGTTTCAATAAGGCAGTCGACAAATGGCAAACTTACATGTTGCAGTTGGAGCAACATTTTCTCGCTAACGGAGTTCACGAGGATGAACAAAAGCGCGCATGTTTTTTAAGCTGGATTGGTAGCGAGTCACTCGAACTCCTCCAAAAAATTTTCAACGGGAAAGTTCAAGAAAAAACTTATCAAGAGTTAGTTTCTACACTTCAGGATCATTTTGTCAAGAAGCAGCATGTTCTTGCAGCTAGGTTCAAGTTCTATCGGACAACTATGAAGTCAAATCAATCTTATGCCGAATGGGTCGCAGAGATGCGTGGTGCAGCTAAAGAATGCATGTTCCAATGTGAGAAAGAGGGATGCTCTGAATCATACGTAGATAATAAAATTCGCGATATGATTGTAATCCATACTCCTCATGATCGTGTGCGTTCGTCCGCGCTTCAAAAGTCGAATCCAACGTTGGAAGAAGTCCTTCAAATCGCAACAATTTACGAAGACACCATGAACACTTGTTCTGAAATCAAAGGTGAAGCAAGCCAATCGTCTGAAATCAATCAAGCTCAAGCAATTCATCATTTTCAAAATCATTCTAGAAAACAAGGACAGACTCAAAATCGAAGCCCAGCGAAAGAATTACGCAAATCTTGTCCAGGTTGTGGTAAGTCACACCAACGAAATCAATGCTTTCATTATAAGAATAAATCTAAATGCAATACTTGCTCTAAAACTGGTCATATATCAAGTGTTTGTCAGTCATCTCAAAATATTTCTTCAAATCGGTCTACAAAACCTAACAGGAATTCAAGGTCAAAACATCAAGGGGAAGTTAACGTTGTCGAAGACGAATTTGAAACAATTGGTCTAATCGAAATCATTGAACCAGATTTCGAAAATGTTCAGGAGACATCGAGTTCTGACATCAGCGCAGAAAAAATGTTTCTCAATATCGTAGTTAACAATCAAAATTTGAGTTTCCAAGTTGATACAGGTGCGACCTGTACTCTTGTAGGCATTTCTGGTTACCAAAAATTAGGTCAACCAAAGTGTACAAGTACAAACAAAGTTCTTAGGACGTATGGTGGGAATATACTTCCATTGATTGGAACAACTACTGTTGATGTTACCTGGAACGGATCAACTCTACAGTTGCCGCTTCTAGTCGTTAATAACGTTAATGCTTCAAATATTCTTGGATTAGATTGGTTCCGGAAATTGAATTTTCAAGTCAATATTCCTTCAAACCAAATCGTGGCTAATCAATGCCACTTATCGTCTCTTAGTACACAATCTCATCAGGTGTTAATTGATTCACTTTGTAAGCTCACCACAGAGCATAACTCGCTTTTTTCATCAACTCTTGGGCATTGTTCTACTTTTAAAGCTGAAATCGTTCTCAAATCAGACGCTCGTCCAAAGTTTTTCAAGCCATACAATATACCTTTCGCGCAGTATGACGCTGTGCGCACTGAGCTCGACCGACTCATTTCTTCAAAGGTATTAAATCCTATCAAGTCCAGTGAATGGGCTGCTCCAATCGTTATTGTCAAAAAGCCAGACGGCAGATTGAGAATCTGTGCAGATTTTAAAGTTACTCTTAATCCACAGATAGAAATTGACAGATATCCAATTCCTCGGATAGAAGAGTTATTTCACAAACTCCAAGGTGGCCAATTTTTCACTAAAATTGATCTAAGCGACGCTTATCTTCAAATTGAGCTATCCGATTCTTCAAAAAAACTAATGGTCGTCAACACACCTTTTGGGTTATTTCAATACCAAAGGTTGCCATTCGGAATTTCTAGTGCTCCAGGAATTTTTCAGAGATTTATGGAAGAAGTTCTTGCTGGAATTCCTGGATGTGCGGTGTATCTTGACGACATCATTGTGACCGGGCTCACTAACGAAGATCATATTGAAAATGTAAATGCAGTGTTCAACAGCCTCGAACACCATGGTCTCAGGTGTAAAAAAGAAAAATGCTTCTTTGCAGAAAAATCCGTCGAATACGTTGGTCACATTATCGATGCAAATGGTATCAAACCATCCGAAAAGCGATTGGATGCAATCAAACTAATGCCCAGACCAAAGAATGTTAAAGAAGTCGAAGCATTCATTGGTAAACTTAATTATTATAATAAATTCATCCCAAATTTTTCTTCAAAAGCCGCGGCGCTGAATGAATTAAGAAGAAATAACGTCAAATTCGAATGGACTGAAAGGCAAGAAAATGCATTTAAATCACTGAAAGATACAATTATTCAAGGAGTACGTCTTGTTCATTATAATGATAATCACACAATCATCTTAGCCACAGACGCTTCTAAGCTTGGCATCGGAGCGGTCTTATCGCATCGCTATCCTGACGGTTCGGAGAAACCAATAGCATTCGCATCGAAGACTCTGAATGGGAGTCAAATCAACTACTCTCAAATCGAGAAAGAAGCTTTATCGATAATTTTTGGTGTAACTCGATTTCATCAATATCTTTATGGAAGACATTTCGAATTGGTAACAGACCATCAAGCTCTTACAACTCTTTTTCATCCACACAAGAAGTTACCAGTCATGACTTTACATCGTTTGCAACGATGGGCAATTATCCTTTTGGCATATGACTATGAAATTCGATACAAAAACACCAATCAACATGCAAACGCGGATGCCCTTTCAAGACTTCCAGCAGGAGAAGATATTGTTTTTGACCAAAAAGAAAAAGTTATGCTAGGTGTAAAAGACGTTTTTCAATCAACTATTGAAGATTTTCCATTGAATTCTAATATCATTGCTGAACATACAAAAGAAGATGAAGTTCTTAAAACTGTCACGCGATATATTGTCAATGGATGGCCAGATTTTATTCCAAAATCAAATGATACGTTATTACCATATTTCAATCGAAAATTATCACTAACTTTTCAGAGTGGGGTCCTGCTTCTACAAATGGATTTTACTCGAGTTGTAATTCCGCAAACTCTTCGCAAAAAAGTATTGGAAATGCTACACGAAGGTCATTGGGGCACAAGCCGAATGAAGCAAATGGCACGACGTTATATTTGGTTTCCCAATATTGACAAAGCAATTGAGGATTTGTCTCGTACATGTTCAATATGTCAAGAATCTGCGAGAAATCCAAAACGAGTTTTCTCATCATGGCCAGAAGCAACACACCCTTGGGAAAGGATTCATATAGATTTTGCTGGTCCTTTTCATTCTTCTATGTGGCTCATAGTGGTTGATTCTTTTTCGAAGTTCCCATATGTTGTCAAACTTACAACAGCAACATCATCAACGACCATAAATGCGTTACAAGAAATCTTTTCCGTGGAAGGACTACCTAATACAATAGTCAGTGACAATGGAACACAATTCACATCGGCAGATTTCCAGCAATTTTGCGAACTCAATTCAATTGAGCATCTCACAAGTGCACCGTTTCATCCAGCTTCCAACGGCTTGGCAGAAAGGACGGTGCGAACTTTCAAAGAATCTTTTTCAAAAATAAATTGCGACATCGACAATAGCCATCGAGCTTTGTTTAAATATTTAACGACCTATCGAACAACACCGAATCCTTTGACAGGTAAATCTCCAAGTGAACTCTTACATGGTCGGCAACCACGAACCCTCTTATCAGCTTTATTTCCATCGAGACCTCTGAAGCAAGAAAATAAGAGCAAGTTTATTTATGGACAAGAAGTCTACGCTCGCTCTTATGTCGGGAGAAAAAAATGGATAAGTGGAGTTATAAATGCGGTTGTTGGTCGTTTAATGTACTCTATCAAAACTGAAAATGGCATAATTCGAAGACATCAAAACCAGTTAAGAAAGAAATCTGAATTTTCAAAACAACAAAACATTCAGCCAAGAAATTTACCTGAACAGAATGATTTTGACATCGAAATTCAACCAAATTCAGTACTAAATAATTCAGAAAACGATAGAAATTCGAATAACCATCCAGAAGTTTCATCGCCTGGCTCAGTGCTAAATGGAAATGCATCAGAAGCAACAACATCCAATGGTGACTCCGAAATTTCAGCAACAAATAATCAGCTACGCCGTTCCCAAAGGATACGCAAGAAGGTGGTCAGATTTGAACCATATAATTGAACAATTAAGTCCGAGGGAATGTTGTAAACCTGCTGTTTAGATACTTTAACTTTTGTATGAATACACATCTAGTTTTTAATTTTATTCAATCAAATTTTTTCAAATCAATTTGTCAGTCTTGAAAATATTCTAGAAATAAAATCATAGTTTTTGTAGTGCGATTTTTTTAATTTAAAAGAATATAAAGATTTATCACCCAAGGAAATTGAAAAATTGAAATTGAAAATTTTACCGGATATTCTATTGAAAATGCGCCGAACTAAAGTTGAACGTAGAGGTATGGTTCCTTGGGCAAGTATTCATAGAATTGAATGAACTTTCAGCCTAGGTTGGTGTTTTGTTTGAAAAAATTCATCCAAAAATATGAATCGTTTATTTTGAAAGTCAGTCATAATAATCGGCTATTTGACCCATATCACTTTTTTAAATATATAGCATCAATTCCACACCATCAAGTGAACTTTTTATGTAAACAGAACCCAATTTAATTGATTACTGACAGAATACCAGCCAAATCATATAATGACATTACTTATGTCTTTATAAAAATTTTTAAGATTTAGTATGAAAATAAAAAAAAATATTGATTGAAAGGTACAATTTTCGATCAAAAATGCGCCGAACTAAAGTTGAACGCAGAGGTATAGTTCTTTGGACAAATATTCATAGAATTGAATGAACTTTCACATAGGGGGGTAGCCGAGATCAGTTTTTTCAAATCGGCCCACCCTAATAAATATGCAAGTGGAAGTAGGCGAAACATATGTAATCAATTTCCATGTTAACACTTGCTTGCGTCTGTTGTTGAAAAATTGAAAAAATGAATGTTTAATTAGTTCAATATAAACTAGTAAGGGTGTAAATTTTGGCCTGGCCAAAAAATAAATACCCTACACTGCAGTATTTTAAAAATTTTGCTTATATGGGAGGTGCCACTCCCTCTTGTCCGAGTACACCCAGTTTTTGTTCAGAGCTTGCATTTATAGTTTTTAGTGTCAGAGTGAAATTTTGTTGGATTATCTCAAAAAACTCTTTCAGTATAGCATTTTAAATCTTTTGCTTATATGGGAGGTGCCACGCCCCCTTGTCTGATTTCACCCAATTTTTGCTGAGAGCTTTCATTTATAATTTTTAGTGTCTGAATCAAATTTGGTTCGAATATCTCAAAAAACGCTTTCAGTAAAGCGTTTTGAAGCTTTTGCTTATATGGGAGGTGTCACGCCCTCTTGTGCGAGTACACCCAGTTTTTTTTCAGAGCTTGCATTCATAGTTTTTAGTGTCAGAGTGAAATTTAGTTGGATTATCTCAAAAAACTTTTTCAGTATATCATTTTGAAATTTTTGCTTATATGGGAGGTGCCACGCCCCCTTGTACGATTTCAACCAATTTTTGCTGAGAGCTTTCATTTATGACTCTTAGTGTCTGAGTAAAAGTTGGTTCGAATATCTCAAAAAACGCTTTCAGTATAGCGTTTTGAAGCTTTTGCTTATATGGGAGGTGCCACGCCCTCTTGTCCGAATTCGCTCAGTTTTTTATCAGAGCTTGCGCTTACAATTCGTAGTACTTATATTTATTGTGGTTGCATTGTCGTGAAAAATACTTCTAAAATTGCATTTTGAATATAATTTTTGTATGGGCGGTAGGCGTGTCCGTTGACCGATTTTGCTCATTTTCAATCCCCCGAGCTAGCTTTGACGACGGAGGCAGTGTACCAAATTTCATTGAATTATCTTGCTCAGTTTTCCCAAAAAGTGTATTTCAACACACAGCCAGCCAGCCAGCCAGCCAGCCAGCCAGCCAGACAGACGGACATGGCTATATCGACTCAGGAGGTGACGCTGATCAAGAATATATATACTTTTCTATACCTGCCACGCCTCCTTCTCTGCGTTACAAACGGAAGGACAAAGTGAATATACCCTGGGTGTAGGGTATAAAAATTATCATACTTTAATACATTCCATAACCTAAGGATTAATAAGTAATCGATACTACATATTTAAGTTTAAACTAAATAATTTATGAAACACTACTTTTCTATGTCCCTAATTTCTTTACTTACTTCACTGCAATTCCTTCTAGTTTTGTCTTAATCCTCTCATATGTAAAAAATTTCCATAAGAGAACTGCATGACAATGATAATTAATTTTCTCTTCAGAGTCCAACACATGATACTTACATATATGTACAGAAACAACGAAAAAAGTTAAACTTTATACCCATAAATAAAGATTAAATTGCATATTTCATGTTTTAACACCTTATCTACGTGTGTACATGTGTCGTGGGTTGATTCTACTTGTGGATGATGCTCTGTGCATACTTCTTGGGGGCAACATTCAGTTGACGCAAATAACTGTGAGTTTCTTCTCAAATTAACTTGATATATTTAGTTCTTGTCATTCCAGTCTACGCCATTTACACACATAGAGAATGTAACATATCTGTGGTTTCTTAATATCCTTAAAGCTTTTGGGTGTTCTGGTTGATTGCATACGTAGAGCATGGCATGCGGCATTAGACTGATACGATGTGAAAAAAAAACTAGTAAGGGTGTTACCTTTGGCCTGGTCAAAAATTAAATACCCTACACTGCAGTATTTTATAAATTTTGCTTGTATAGCAGGTGCTACGCCTTCTTTTCTGAATTAACTTAAGTAGTTTTTGCTCACACCTTGCGCTATTTTAAGTTTTTGTGCGAAAATTTGTTACATTACCTCAAGTAACGCTTACACTACAGCATTTCGAAAACTTTGAACGTATGGGAGGTGCCACACCTTTTTTGGTCTGAATCAACAAAGTTTTTTCTCAGAGCTTTTATTTATTGTCCTTAGTATCCGAGTGAAATTTGGTTGAAATATCTCAAAAAATGTTTTCAGTATAGTACTTTGAATGTTTTACTTATATGGGAGGTACCATGCCCTCTTTTTTCGAAAAAACGTATCATTAAAAATTTTATAAAATGTCCATGACGAATGTGTAGCAAAATAATTTCCTAATTAATACGTACTATTAATTTAATAATATCGATACTTTTGTTATTAACCTTACATGCAGAGTAAATTTTACCAGAATGCCTGAGATCCCTATCCATGTCCCATGCATATCCCAATGAATGACAGTTCTATTTTTAATATTCTTTTTATGAACAACCTCTCTAACGTTGTTCTCAGGTGTCAACCTGAATGTATTGGCAAGGTACCAAGGCAAGTAACTACAACACATAGTAATACAGACAGAAAACAACAACATGAAACAATAAAAATAAATACAAAGATACAAAAATGTAAATATTGGCATGCAATGTTAAATATTCAGTTTGTCAGGTCGTTATAATGTGATCAGCCCCACGGAGGATAGGCAACAATCTTCAAAATACCACTTGATAGAACAGAGAATGAAAAGAAAACGTTAAAATAAGAAAAAAAAAAAAGCATTAACAGTTTCAAGTGGATGGCCTTGCACTTCATAAAGGATACTCATTGCTGGTGAACAAAAGTCATTGTTGTTAACTAAAAATAACCTTTTGTGTGTGTATGTGTAAGAAAGCCATAAAAAGAGATTTATCGGTCATATGCGATGCTGATATGACCTACTACTGCATGTAGCGTATATTTTGTGTGGAATTCTAACTGTTTCGGGAAGGCATTAAATGCAAAATTTTGGGACGAAGTGACATATTTGTCATTTATGTTGATTAAGGGAATTGGCTCCAATCAAGTCTCGCTTAATCCTTAACTGCAGAAAAGCAATGTGATCTTACGAAATGTTGGGTACTTGGGCAAAGCAACTTCAATGTGAATTTAGATGTATTTGGTAAGAAAAGGTCTATATTTGACTTAACTTCTGAATCATTAACCTCAGTTGGGGGCACAATTGGTTCAAAATATAAAATTTGGTCAAATGTAACAATCTTTTAGATACCTACTTAATCTTAAAATAAACATAACATTTTTTTTCACTTCTTCTTCTTTATTTAATCTGCTCTTTATTAGACTAACGATTAATTATAAAATCTTAAAAACTAGACTTCAAATTTAATTACTCTTTAAGGAGAAATTTAAGATGAGCAATCCACTAACTAGGGGTTGTAGATCAAGCCTTCGCAGGTGAGATGTAACAGCAGTGTTGGTTATAGTACGTGCCAGCTGATTGGGGTGGCTTCGGAGTTTTTCAAGGTGGACCTGTCTTATGCGTGATGCTTCATGTGGGTACACTAAGGTCCCTGTTGCTCCTGTGATAGTTTTGAGTATTTTTGACTGAGCCCTCTGGATGTCAGTGAAGATCGCAAACTTTTTTTTGAAGATGAGTTCGCTTAGACACAATATGTTTTCTCAACGTCAGGCGACTATCCAAATAAATACTACCTAGGTAGACTACCTGATTTTCGTGTAGAACAGAAGTATTGTTGAGTGTAACTGTGGGGCATGTACCCATTCGGAGTTTGAACGTAACATGCTTACATTTTGGTTCGTTTACTTTAATACGCCAAGTGGTCAGCCATCGTGCCACAAGTATTAAGTGTTGCTCTAAGGCTCCAGAGCAGTGAAATCCAATGCCTATGCCCACGGGATTTTGAACTTTTGTGTTTAAAAGCTTTCCATATACGTATTCACTCACAGATAAGCGTTTAACTGTGTACGTAACTTGCATGCAGGTTATGCAAAATATAAAAGCTTTCAATGAGCTTTTATACATTGACAAAATACGCTAGTATTGAATTTGGATATCACTGCTCTGGAGGCTAGATGATATATTTGGACAATTGCTTCAACTCAGAATAGCAGTATCATCAGCAAACGTCTACGTCAACAGATTACGGTTTGTAGTCAAGGACATTTCTTTGGGGTACGCCTTCGTCGATTTTCTGTAATAAATTCTTTGTACCCGACTTAAAATAATCGATTTTTGTGATAAGATTCAAATATCCTATGAAAACTAAGTGGAGGTGAGGACCTCGTGCCACACTTTGTCAGATGCCAGACCCATACCAAGAAAAATCACAAAACAGTGCTCTGTGAGCTCGAAAATCTTCCTTATCTCATTAGTTAAACGATTTACCTTTTCTATCGTTTAATGGTTTTTACGAAAACCAAACTGGTGGAACGGTATAATGTTTCGTTCAATGAGATGCGGCGCATCTTTCAAGGGTTGCTACTTATGAAATAAATTAGACAGACATGGAAGCAAACTTATGGGTCTGTAGAAAGTCGGAAGAGTATTATCTAATCCGGGCTTAGATATAATTATTATTAACGATTCTTTCTATGCCATCGGCACCTACCTTTCAAAGTCCATCAAATGCCTTGAATAGTTTCTGATTTAGGAGTTATAAGGTGTCACAAAAAAGTGGGCGTGAAACTTATCTGATTATGCCCACTTTTTGAATAGTATGTGACATTGATGTTTGGCATCTACACATTTACATATATATTTTTTATAGTTTGTGAGATATAACGCATTTTAAAGTCTAGTTGTGAAAAGTGACTGTGTCAAGTACTTATTTTGATTATGTATACTTTTCGACGATTATACGTATATGGATTTATGTTTAGAAGATTTCCTGCCGAATTTCATCAAAATTGTATGGTTTGCGGGATATAACGGGTTGTAGCGAGCAATGCATTGCCAAAAAATGTGTTGCGTCCTTGAAATTTACACCAGCGTGGTCAAAGAAGTTTAATTTAAAAAAAATAATCTATAGGTTTTATACTTCATAATCTTGGAGGTAAGCTCACAGATCAATTTCTGCAGATAACTTTCGTGTCAAACCCGTATGCCACTATCCAAATATCTGATAGGTCAATGACCAAAAAATCATTGATCATTATTATTCTGTAATAGACTCCATTGGTAATGACATTTTACCCGTTCTTAAATTTGATTATTCATAACTTAAGCTTACCAAAAAAACTTAATTTTTCTATATTTCTTTACAGATGGCGCCCCAACTACAAAATTGTCGGCATTTAACCGGCTACCGTTATCTTATATCGTATGTGATATGTCTCAGCATTTTATTGCCCACTACTGTAAGTGGGCATGGACGCCTGATGGACCCTCCAGCGCGAAATGCCATGTGGCGATTCGGTTATCCAAATGCCGTAAATTACAATGACAACGAACTTTTCTGCGGTGGCTACGCTGTGCAATGGGAACAGAATCAGGGTCAATGTGGTGTTTGTGGTGATGCCTATCATATAAAGTCACCTAGACCACATGAAGCTGGGGGTGAATTTGCAAAGGGTATAATTTCGCGTTATTACACAGCGGGGCAAGTAAGTAGAAAAAAAAAGTCTATGCTATTGAATTTTTAAGCCACTACTGTATACAGTAAGAAGCAATAATATGCAGCCTAAAAGTATGCAAAAAAAATATTTTCGTTTAATGACAGTGAAAACAAAATTATTTGGTTTCTCTAAATTTTTAGGAAATCGAAGTTGAAGTCGAACTCACTGCCAATCATTATGGACGCTTTGAGATGTATCTCTGTCCCAATAATAATCCAAGGCAAGAAGCCTCGCAAGACTGTTTCGATCGTTATCCACTCTATATCTCAGGTAGTAGAGAGCATCGTTTCCTCATACCACGTGATACTAAAAAGAAGGATACTTTCCGCTATCGTGTACGTTTGCCTGCCTTTGTTACCTGTACACAATGCGTGTTGCAGTGGACCTACTATACGGCCAATATGTGGGGACAATGTTCTAATGGTACAGAAGCTGTTGGCTGTGGCAAAGCTGGTATAACTTTACTTTTGTTATTAATGTGTTTTGAATATTTTTTAAGATTTAAATTCTTTTAATTTTCTTTAAGAAACATTCCGGAATTGTGCTGATATCGCTATTGTTTCAAATACTGGCGGCGGTGTTCCTCCAATTTTTGTCAATCAAAAATCACCATATTTACTTTACTACAGAGATTTCCGTACTCCAGAAGGAGAAAACAACGTGTACCCATTGATCGTACGGTAAGTACTTACTTGGACTGAATATGTATGATTGCAATGCTGAAGGCTTTTTCGAATAAAATTTAATTTTTTTGGACGCGTTAGGTGTAATATTTCAAAGCTGTTTGCGACACTTTTTTCCGACACTTTTCGTTATATCACGTTATATCTCAAGCTATACAAGCTATTTTGACGAAATTTCGTATGTAGGTGTAAAACGTGATATACTTATTTCTGGAATATCTGAAGGTTCTTGAAGATTACCCGAAGGTTTCATAGTCAAAACGAATATCTAGACATACTAGAGGGAAAATATCAATGGCGAACTATCAATAAGCTCCACCCGAAAGTCATCCGATGAATTCATAGTCAAAACGAAGATTATCTCGGTGTACTAGATGAAAAACATCTATGGACTTAATTGAATATGTCCTGGGACACCCGAAGATATATTGACAAGTGAAATTGCAATTTCAATCACTGAGATTTTTAATAAATAATGTTTTTTCGGACCCGTTGTAGCAAATGAAAATACAGCGAAGCAGGTGGGGAGAGCTATGTAGTTTTAAATAAAAATTATAATGCAGTAACTAAATAACAAACTATACCGCTTAGCTCCGACTTCACAGAGAAACAAGAAATTAAGAAAGTTAAGAAATTTTTAATCAAAAACATTTTCAGAACTATCTGATTTCAGATTAATCCCGAAACCGACTTAAAAGTTAGAGGACTCTTAAAAACGATATCTGAATTATTTTTTTTTTCATTCTTAGAAAAACCAATGAAATACGTTTATACACCGAAAAACAGGTTTCTTAATTACATACAAATGACCAAAAAATACGTTACATTTAATCCTTAGAACGATGAAATTCAACTTGTAAATGTTACCTAGGTTTGGTTAGCGCGGGAGATGGCAGTTTTCATCATAACCTAAGCCGCGTTTAGCCCTATTGTATACTCGATGTATGTATAACATCGTTGTGAACCACATACATATATGAACCATTTATAAATTTTTATAAACTGTAAAATGGATTTGGGATTCTTTCGAGCGATATCTTCAAGAGAGTAGAAAAAGTGCCTTTCAAACACATTGTAACGTCGCGACGCGTCGTTCCCTAAAATGTAGGGTAAGGTGACGTACATTTGACAATGGGGCACATTTGACATTGCCATTTTCGGTGTGAACACGCCTTTCGAATCAAAATCCTAAAATGCAGAAACATACCTAATTAGATTAGAAGAATGTAATGAACTTTGGCAGTTCTCTTTCAACTCCTCCCGCGCTAATACGCTTTTTTAACTTTTTGTGCTTTTTTGTAATTTTTGGCATCATGTTCGTAATGGTTTTGCAAATAAAGTTGAATTGTCTTTTTGCCATCATCATATATATTCCCATGCATACGCTTGAATGCAAAATTTTTGTATGGATGCTTTCCAGGACCTCTACCACTTACTTTAATTTCAAAATCTAGATGGATGATTTCTTAACTTTTCATTAAACTGTTGAAACATACACAGCACTTAACCAATTGTCCCAAAGAACGACCAATTCTGATTCTTCTCGACAGCCATTCGTAACATTGCAGTCTTCAAAGTATTGACTATTGCCGAGATAATGGTACCATTTTATTATCAATATTATCGATATATAACACCTTCAAGAGGAAAAAAGCCGAAAAACAAAGCTTACAAAAAATTGCTCCGATTCGAATAGGTTTCAGCAGAGGAAAGTGACATAGACATTACTTATGCCGATTCGGTGTTGATGTGTTGAATATTGATGAAGAAAACTACGAGATGGTTCATCCTGAACTTTTTAAATACAGGGTTATAGATGACAACTTAGAAGTTGGACATTATGTTCTTGGAAAATTTGGAGAGCAATCCAAAAAGCCATTATTTTTTGTGAGAGAAATTGTAGTAGTAATTTCACCATTAAATTGAGTTTTTATCAAACCGGTTGTGAGATATTTGTCTGACTTTGAGGAGTGCAATTGAGTTAAGACTACCAACTCCAACAAATCCAGCCTTAACTTTACGTTCACGCACTAAGTACATATTTGACATCGAATAAATTATTGTTTTCCTTAACTTTTTTTTCGTGAGTGCTAAAATGACTTCTTGAAAAAATAAAATGCAGTTTTTTTTTTAATTTTTTTTCTTGGTTTTCAATCTTAAATAATCAATATTTCGTCTAGTAATTTTCAAATTTTCTTTGAATATTAAGTATCAAATGTGCCCCAGTCTCCCCAAGTCATAATCTACATAATCAGGTATGTCGTGAAATTCGATTGATTTCAATCGGATTTCATTTGGGAGGCTTTTTGATGAAAACGGTGAGTCGAACGATAAAAAGTATAAGAATCTCTTTGTGGAGAAAAACAGGTTCTACATAAAATATTGATTTGCATTAACGTAAAAATTACAGTTTAGAAAATATTCGATAAAATCAAATTTTTCGACTTTTTGCGGTTTTTTAAGAATATTTCCTAAACGGTTATTTTTTCGTTAATGCAAATCAATACTATTTGTAGAACTTGTTATTCTCCACAAAAGAGATTCTCATACTTTTTATCGTTCGAATCACCGTTTTCATCAAAAAGCCTCCCAAATGAAATCCGATTGAAATCAATCGAATTTCACATTCCTGAATATCCTTTTTTAAATCAGAAAAACGCTGGGTAAAAGCTGTCTTTTAAAATAAGAAAAATTACTTTTTGTATATCAAAGATTTGACTTTTCTTGAAAAATTTAAAACCGTATTGAATATGTTTTCTTAGAATGACAGTGTGCTAACATAAGCTACTAATAATTTTATTTAAAATCATATACTTTTTATTGGCACTGACATTTTTCACATGGAATTTGTATGCATAATTTTTTTACATCAATTTTAATAATTCCCGAACTACTAAAACTGATCTAAAAAGAAAAGATGTTACAGAACCTAAACTCATCAACGATAACATTCAACTTCTGTAATTTCTTTTTTTTAACTTACAATTTAGACTAAAAATACTTAACATTAAAAAGAATAGAAAGAGATCCAAAAAGATCCGAACACTTAGGTTACAAATGAAACAAATTTAAAATTTAAACAAACATGAATTAGTAGGTATAGTGAAAAGGTTACGTATTTTGAAAGAGTTGCTTTTTTCCTCATGCAATGTTAAGACAATTTAACATTTCAAGTCCGGATATGTGAACGCCATGATGAGTAATAGAAAACAAGATATCTGTATGCTACCAACTAAAATCGTCTTCAGTAAGTTATTCTTTGGAGCGATATACTTATTTATTGGCATTGGCGTACGACGTATTCGCCGACGTCTTTTGGGAACCTCAGCAATAATCATTTCATTCTTTTTTTGCACCTTCAAAGCACCCGCTGTACTTTGCGTTACCGGAGGCGGAGGAACATATTCACTTGCATCTATGATATCAATGTTTTTAGGCCCATAAGAATGCATCCAGGCTTGAGTTTTATTCACGTCGAAGTACTCACTGAAATCAGTTTCATCGGTTCTTTTGTCGATTTTCTCATTTATTTCAACATTGCGCAGTAACTTTGTACTGTCACCTCCTTCGCACAAGCTCACAATTATGGGTGATTCCTCTTCTGAACTTGTACGCGCAGAGATATCCTTCTTGTGCAATAAGCCAGCAGGACCGCTGGTATTTTGTATCAAACTGTGAAAGAATATCGGATCTTGTTCGAGCACATTAAAAGCCACATCTGGATTTTTTGGTTTCAAATGCTGCATTAATATATCGGGATTTTGCTGAAGCTTCTGGAAGTTAGTTCGTTTTAGTTCCATGCGCGGTCCATTCATGGGTAAATAAAAATGACGATTTGCCTCATTCTTTAACTCAACGATGGTCTTATGCGCAATGTAGAACTCACGCACAAAGCCCAGCGTACGCATTATGCCCTTCGAACGAACATGCACTGTGGCCAGACACTGAACACCCACTACACGATGTGATATCTTTCCAATACGTGTTGCATCGTACATCAGAAAGGCGCTGCGCTTAACACGCGACGTTGGCGAAACCGCTGGCTTACGTGGTGGCGATTTACCTGGACCGACGGTGCGCTTTAGTGTTGCCTCTAACTTTTCGCCTAAAGCACGCAATATGATGATCTCTTTCTCTAGTGTTGGTACATTTTTAAAAATGACATCAACCTGTTGAACATCAGTTGATGAGCCTGGTTTTTCGGGTGAAACACGGGGTAACACCGCTTGTAGTTTCGCTTGACTTTCGCTATCCGTTGCGTTCAAATGATGTAATGCCGATTTTACCACTGTACCCTGTTTGAGTATCTCACGCAGTTGTGTTTTCAATATATCCTTGAATAGCCTCTCATCGGTTCTGCGCAAATTTCGATAGCGATCATCAGATTTCACCACATTCTTTATCAAACGTATCTCCTCAGCTGGCATGGATTTTTGTTTTTGCTTAAGCAGTCGCTCAAAGTTGTGTTCTATCTTGAGGCTAGAGTCCAATGGTATTTCTTCAGCCGAACAGCGTCTTTTCGTTGGTAAATCACAATCATCTGCTGATATCTGTGAATAACTACTGGAATCGATCATGGGGCGTGGTTTCTTCAATTCTTTCATTTCAAACTTTCCTGGACAACCTATAGTATTTGCCCGCCGAAATAAATAAGGAACGGAAGGTTTCTTTTCCGAGTCCTTTGACTCGTCCGATGAAGATTTTGAATTATTCATGGTACGTACGGTTAAAATCTCCTTTACAGGCTTACAAAAGGGAATTTCATCTGGTAGCATCATACGTGGCGGTACCGCTGGTAGCGGCGGCAGCAACATTGGCAGGTCATGATATGGTTTGGTTTTAAGCCTACTATAGGGTTGTTGCTGTTGCTGCAGCATTTGCTGTTGCTTCTTCTCGGTGAAGCGCCTTACGTTCGTATTGGGATTTGGTGCTGAAAGTGGTTTCTTCTGTGATTGATTTGTACTATTTCGTAGAGGCGGTAAGCGTACCGTGCTTTTAGTGCGCGTCACCATTTTATTCTTCGAAGAGGATACAAGTCCACTATCATTACTAGCGGATTTTCTTACTTTGCTAAGGCGTTCCCAGACGGTTTCCTGTTTCGTATTCAAGACTCTATCTGTGAATGAGAAAAGTCGATATATGTGGAACATGTGTTGGGGACCGTCCGCCTGGTCATGGTACAGCCTACCTTTATTGACGCTCCTCATTCGCCTACGTATATCCGTATTTTCATTTTCTTTTTCGACTTTAACCAATGTACTTTGCTTCACTTGGTTATTTGGCTTCAATCTGTTGTTAACAATGATTGCATTTGGCATTTTGAAAAATTAGGACCGAAACAAACTTTTAAAGTTTTTTTTAAAATACAATTAATAAACTAATTTATTTTTGTTGGTTTTTATTTATATTATCACGCGTCATACAAATTTTGGTTTAAATAATTAATTATTTTTCTCTTTCTGAAATTTATTTATTTGCCTACTACGAACAACTCTTTCAAACATTTTCTCTATAGTTTATACATATTTGGGAATTAAAATCGAAGGTCAATTTGGATTGTTGGTTTTGTTTAAGTAAGGGAGAAACTTGCAATCCTGCTGTTGAAAACAAATGTTAGCTAATTTCAATGTCTCTCAGAACCTTGCTTATTTTGAGTATAGTATTGTTAAATCAAAACTTTTTTGTTTTCAGCGATCAAAAATGTCTTGCTGCTCCAGCGTTCCGCTCACTACCTGGCATGGATAATTGGTGTGAAATCAATTGCTTACGATATCCACCAAACTGCCCCGAAAGCGCTTGTCATTGTCCGTGAGTATTACACTTAGGTTGCTAAGTTGTGTTTTTTTATATTAAAATAATTTTTCTTTTAAACTTATAGACAAGATTGCATTGCCATTGGGGAAATAGAGGGACGTGAAGGTGCTGATACTTACTGTATGGATGCATGTCTCAACTATGAGTCCGAATGTCCTAAAGACAGATGCCGTTGTAAATAAAATATATATAATAATTATTTTAAAGAAAAAGCTGTGCTTCAAACTCTATGCCCTCGAATTTTGTAAACATAATATGAATAAAAATGCGAAGAAATAAAAATATGAGAAATATACTCCTAAAAAAGATTGTTCTGCATTACAGTGACAAATTGTACCTATTACTGTAGATAAGGGTAGTATTAGATTCACATTACCCTACATATTAGGAATATAGAAACAAAGTCAGCGGCCTCCACTTTTTTCTTAAATGTTTTGATAATGCCATCTAGTTCTAATATAAGGTTGTCTAAAAAGAAAGTTCAGAAAAGTGAAATAGCAAAGTTTTAAGTACGATAACTCTGTAAGTACTGGTCCGAACTGGCATCTCTGAGAATCATAAACCATTTTTATCTATTAACATTTCTTCATTATTCAACTATTTTCACGTCAGGCCACGAAAGCTCACCGAAGTATTTGTGCACATTATGGAGAAAGTATTTACTTTATCGGAAAAGACAGTTGGAAAATGGTACGATCGATTCCGCTCTGGAAATTTTGATGTATAAGACACAAATCTGGTCGAACATGCACAAAAAATGTGAACGAAATTTTTGAAAAGGTGGAGGAACACCGACACATCAGCAGTCGCGACATCGCGAAAGTGAAAAAATCTTTCATAATGTTTCTTTTGAAATATAATGATGACGAAAAATGAATATGAGGAAATCTCAGCAAATGTGACATTCGGTGACTCGGTTCACCGAGTGAGCATCCGTTGCATTTCCTTTTAATTTTAAAGTGTCTGGGACACTTATCGGATGATGCTAAATACAAAAAACATGCGTGTGCTACCGCCTGAAAGCTTTATTTTATTCTTTTTTTTGCCGAAATTCGAGCAAAATCCACAAATTTTGAGTGTGAATTTAAAAAAACGCTTCCGTTATTGAGCTATAACTTTTGAGGCGGTTCAGCGGATTATTTGAGGCTTTTAGGCGTAATATCATGCATAATTGCGTCTAAAAGAATTGTATTTTGAAGGGCACAACAACCCTGAGGCACAAAACAGGCTCAAACCTTGCGTGATCATTGGATCTCTGATTGGATGTCTGATTTGCTAAATTCGGTGCATTACTCTCGAAAAATGATTTTTGAAGATATTGGGGGAGGCGACATAAAAAAGTCAGTTACGCAGGCTGAAAAATACTTCTAATATATCTAAAGCCGATAATTCACGGTCCAAAATGTTTGAAAATAGCTTGTTTTTTCGAAAGTCACACTTACTGAGATTTCTCCATGTATGATAACAATGTGCGAAAAAGATCATGGTCAAAACGTCGCAAAGCCGGAACTGACGCTAAGGAAAGTTTTGCTCAGTATTTGGTGGGATTGTTAGAGTCCTGTGCACTACGAGTTGCTTCCATGTGGCCAAAACGATTAATTCGGAACTGTACAGTCAACAATCAACAAGATTGAATGAAGTGCTCAACGAAAAACGTTCGGAATTAGTCAACAGAAAGAGCGTCTTCTTTCATTGCTATACCACATACTTCTTTGGTGACACGCAGGAAGTGTTAGTGCATCAACCATACAGCCGAGGCCTTACACTTTCGGATTATCATTTGTTTTATTCGTTCCAGAATTAGCTTGATGGCGTAAAATTTAAGTCCTTTGAGAGTTGCACAAAGGTCTTGTCCGAGTTTTTCGAGTAGAAAATGTAATGTTATATTTTTTTGGTGCGATTCATCATTCATGAGTTATGGCGGTTTACGTACGTTGCATCTTACGAAAAGAATTCTAAGGCCATTTTTGTAGGAAGTTTTATAAACTAAAAAATTTTCGACTAACTAGCATTTTGCGCCATAGGTAAGCCTCTCGCCGTTAGCGAGATATTGTCTAAAAAACTGCTTTCAGGTGCCATTTTTCCAATATGGTAGAGCGAGCGGCAGAGATACGAGGTGACAAAGTTGAAATTCGGAAAGAGCACATCGAAATCTATAAAAATTATCCATTATAAAAACCAATTGTCTACGGCGAGAACAATCGTAGTTTTATTTAAAAAGTTCATTGGAATTTATTTTTTTTTAATGTAAAATTTGATGCATTTCAAAGGATATTTAATAGATTGCAAGCCGAAATATGTATTAAAATTTAATCTGTTCAACTTTTTATATGGATTTTTTCCGTCTAGTTCGAATTTTGCAGATATTGGTCATTCGATTTTGTGCCTTAATTTTCCACTTTGAATGCAAAATATGTATATTAAAAACTACAGAGCTTAAGGAGAAATAAATTGCAGAATCGAATTAAGCGGCTCAAAATCCATATAAATAGTTGAACATTTTAAATTTTAGGAGCACTTTTAGGTTTTCAAAATGGTTTGGGATCTATAAAATTTTCTCGGAAACAAACCAATATGTACATGTTGCTTGTTTCCATCAAAAGGTGCTCTGGGAGCGAACTTAAGAGCAACTTTGATTTTTAAACCATGGTTGACGGCATAGAACAAGTGAGACAATTTCAGTCTGCCTACAATAAACCCAATATTTCAATATTTTTCACATTGCTCGGAACTACAACATACATGAAAAATTGTTTTCATTTTTTTTCGGCTCGTCTTTAACAAACACAATATTTGAATAATTTAAAAAATTTTTCGGAATTACAACACCCATAAAAAATGATTTTTTTTTATTCCTACGCAACATAAAAAAATCCGATGCTTCACATCAACTTTGAGTTTGATTCTTGTGTGTATGAAAAACACCAACAAAAACTATTTTTCGTGAGTGTTGTAGTTCCGAGAAATTTATAAAATTTTTGAATTATTGTGTTTGTTTTAGACAAGTCACAATTCTACGTTGACTGCGTTTGGCTCAGTGATTATGAAACGCTGACACCCTTGTTTTAAAACACCCTATTACATATCTTAAGGTTCACTAAAAAGGTGCTTGATTTGATTTATTAATTTCCAAACCCTAAAGAACTCCTGGAAAACTTTGTCAATTCTTAACACAATCAATCGTGTCAGAATTTTATCCTTCATCCCGTAGAATGTTAATTTTGACTTCAGGTTCTTTTCGACCGCGTCACTAAAAACATAAAAGACTACGTTAAATAACTAAAACTTTGGTACTCAAAAAAATTTTTCTTTTAAAGGAATGTATTGTTCAAATTAAGAAAACAACATTTTGCCGATTTTTTTCAAGTTTTTGATTTTTTAGATTTCACTGCGATAATCAAAAGCAATAAGGCAACATATTCCAAATTACAGTGCAAGGATATTCGATATGTTGGCATTTTCTTGAGCGTATTATTATTCAAAGAGTTCTTCTTTCAGCAATTATGTTTTAAATATTTCCTTAACAAACCTCACTTGCATAGCAACCTGGAACAAATTTCCTTGAAGAGACAGATTTCTAAAAAATCATAAATGAAAAATTTAAGTTTGGTTTTAGGCATTCAAAAAGTTGAAAAAATGCATCCGATTTCTATGCTGAAATTTTGTAAAATACTTCTTGAAAAAACTGGTCCACCTTTTGTATTTGTGAGCAGTTAAACTGGCACTAACTCTATTCACCTTGATATTCGAAAATGCTCTTTAATTTCTGTACACCATCGAATGCTTCTTTTTGGGCAGCTTCACGTACGAATGGCTCGAATATTTTTGCTAATTGATGTACCTTGTCGGAAGTGGGACGTGGTTGATCGTATGAAGCAACCTTTTCACTTAAATCTTTTATTGTATCCAAGATATTGGCTTTAGTTTCACTTGGGGTAATGACATCAACCTTTGGCGTTGAATAAGCGCTCTTTGGTCTAGGCTGCTCATAAAGTGGTTCAACATGCAGTAGCACCTCATCTTCCTCATTCTGTTCGTGTTCGTTGGGACTCAGTTCAATAGAACTTCTGTTTTTCTTCTCAGGTACTGTAGTGCTCGATGTTAGGTCAGTTGCATTTGAAATTGTACGCAATCTAAATTCGTTTTCGGTATTATCATCTGAGACTACATCATCGACTTTTGTGGCACAGCGTATGGCTTTGTCGAAGCGATTAAGCACGGTTAGAGCGACTTTGCGCCAATACTTTTTGGCGCGTAAATGAGCCTCATAGCTATTGCCGGTGGATGGCGAAACTAACGAGTTTGAGGAACTCGGTTTCTCTTGCACAAAAGTATCGGATGATAGATGTAGATTTTTCAGTGAATTACTTGGAAGATTTTTGTAATTTGATATTGATTTCTCTTTATGAAGACCTGGCATCTTCGACTCATATGTACTGCTATCAGTGGCAATCTGATGTTTCGCATCACGCCTTGGGATCTTTGCCATATTTATGTTCGAGCATGAATTTCCATACCTGATCCTTTGCATAAGTATTTCGCGTTTATTCGGTTCCGTCCTTGTAATATCGTAGCAACATCGTTTGCGTCGTGTCAACACATTCGGCATTTCGACCATAATAGAATTCATTCGTGAGTGTTCATTGCCATAGTTTCTAGCTTTTTGAACAAGTAATTTGCGTTCTTTTTGTGTCGTGTTCATGTTTGAAAATTGTGAAAAATGTTCCTTACTATGGGATTTACTGCAAGTCGGTGCTAGGAGGCCATTTAGTTTTGAGAATTCTTTACCCAATTCCCTGGCTCTTACAAAGGTTTCAACGCGTATGTCTTCAGCGGTTTTTTTACGATGTGATGTTCGGCTTCGCTTTGGTAAATGATATGATAATTCCTTAATATCCTCGATGTCTTTGAATAGGCGCTTTAGCCGCACTTCGCGCATTTTCATTTCAATCGTTCGATCATTGAAGTCCTTCATGCGTTCGTACTCCTCTTTTAGTTTTTGCAGCTGACCATTTCTTTTACTTGTTGACAGCATGCGCCGAAAGAATGGTGTCGATTTAATTTGATACGACATTTTGTAAATTTTGACCTGGCCAATTCACAAAATTCAATATTTGGTGGTTTTATTTAACAAAAAATTTTAACAAAACAGGAAACTCTCACTGAATAATTTTGACTTATTATCGAAAAGAATAAAATTATATAGTCAGAGGTGTCTAGCGTTAGGAATTTAAAATAATAAAATTTATTTTCAATAAAGTGCGGATGCAAATGACTTCTTCATAAGAACTGCTAGCAAATTGATGTATCACTCACAGATGGATCGGTCAAGACAGTACCTTGTATGTACTTATATGATTGAATATAATAAAATTAAATTAAAGAAGGCAAAATATGTGCAGTCTTCTATCATGAAGCATCAAATTTCAATAATCAAGAATTTTTCAACAGAACTATAGGCCATCAAGCTCGCACTGAAATTAAAAAAAAAATTGTATCCTCACAGACAGTAACGCCCGAGCACAATCTCTAAAATTATGCGGGATATCGTAAATCAAGATTCCCGGCGAATTTTCTCAGACTGCCGTGCATTCTCTATTGCAGTTTAAGAAAATTCCTCGAGAATCTTGATTCACTATAACCCCCTATATATATATTTCAAGTTATAAGAACGTTAAAATAAAATTAAGAGGTAGCTAGCATAAACCTTTAAAACAAACCAGAGAAAAATGAAATTGCAATCTGATTCAATTTCCCATTCGTCAATATTAATTGAAGTTGAAGAATGTGGTTAAATCTTTCCAACTTTAACAAAATTCCATGGATTAAAAACAAAAAGTGAATCTAAGTACAATTAACATTAAACAATTTAACAAATTTATTACAGGTTTTCCACTCCAAGTTAAACCTTTTCTACACCAAATTGATCCTTTTTCGATTCAAGAAAAGTTTTTTCCAAATCAAAATAAACTCTTTCCAAAATTTAACCTTTTTCCAGTGAGATTTACCTTTTTCCAAATTAATCTTTGCAAAGAATAGGGTAGAACGGGGTTAAACAACCATTTTTGTCTTCGGGTTTTTATTTTATCAGAATTTTACAAAACGTTACAAAAGAACAAAATTAACTTGAAAAAGTTTCTCTTGAGCTTCATTAATCGCTGGCGCCACTTTCCTCAACGTATACTACTTTTCTTGGACGACCTCCTTTGGAGCGTCGAGTATTGTTTTTGGCTGCCGTGTCTTGGTTTTTGCTCGGAAAATTTCTTAAGAATCTTTTTTACCGACCTTACCGTGGTCGCCAATGCCTATTTCATCTTCTGGATATTTAACCCCACGTGCTTTTGTTTATTTTAAGGCGAATAACTTTTTAACAAATTTAAATTCTGTAAAACTAATTTCAGATTTGGATTCAGCATGTAATTCTGCTCTTAGAAACACTTACCTTTCTTTCTGCACTTTACTGATTTGTGGAATTTTGAACTTTTGTCGACTGAAAATATTGCGGAGAGGACGCGTCAAATCTTTCTTTCGTTAGAACTCAGGTTATAACACACGTGCGGTAGTGGAACCTTTTGCCAAAATTGCGTTGTATCGATCACTATCTATTGTACCAACGGTCGTTCGATATGACTTTATTAAAAAAAATTAGAGGCAATTGGTTGTTTAACCCCGTGGCGATTTAACCCCGTTCTACCCTACGCATAAAATGATATACGTAGGGCCTAACAAAAGTTCGCTTAGTTGGTGTCATGTTATAAATTTTTAGTAAATCAAAAAATTGCGTATTATTTGTTATAGTCTTACGATATATCATTTTAATTTTCAGAAAGATCGGTCAAAATGGAGAGAAGAAAACGTAAAATTCGTGAACCAATGTCAGCAGATTTCCAATGCCAACGCAGCAAGAGATTCGGTTTGCTATTCTTTTTGGATTTCGACGTAAGCTTAAACCTATGGAAATATTTAATGAATGCCAAATAGCATTTGAAGTTAATGCGCCATCCCTCGTGACTATTTCAAAGTGGTTCCGAAGAATCCAGGCACGTAATTTTTCTGTGGAGGACGAACCTCGAGAAGGCCGCCCAAAATCTTCGACTGATTATGAATGTGTAGCGCTGGTTAAGTCTAAAATTGACGAAGATCCAAGATTGACCCAGCAAATCATTGCTGAGGAACTGGGCTTGAATGCCATGGCTGTATCGCAAATATTAAATAATGATCTTGGATACGCGGAGAAATCTGCACGATGGGTTCCTAGAATTTTAAGTGATGCTCAAAAAGAGGCATGAGTGCGTTTTGCTAAGTATTTTCTTAAAAAATTCAAAAACGGAGGGTCTAACACCTTCAAAAAAATCGTAACAGGTGATGAAGTATGGTTTTAGAAGTACAACCATGAAACCAAACAACAGTCCATGGTATGGAACCCAGAAAGTGCAAGTCGACCTGTTAAAGTAAAGCAAAAAAAAGTCAGCAACAAAAGTAATGATGTCAGTTTACTTCAACAGAGAGAAAGTTGTAGCTGCTATTCCTTTGAAAAAAGGTCAGATGGTTACTGCTAAGTGGTATACTGAAACCTGCTTACCAAAAGTTTTCCAAAGTTTATTGGGAAAACGCCAAAAAAAGGAGCTACGCTGCTACTTTCTACATCACGATAATGCGCCAGCGCACACTGCTGAAAAAACGACCGATTTTATTTTTCTTTCTGGCGTCGAAGAAATTCGTCTAGCTCTTTATTCCTCAGATCTAGCGCCTTGTGACTTCTGGTTGTTTCCAAAAATAAAAAAAAATTTGAGAGGGAGAGTCTTCAACAGCAATGACGAGATAATAAATGCGGTTAATGATGAAATTGCAAAACTGCAAAAAGCCGATTTTGAAGACTGTTTTTCAAGATGGATTTTTCGACTTTAAAAATTTATCAAAATAAATGGCGATTACGTTGAAAAAATACAAATACATGAAGAATAAATTTAAAAATTTAAAAAATTAAATTTAAAAGTTTTTTCAATTCAACTAAGCGAACTTTTGTTAGACCCCTCGTACATGTCTCTGCACCTACAGCAGCCATTGTTATGAAACTAGGTATATAGGGTGGATTGCATAAGGTTGCGAACTTTTGGGTAGGTGATAGAGGAGGCCTAGACTAACAAAAATTGTACTACCGAATTAAAGGAATTTTAACGAGGATTTAAAAATATATATCATATATAAAAGGATAAGTGAATGGGACCTTTTGCATTCTAAAATGGCCGCCAAAGTCAAAAAGCAGGGAAATAAAAGGTCCAGAACTTTGCGAAATCCATTAAAACCCCTGAAACCAAATATATTCTTAGAAAGCTCATACAATTGGTTAAAAGTTTTCTAGAAAACGCTATGATGAATTAAAATTTTTTTTTAAAACAAGTCAGAAAATCTGTTCGAACCCTTTAACTTCTCAGAGGTACATTTTAGACTCCTCCAGGTGCAATTTTTTGTTAGTCTAGGCGTCCTCTTTCACCTCCCAAAACCTTCGTAATCTTATGCAATACACCCTGGAAAAATTTATATTGTGTCTACCAAACACAATTCAAGATGTGGTGGGCATTGGAAAGAGGATGTAGCACCCACTTACAAAAATAATAGTGGGCACATCAATATAAATATTAATACGTAAGACAAAAATTTGTCCTAACTTTTTTACTATGTTAGAAATGGAGCACGACTTTGAATTATACACCATTAGAAGGTATTTGTGTGTAAATATCCACAAATTAAAAATTATTTTAATATTTTGCCATGGTAAAATTAAATGCAAATTTTTCAATATTAACAACGACAAAATACGCTGTCACACAGAGCTGAGGATACAGCACAAGGAGAAAAATTAAAAGCTAACTGACACTGTCATTGTACCAGTGATGGTAAATGAGTTTTTCTATTTTGTACCAAATAGCAAAAAAAGTACTTAAACTGTCCAAAAAGTACCAAAATTATTTAATACATTTGTGGTCGAATTTTGACCATTGGGCGATTCTACATAGTCTTAACAAAAATGTTATTAATGGGTGCTATTATTGATTCCGTTCGATAAGGAAATTTTCGCGGAAAGAAATATCGTTCGATATGAAAACTACTATTATTGATTCCGACGGTAGAGGAATATCGAACGAGAATATTGGAAACCCTGAAATAAGAACATTTTGACAGATGACAAAGGATAAAAAAAATTACAAGTGTCAACAAAGGAAAATTTTGAATCATTGATAATTTTTTGTAAATATCATGTGAATAAAATAGCTTTTTTAGTGCGATTTAAGATTTAATTATCTATAAATTTTAGAGTTCGGTGAAGACGCGTGTTTCTCAAAAGTTGTTTTTTTGTAAAAAAGTGTTGATATCTTTATTTTTCCAAGTGATTACATTTCATCGTTTGATCACCGCAGCGAGGGTTGGATGTGAAAGTGACTTCTTCTATATGAGATGTATATCTAATCAAAATAAAGACGAATTGTTTCCTTTATTTAATAAAATAAAATGTATTGTTTTATGAATTTTGAGTTTTATTTTAAAAATAAATTTTGTAATTTGTAATTAAACCGACTATTGTGTTGTAATAAATTGTTTAAAATTGATATTTAATATTGAGCTTAATTTCTTTATTAATAAAAAGAGAAAAATTATCAAAAAAGCATGCATATTTAACTTTTTATTGTCGTTCCGTCACAAAAATTTCGCGGAAGGAAACAACTGAAATATATCTATCCGTCGGAATCAAGAATACACAAAAATGAACGTCACTTCGATGTCAGGGTTGTTAAATTTGTCAAATTATTTGCGGAAACAATAATACCAAATTTATCTGTTTTGCGGAACAGTGATGACAGATGTATCTAATTTTCGGAATCAATAATAGCAAAATTTGCTTCCGCGCGGAAAATGCTTTCCGACGGAATCAAGAATAGCACCCAATATTTATTTTTATTACATTTTAACGCATATTCTTAAGTTTTAAGCATTTCTTGTCTTTTGTGACCAATATTGAAATTTTTCGTAAAATATTTCTGCAAAACACTTAAACTCTCCAATCGTTTTCATCGAGCCTGGCGTCAAGGTAAATGCGAAATATTATCGGGAAAGTATTCTGGAGGCTGCTTTAAAGCCGTGGGCAGACAAACATTTCGGTGGCAGATCATGGATGTTTCAACAGGACCCGGCACCGTCTCAAAAAGCTCGAGTGAACCAACAATGGCTGAAAACCAACGTTCCGAACTTCATTACGACCACACAATGACTCTCGAATTCTCTCTGGGCCATTTTGGAGAGCAAGGTTCGAACTAAAAGATACATACACCAGTCTTGAGGCGCTGAAGACTACCATTGTCCGCGAGTGAGCTAAACTACCGGCAAGCCACATTCGGGCAGCTTGCGATTCGTTTTTGAAGCGACTCAAGACCATAGTCAAGGCAAAAGGTAGTCATATCCAGCAAAAGTGAATTGATTCTGAATTTTTTATTATTTTCACACATTCTGTACTTTGAAATAAATAAAAGTAATATTCCAAACTGAATTTATCGCCTTTTTAATTGGTTACAATATGGTGGCAATAATTCCTAGTTAATTTTTGGCTTTATTTCCGAAACAAAATGTAAATAACGCCAGAATTTTGTAAGTAGATTTTTCTCGCTTTTTTTCCAAAAAAATTTTCTGTTGTTATTTCCTATGGAATTATTTCCGGGAGCCAAATATTGATGTCATACGAAAGGTATTTTAATAAGCTATAAAAGTTTTTAATTTGTCAAACATGATTTATACACGCTTCAAGTTCCCTAGTAAAAAGTTTATATTGATTATATTGAAATTATACTAGTTTTATGAACTTTAGTCATTATTTGCAACAAAATTTTTGATTCATAAAATGTGTATTATTCTCGATATTATTATCCCTCCAGAAATTTTTTTTAAATTGAATTCTTATTTGACTGAACTAAATTATGTCGGCTGGAGCGAGAATTGGGTAAAAAAAACTTCATAATTTTGGATAACTTCATTTAAAAATAATATATATTTTTTTTTTATATTGTTAAATACATGTTATTTATATATATATGTGTATATACCAGTGTCTTTATATATTTTTTCACATAAATGCGATAGTGTAAGAGTGTATGTATGTGTGTGTGTTGTGAGTACATACTATAAAATTATTTAGCATTCATTGTCTTTGCTTAAATCTATGCTGTAAACAAAATATTTTACAAAAACAGAAAAAATATATAGGTATGCGCAAAATAATAGCAAAGAAAAATATTCTGCCTTGTCACACTTAAAAATATATCTTTACAAAACTTACAGATAAGCAGAAAACTTTGAAAGTATTTCCCGTATTTTTTTTTTTTTTTTTTAAAAGAAACACACTTTTTGAAAGGGTTATTATTGTTTTTCTTTAACTTTAACAAAATTAACTGCAAAACATTAAATATTTTTTTTTTAATTAATACTTAAGAATTTACTTACACTAAGAAAAAGCTTGAGATTTTTTTTTATATAAATTATTCATTTATTCGTAAACTAAAATGCCAAAAAAACGCAAAAATCAATTTATTTACTTTTTTTGAAAAGTTGCAAGTACATTATGAAAAGTATAACAATTTTTTATGTATTTTTCTTGTTTATCTTTTCTTTTTACACAATTAAAAGCTGTAACTTAAGTCTTTAGCAAAATATAGAAACTAATGACAGAAAATGGAATAACAATAATATTAGGAATTAATAAATAGGAAAGTACTATATTGCATATTGTAAAGACTATCACAAAACAAAAGGCGCTACATGCTACACGCTACACGACTGCATTGTTTTTAATAAGCTAAACTTTATATGGCGTCAATGCTGTGTATATGGACAATAATTGACTACAATTTTTAAAAAATAAATTTCCTTTTCTTCTTTTTTGTTTTCAATTTATCGCTATTAAGTTCGGTTTCATCAGCGTCCTAGAAAAAAAAAAAAAAACTTGTATATTCAAGAAAAATTAATAAATTGCATTGTAATACCTTATCTGCGTCCAATTTTTTGCTTTTGCCAAATTTTTTCGTTTCTTTTTGTTTTTTCTTTTCTTTTTTGGAAAGTTTGCTTAACGTCTTTTTATTACCGTCACCGTCGCCTTCACGCTGTGCTGTATGCAGCTCAAGTCTTCTTTTAATGCTCTGTTTTGAGGAAAAGAATAGTTTTAATTAATTTTCATGCTTTTTGTTGATTTCTTTTAATTTTTTTTATTTACCATATCTTCCTCTGCTTCACGTAGTCGATCCATTTCTAAACATTCGACGACTTCATTTCGCAATTGCACAACTTTTACCATACGCGCTATGAGTGCTTCTTCACGCGCCTTATCCGAATCAGTTTTATTACGTTCAGGTTGTGCCATCAAAACACGTATTTCATATTCGAGATCGGCTTGTTCCTGTTCAAGACGGTGTTGACGACGTCTGAAGAAAGAAAAAACATATTTAATATTATGTAAATATTTGTAATAACTTCTTTCTCAGAAGGAGAAAGAGCGGTCGCATACACAAGATACTGGGCCTTCTTTGAGTAATGTCCTGCTATCTTCCCTTATTTCTTTCTTGCTTTTTTACACATGATTTCATTGGGCACCAAGGCCTGACACGCATGCTTCTACAAAGAAGACTACAATACAGGCCATCTATGATCGCTTCTAATATAAAAGAGCAATAGCATTTTTCGATATTCATTAATATCGGCATGTCCTATATTGAATGTCATTTATATCTACTCTACTATGTATGTTAATTCAAAATATCTACCAAGCGAGAGATTCTTAAGTAGTATTGACATTAAATATTTTAACAATTATAGTGTCTAAAGTAAAATCTAGAAAAAAAATTGAGCCATGTAGGCCTTCTATGATCGCTTCTTATATGAAAGAACAACAGCATGTTTTAAAGATCTATAGTAAAGCAAGTGTCAAGCTTTCAAACGCATAGGTCAATTTTTGGAAGGCATTAGATCATGTTTAAAAGATCTTTAAGAAGGCAGGAAAGAATGCATTGTTATCAGAAAACATTGGACATTCTCCAACCAGGCTATTAGCTTTGATACTTTGTCAATCGTTACACTATAAAATTTTTAACAATAGCTGAAAATTTTATTTGAAAAGTTTTGGAGTTTGAATTAGTTTGGTCTGGAAAAAACTAGTTTCTGTCGTGAACTACTTTGGCTGATAACATGATTAAAGTGGCATTTGATAACAAAATTTTAAAAATAAAATTCAACTTACAGATACATAAGCTCTGCTTGCCGCCGAAACAACTCATTCTTTTCGTTGACCAACTCGAAAAGTTGCAATATCAAGTCTTCTACCTCTTTAGAGTTCTCGGTGACACCTTTACCATCTGCAGCATCTACAATTTCGCCAACACTGCTAAGCGGTTCACCATTTTCACCTTCACAACGATCGCGTATCATTTTTTCCAAGACAACACCTTGTTTCTCTAGACCCTGTTGTTGCACTTCAATAATCTCCAGTTCATGTTTAATTTCTTGCAGTGGCAACATTTGCAAAACTTTACGCGGTGGTATCGGCAACGCTGGTGCTGGACCTTTGCGTCGCTTCCATTTACCATGTGAAGATTTATTATAAAGCGTCGGATCTGAATCTTCAGCGCCCGAAGAAGCAGATATTTGTGATTGTCGATTGCGATTCTGTGCTTCTTTGTTATCTTTGAGTTTCTCCAATTGACGATCATGCGATTCGTTTATTTGATCAAATAGTGACAGCGAGTCATGTGACGGCGAATCCAGATGTGGTGGTATAATCACACGCCTATAGACAACCTTAATTTCTTCTTCGTGCTCTTGGTATTTGACATCGTCAGATTTACCACCCACAACTCCGTTATCTTCATCGTCTTGCAGCAGACTGGCATCAAGCGGTATCATGCGCTTATTTCCGCTAAGTGATGATGAATCACCATCATATTGTTTTTGTTGTTGCAGCTGCAACTGACGGCGGTTACCCTCCAACAAAGCTTTCTCTTCGTCGGATAATTTCGAGTCCAATTCACTCTGTAGAGGGTAACTATGCAAGTTTTTTGACTGCGGATTAAGTGTGTTTGTGGATTGTAGCACTGGATCGAGACGTGCTGGTTTTGGTGGTGCTGGCGCTAGGCGTTTTTTACGTCCCAATTTCGGTGTACCAACAGTACTGGAACTTGGTGTAGATGTTTTGGAGCTATTGATTGTTTCGCTAGAGGGAAATAGTTCCTTTACGGATGGTGGTGGTGGTGCTGGCGCTTTACGTGACTTGCGTGATCGTATTGTACCACCGGCGGAAGATGTTAGCGAATTATTAGATCCACGCAGCTCAGAGTTGCGATAAATGCTTTGTGGTGTGCTTAGCGAATTGGCGCTGCCATAACGTTCTTCTCCGCTTGAATTTTGCAATGCTGGTGATGCGTTGAACGATTTTGTTATAGATTTATTGCCTAGACGTGGTGTTGGCTCTGGTGTTGGATTCTGCGACTGAGATCTAAGTTTGTGTGGTGGTATATATTTGTATTTTAGCATAGTGCAAAGGCTTTCATTTCAATCTACATTTATAATACTTTATTTAGTGGATGGATGAGACATGGTTAAAGTTTTAGCAAAAGTTGTTGATTGCGTGCATATGAGGAGTAGAGAAATAAAGGTGATAGTCAAAATTTTGTTCATGAACGTACCCGATCCTACTGTCTAATCACAAGCGTTCATCAAATGCAACTTGATGGCACTATCAGACATGTTCACCAAAAAAGTTGCGATTGTCACCTTTGTTTCTATACCCCTCATATATGTATAATCATTATTGCTTTAAAATTATTACCCAAAACTATACAATCACTAAAACGCTTGATATATGTGTTTTGTTGGTAAGCTACAGAAATTGCATATTTTTGTTGCATATTTTAAGGCTGTTGGTAAAATTATAATTTTTTTATTTTAAATAATTTTGCATAATTTTATGATTTTTGTTTTTGATAAAGCGATCAATTGGTAGCTTTGTTGTAAAATTCCAGTGTCACTCAATCCCACCTATTCTCAACTGAAATCACGACTTTCATGGTGTAGGATGAACTTCGCGATTGTTGAAACTTTATCATCAAAAGTGTTACTAAACAGAGTAAGTGAAAAACTTGATTCAGCTTTTTCTGAAAGCAATAATCAGAATTTCAGCAAAACCCATCGTATTTGCATGGTCCAAATTGGTAACCTAAGAAAAATTGTCAAACCATCGTGTGAGTGGCGTGTCAGAGACAACCAGTGTACAGTGTCTCCTGAAAAAGCAAATTAATTTTACTGTCGAGAGGAAGTATCACTTAAATGGATTTTAAATGAAGTATGTTATGTGTCATCGACATTTATACTTAAATCAGGGGTTTGTCAGAGCTGCATAATTTCATCTCTTTTCTTACTGTGCTTGAAGACTGAAGCCGAAAAATTAAATTCAAGGAATCTAACCAAGCACTTAGGGCATTAAGATAACGCTTCGGATATTTACCTTTAAAGTATTCTTTAAGACGTGGTAAATATACTATTGCCTTTGATTCGCAAAAGGCCGGCTTAAAAATCAATTTATAAGACATTTTATTTTCAGTCATCATTTAACCATTAGGTAAATCCCGAAATTTCATTGGTTAACAATAAGTTATCCAACATCTTTTTCACGAGCAGTATCAGTGTCGATTTTTTGCATTCAGTTATATTTTTTGATTAAAAAAAGCATCAATAAAATATCGGCGATTTGCACGATAAAAAGTATGGGATCTCTCTTATGGAGAATTGCATGCTCTACAAATAAAATGGGTTTGTGTATACGAAACATTTACCATTTAGGAAATATTCTTAAAAAACTCTAAAATGAATAAAAAAAATTCGTTTTTCCCAAATATCTTCTTAACGGTAGAAACATAAAACTTATACCAATCGCTATAACATTTTCCACTGAGCAACTTGTGGAAATTATGTTTATTAGGGCTGATGTAAAAAATTAGAGTAGAGTGTAACTGTCAAATCAGTACGAAACGCAAACATCCGAAGACATCGTGTAAACAAACAAGAACAAGAATTACGTGAAACGAGGAAATATTACAGAGAATTGAAGGTAAAATACTGTCACCGTTCACCATAAAGGTCCTGCGCTCCCAAAAGAAATAAAAGATGCAAGAAAAATGGCTGCTACAATATCTAATTGCACAAAATTGAACAAATTGTTCGAATTATTTTAATTAATATTTAGCTAAACAGTTTTTTAACTCAAGAGTTTATTTTTTACAATAATAAAGAACATTAAAAAGCGACTGTTCGCGCTTATTACACTTGCAACCACGAGTAGCCAAACTTTAACGTGTGTTAATGATATCAAACTGATTAACTATTGAAAATCTTGAAATTATCTTAACACGGAAGTGCATATAGATAAAGAAAAACGTCTCAAGTCACATAAAAAAACCAAAACATTTTCTTGCGTCAAATACAAATGAAGCACAATAAGAATTTTATTAAAACGCGCACTTTAAAGAAAGAACACTCATTGGAGCCTTTCGGTTCGTTGACCAAAATTAAACTGATGAATGATAATCCAACACAAGTAGCACTGCCCGGTGTCAAGAACTTGTTAAACAATAGACCAACTATGTATGCATAATTTGGCTAGTTTCCCGCTTTGTTATGATAAACAGCAGTTGAGAGAAAATAAATGGTCACAAGTCGTCAATAAAAAAAGTTACACAAACAGCAGCAGGAACAGTTAGTTAACTTATGAAACATGGCAACAATTTCTTTAAGACACCTGTTGCCTTTTTGTTTTTTAATAATCCAAATAGCAGAATTACAGTTAATTAAAAAAGAACACACACAAACGCATAAGGCGAACGAACATAACGCACTGACATAACAACGAGGTGGAGTCCAATTAAAATGACAAACATGCGCGCATGCGCAGCACGTACTTGGCAGCGCAACACTTTGGAAGTGACTCAACTCAAATGCGCAACATTAAGAAGGCAACAACGACTTCTTCCGTTTTCATCCAAAGTCACAATCAACAACAACCTACGCGTACCGTACCAGTACAAAGTAATTATATTATTACAAATTAAACTAAGAAACCGAATAAGAAGTAAAAAAAGCAATTATCGCATATATAAATGTTTGCGAATTATAAGCTACCAAACGTTTTCAAGTCTCGTTTAGAACTGCGCTTAGGAAAAATCATGAAAATTGAATTAACTTATGATATGAAGTGGAGTCGCATCGATTCAAGCAGTCAGTAGCTAACTCTGGGAGGCGCGCGCATGTGTGCAATTGTGTGACTTGCATGTTGTTAAGGTGAGGCTGAAGTCAACAAGTGGGCTGCTTGCCAAGTGTCGACTTGACGATGATCATGGCTAAATATTAAACTAAAAACCGAAAAGAGATGGTACATAAGTCACCCCAAAGTGTGTCGATTGCTAGAGCCATTGTGCTATTGCTGTCGCTGAAAATGTGTTGATAAGACAAAAACGAAACTACCAGCAGCATGTGAATTTGTATGTTGTTCATTAACTGAAGTTATGAAGGTTCTGTTAAAACCGACAGAAGTATGCAAATTTATGCGAAAAGTTAAACTTTGACAAAAAAAAAAAACAGCAACAAAAAACTAAAACACACTAATGTTATAACAAAACAGGGTGTTGACGTTTTTATATTCTTAGAATTTTCAAAACATAGAAACAGTCAACAAGAGTAATGAACATATACGAGTAGTTAAGGAGCTGGGAACAGAAAAAATTAAGTGATAACATCTTTCGGCAGAAGATGATAATTGTGAAGATTGAAGTAAATCAATCAATATAAGCCATGTCTGTCAATTATTTGTTGCTGGTTTTTAAAATGGCGGCTCATCAAAAATGCAAAAAAAAAAAAAAAATGCTGTGGTATGTAATAGCATCGTGTCTGTCACATTTTTGAAAAAATTGGATATGCTTTTAAAAAAAGGTAAGTGCAAGCGATAGACTTTTTTCGTGCTGTGTTTTTGAGTTGTTAATTTTTTAAAAACGTAAAAAAAATCACTACATTAAGCCATTTCATCATGTCTGCCGTTAAGCATAATAGTTCTCTTGATTGCCCTGAGTATGAAAATACAAGAGACAGACGCTTTGCGTTTTGATTTGTTAAAGACAGATGCTTTTAAATATCTGGTTATAGACCGGTATTTACTCTGCTATGGAAATGCAAGCTAGACTAAGTTTGAATTAGGATATCTTTTAAGCTATAAGTCGAACGAAAAAAAAACTCCATAATCTTATTTGTAGAAAATTTTTAGAGCTACAAACAACCAAATTGCCGTAAGACATTTTTCTGTAAAAGTTAGCGTAAACGAGATATTTGCAGAAAACTGTTTTTTGTGACCTTTGACCTCGAATATCTTGACATGGGAATACGACGCAGTTTGTTATGCAGTTTTCTACCAAGCCTTAAAAATGTTAAAATAAAGGTCTATGAAAAAAAATTCAGTTTTCTCAGTTCAATAGGGAAGTAGAAACCTCTATTTTGCTTTGTTTGCAAGAACCACGCGAAAGAACAGGAGTCGAATCGACGCATCCGTGAACGTACAACTCGTGACATAAAATCATATGTTTCACATGTAAGCATATGATTTTACGTTACGAGTAGTACGTTCTCTGATGCGGCGATTCAACCACATTTTTTAAACGAAAAATCAGAGGCCTTAACGTCTGTCGTCTTGTTTTTATCATTTTAGAGACTCAAAGGAATAGAAAGTAATCAATAATAATTAGGCCCGTGCAAACCCCCCCAGCAAGATATTTTACCCATATATAACGGTACAAATCAAGTGTTTAGTATAGTGACCCCTCGTTTTTTGTGTGAAAACCACCCCCCAAGAGCAAATCTTGGGCACGGCGCTAATAATAATGACGATGAAATGATATACTATAGTAGATTTTTTTTTTGCATTTTTTATAAAATTATATGAAATATAAAAACAGCTTTCTGGACGTCTGCCATCCAATCCTCAAGTTAAGCGCTCAAGGGATTATGTTAATTTTAGGAAATAATAATCAGTGAAGTATGTAGTTATCCTGAACAAGTAGGAATGAAACTTGAGGGTTAAAACTATTTCGAGCAACCAGTGATATCTTGATGAGTTAAGTAATGTCATTTGTGATTGACTTATGGGGATCTTTTTTCCCTAAAAAAAACCATAATTTACAAGTGACACAGTCTCCACAAGAATCTATTCTAGATTTAATAGAGTAGCAATTTTTATCTGATCTTGGTCCAAAATACGCTATAATTGAAATAATGAAGCTTTAACTTTTTGATTGTTTGATCAGAAGAAGACGATAGCGAAATTGAAGCAATTTTAAAAACGATCCCAAATTTTGAAAGCTTATAAACTACCTAATGAAGTGTCAGCTTCACGAAAAAAATTATTATGAACTTTTTTATGACAAATTTTGTAATTTTTAATGGCATTGATCCCGTTCATGTAATGGCAAAAGTCATCTAATAACTAACATTTTATGTGAACATATTAAGAATCATATAATGTTCATTCTTAATTGAAGTAAAATTTGATACATCCAATGCATAAGTTGGTAATTCAAGTTATCAATTTTTTACGGGACAGTGTTTTTCTTGGCTCTATCTTCTGTCACATTTTGGTATCTCTACCTGAAATTTTGAAGTGCTGGGAGTTATTTTTGAAATTATAACCTAAGAATATTTGTTTTAATGAAAATAATACAAAAATGATCATAACGAAAACTACGATTTTCGAGTAACCATCTCATACGTTGGACGTATCGAACTGAATAGTAACTAAATATTTATTTTAACAAAAACTAAATCTCGAAAGCAAACTTATCGCGGATTTTGAAAAAAGGTATAATTTTTTACACATCAATATAGATTAAGCGTGCTCACAATTCGAAGTAACAGATTGCACATTACTCATCTTGTTACTCCAGATCGTGAATAGCTGTAACATTATGAATGAAAAACTCAAATCAGATAATAAAATGAAACAAAAACAAATGAAATTAGCTCAAGTTCAAAAATTCGTCAAAAATGTAATACATAAATGTAAAACAGAAATTGCTTTCAATTACCCAGTTGGGCCAATAGTCGTCGAAGACATTTTCGTTAACGACAATGTCATCAACAATGACTACATTCAGAACTTTGTGGACATAATAGATGACAAAGTCTTGTAAGATGTCGGCAATGAATTCAAAAATACTTCAGAGTGCGGAGATTTTAATTTCTTAAACAAAAATTTTAAAATTCATCATTAGAAGCATACATTTTTTTAATTTTTATTAAAAATTATATGTTGCTAAAACCCTTATCGGCGCCTTTTTCCAATATTTGGATTTTGGAAGCATCAAGCTGTCATCGAATCAAATCAGTTTGAAGGTAAATCCTAATTTCGTGAATAAACACATACATACATTTGGACTCTGGAGGTAGTATTTTAAATTGACGAAGAGGATTTATCGAGGTATTAGGGAAACAAAGCAATCAATCTTCGTTAGTGGTAATCCACATCGTAAAACCTTTTTCATCGTTTCAATATACTATTTATTCACCATGAGGAAATTAGGATTTTAATCAGCATCTTCAAATGGATTTGATTCGATGACATGAATACTTCCACAATTTTACACAAAATTGACATTAATCAAAATATTTGGACTGATGTTTTCGTTGATGAAAGTATGTAAAATTTGTCGCCCTTAATGTCATCAACGACAACGTAAGGGAAACTGTCGCTCTTAATGTCGTCAACGAAAATATGTAAAAATTGTCGCCCTGAATGTCATCAATGACATCGTAAAGGAAACTGTCGTTCTTTATGTCATCAACGACATCGTAAGGGAAACTGTCGCTCTTTTAGTCGTTGATGAAATATGGGACACTTGTATGGAAATTTCGTTAACGACTGCCATACAAAAATACGCATTCGTCATCAATGATTTCATATGGTCGTGCACCCGTCATTGATGATTTCTTGTAGACTGGCCCAACTGGGTACTGATATGTAATAGAAATAATACAAGTAAACCAAAAATGGCAGTCTGATGTCAGCAACAATAAAAACTTCCTTATAATACAACTTGATTTTTAAGGTAAACGGGCCACTGCCACACGCAAAAGAGAACAAAATGAAATAACTGCTGTTTCTGGCGTACTCTAAAATGACAACAAATAGAACAACAATGTGAAATAACAATTACAAGTTGGAGCATACAGAACAAAACATTTCTTGAAGTTGAATCTCACTTTACTTCACTTCAATACGACTTACTTAGAAGCAACAATGACAATGCAGCATTGGGTAAAGTGACAACAACGCTGTGCAAAAGTCAACCGAGCGGAAGCCATCATTGTTATAAACTGAACATTAAGTGCAACAACAAAAGCAACAATACAAAACACCGAAAACACTTAACACTAATTTCTAGAATGTAAACTTTGCTAAGACAAGACAGTGCAATGGAAAAATCTTCCAAAGAGTTTTTCTACTTTTCTTTTCTTTTCTCTCTTTCTCTTTTTATATCTCTACTTCTTAGTGACAATTTATTTCGAAGCTAAGATGGTATTACGATAATTAGAAAAACAAAAAAGTTTTCATGTAGCATGCTATTAACTCTTTGGAAATACACATGATGATGAACTAAAACAAATTAGAGCAATCGTACAAAGTGAACAGAGACACGAGTGACATAACAATTTGACAGAAAACAAGGTAATTCATTGAGTTTTTCTTATTCTTTTTAAGACGAAGATTTCCTCATTTGAAAAAGTGATAAAACAAGTAGAAAGTAAAAGTAAATTGTACTATGTATCGCGAAAACCTACATATTTATAAAGGAGAAAATTCTACTTTGTTGTACTTTTCAATACCTTAGCCAAGTTATTTAATGATTGATCATCGAACGTTTAAGTTTTTCAACAATTAAGTGACAGAGACTAAGGGAAATACACTTTTTGTTTTGCTTTGCAACAAGGTAGCAAGAACTTGGCAGACATTTGATTTTTACGTAGTATTGAGTTTTTCTAAAAAAATTTTGTATGCTTTTAGGGTGAAGATTATCTCCCAGCAAACATTTGTAAGATCTTTGAATCTTCCAATATTTTTGGGATGCATTTTAATTTTTTTCACAAAGCTTTCCGCGATAAGTATTTCCCACGTATAACAAGTTTTTCTCGTAACACTCTTCTGGAAGATTATTAAAAATCTAACTTCTTACACTCGCCCATACGAGTCTTGTGCGATGCAATATGGCCAACAATCGCACAATGGCTCATTTTACGAAAAGACGTTGCAAAAATCAATTTTGGAGTGGGTCTCTTATACAAATCTGATATTGGCATCGGATAAAGAAATGTTAAGAGCTAAAGCATTTGAAGATTTTAGCCCATTTGGCCCAGTGGTAAATTTTGAAGTTAGCGAAAAATTTAATTTTTAGAAAAATTCTTCATGTTTAGGTTGAATACTTTGGCAAACGGTTAAAGGAAAATGATTTTTCTTTTCACTAAAAGCATTATTGGTCTTGTCTAATAAAACCGAGTAAAAAAAAAAAAAATTCAATTGTTTTTATTTATTATCATTTTATTTTTTTTGGGTGGTATCATTGAATAGGTCCCTTAAAATTATTATACACGCATACGTTTGGTGTTTTTGATAAAACGTTCAGCTTCCAAAATATTTGACCGTTCCGGGAAATTCCTAACACCGTGTATGTAATTTACGGAAAATCGAACTTCAACAAAACATTGTTCCTCATTCTGCAATGCAATCTAAACGAAATTCGGGTCATAACAGCTGTGAGAATTTTCTATTCACATAGAAAACATAATACAAATATCTTAAATGGTTTAGAAGTTATGATATTTGCAACGGGAAAAGCCGAAACGAGCCAATGTGCATCGTCATGATGTCAGCTTCACAGAAATTTCGATAAAAATAAACAATTTTTTCAATATTTCTGAGGCTTGGAGGTTCATTCGATTCGTAAATAAATCTGTTCAAATTCGAATACTTGTTGCTCCAAAATAAATTTTTCGAATATAATTTTTTATTTTTTGATATTTGACATACAGTATTGCTGCTTTTTAAAAATATTTACGAAAGCCAACCCGAACAAACTAGGTAGTATGAAATACAGAGTGACCAATAATTGCACAAAATGAAATTATTTTCATTTCGCCATTTTGTATTTATAATTAATTCTCAATTTTTTAAACCAAGTTAAAATAAAAATGTAAAAATACTGCGTAGTTTATTTTTTTTTTCGCGTTAAAATTCATCTTGAGAAGTCGTCTGTAGACTCTTCTTGAGATCATTTGTGGGTTCGTTTTGATAAGTGGTGCGCGAATTCATCTTGGGAAGCCGCTTGCTATTCGTTGCGGATTTTTCTAAATGACTCAAAACAACCGGACGGTTTCTCTCGAACAAACCATCATCTGAGAAAAAAATATGATCTCTCGGCCGATTCGTTTGATCACCTTGGCGAATAAAATGCGATTCTTCCGCGATTAAAAATGTTTGCTGGGCTACTTTTACCTAAAAATTGGATGTTTGCATTTGTTTACATTTTCACAGTGTATTAGTATCGGAAATAGCTCAAAGGATGGAAAAACGGGAAGGGGCACCCCTCCAAAAAAATTGATCATCTGAAACTGCTTGACGAAATTGAAGGAAATTAGGTACACACACATATAGAGCACCGGGACTAATAATGCCCACTGAAAAAGAGGGCGATGCTAGCTCCTCAAAAGCTAATTCATCATATCTCTTGACGCAAAATAGGTAAAATTTGGCACGTGTGCAAAGGGCATCGAGAAAAAATAATCTTTGCTAGAAAATCGGGCAGTGCCACGCCCCTTAAAAATAATAAACATCATATTTCCGTAGTTGTTTTACGCAGATGAATGCAATAACACTACAAAAGTGGGTGGTGCCTTGCCCCACGAAAACTAATTCACCATATCTATAAAACTACTCAATAAAAACATTTTACACAGAAAAAGTGGACGCCACCACACCCCAAAAAAAGAAAATACATGACATCTCTGTATTTGATAAAGATAAATGAGATTTGGTACATATGTAAAAGGCACCGGTGCAAATAACATCCACTGGAGAAACTGGTGGTGCCACGACCCCCATATAAAAGAAGATGAAGCAACGCGCTCCGGAATCAAGTTTATATTTGAATTTCAATGACATAAAACTATTTGTAATGATTTTTACAGGATAAAACAACTAAGGAAATTGAATTGAAAGCATAATTCCTAAGTAAAAGTATTTCAAATTTATGGTATTATCGAAAATTAAACAAGCTCATAGAACACTTTATATAAATTAAAAAATACAAACAACAATAACGCGCATATGTGCACAAATTGTGGGTATTTAAAACAATTTAAATATTTGCTAAAGAATAAGAATCTTAATCTTTTGTTCTAATTAAAGCAAAAACTACTGGATATGTATAAATTGAAGCTCGTTTAGAAAAAGAAAAAAATAATTTATGCACGTGTCAATTATTAAGATTTAAAGCGTTTCTCCACTTTAGTTAATTTCGTGTAAAACACCTTATATATTACATAGATAGGTATCTATTATAAGAAATAAAGCGAACGAATTTTTTTTTTTTTTTGTAAGTGCGTTCTCATACGCAAACAAATTTTATATCCAATTCCTAAAAATATGCAACAGTTTTTTCGCAACAAAAAAACACAAATTCGCCATTTACTGCAATTCAATTTTCCATCCATGTGATAAATGTGGAGGGGAAATGCAAAATCGTTTAAAATTTAACTTTGCTTACAAAATAGCTTAAATAATAGTTCTGGCATTGGCTGGCGCTGACATCACTTTTTTGCAGCTTAAATTGTTTACTGATATATGGACGGAAATTGGCAATAATGGAAAGCGCTTCCATTGAAATTAAACAATGATTATAGTACAATGCGAATAAATCAATTAAATGATTCATTATAATTTAAAATATTGCGGTTGTTTTTAAAACTTTAAAAGGTCTCATCCATTTTAATTTAAAAATATATTAATAAGAATTACATTAATTACTCACAGATTTGTTCTTGGCGTTGGCACTGGTGTCTTGCGCGTCAAAGAAGAATTCATACTTGAACGTCTGGAGAGTTGTGATAAATCGTCATCAGTTTCCTCACCGAATGGATTTTTGGAAACGCGTGGTGGTGGTGGACGTGGTGGCGGCACTTTAACGCTGGGGGTTGATGCTGCCGTTGAAGTGCCAGATTTTTCCAATTCAACTTCATCATCAGAACTATCAAATGGATTAAGTTTTTCTTCTGGCTTGGTAGTAGCGCGTGGCGCTGGTGTGCGTATATTTTCTTTATTTGCTTCAAGGTCGACATCATCGCCATCATCATCGGATTGGAAAGGATTAAGATCTTCAGGATATGATGGATCTTTTAGTATAGCATTGTTGGGTGTTTTGTCTATAGCTGTTGTATTCGATTTGATTGGATCAGTTGTTACTTCTTTAATTAGAACTGTTGTTGTTGTTGTTGGTTCTGCGATAGTTTCTTCTGCAATAGTTTCTTCTGCAATATTTGTATTTACTTCCATGACTTTATCTTTGACATCTTCTTCTACTTCTTCTAATTCCATTGGCATATTGTTTTCCTTATTTTCTAAATTTTCTACATTATCTCTTTCTGTTATTACTTCTAGTTCAGCGTTATCTTTTCTAGGCACTTCTTTTAGACTTTTTTCTTCAGTTTCACTATGTTCATTTGTAGTTTCTACGATTGCTTTCAGTTTCACTTCATCTTCCAAATTCTCTGTTACAATTTCTGGCTTATGATTAATAGAATTAGTTTTAGCATTATCATTACTTTTAATGTGATTATCTTTATCTATATCTGGGACATTATTTGCAGTTACTTCGAATTGATGCAGACGAGCACGCACCACACTCAGGCGTTTTGTTGTCTCGATATCTTCGTCGATGTCATTTGCTTTTGGTTTTGTGCGTAGTCCGACATTTTCTTCTTCAGCCCCTGCGTTTGCGGTGTGAGGGGATTCAACTGGTTCAGTGTTCGTCCTTTCAACATTGGACGCTTGTGTACTCATCTGTTGTGCATCAATTACAACAGTATCATCTTTGGTAACATAATTATTATCATTAGGGGTCCTAGATTCTAATTCAACTTTAACATCATCTTTCATTTTTATTGTTGTTGTTATTTTTGTAGGTGTTACACTTTTTAGTTCCACGGCTTTGTTGTTCTCTGCATCGTTGTTATTGTTGTTATGAATATTGTCATTTGTTGTTCCCGTAGTCAAATTTAATTGCATTTCGGTTTTTTTAGTTTTAATTTGTTCGCTCTGCTCCTTGTTCGCACTGGCTGTTTCTACATTCGATTCTTTCATTTCATCAGCTGCTGCCGCTGGCCAATTGTTGCTTTGTAATTGCAATTGTGCTGTAGCTGTGAATTTCTTTTGCGGCTGCTGCTGCTCTTCATTTTCTTTTGCAACTTCAACTATTGGAGGTTGAGTTTGTGGCAATTTTGGTTGTGTTTCGACTTCCACACTCAATTCATCTTCTGAATCCGATGTATCCATTTGTTGCTTACTTAGTGAATCTGTTGCAAGGCTACTGGTGGCTTCACTATTCACATCATCTTCAGCTCCATCAATTGTATCATGCTGCATAAAATTACTAAAAGCGCTATTCATTTTGTATGGCGTTTCATTTTTCTGTAAGCTTTTCGTCTTTTCCTCATCACAGACACTCTTCTGCAGCAGCAGCTTAGCATCAGTGTTGGTTGATGTGGCTGTGGTGGCATCACCGCCCACTTTGCTCTGCTCGAAAAATGCTAAACGATCGGCAATTGAACTGCGTACAGTACGTGATTTTGCTGTTACTGGCATTGCCTCGGCTGGTGGTGGCGGTTCTTGATTGCGTCGCAACTGTACGCTGCTGGTTGTTGCCGTTTCCAAATCACCGCCGCTAGCTCCGAGATCTTCTTCATCGGGACAAGTTTCACAGCAGTATTCATCATCGACTTCAGTTTCATAAAAGCTGCCTGGAGTCAGCTGTGAGCTACAACGAGCACACTTCAAGCAGGTGCGATGATAGACTTTTTTGCCAATTATAAGACGTTCGGCTAAGAAGACGGGAAGTTTACATTTTTGACAAGGGTCACGTTTGGGTACGCCAACAACGTGAGCCATCTGCAATATTTAAAAGAAAATATATTAATTAGTTGTTGTTTGTTTATATTATGGTAGAATTTTAGTGTTATATTAGGAATAAAAATATTTTTTAAGAAGTTAGTAAGATATACACTCAGATACAGTGTGGAGAGAAAGACGAAATGTATTTGTTAACACAAAAAGTCAAAAGAAAACAAATTGGGAATCATTTCGATGCAACAGACAAAAATTTAGCACGTTTGAGTTAGACACAAAATGGAACGATTCACATTTCCGTCGAACTTCATAACCTTTCATGTTTTAATGTAAGCAACTGCAATAAATCAGTATGAAAGAGAATGGAAAGGAGGTCCGTTACAAAAAGGTAGCCATTTTTTTTTTATTATTATTATTTTTCGGCGGTAGGACATAAACCCCAAAAACGAGATAGTGCCCGAATTATTTTCATATATTTTGGGCGATAATCGCTTTGGAAATAACGCCCAAAATTTTGGCTTCATTTCGTTAAAAATTTTGGGTGTTATTTAAAAATATGAAATAACACCCAAAAAAACGAAACAACGCCCAAATTATTTTCATGTTAGGAATGGGTCATTAGAAATTAGTGCATTGAAAAATAAATAAATCTTAGTAACTAGAGTTTCAATTTTGAAAAAATTCATAGTTTATCAAACACAAATTTGATCCAAATAAAAAAATAAGATATAAAACAAATTATTAATTTTGAGGCGTAAAATTTTTTATTTTTTCTGGAACATTCTGGCATTAATGCTTTGATGGTATCTTCTTCAACCTAAAGTCTGAAATGTCCATGGATACCTTTTTTGGAATATCTTTCGATTGGACGGAATTCAATGCAATTTGGCGGGTTTGTTTCTCTGAGAACAATACCTATGTTATTTTCCTGGTACCACTTAAGAGCCGCTATGCTGTAGTGGCATGAAACAAGATCTTGCCAAAAAAAAAAAACGATGATACCTCATGGTTTCTTAAAAATGGTCGAAGCCTCTTTTGAAAGCATTCCTTGAAGTTCATTGTGCCTGTGGTCACGAAATTTTTGGCTTCTTTTACTACAGCTTCAAATTGAGTGTCAAACAAGGTATTTTTAGCGATTTTTTGCTCTTATTTGTGCACTAAATTTTTCCACGAAATTTCCCCTAGTATGGCAACATAAAATTCCTGACCAAGGAGCTGTCAAAAATCGAAAAGGACGTAAGTTTCGTCATCTAACGAATCATTCAAATTTGTTCACAAAATCTTTAGCAAGTTTTTTAGCGCATGTTTATGCTTCAAAATACTTTTGAGCATTCCGATCCGGATCTTTCTGAACTTTTAAGGTCTTAAGCCTAGCATGCCCTTTCGCTCTTCGTACAAATGACTCGGCGGAAATCCGCTAGCTGAGCGATTTTTCTTACTGAAAGGTTTGGATTTTTCTCCAGAATGTTGAATACTTTTTTTTGCCTTAATACGGTCACCACAAACTTTTTTTCTACCCGTTTCTTGCTTGCGATTGGTGTTAAGATTTGTCTGAAAATGTTGTACTACCCGGGATACAGTATGTCGGCTAACTTTAGCATCCTTTGCAATTCTTTAAAAAGTATATAACGGGTTATTTAAAAAAATATATAGTTTGTTCATACACTTATTTTTCACTAGGCATATCTTCGCAGATAAGTGATGCAAAATGATATTTTACATGTTTTTCAAAGCAATTCTGATCAAAAAAATTTTAACTATCGTGTGTACTAATTTCATATGACACACTCCTTACGTAAATAACTTTTTAAATGTGTTTATATTGAATATATTAAAATTATACTAATAGAATATATAGTCAATATAAGCCCATTTAAAAATTTTATTATGGAGAACACGCCAAGATATAATGTCTTGCGAGACTAGTCAGTCACATGTAATAACGGTATTGATTCTACAGCCAATGGCTGAGCCTTACCAAAAATATCCATGTAATAACAGGAATCATGACAAGGGAGAATAGAGAATACAAATAAAACATGCATAAAGGCACTTAAGCTGCTGCCAATTTTTATGAGGGCTCATAGCGCAGTCCGTTGATAAGTGCGCTGCGTAGAGAGTTTGACTTCGAATGATCATGGTTCAAACCCGACCTCAGACAAAAAAGTTTTCAATTGCTATTTCATTTAATTTAAAATAAAATTTAATTTAAAATAAATTAAATTAAACAAAAATTGGTCTGAAGATGGTTACGTGGCGGTAACCGAAACATATGTCACCATAGCTGTCTTAAAAGTAGTTTTCTTTTATCCCAAATCGACATAATTTTCCAAGTTGACAAATGCATGGAATTTTGAATTTTGATTGATGACTACAGTTTATAAAATTAGTGTACATAAATAACTTTGTCGTTATTTCCAAAATGATTATCTCCCAAATTTATACGAAAATAATTTGGAGGTTATTTTTTTTGCTTAATGTTTTAAGGACCCCTAAAAAAGCTTAAGTTCAAAAAGGTAACCTCCCTACGCTAGCACATTAGCCGCCATCTTGAAATATGTTTGATTCAATTTATATCGTTGCTGTTGGTCGAAATGTTTGAACAAAACTTACGAACAGCTAAATTGTAAGTTTTTTTGATCTGGGACGCGATATCCATAAGATGATATTTTTAGCGGTAGAGGCCGCCAAAGTTACAAAAAATCAGTTTTTCCATTTGCACCCACTGGGTGATGATTTTTCAAAAACTTGTGATAACATGATAAGTAGTTACGTTTTTTTTTTTAAATAATAACAAAATAACGCCCAAATTGTAACGAAATAAAGCCAAAATTTTGAGCGATATTTTAAAAATGATTAAATTTATATTAAAATAATTTGTGCGTTATTTCGTTTTTCTTTTTTGGGCGTTATTTTCTACCGTTATAAAGCCATTAATTGAGAGCGCCCCCTCACTATGCACTCTCATGTACGTATTTCTCGACTCTGAATTTAAATCCGTGGTTAGAATTGCTTATATACCGGCAAGCTTTCGAGTTATCTTTGCTTGAAGTTGCAGAAAACGCTGTTTTCAGGGTTATGAAGGTAGTGTAATTTTTTAAATGACATCGAATATGAAAGTCTGAACTCGGTTTCAGCGCCGAAAAGTGCGTAAGGATACGTATGTACTTGATAAATTTTTTTTTTTTGTTTTTACAATAATAAAAAAAAATGTTACATATTTTGAAAAAATTTTTTTTTTCAGTGGATGTTATCTTTAAAATATCAAATGGAAATGATTTTGACAAAAATTTATTCGGCATGAATTTCTATAAGCGTATGAATATTACTGATAAAATTTCATAATAATGAGGCAATTAATAAGCATATAGCATTTCTTGAAATTCAAGCAATTTAAAGAGTTAATATAAAGCCATACATAGTGTAGTTGAGAGTAATTTAATTGTTATTGAGCACCTAAAATTATACAACTAATAAGTAAAAGAAAAATGTTAGTATGAGATTTATGTATGTATGTAAGACACTTACCTGTTTGAAAGTAAATTATTAAAGACGCTGCAACTACTAATGCTGAGTGCCAAAAGTTTTGCATACAAGTGTAAATAATTAAGTTTTTGATTGAGCAAGTGTTTCAGTGATGTAATGTAGGTGTTTGGTTTTTGTCTTCATATATATTCAATATTACAATTAACGAGTATTTATGAACGTAATTTTATATTTTCATTGCTGTAGCTTTTGTTTCAATAACTCCAATATGTATGTATAAAGCAACATTTTTGCAAATTGAACACAATTAACAATTACAGTTAAGCAACAATTAAAGATGATGTTTTTTTTTTTTTAATGAAACTTAAAATTATAAAACATTTATGTATATTTTATAGAATAATATATATGCATATTTTGTTTTCCTTTTAATAATATATATATAATATAATAACTTGTAGAGTGATGTGTGAGATGCTTGATTTTGATTGTGATTATCTTTATGTTTTTTGTTTTTTTTGTTGCAATTGCTTGTTGAGTTTTATTTATTTTATCTACTTCTAATATGTTTATTTGTGTAAATGAGTTTCTTTGTTTCTTTGTTGTATCATTTGTTCGTTTAGTTTCTGGTTTACTTTTTATTTTTTTTACAAAACTTATTCTGTCTTCTTAACAGGCACACTTTTATAAAGTGAGCATTAAAGTTTCTTAACAGAAAATTTCTGGCTTATACTGTCCCATTATATCCAAGCTTTTATCATCCTGCATAAGAAAAAAATATAAAAAAATTGGAAGAGAAGAGAAAAATTCGAAACTTTATAGAAATATGTTGATGAAGAAAAAACAAAAACATTTTTTTTTTTTTGTATTAAAAACAAATGTTAGTCAACTTGGTTAGTATTTTGTACAAAAAAGTTAGTCATTTGAAAGGAAAGATATAAAAAACTTGTTAGTGCAAGCGTATTGTTATGATTGTTTTCATATTAAAATAATCTAAATTATTTACACAGGATTGAATTATATACATAGGATTGTTATTTACACGAAATGGTTAGGAACTTAAATGTTGAATAATTAACATTAGTATGTACTAAATTTTATATAACTTTGAACTTCTTATATAGAAAGTAGAATAAAATCGATAATCAACCCATTGCAGTTATAGCCGTTCAAAAAAATATTATAAAAAGTTTGAACATTTATGGGATTTGACGATCGCCTTTAACAGTTGTAAGGATTACAAAATGATGTTGAAAAATCATACAAGTTTTTTTTTTTATTAGTATAGAAAACAAACTTCCCAATTAAATTGAGACTTTTCATTCCGGCGAAAATTTTGAAATTTACTAATTGACTGCCCTGACGAACAGTTTAATACTTATAACATTAACATTCGATTTTTATTGAAGCAATGAATGTATGTTTAAGCGAAAAAGTTCAAATCGCACAGTCCATTTTATCAATTTTTAGAAAACATATGTCAAAATTTTTAAATTAAATTTACAGCATGTTAAATTAACATTTTTATCATATCAGTTTTGTATGTATGTATTCTCCTTTAACTCCTAGGAGGAGCATAGGGCCAATATGAAATCTCTCCATTTGTCACGATCCCTTGCGATGACTTTGATCTCTTGCCACGATTTTCCCGATTCTTGGATTTCCTTTTCCAACGACGTTTTCCAGTTGGTTTTGGGTCTACCACGTCCTCTACTGCCTTGTGGATTCCACTCAAGGGCCTGGCGACAAACTTCGCTGTGTGGTTTCCGGAGAGTTTGAGTGTGAGTGTGTGTCATATCAGTTTTAATATGGTAAAATTCTTAATTTAACATAGTAAAATGTAACTTAACCCATATCGTACCATTGATGCGTTAACGAATCACGAATATTGCTTATGTTTGCCAATTTTTTTCGGTGAATAATATGTAAATAATCGAAGGTTTATATTTTTGGTATTAAAGACACATCTATTAGCTCTTTTGTAGATTTTTTTTTTCATGCCACGCCTTATTTTAAAGGTTAAATGGGCGTCAAAGCAAAACCATGTTTTTGGTACTTTTTTTGAAAATCAGTCAAAAATTCAGTTAAAATCTATCAAATGTGGACAAAACCCACTCAAGACGGAGTGAAAAGGACTAAACTTATTTTCTGCAGCAATGGTTAACATTGCAGATTTCTTAGGTGAGTAATATAAAACGCCGAATTAGTTGATGGGTTAAAAATCATTTTTCACTACGGTGGGTAAAATACCTAAGAGAAAAACAAACAGAAGCTGTGAAGTCCGTAAGCGGCATAAAACCAAGAAGTTTTTTTGCATGATAGTATAGGAAGTGGCTATTAATGGGTTAACGCATCAATTTTAAATTTGCAATTCTATAAATAAACATTTTTCGATAAGGCCCAAATTTATTTTCCGACACTTTTTTACTCAACTTATAACAAAAATTTAAAAAAAAAAATGCTGAAATTTTTGGTACGATATGGGTTAAGAGGTTGTAAATGTTAACGTAAAATGCGAAAAATATTAACTTAACATATTATGTAAAGTGAAAATAAGTGAATAATGATAATTTCACTATGTTAAATTAACATTTTTAACCTGTTAAACTGACATTTTTACCATTGTAAAAGTTATATACTGTAATTGTTACACTAAAGCCCGGATCCAGAATCATAAGTTAACCAATAAGTTAATCAAAATGGTGACACGAGTTTTACTAATGTGACTAGGGGATTTTCAAGGTCAATGATTCCAAATTCTCATATAATAATTATATTACGACATTTACGATTTTTGAGCGGTTCCAAAATTATGTATAATTTAAAAAAAATTGATACATCACGACAAAATTCTGGTGAGGGAGTTTTTGAGGTCGCTGTTTCGTTATGCGGGATCAAATTTTCGAAAACAAAATAGCGGATCCAAAATGGCGGAGAATTTCGATTTATATGGAAGGTGAGGAGTTGATTCCATTTTCAATTAATATGTAGATTCTACCAATTATATCTCAGATGTCAAATACACTAGAAATATTCCCAAAGTTATAGCGATTTCAAATTTACTTTTGAGACTCTCTCCCAGACCACTGTGCATCGTAGTTTTGGAAAAAATGGGGGCTATTTCTAAAAACTTGTTGTCGACGATCAATCACAATTTTCCCAATTTTGTCAATATCTGCGTCGCTTTCGATGAGATATTATTATTATTTTCGCAAAACTTAGGTGGATTATTTCTTCAGCATCAGCTGTTGGTTAGCTAATGGTTAACTAATGGCATTTGGGGGATTAACTAATGACTGAAAATAAAATTTAAGACAAATCTTTGTCATTAGTTAAATAATATTTGTGAATCCGGAATTAACAATACATTGTTTTTGGGTGTATGTTCCACTTATAGGGCGGACTTTTTCCACATGAAGAAAAACCATTTTTGTTGACCGATATGATCCCTATGCAGACAATTAAAAAATTTTTATTGCTATTAATCGCAATGCGTACTAAAAAATATCAAAAACAAATTCCTCTTATATATTTTATGACACTAATTTTAGTTTTATATAAATTCTTAGGCCATTAACATTTCAGATAAATCATAACAGTGCGAAAACTTTGTTTGCATTTATTTTTGTTGAAACAAACTAAATATGCATATAAAAACTCAAGCGGAAATAATTTAAAAAATCTTTATATTGTGTAAGAATAATATTTTAATTAAATTTAGCTTGCAAATTTAACGCTATAGTAAATTAAGCCACAAACTATTTCTTTTACGCTGCATTATGCAATACAATTAAATAAAGTGTTTTGCTTGAAATTAAATCATTTCGTTTACGTTTTCATTAAATAAAAAAGAAAACTACGTAGAGGCAAAACAACACAACGTAAATGACAGGGGTAAAATCCGGTGATTAGGCGCCAACTGAAAGCGTTACTTAAAGTTATTCAAATTAGAAGGCATTTGGTGAAACTGAGAAGTAAAATAAAACAAAACAAATACATTAATTTGAAGTTGAGCTCTTAAAAATGCAAATGTTTATAGTCTATTGTGGGAGTATATTTATGTATTGTTTTCTTTTTATAGTTATGACCTTGAATGTTGCGAAATTTTGGCTAAAGTTTAAAACTGCAGTAAATTCTTTTATTTTATTTTTTACAGTTTTGCTTTGACGCAGTAACTTAAAGGTCAAGTGTACAATATGAATTGAAATTGATATTGGCACATAAACCATACTTTTAGACATCCAAAAAGGTCGTTTGAAAATGAGGCTGTTATAAGTATGTATGTTGTTTATATAAGAGAATGTTCGTTTGATACTTTTGTACAATAAATGATTTATTTTGATAACCGTAATATTTCAAAGATTTTCCAGTTGCGAATAAATGTGCAGCTTTTCTCAATAAGTTAAAAGTTAATTTACAAGTAATTCCATAAATCTGTCGCAAAAACTACAAAGTCACAGAAATTTTCTTTGTAAGGTTTCTGATGAATTATATGTAGTCGCTTCAAAGCTTTCAATTTTGATTAAATACTTAATATTTGTATTCCATAAACACATAGACAACAAATGTTAATTTTAACCTTAAAACTGGGTGCGGGGAAATTTTTATATTCAAGTAATCAACAAATGACTCACAACGACCCGTGTAATTAAAAATAAAACGCTGTTAACAGCAAATACAAAATATTTACATAAATCGAGTAATTGTGCTTGAAATTGTGATATGAGTCAAACCAAGCGAAGATTTGTATTTTTAAACTTAAAACATTATAGATAGTGCTCTCACAGAGGTGATGGCTGTTTTTAGTGTTAGAAGTGCAATTCTTAAAAGTTTACTTAACGCAAAATAAATCAGATAATAATTTTTAAAAGTATATAAAAGTAGATTAAATAAAATCATTTTTGAACTAATGCTTAAGATTAGTATTTTTATGGTACAACATAAACTAAATAATTTACGCTTCTCTGGCATACGCCTGTTTTTTAGTGCAGCTGTTAATGTGCAATGAAAATATTTCTGTATGAATTTTTTATAATCCGCTCAAAAAACATAAATAGCCTACGTTCAAAATGCGAACAAACTGGGCAGACACTTAACTGCACGTAAAGGGTATTTAGAATATGTGCGGTAATAGTTTTCAGCTTTTGTTGCACAAGGCCTTGTACACTTTTATCTACGCATATAACCAGTCAATAATGGTCGATTTTCCTGGTACAGAGTCTGGCTAACACTTGTCCAGCCAAACTTTTGTTTCAACGCTGATTTTTCCCATCAAAAACCAATATTTCACGGGGGTCTAATAAAAGTTCGCTGAGTTGGTGCTAGTTTATTGATAAAAGACGATTTACAGTTATCTTACTATAATTCATTCATCAAAGATCGATCGCAATGAAGACGAGAATGCGTAAAATAACTGATGAAAAGTCGAAAGAAATTCCAAAACCAACACCACGGTGTTCAAAGAAGATATCTTATTGAGGCGACGTAGGGTACTTTTTTTTTGCTGAAATCAATAGTCCTAAATCTCCTGAGTAAAATGATATGCTTTTTAAAATCGAAACCTTGGCACTTCTTTTTTTTTGGGCAAAATGGGTTATGGGCTTGATGTGGATGCTTCTCATAGAATGGTGTTGGATCCCTTGGCAATATGGATGCCTCTTATTATGAAGGGCAAATATTAGAGACAGTTATGTTGCCTTACTCTGAAAGTAAGGGATGCGAAACCAAAATATTTCTCAAGAATTATGGGAAGCTGTGAAGAATACTTGGGAGGCCATACCGCTTTCAAAATGCCGCACTCTGATAGCAACTATGAGGTTCAGATGTGCAGAAATAATAAAATTTCATGTATAAGTACAATAGAACATTTTGGGCATGACAGTGCAATAGGGGAAAATCTGTGACACAATACAAATGTTCACACTTTTAATTAGCAAACAGCAAAATATAAGATCTGGTCAAGATGAAATGGCATTAAAAATGATTAACACAGCAACATGTTACAAAAATGTTGCATCACAAATGTGACAAAGAAAAACGGAGAGATCTTCAAAAAGCATATTATGAAATCATCTGTAAAACAATGAAACTCGGTTTGCCTTAAATAAACAATGCAATTGAAATGCTAAACCAAAACTATTCATCTGAATAGAAAAAAAAAAAAACCGTAACGTCACAATTGATTGCACAATATTTGCTTTCAATATTTTTCAATAAAGTTTATTCATATTTATCAGTATGAGCGATTTTTTGTCTTATTCAATATTTACATAAATTTATGCATGCATTATCAATTTTTTTTTTTCTATACAGTCCAAAGGACGTTCACTTCTGTTCAGTGCCGGTTTCAATACAAGATGAAATGCAGGCGGTTAACATTCCAAGGGGCACAAGTTTTATCGTTTTGTTCAATGCAATATGTAAAAAGAAGACAAGGACCCAATTGTCAATATGGCACACTTTAATCCGCCACTGCTTGTGATAGGAAAATTCAGTGCAAAAATAAAACTAAAAAATTGACAGGCTGACGGAGACTAAATGATTGATTGAGTCTGTGATTGACGTAAAAGAAAGATGTTGTCATGCAATATTATTTGTTAATATTTTTTTTAAAATAATATGCATTTCACAATTAGTCTATTTATAGCAACTATAATGAATTTATTCTTTATTTAAATTGATGTTTTAAATGTTGGTTTGAAATGGGAATTTTTTAGGTGTCAGACAGGCAGACTTGGGGTTTTTTCATTAAATTTTATTTTTCACTAAATATAGTGCTAGGGAAAAAATTTTCACTATCAAGAAAATTATTTAGTGTCAATGAAAATTCTTCCACTATCAAAAAATGCATTTAGTGCTAGCGAAAAGTTATTCATTTTCACAAAATTTAGTATAGTATATTTAATTTAATGAAACTTTAGTAAAAATTTCAATTAAAGTTTCAATAAATTTAATGGAACAAATTTTTACTTTCATTGAGTTTAATGAAATTTCATTTAAGTTTCATTTAATGAAAATTTCCATAAAATATTTATTTAAGATTCATTTAATTTAATGGACCTTTAATGAAAATACTCTTTCTTTTTTAATGAAAATTTCCATAAAATATTTATTTAAGATTCATTTAATTTAATGGACCTTTAATGAAAATTCTCTTTCTTTTTTAATGAAAATTTCCATAAAAGTTTCATTAAATTCAATGAAAGTGAAAATTTGTTCCACTGAATTTAATGATATTTTAATGAAAATTTTTTTTTGTTATACACGAAGATTTTCGAATGTCACCGAAAGCTTTGGTATACTTGAAAGAACACATCTATTGCGGATTAAAAACTTGCTTTAGCTGATAGTTTTCTGGGCCATCGAAATGTTCCCGAAGGCTTCATATTCAATACGAGGAATATCTAGGCATACTAAAGGGAAAAAATTTATAGCAGACAATCCACTAGAATTAACTGATAGTTTTTAGGGACATTCAAGGGATCACGAAGGCTTACTAGTCAAAAGGACGAAAATTTTAGTATACTCAAGAGAAAACATCTATAGCGATATAAAATCTAGCCTGAACTGATAGTTTTTTGGGACACCCAAAGTTTCCCGAAGGCTTCATATTCAAAACGAAGATGATCTAGGTCACTCGAAGCTTCATAGTCAAAATGAAGAATATCCAGGTATACTAGAGTGAAAACATCTATTGTGGAGTATCAAGAAGCCTTAATTGAATATTTCCTGGGCAATCCAAAGATATTTTGACACGTGATATTGCAATTTCGATCACTGATATGTTAAAAAAAAAACGTTTCATCGTAAAAGTTGTAGTAGTTAAATGAAAAAATAAGAATATGCCTAGCGAAGCGGGCAGGCAGAGCTAGTAATGCATACTGCCGTCCTAAGAAAGAATGCCGTAACTCCAATAAATTTTTATTTTTGTAAAATGAGTTTTTGTGTTTATGTTTATGTGTACGGCTGGGAGAAACTACAAAAGCCGTAGTAGTTTTTATAGGGAAAATTAAGGTATAATGCAACATGTTCTTGTGGGTTGACGGACTGAACCGAGATGACCCAAAAAACGCCGTAAACTAATTTTTTTGGAAAATTGGAGTTACGGCATTCTTGCTTAGGACGGCAGTATAAACAACTAAAGATATAGAACATGTCCCAATTTACAGAGTATATTTTGCTTAAGTGTTAAAAAAGTAATACTTCACAAAATGGCGCTTTAAAAATCATTTTATTACAACTTTTACACATTTTCCTAAAGTTTTAAGCATTTGTCGTCTTTGGTAACCTCTAGTAAAATTTTTCGTATGCTACTTTCCCTTAGGGGGAAAAAAGGGGTTAAAAAGACCCATAAAAACAGGAAATAGTGGGTTAAGATGTTCTAGAAAAATGCTTCTTGCGTGATTTCATTATGACTTTGGGACAACAAGTTTGATTTAAAATTTAGTACTACATTGTTTATTTTAGCTTAAACTTCGATACCTTAGAGCGCTATAGTCCTATCTCCATTTTTCCAATTGTTGGGAAATGCAAAAAGAAGATTTCAAACAGTGGTTATTTAGGATAGGCTACTATTTTGATATAACGATAAATGCAATAATTTTACTCATGGTATATTTTAACATAATTTAATATTTTTAGCCAATTTTATTAATTTCTAACGAAATCCCAGCCAATTTATAGTATGTCATTACTTTTGCCCTTGTATAAAATTCCACTACTATTCAAAAAAACGACGTATTTAGTACATTTTTTGAATTTTTCCACTAAAATGTCATAAAAAGTCATGAAACGCGTAGAAAACACGAAAAAAACGAATTTTTTTTTTTTTTTTTTTTTTTTAATTTTTGGTTCCAACAAACAAGAGTAGGGTAAGCTGGGGTACATTTGACACCGGGGCACATTTGACTTTGCCATTTTCGGTGTGAACACGCCTTTCGAACCAAAAACCTGAAATGCAGAAACATAACTAATTAGAGTGGAAGCAACGTAATGAAATTTGGTAGTTCTCGTTCAACTTCTCCCGCGCTAATACGCTTTTTTAACTTTTTGTGTATTTTTTGTAATTTTCGACATCTTGTTCGTAAGGGCTTTGCAAATAAAGTTGTATTGTTTTTTAGAAGTAAGTATGAAAATTTGGTAGCACTAACCTTTACAATAAATAGAATAAAAGTGTTTTTTATCAAGGTCAAATAGTTTAGATTTTAAAATATTTTTAATTCTTCAAGAGATATTGGGGCACATTTGACTTTTGTCGAAGGGGCACATTTGACGTTCGTCCAGACATATGTGTTTGTGTATTTTAGAAGATTTTCTAGTGTTATCTTTTTAAAGATATGGTATACCATTATAAAATGAAGACGAACAGACGCGATGGCGATGAAAAAAGTTAAATTCGCTATTTCTAATATCGGAAACCAGAGAGAAACTCCGACTTCCGGCACAGAATCCATTTCATTTGATTTAATATAATTTGTTACCTTTGTTTTATCTACAATTCAAGATTTTTGAATAGGTGCTTTCCAGGACCTCTACCACTTATTTTAATTTGAAATTCTGGATGGATGAATTCCCGAAGTAAACATATTGACATCAAAGTTCATCATGTATGCGAAGTTTTTAATAATTATCAAATTGACTGGAAGTATTCCCCATCATCATGTGAAAGCGCTGCAGATATCTTGACGATGGTGTTACCCAAAATCCAGACCAAAGAAATTTCCATCAAACTGGCTCTTACCTAACATTTTATGTTGATGTTCTCATTAGGGATGTTGTTGGAAATTGTACTTTATACTTATATATTGTCCGTGGGAAATTTGGCGAAAAATCCAAAAACCCATTTTTTATGTGGGAGATATTGTAGAATTACTTAGCTATACTTGATACAAGATCAATTATTTGAGAAGAGTTTCACTATTAAATTGGGTTTTTATAAAACCGGAAGTGGAAGATGTTTGCCTGACTTTAAAGAGTGTAATTGAGTTTAAATTACCAACTCCAACAAATCCAGCCTCAACTTCACGTTCACGCACTAAATACGTATTTGACATCGACTTCTCACACTAATATATAAAATAAGTCTTCGTTAGTACATACATAATAATTTTCAAAGATACAGGTCTTTGAAAATTTAGTGTCAAATGTGCCCAGTCTCCCCTACATAGAGCCTTGGGTGTAACCAAATTTGTTCACCAAAATGTCGCAAAAAGTCATGAAACGCGCAGAAAACGCGAAAAAACGAAGAATTTTTTTTTAAAAATATGACTTATTTGAATATTCAGTGGAGATAGGACAGTAGCGCTCTTGAAAAAATTACAGTTTGGAGATAGGATTTTTCTTAATTATCGAATATTTTGGTATTTTAGGGGTATTTTGACATCACAGTTTTCCACACGGTAAAGAAGCCCACAATGATGCCATAACTGCAAAAATCTCAAAATCGCAAAATGTGGAGATAGGACTATAGCGCTCTAAGGTATCGATTTGTTTGTTTTATTTTTATCTTGACATTCAACATCACATGTGTCAAAAAAATAAATAAATTTCCATAACTTATCGCGAGGGAAATTTTCAGAATTCAGGATTGCAATGGATAACATAGCATGGCCATCATATTGATGTATGTAGTTCGCTAAAACTTTCCATACAAATAAAATAGCTCTCTATACGGCAATCTAATTTGGTTTGTATGTAACCATGCACAAACTAACAAGCAAGTGGGAACGGGCTATTAAAGAAGTTGTCTCATTTAATAGTCAAAATGTGCAAATGATACATGATTTTGTAAGGAACAAACCCCAGATATCTATTTTAATTACTAGCATATCTCATTAAAAGTTTTCAATATCGCCAACACTTTTTCAATTGCTAACTATACTGAATGCAAAAATGCATTACAATTGGATTTTATTACTAATTGCAATTGAAAACGTTTCAATGCATAAAAACAGACACAACGATAATGCTGGGCAAAACAAAAGAGAACCACATTTAAATGCTAGGGCAAACATCTTAGAAAAACAATTTCGCAGAAAATAGTTTTGTATTTCAATTTTAGCACGCTCACTTACAACTTAAAAGCAACGCTGGGTAGAAAAGAAAAAAACCAAGATAAAGATGAATCAATTGAGAAAGTATCAAGTGTGTACCATAATAGAAAGAAACAAAAATATAGAAAAAAGAATACAAAGTCCGTATTAAAAATGTACATCTCTATTTGCATTACAGTGAATACAAATAACCATACACATACATACAATCTACTTCACTCATCAGTTGTCTCAACTTTCAATATTTGAAGTCTGGGAAAATCAAATACTAAATTGCAAAAACCAACAAACTAACCATCAGTTTAAAGACATCTTTAAGAAACAGCAGAAAAGATATGAAGGTAGTACTTGAAACTCTCAAAAACAAAAAGGCTATTGACTCTCTTCAAAAGTTAACAAATCGTGTAAACTGGAAGATGGAGGGGGGATCTTAAGAACCTGTTTCTTTTTTTTTTATATTTTTACAGCTTCAAATTTATTAGGCAAACCATATAAAACAAACTAATAACACAGCATGAGCAAAACTCTGAAAGTTTTGTAATGATGAAACTGAAATTCTAAAGTAGTGGAAAGGTTGTTTGGGGCTGTTGAAGCAACAAAAGGTTTCTTTTTTCTTTTCATAAATTTAAACAGCTTGCAACAATTGCTGCAGGTTAGTTTTATGTTATGCGGATGGATCAAATTAACATCATCAGTTAGTTAAATACAAAGAAGACAAAAAAGCAATACCTTTAGACGAAAGACAATGTAATCTTTTAACAAAATGATATTAACGTGAATTTTCTTTGTTATAAGATGCCAGTTAACTGTTAATCATAAAACGATGTCTTGGGAAAACATTTTGAATTTATGTATGAATACATTTCTAACCAAGTATTGTAATCTTTTCATATTCATGAATGAACATATACCTACGTGTTAAATATGGAGCCATTCAAATATGCAACGTTCATACGTTTATGTAAAATAAAAAGGAAAACTTTGATAGAAATTGGAGCACATTTTTAATTTTTTTGGAGAATTGCATTCGGAATTAAAGACTGTAGAAATCGAGCGTATTTTGCCCAATAATATAAAAAAATTTCATTATATGACAAATTATATTGGTATATGCTGAACAAGACAAACTAATTAAATCGCTTTGAACGGGCAAGTGAGAATGGGCTTTAAGGCAAACGATCTTTTTTCAGGTTTCGGTGAAAATAAATCACATTGGTCTTAAGAGACTTTTTGGCGGAAGACGAAACATTTTTGGAAATTCATTACGTCCAAAATCTGAAAGAGGATGTCAATGAGATGAGATGACCCAGTGTGCCAGACGGTTCATATCTTCGCTTTTTTATCCGTAACGGATCCGTTACTGATCCGTTGGCGGGAGAGATTCCCAAAAAAAAAGCGAATCGTTTTTTTTTTTTGGAATTTCTCCCGCAAACGGATCAGTAACGGATCCGTAACGGGTAAAAAAGCGAAGATATGAACCGTCTGGCACACTGGGGAGATTAAATTTTTTTTTTAAATTTTTCCGAAGGTCTCCTAGAAGTCGGGTTGATGGGGTTTTTATTTTATTACGATCTCAAAAATTATCGGAATGAGTTTTTCGATAAATCAAATTTTTTATCTTGAATCAAGGTACAATATAAAAAATATAATAATTGGAACCTTAAGCCAATCACATATAATTTTTATACCCAACACCCAGGTTATATTCACTTTGTCCTTCCGTTTGTAACGCAGAGAAAGAGGCGTGGCAGGTATGGAAAAGTATATATATTCTTGATCAGCGCCATCTCCTGAGTCGATATAGCTATGTCTGTCTGGCTGGCAGGCTGTCTGTGGAAATATTTTTTACGGGAAACTAAACAAGATAATTCGATGAAATTTGGTACACTGCCTTCGTTGTCAAAGAAAATAAGCGAAATCGGTCAACGGACTCGCCTACCACCCGTTACAAAAAATATACTCAAAATGCAACTTTAAGAATCTTTTACGACAATGCAACCATAATACACATAATATACAGGACGGTAAGCGCAAGCTTTGAGTAAAAATCGGACAAGTGAGCGTGGCACCTCCTATGTAAGCAAATGTTTCAAAATGGTATACAGAAAGCGTTTTTCAAGATAATTCAACTAAATTTCACTCAGACATTAAGAGCTATTAGTGCAAGTTCTGAGCAAAAACTCAAAAAAATTTTTCAAATTTTTCGTCGCATTTTGGATCATTTATGTGAAAACAACGTCAATTCGAACTTTTCTAGAAGTTTAACAAATGACTGTGAATTCGGTCCTATTTTAGTCATTGATATCTCATTAAAAAAAAAAAAAAAAATGATTAAATAGTCACAAGAAAAAAAACTAAACAGTAAAAATTCATTCAAAATCTCAGTAATTTTTACTGATTTTTTCAGTAAATGTGCGCCCGTAAAGAAAAACCGTAATTTTTACTAATTACGAACAGTAAATTTTTTTAAAAATATAAAAATAAAAAAAAATCTTATGTTGATGGTATCGAACTTAAGACCTTTGAGTTTGTATGCCACGCTCTAACCACTGAGCTACTGTGGCATTAAATTATATTTCTAGGCAAATATTGCAGAGCTGACTGGTACTTTTTCATGTGCGTACTTTTTATTTTTCCATTCAACATTTTTTACTGTTTGTCTCTGTAATTTTTGAAGTTTAAACCGTATATTTTGCTTTCGTACCATAACTTTTTTATGAAAATTCAGTAATATAATGGAATTACTGGAACAAACCGTAATTTCTCATGAAAATCAATTTTTACAGATCATTTTTTTTGCGTGTAATAACGCAAAATAGTAAAAACTTAATTTTTTAATTTTTAAAAGTAAAAAACTCAAAATTAAAATATATTAGTAAGAGCATGTAATTTGTATTTAATTGACATAATAAATTAAAATAATATACATATATTTGGCAGGCGCTAAAAATTCAACAAAACAATCAAATGATTATTGTTATTTGGCTTACGGCCTACAATCACTACACCACACTCCAGGCAAAAGTATTTAATATGCATAGCATTGACTTTCGCTTTCTATATCATGGGTCATATGGTTTTGTTTGGAAAATAAACAAAAAAGTTAATGGGCACAATGGGTTGCCAATGCAAAAATACTTGACCTTGATTTTATTTGTTGTATGTAGTGCATATTTGTATTTAATGATGATAGCAAACAATTTAAATTCGCACTCAAAGCACTTACGCACGCAAATGTTTAGCGGCGTAACTCTCAATTACACACATTTATTTGGTTTTAATTGAAATTTTATAACAAAAGTAGTAAAAAAAAGTACCAAATCATTTTATTTTTCATACACCCGCCGCTAAGAGCCCAGTTTAGAAAAACTGTAGATGGCTTAAATAATACATTTTATGCTTGGCATTAACTGTACGGTGCTTCTAATGTGATTTTCATTACTGTATGTGATATATGATAGCTATGCATCATTTACCTCTGGCATTTTATATTTTTTTAACTAATCACTTATGTATGGTACCTACTTAGGTACATGATTTTTCGCTCCGATTTTCATTTTAGTAAGGTTTTTTCGTGCATATTTTTTTTTATTTAAAATACCGATTTTCCAACATTGATTGCGTGGCGGAATTTTGCAAGCTTATTGGAATAGTTTTTCCTCAAATCTTTTAATGCTCTAAATACGTTTGCGGTGCGGTTCGAACGTTTTTTTTTTTGGATTTTGATTATTTTTCTCATGCTGTGGATTGTCTGTTTCGTGTTTAACTTGAATAATTTGCAATTGTTTTTTTTTTTGTATGTTTTAATTTAATTTTTTACTGCCTTTTCACTTTTTTGTGCTTCACTTAATCTTTTAACATTTTCTTTTTTATATTCAGCAGCGGATTATTTTGGGAGTGGCAATGTATACAAAGATACATTGGAAAACAAAAATTGTGGTCTATTCTTGTATGAAGTTATTTCGCATGAAATCGACTGTGACACGCGACATACATACATACTGTCAGCGTCAAAAGAAATTGTACACGTTAATATGTTATGTTTTTGTCTTTATTTTACTAGTTTGCTTTATCATTTTATTCAACATATGAATGGGTTTATTTGAAAGTGGAATAAGTCCAATTCCGGAAAAATTGAGTTTATGGTAGTTATAGCTAGCTATATATGTCCTCTTTTTATATTGAAAATTACAGACTCGTTAGACCACGATTACATAAAAAATTACTCAAAAGAACATTTCATGAAAAACATTTTTCCAAAAATGATTTTTTTGAAAGTGGAATAAGTCCATTTTTTCATCTACTGCTATACAGAAGGTTTTGCTTTTAAATCAATTTAAAAATATTGGCAAGCGTTATAAAACCGGTGTTAAGTGTTTACCTCTGTAAATTAATCAAATTTTGTTATGCTGTAAAAATTTTTACATCTGTAAAAGAAAATAGTTGAGTTTTTTTGGTCTTAATGGACTTATTCCACTTTCATTTATAATAAATTTAAAAATTTGTTATACTTTTGTATGACTTATTCCATTTTTACTCACAAAATATTTTGTAAATTAAAGCAAAGGAAAATTAAAACTTAGAAAATTTTTACTTTAAGAACTGTTGTTGTTTTTTTTCGTTTTTTTTTTTTTTGCCCAAGTAGAGCTCTGGAAATCAATTACAACAACAATAACAACAAAAAGTTCTTGTCATACTTACTTTCGGAGATATAGTCATCAGAAGATCGAGATATATCTTTTATAAAAATTATTATAAGTTGGGAACCCCTGAAAGGATTTCAATAATATTGGTGTCATACGAAAGATATAGTAATTTGCTACAAAATTGACTCACATAAAAATTTTAATCCGAGTCGTGATTTTAGAGATATTGCAAATTTTCAGAAATTATGACCATTTTTTTTTTTTTTCAAAGCACTATTTTTCCGAAAATTGTATAATTAATGCATAATTTTAGTACCATATTATAAAAGCTCAATTTATTACCTTTCATTTGACATGTAATTTGTAATTGATTTTTTGCATTACGTATTTTTTCATAGGAAAACAAAACAGTAAGTTATTGGAAAACATCGAAAGAGTCTAAAGGAACCGGAATTAATCAAAAACTATCTAAAAACATCGTTATTGTTGTTTTTATTGCTGTTATTGTTATTTTTGTAGTTGGTATTATTGTTGTTCTTGTAAAATTTTTCAAAATTTCATGGAAATTTCTTTGGTTCACTTTTTTGTTTTCCTTTAAAAACATATGATAATGCAGGAAATCAGGTACAAATTACATGTCAAATGAAAGCAAATAAATTGTGCTTTTGTAATATTTTACTAAAACTATGCATTAATCATACAGTTTTTGGAGAAATAGTGGTTTAAAAAAAAAGAAATGGTCAAAATCTGAAAATCTGCAATACCTCTAAAACCACGACTCGGATTAAAATTTTTTATAGGTTGATTTTGTAGTAAGTTAACATATCTTTTGTATGACACTAACATTATTAAAATCCTCTTAGGGGTTCCCAACTTATAATAATTTTTATAAAGATATATCTCAATCTTCCGATGTCTATATCTCCGAAAGTAGGTTCGACAAGAACTTTTTGTTTTTGTTGTTGTTGTAACTAATTTTCAGAGCCCTACTTGAGCAAAAAGAAACGAAAAGAAACAACAACAGTTTTTGAAGTAAAATTTTTCTAAGTTTTAATTTTCCTTTGCTTTAATTTACAAAATATTTTGTGAGTAAAAATGGAATAAGTCATACAAAAGTATATCAAATTTTCAAATTTATTATAAATGAAAGTGGAATAAGTCCATTCAGACCAAAAAAACTCAGCTATTTTCTATTACACTTGTAAAAATTTTTACAGCATAACAAAATTTGATTAATTTACAGTGGTAAACACTTAACACCGGTTTTATAACGCTTGCCAATATTTTTAAATTGAGTCGTACGCAAACCCTTTAATATCTCAGTTTATGAAAAAGTGGACTTATTCCACTTTCAAAAAAACCCATTCATATTATGTTTTTTGAAAAATATATTGTATATTCTTTCATTTTATAAAAAAAAAAAAAAAAAAAATTTAACAATAAAAAAAATTATAGAACAACAACTTAAAATACTTCAAATTCACAGCGTCAAAAGAAATTGTACAGTAACCCAGCAGAAAATAAAACGAACACCTTCAGAAGTGGAGTAATCGTTGGATGTTCCGAAAAGTAGTGAAAAAACGAACTACTCCTTTTCGGATTGATTAAGAAGCTCAAAAACGATGTGCACAATGTTTTCGTTTGATTTCGGGATTATTTCAGTAACCGACTGCGCTCGTATTTTTATTTCATTTCAGTAATTTTATTGTTTCCATGGATTTTATTTTATTTTCTTGTTTGTGTTTTGTAGCGAAGGAAAATTTATTTCAATAATAACAATAAGAAAATATTTCACTATTTCTGAATAGAATTATTTATAACGGCGTAAACGGCATAAATTATTCATAAAGTATTCGGCGCTAAATTATGCAATTTTACGTAAGAAAGAACAAATATTTCTTTGTAAGAGCAATGCAATTAATAACATTTCCCATTTCAGAAGAATTCAGAAAATAAGGCTACAACTACTAATCATACATCCGACACACGTATATCGAACGTGAAACACAATTAATTTAAATTTGCTATAATGAATTTAATATAATTTTCCTTGTGGTCTTCAACAAATACATTTAATTTTCTAAAAATGGAAGTATTTTATTCATTTGCGGCTGTTCAGATTGCGCCTTCCAATCGAAGGCATAAAATAATGTTCTGTTCATACTACGCCTTCCGATCGAAGGCACAAAATTATGTTCTGTTCAGATTGCGCCTTCCAATCGAAGGCACAAAATGATGTTCTGTTCAGATTGCGCCTTCCGATCGAAGGCACAAAATGATGTTCTGTTCAGATTGCGCCTTCCGATCGAAGGCACAAAATGATGTTCTGTTCAGATTGCGCCTTCCAATCGAAGGCACAAAATGATGTTCTGTTCAGATTGCGCCTTCCGATCGAAGGCACAAAATGATGTTCTGTTCAGATTGCGCCTTCCAATCGAAGGCACAAAATGATGTTCTGTTCAGATTGCGCCTTCCAATCGAAGGCACAAAATGATGTTCTGTTCAGATTGCGTCTTCATATTGAAGGAACAAAATGATGTTCCGTTCATACTGCGCCTTCATATCGAAGGCACAAAATTATGTTTTGTTCAGGTTGCGCCTACCAATGGAAGGCATAAAATGATGTTTTATCGCAAAGAAATTCAAAGACACACATTCGTTTTCCATAGCCAAAAAGAAGAAACCCGATCTCCGACTATTCCGATTGCACCTTCGTGTAGAAGCCAACAAAGGAATGATACGATGAGCGGCCAACGCTGAATAAAAGGAAAGTGTATTCTGATGTGGCAATGGAATGATTCGAGCATCGAAAGGAATGTGCCAAACAGCTATGTTTGGATGATCAAACTTTCTGCTGGGAAGTATAAAAAAATTATTTCAAAGAATTTTAAAGAGGTTAGTATTTTGTTTGCTTTCCATTGCGTTGATTACAGCTTGCAATCTTCTGGGCATCGATTCCACTAGGTTTCGGGTTACATCGGAAGAGATTTTTTGCCATTCCTCCATTATCACTGATTTTAGAGAGTCTTTGCTGGTAATCGTTCTTTTTCTAATCTGACGGTCCAGATGCTCCCACAAATGCTCGATAACGTTAAGGTCGGGTGACTGGGCGGGATGATCCAGCTATTTTGGGGTATGATATAGCAGCCATTCCTTTACTATTTTAGCAGTGTGCTGAGGATCATTGTCTTGTTGAAAGACCCAAGTTTGATCCAAGCCCAATTTGTCGACACTAGGTTGCAAATTATCTTTCAAAATGGTGAGGTAATCTGTTTTATTCATAGTGCTCTCTATGAAAACCAAGTTACCTACACCACTGGCTGCCATACACCCCCATACCATGACCGAACAACCACCATGCTTGACGGTAGATATTACATTTTGTTGGGCAAATGCTGAATTTTTGCATCTCCAAATTTTAGTTGGTGTTTTCTTACCAAAAATTTCAAATTTGCTCTCGTCAGTAAAGACCACATTATTCCAGAATGAATTTGGTTTATTTTGATACTTTTTAGCAAAATTCAGACGTCGCTGTTGATTGATTTTTGATATGAAAGGTTTGCTTCTTGGAACTCGTCCACGTAGTCCATTTGCATGTAGTGCTCTACGTATAGTACTGGAGCTAACGTTAACACCTGAGCGTTCTGAAATGTTCTCGGATATTTTAACAGCATTTTCAGTTGGATTTTGCTTCACTCGTCGCACAATGGATCGTATTTGAGTCGCATTTAGTTTACGGGGTCTTCCAGATTTGGGACGATTTTGTAAATTTTCGAACTTTTTGTAATTATCAATTATATGTTTTACAGTATTATGGCTTCTATCAATCATCAAACCAATTTCACGCAATGTTTTTCCTTTTTTATAATATTTTAGCACAAGTTCGCGAACATCCAGGGAGGTTTGTTTACCCATTTTGAAAATAAATTTCGTTACTCAAAAATCTTCAGATTTAAACTGATCCTCACGACGTCAAGTCAATTAATAATTATTATAATTAGTTAATATTGCCTACAACATGATAAAAAGTCAAATCACTAAAAATAACGGGAATTTTTTACCGTTAAAATTCTTTAAAATATTTGGTGCACGTGTTGTACAATTTCTTTTGACGCTATTAATATGAAGATGTTTTTGTTTTTGTTCTATGAATTTTTGTTATTGTAATATTGTTGTTGTTTTTATTATGTACATTAAGAGAGGAGAAAATATATTATTAAAAAAACAAAAAATGTAAAACAAAAGGGAATTGCAAAAGAGTATAATTTAACTGCAAACATAGAGGAACAACGTGTACAACTTCTTTTGACGCTGACAGTATATGGGTGATTCTCCGAAAATTGTATCAAAACACCTCACCTATTTTTATAAATATTTTATCAATTGTAGATATAGAATACGACGACTTTAGCTTCTGGAAGAAGTTAAAGCAAAACAATTAACTCTTAAATCAGTAAGACCGTCTGCAGAAGGCCTTCGTTAAATTGCAATTATTTTGTAAATTAAAATTTGTTCCCGCTCAAACTGTTAAATATTTCATTTGTGTTGAAAAAACGCAACAAACAGTTGCTCTTTGAACGTTGTCACTTGATTTGTTTGTCTTCCACAAAACCGTCTACAGATGGTCTTTTATCTTTTGAACTTGCCACCTTAGCAAACAATATGTATATCGACAAATGGAATTCGTATTTTTCGGACCAAAATTAGCCTGCATTTCTATCTTGCCGCTGAAAGGGATTGAAAGGGTTAAAAAATGGTTAAGCATATTTTTAGAAATTAGGTAAAAACTTGAAAAGTTGCAGTAAACTTGAATGGAAAATTTCAGCCAAGGAGAATGCTAAAATGTTGCAAAAAATAATATCACAATGTCAATAGCAAAAATTCTTAAAAAACTTGAAACTAATTCTAATTGCAAATTGATTGAATTGGCCATAGATAGGAGAATGTCACAAACTCGTGTACATACTTTACAAAATTTCTAAATTAAAAAAACGCACTTATACTCAATATCGAAAAACCAAAACTGAATGAGCTGAGAAAGAACCCAATATTTATAAATTTTACAGTTAGAATAAGAAAACCTGAGCGGAGATAGTCTTGAATGAGGCACCAACTGTCTGAATAAATTTTTATCGAAGAGTAAAAACACAGAAAAACAGTAACTGAATGATACATAAATGCAAACAATGCACGTTTTTAACGTAATACGCGATACGAGCAAATTTAGTACACTAACGAGCGGCTTGGGACAGGCAGGAGAATGAGTTTTTAACACTTTATGTTATAATTTCATATTGAAAAATTTTGAATTATTTTTTTATTTTAAATTATTCATATACATACACTGTCCTTGTCTCTATATTAAATAGTTAAAATATCGGAGAATCACCCATGTGTATGAATACGAGTATTTTCCATACTTTTCGAACGTACCAAAATATAACTGCAAATTAAATGTTGCTGATTCATAGCAACACTATTAAGTCATATTCATTGATTTTTTAAGTCAACATTTTATAAGTTATTGACGCTGAAATTTTACACGCAAATATGAGTTTATTTTAGAGTCACAGTTAGCATTTTCGTTCATTTTAATCAGATGACTCATTGAGGTGGAGACCCGTGTTGCTGTTTTGATAAACTGCTTAAGCATTTGCTTATTTTGCAAAACTTTATCAACAATCAGCTTAAATCTTAGAAAGAAAAAGCCAATTTTTGCTTTAGTTCAATAAATATGGCAATTCTTTTTCTAACCAGCTTCTTTTAAGTTAATTATGGTTATTGATATGTTCAAAAATTGTTTTCACGGATTGATTTAATTTTTATTCTTTAAGAGCAATTCCTTCTTATTATGGTGCTTTTTTTGTACCGCAGCTGTATGCACTGCATAAATAATTAAGTTATCGGGTCAATCCACTATGTACGAATGAGTACATATAAGAATATGTTGCTTTTATTTAGATGTAAGTCACGCGATATTATGTTGCTATATATAGCTGCTCAAGGCTAAACGAAAAGGAAGTTTCTTATCATGACTAGGGTTTTTAAAATAAAGAAAACATTTAGGTTTTTTGTGATTTTTATGTTTTTTATCTTGTAACTTTTTCTTTTTTTTAAATTTTAAAGGCTGAGTCAAATATCTACAAGTCACGTTTGTAATAAACTAAATGGAAAACTTATAATAATTAAAAAAAAAAAACACTATGGGCATATTTTACTGCTGTTGTTTTATTGGGTAATTTAGAAATCTCAATGGAAAAATTAAAAAAAAGACAAAAATTTGCTTCAAACTGAGAAAACACGCATACCGAAAAAAAAACATTATGAAAAATCGATAATTAAGAACTTCAGCAAGTTTATGGTAACTTATTTTCAAACAAAAATAAATAAAAGAAGAAATTCCTATAAGCCTTGGGTGGTTGGTCAACAGCGTTATTAAGGTCAAGAAGAATAGCGAACGCAAAGAGCGATACATCAAAATAATTAACTGATTATATTAACCCTTCAGTGCTTGAAGGCATATCAATAGGCACATAACGAATAGCAAAGAAAACTAGTTATACAAAGATTATGTGTGACTTGTTTTCTGAAAACATACCTTATGTGTGGAAATAAGCTTTCGAGAAAAATGAGTTAAAAGTTTTTGAATTTTGTTTTTAAAAACTATGGTTTGTTTAAGCTCATCTCACAAAACCCCAGTTGGCAGCCCTAAAATATTAAATACAGTTTTCAGAAAGTTTATCTGAGCGCTTTTGATATCATAAATTTCAATTTAGTCAAAAAATGTATGATTTAAGCAAAATTTTGGAAATTAGCCATGTTTGTTTGTTCGATTTAAAAAATAGTTTATCTGACTAAGCGTTTTAGGACTTAAATTTAATATTGTTTTAAGGTGCTTAGACATGTACTGAACATTTTACAACTGATTTGAGGTCGATTATCAAATTACAAATACCAATTAAAGTGGTCCTACCGAACCTCTATCCTGTAAAAATTGATAATTCTTCGGCTAAGTTCTCGTTTGCTCCATACGCAACTTCGTTGAAAAAGCAAAAGCAAATAACTTGTGCTTGTGTCGATACAGTTTATGTGCTTTTGCCTTTTTAACGAATAGGCGTATGGGGCCAAAGAGAACTCAGGCGTCGAATTGACAAAGTTTCGATGGCTACAAACTTGAGTTTTTCATTTTACGATTTCAAAATGCCATAACTCACGTTAATTTTTGGAATTTTCCATTGATCGAGGTGTCATTTTATTCAAAATTGTATGTATTTTCAGAAAATGCAAAAAAATTGTTTTTTATGTTGTGAAGATAAGGTACATTTTGCACTGGACGGTCACATTTGTTTTTTAAAAATATGTTTCAACCGTTTCGAACCGGTTGGGACAATATATCCCAAAAATTTTTGAACAAATACATCACTCGGTTATTAACGTCACTTAAATTGACTGAATTAATAAAATTAATGTAATTTTTAGTAACCACTGTTTTTTCTTATAATCATAACAAGAACATTATATCCCAAAAATTCAAATCAAAAACATCTGTTGGGAGCATAGATCGGAAGCGCCTCTGGCGGTGAAAATTTGAATTTAGAGACGGTCAAACATTTTATTTAAATTAAGTTTCTAAGATAAGCCTATCACAAATTGTGTACCTCACAATTTTTTTTCGGTGGCAGCCCTGCAAAATTATGTCCTATTTTCAGATAGTTTGTTCAAACCAAATTTTTCAATTTATCCAAAAAAGTATGAATTAAAAAAAAATTTTAAATAACAAGGTGGCAACCCTACAAATATGCAATGGATTTTTGTAGTTACTTCAAAAGCTTTGAGAATAAAGTTTAAATTTGTTTCTGTAAAGTTCAAAAAGAATAAAAAAAATCGGAGCAGCAGCATGCTAACAGTCCTGCAGACACTCGTGCACACTCGTATCTCTTTCCCAGAGAGTACGAGTGCGACTTCCGTACTTAAACTTTTGACGAGTATGAGCGACTATCGACTTCAATAAGCGAATAAGAATGAACGACTGAAATGTTCGATCAATAACGAGTGTTTGTATACAGGGTGTATTCTATAAGGTTACGAAGCTTCTGGGAGGTGATAGAGGATTCCTAGACTAACAAAAAATTGCACCTGAGGGGGTCAAAAAATGTACGCCTGATGAGTTATTTAGTTAAAACTAATTTTTGGACTTGTTTTACAAAAAAAAATTTTAGAAAAAAACATTTTTATGGGAAACCTTTAGCTAATTGTATGAGCTTTCTAACATTGTATTTGGTTGATGGGGTTTAAAAGGAATTTGCAAAAGTTCTGGAGCTTTAATGTTAGTATTTTAATTTGTTTTTTGACTTTGTTTATGTTTTGTTACATAAAAGTATTTTTTTTCGGATCTCAAATCAAAAAAAGTTGGTATGATTAATATAGCACCGACCTTTTTCATTCTATTGTTTAATGACCGCCAAAGTCAAAAACTAGGAAAAACATTTTAAATATCAACTTTGAGGCTGCAGAACTTTGCGATATCATTTTAAACTCTATGAACCAAATACATTCTTAGAAAGCTCATATAATTAGCTAAAGGTTTTCCTCAAAAAAGTTTTCTCTAAAACGTCAGGGTGGCCCAAGAAATTTTCCTTTTTGTAAAACTAGTCAGAAAATCATTTTTAACCCTATAACTGTTTAGGAGTAAATTTGGAACAGGTTTACCAGTTGTCTTAAAGCGCAATTTTTTTTTTTTATTTCTGTTGTTGTTGTGGATGCTGTTGTTGTCGTTAGTGGTATTTTCAAAATTTTTGAAAATTCGCCATATCTCGAAAATCATGGCTCAAATTTAAAACTTTTGTACAACGATGTTGAAGACAGTTAAAATACCTTTAAAATAATCCATACACGGGTTCCGAACTTATACCGGTTTTCATAAAAGCTATATCCCGATCTTCCGATGGCTATACCTCTGAAACTTGGCATTTGCTTCACTTTTTAATTACAGATTCTTTGTAAGAATTATAAGTTAAATAAGAAGAGTTTGGTTTAAATCAAATTTGGTTTTAAGACAAAATGTAAACTTTAGCCGTAAATTTGAGACACCCGCTCAGTTGCAATTTTTAGTAAGTCAAGGCCTCCTCCTCCCAGAAGCTTTGCAACCTTATCGATTGCTGCAAATCTCTGTCACAAATCTTCAACTTCCGCAATCACCGGAGGGTTAAGCTACAGCAATGACTTCATTTTCAGATTGCAAAAACTCAGTTACACAAATGAAGAACAGATAAGAGCAGCGAAACCAATCATGAAATACATGATTTCCAATAATAAAATACAAGAGTTCAAAAATCAATGAATCATAAAGAATGAAATCAAGAAGCAGATAAACCATGTCTCACCTCAAAGGAATTCCATGCACAGCAGGAGTTTCACTTTCGTGTTGTCATCCACAACAACAACAACGGCAGCAATTAAATTTCGCTCAATTTCTCCAAATTTATTTTGGCCAAGATTTTTTTGTATTAAATGAAATGTGTCGTCGATGTTGAACGTTTTTCACTTAGTTAATAACAATGGCATTGTTTAGATTCATTAACATTTAATGTTGATTGCTAACACACTGTCTGTCCACTGTAATGCATTAACTTTGTTGTTGTTGCTCTGTTAACACTTTTATGTTATTGGGGGTAACTGGTCTTCTTTCAATTGCCAATTCTTTTCATCAACTTTTTGTTGTTGTTGTTTTGGTTTTTAATCTTAATATTTTTTTGTTGAAAATGCAAATCGTGAGAAAATCGGTCACGTCTGATTTTTAATTTCACGTTTTACAAACAACGAATTACAAAAACAACTTTTCCTGGCTCAAAAGCAGAAAATCCAAAAACCAAAGACGTGATGTTATGCTTCCTCTTCTTAATCTTTTTAATCAGGTTAAAATTCTTTTTGCTAAAATTTCCGTTTCGTTTTTTAACTTCACAGCGCTCTTTTAGTTGTGTAAAAATACTAGAAAAATATTTAATTTAAAATTTGCATTGTTTTGCACTAAAATTTCATTTTAATTTTGGCTTCAAATTTTCTTTTTTTTTTAATTTCAACAAAAACAACTTAAAATTTTCCGATAAAAAAGTCAACCGCCTCGAACTGTTGAAGGAAACTGAATGTGGTTGGCATTTTCGTTGTTTTCTTTTGTTTCTTATTGGATTTTTTGATTACTTTTGACATTTCTCTTTTGTCGTTGTTTTTCGTTTTTGTCTTGTATCATCTTCGTAGTTTTTGTAGCATTTTGCTTTCGCCTATGTTAATGAATCTGTTTGGTTTGTGCATTCGCTATAATTGAACAGTTGAAACAACGTCGGTTAACGAAGATTTTAACGCAAGGTTGAAAGAGACGAAAGATTGTTGCATCTCTTTACCTCCTCCGTCTTTTTTCCTTTTTTAGTTAAATCTTTTCGTTTTTTTATTAACTCTTCTTGTTTTTTACTCACCAAACTCACCACCCGTTCAAAATTTAAATTTCTTTTGTCGTTTCGTTTTTGTTTTGTCGTATCTTCGTGGTTTTTGTAGCATTGAGCTTTCGGCATTGTTAATAAATCTGCTTGGTTTGTACATTCGCTATAAATGAACAGTTTAAACAACAACGGATGGTTTGTCCAGCAGTAGCACTTAAACTGTTAGTGAATTCAACCAACCAACTTTTATAAATGCACTACTAACTATGGTGAGTTTAAACATAGAGATCGCCGCACAGTGGGAGATTTCACACATATACTTAGTTAGAAAAAATAAAATAGAGAACTTATGACTCTTAATTACAACTATGTATGTATTTAAGAAAAATTTGGATGATGGGCGTGTTTAGTTTAGAAAAAGTTCATACATTTTATGTCGACAGGAACATTTTTTTTTGGATTATTTCAATTTCTACTTGTGATTCTAGACAGGTTTATGCTAAAGTGCAAATATAGCATACTTGAAAGTTCTGTTTTAAGTCGCTCACACCATCATAATATGTTGATATTGGCAAACTTGAAATAAAGTTCTTTGACTTGTCTAGAAATGACAATGATCGTGTACGGGAGGCAATCAAGATTTTGCGAATCTGAATTCAGCGTACCGAAAAACAGAAAATGTTGATTGATATGCACAATTACTTTCAAATATTTATAAAAATTTCCCAAAAACTTTCTAACAATGCTATCGGAGGGATTACGGAAATGGTACCAATGAAGGAAAACACAACAAGTGCACCAGCTGAAAATTTTTATGAGACCGATATAGCTCAAATTTGGCAATATTGTAAAGCCGGCGTGCAAGATAAATAATCCGGAATGATTTTCTCCTAGTGTAATTTGTTATTAAAATACAGGGTGCTAAAGTTGAGGATTTTTGTGATATTCACAGAAAGGTTCTTTTTTAAAAAATTCAAAGATTGCATCAAACTTTTTAGATTGATAATTGTAAATAAAAAATGTACCCTATTCATTTTTAAATGCTTTTTTTATGAACAAAAACATTTTTTTTTTAAATAAATTTTTTTTTAACATTTTTTAAATTTAAAAATACCTACTTTACGTTATTTATAAGCTTTAAAAAGTATATGACTCAAGATGGGATTCGGGCGCTATGTGAAAGTTTTTGGCTTTTGAACACCCGCGGTAAGCAAAACGCTCTTTTTACTTAAGAGAAGGCATTTTACGAAAAAAGTGTACTTGGTATAAAATGATTAGAATCGTCCAAGGGATACGCGTGAACTTTTCCTCACATAATTTATAGCTGCTAGGTCATATTCGACTAGTATGACCTAGATTCTATGGTTCGTATCCCCTTAAATGCCATTTTTCTTTATAAAATTAACGTCTTTAAAAATACAATACATTTACATTTTATTCAAAAAAGTACTAACTAAGGCCAGATTAAGGCCTCTTAAATGATATATTTCCCAATTATTTTTTTATCTACTCGACCTAATGGACATTTTCTCTAAGCCTAAATATTAGAGCATGGATCGGCCTGAAACATGGAGACGATGATTTTTACCTAACACAGCTACTCAGTGAACATGGATGTTTTAAGAAAATATATTCATCGGCTTCAGCATGAAGAGAACTCTCTGTCTTGACTGCCCTCGTGAAGTTGATGATGTTCAAGACGTTTTGTTGAATTGCCCACGTTTCAGAGACATGAAAGAACTCCGGCTTTTCGAACATAGACACTTCCAAACTAAAGTATGGATAAATTCGACCAACTTATTGATAATTGAGCAGTAATGCTTTAGACAGCCTCCTGACGTAATACTTAACGGTAGTACCTGGAGGAGCCAACAAAATATTTATAAATTACCACTGTGACATAGCTACCATATTTGCCGCCCTGGTGAAAACTTTCAGCTATCATAGGAGCTGAAAAAAAAATGTCCGAAACAAATATCTCTCAGTCAGAAAACTGCATCTTCTAATTTATCTAGGTATAAACCATTTTTCCTTCAATTTAAAGCATTAAGAAAGTTGGGCTTACGTGTCGGCAGAATTGAAATTGCGTTTCATGCTCATCTGGCCTTAGCTTAATACTTTACTGCTACCTTCCCCCGGTTCACTGGAATATGGGGTATTATGAAAGTCAAAAACTTTGCTATGATAATCGAGTTAAACATTCCATTAAAAATATGATACAATGCGAATCTTTCAGATACTTCTCATACTAAGTGCTACATATTTAAATCGATTAAAATTTTTATAATTTGGCTGCCTTCAAACTGTTTCCCTTACCGCTACTCATTCGGAATCTTTTCAATTTAATGTTATCATTTTTGCTTCATTTTGATCACCTCAAAACGTGATCATTTTTTGAATGCATTACATAATCAGCAAAGAAAAACTACAACTAAAAACCGCAACAAAACTAATTACAATAACAGACAGCAGATAAAAATGATTAAAGGAGGAAACAGATAAAAAAGTCACACAGATCATAAAAAGCAACCTAATGGAAGTCACACGATTCACCAAAAGAGATTTGAGATGCGCCTTTACAAATAAAGTCAAAAAACATACACGAAGCAGAGAGCTAAAATAAAGTGGTTTCATGAGAATCGCGGATACAGATAGACGAATTACAAATGCAATTGTATCGCAAAGATGCAAAAATTCAAATCAAATGCAAAAGTATAGCTTCTTCAACTGCAGCAGCGTTGGGGAATCCTCAATAAGCCGTTTCGATTTAATCACAATAACTGGATTTCCTACCTTTTGCCAACTCGCAAATGAAGCGCATCCCACCACACCATCACTAGTGTGCTGTGCTTGCGTATATCAGCAGCTGTAGGCAGACATGCAAGGTCGTTTAACTGTAACTGCGCGGTTTAAGAACGTTGGAAAGTCCATCTCCACACCATCATGTTTTGTCACGGTCTCGAATTGGGGGAAAAATATACGAAAAAAAGGGAAAACGGGGAGGGATGTCAGGTTAGAGTTGGAACATTAAAGCAAGGTATCGATATTGATGCTTGCTAATGGTTAGAATATGGCCGATGACATTTAAAGATTAGATGAATAATAACTAAGGAAAAGTTAGTTTCTATCGGGGATTTAATTGGCGATTTACGGCTGTTTTGAGATTAAGCTCTAAATCTCGATCAAAATTACGTGATTTACTACATACACAAAAATAAATCTACTTCTGATGAGATTTATTTTAAAACTTCATTTCATTTCAACTGCACACAAATAATATTGAACATAATATTTATGAACGGCATTCATACATCGAAATTCATTGATTTTCAAATAGAAATTTTACATTAAAATTTTTTGATTTTAAGAACGATTCATTAATCGTAAGAACATGAATTCATAAATATTTTTCTATGAAGAATTTTTTTATGAATTTCCGTTCTTAAATTTTAAGAACTTTTTCGTACGAGTAAGACGTTTCATAAAATAACAGATCAAATATTTTATGTATGTTTAAATAAAATTAAAGAAACGTTCATAAATCTTTAGTAAAAGTTTCATCAACTTAAAATATTATTTTTAGGTTGTATTTCATCTACACCTTTTGGTTCTAGACTGGTTTATGCTAAATTTCAAATAAAGTATTGTTGAAAGTTCCTTTCTATGTCGCTTTTAGCATCATGCTATGTATTTTCTTGGTAATCCTAAGCATAGTTTCATGCTATGGTAAGTATTAATTTTTCCAAGGGACTTTAATTTTCTCGCTTATGACATTTACTGTCAAAAACAAATCTCTTTGGGCTACCGAAGAAAAACAACTTTAATTTTCTCGCTTATGACATTTACTGTCAAAAACAAATCTCTTTCGGCAGGTGCAAACGGGTAGGATTTAACGACTAGATTCATAATTCCCTTCACGATAAATCTCCAAATCTCCGGTGGAAATTTATTATAAATAAGAGGGATTGTAAGCAGTAGTGGCGGTGTTTCGATGCAAAAAGCAACGGTTTCCTATCTATACAAGGTATATGAAAAGTATTGTGAACTAAGTATCGTAATAATATAAAACAGCATGGAATATCGTGTCAAAGCCTATTAGAACTAGTAAGTTGTATTCGTTTAAGCCCAGTTAATAGATGACAACAACAAGAAAAATGCAGCTTCGAGAACGGCACATGCTATAAGTTGACTCGTCTTGTTGTTTTTGTTGTTATTGGTGTAAGCTGCAATGTAGGCTGGAGAGGAACAAGCAGAATTCTTTTCTTTTTTTACTAAAAATAAAGTTGCCAACCATTCGCATTCATTTCTCCCTATTGCTTTTATTGGCCATAAAAGGTTTTAGCCATAATATGCGGCTAAGTATCGCTCTTGCATCTTTGTATCTAAGGCAATTGCCAACAACAACAACAACGAAAACACGTAACAATGATTGTTGCCAATTGCAGCAACAGAATGAGGAAATCACACTCGTCTTTGCTTGAAGTTGGGGATACGTTGGAAATGTTTTGACTCTGTTTTTTTTTTTCATTTCAAAAAGGAATGGTATGGAACAATAAAAAAAAAGTGTAGATAAAAGGATTTTATAATAGTTGTTGCAATTGGTATGCTGTTGTTGTTGTTGACACATAAATTGAATTCCATTTATATTGGCCTTAAGTGGGGAACTGTGCCAACGTGTTACTAGGGAAAATGGCAACAACAAGAATTGAATTGGAATTGTGCTGACCAAATGAATTGTTATTGGGAATAAAAAAAAAAAAAAAAAAATAATGTAATAATATTCTTATGAAAAGTCTTTCAAAAATATAAGCCTTTAAATATAAATATGTTCCAGAATAGTGAACGCTAGAAATTAGCACCAAGACTTTATGTATGTATTTAACATGCGCTAAAACTTTTGCTTAAAAAAACTAAGTAGTTGACATCATCAACCTTGCCTACTCTGGGTAGGCAACACTCCTGCCTGATAATCCATTGTGAAACCAGAGGATATTTAACTCAACCTTCTTGTATTACCTACCAATCAGATTCAGGAACTACGACAAGTTAATTGCTTTCTACCTTCAAAAGAATGAAAGCCTAAGCTTTACGCACGTATATAAATGTGGCAGCGACCATTTATCACAGCATTAAATGACGATATTTAGTCTACTGCGGGATATTAGTGCTAAAAATTACTTGGGATACCATTCTACGAAAGTTTGCTTAGTTGCGGTTCATATATAATCTTTCCTTGTTTGACCCAGGATTTCAGAAATTTTTTTGTTTTGATATCCTATAACCAAATGTGGAGGAATATTTTCCTAGAAATTCGCAATAGGTGAACTGAAAAATTTCGACATGGGGGGCTGTTAGGAGGTCATTAAATTTCGGGAAAATCGAGATTTCCGAGAGAGAGCACACAACTTAGAAGCAGTAGATATGTTAATTCTTTGGGATTTTCCGGGGAAATTTAAGGTTTTCCGGAAAACACTTCATTCAGGGTCAGCTCGAAACTAGCTCGAAACTAGCTCGAAATTCCTGCGTTAAAAGATTTCATCGCTAACTCTTTCCGCGGATTCGTTTGGTTGAAAAAATAAACTAAGGTATGCAAAACTATTTTTCCACTTTTCAAGAAAATGTAAAATTTTTCAGACAGCTTGGAAATAGCTCGACATTTCCAACCAAAAACATCGAAATTCCTCACACCTGTATGGCTCACTTTATGCACCTGCACTTAACTTTAGTTAGGATATAACCTAAATTATAAGTCAGGCGTTAGGAAATAACGCCGAAGGAAATAACGCCCAAAAAAAAAAACGAAATAACGCCCAAAAATAAAATGACGTAATAACGCCCAAAATAAAAAACGAAATAACGCCCAAAAAATATGAAATAACGCCCAAAATCAAAAACGAAATAACGCCCAAATTATTTTCATATGAATTTGGGCGATAATCATTTTGGAAATAACGCCCAAAAATTTGGGCTTTATTTCGTTTTTTTGGGCGTTATTTCGTTTTATTTTTAAAGAATGAAATAACGCCCAAAAACGAAAAACGAAATAACGCCCAAATTATTTTCATACAAATAAATTTTGGGCGTTATTTCCAAAATGATTATCGCCCAAATTTATATGAAAATAATTTGGGCGTTATTTCGTTTTTGATTTTGGGCGTTATTTCATATTTTTGGGCGTTATTTCGTTTTTTATATTGGGCGTTATTACGTCATTTTATTTTTTGGGCGTTATTTCATTTTTTTTTGAGCGTTATTTCGTTTTTTTAAAAAAAAAAAGGAAATAACGCCCTAAAAAAAACGAAATAAAGCCCAAATTTTTTGGCGTTATTTCCAAAATGATTATCGCCCAAATTTATATGAAAATAATTTGGGCGTTATTTCGTTTTTTTTTGGGCGTTATTTCCTTGGGCGTTATTTCCTAACGCCTTATAAGTCATACGAAAACAATTTTTGTAACTTTTCCACAGAAAATTTTCTGAGCTCCAAAAATGAGGACCTTTATTTTTCTATAATGGTATTAGTTTTTAAATACCAAAAGTTTACTGATTGGATTAATAGAAAAAAAAGAACTCAATAAATAGTTCAAATTAAAATACAATCAGTGATTATAAAATACAAAAGGGCTTATCGTGAATAAATATTCCCGGGGAATTTTTCTCATACTGCCGTGCATTCTCTAGGATTCCCCAGGATTCACGATAACCTCCATAGTAAATGTGCTAAAATTCATTATATGGACATTTTATGCTAACAACTAATGGTGCAATGAAATGAAAAGTTAATGATACCAATATCAGAAATGCGAAAAATAACAAAAATTATAAAAATAAAAACTTAAAAGTTACTATGTAAGGAGCATCAATAATGAAAAGCATGCGCATTAAGGATTAATTTACAAGAATTTATATGCTACAGGATTTGAAGATGCAACGAATATTGTGAATAAAATAAAGCACGAACAAAGCAAAAAGTTATCTCCCTCGAAAATTCGGTTCTAAAAATCGAATGAAAATTAAAAAAGAAAAATACAAAAATGGAATCTGTGCCTATTTATAAACTGTTTAGTTAAGACACGTAACTGTCAGTACTTTCACAAATATGCTTAAACATTCCCGTATTTTTCTAATGTTGGATTGTACTTGACTGCTATTCGCAGCGGATATCTGTCAAAATTCAAAGCAAAGCATATCATAGGTACCAGTTTCTTGTAGAATGTTCGTGAATGATTTTTTATCTGGGACTATAAGCACATAATTCCATCAATCAGTTGATTGTGAAAACTGTGTATGGCAATATTTTTATGATGAAATGTTAAGTTTTATTATTATTTTAAAATAAGTATGCTATTCGTCTATCTCTCGATTTGAAATCGTTTCATTTGTAATGAAAATAAATACTTTCTAGTTACCCACTACTTTTATATTTATGTTCAAGAAAGGAGAAAACTTTTTGCTTTGTTTTTTGGGTTTTGAGTTAAAGTTTGTGAAAAATTTCGTAACACTTGTACTCACTTTTGATGGCGGACCTGGTGTTTTAGCGATTTGTGTTTTCTCCGTAGCTGTTGAGGAACGCTTCAGTCTGTTGTGTGCATCTGCAAAGAAATAAAAAAAAAAAATAAATAAATTTAACAAAAGTATAGTTTGAAATCAATATGGAGTTTCAAAAAATGCAAAAACAAAATATTTACTAACTAAGTATGTCGCAAATCGGCGCTTTAATTTTCAAAGCACAATTTTAAAGCATTATTCACGATAAAGCAACCAAAATACACATGAGTAAGGATAATAGGTTCAAGCTCTAATCAAAAACCAGGTGAACTCGGATAAAAGGGCGTGGGACCTCTCATAGACTAAAAGTTTTCAAAATGCTGTAGTGCAATCGTTATTTGAAGTAATTTATTAAAATGTCAAATCAAAAATTGGTATGACAAATGTTCTACCAAATTAAAGGAAATTTAATGAGGATTCAAAAAAAAAAATTATGAAAGGGTATGTTAATACATAATACCTTTTTATACTAAAATGCCCGCCAAAATCAAAAAATGTCCAAAATCCTTTTTAACCATAATTAACTAATTTCACCATTAGTAAGATCTAGCAATTAGATGAATAATTTTTTCTTAAAAGTTTGAGTGAAGCTAGAAAAAATTTTTTTTTTGTATATGTCAGAAAATAGGTTTTGCCCTATAACTCCATTGGGGTACATTTGAGACCCCCTCACAATAAATTTTTTTGTTAGTCTAACCCTCCACTATCACCTTACAGAACCTTCGTAACCTTTACGTTTGCACCCTTTATAATAAGATTATTTCGAGAGCTTAGTAAGAGTTGAAGACCCTTATCTGTAAATACTTTAAGGGCCAATTTCACAGTGTGCTCTTAAGCTTTAGCTTAGCTAAACCGTTAGTGAAGCTTAAGCGGCCCTTAAGAATTTTCCAATTTCACAGTTGACTAGCTTACATTTGTCATTAGCATAGATTTAAACCAAAAATACTGGTAAACTAATTTGACAATAAGCAAATTTTGACGTAAAATATTGTTTACAATTGATAAAATATTTTAATAAACTTTCAAAAAGATTTTATTCTTTTCGCTGCTTTTGGGAAAATTCACGCGCACATTGGATTTTTGGATAAATTTTTTATCACACTCAAGTGGGCGGAAACGAAGTCACACGAAAAAGAGTGGAAAAAAGCATTTGAGGACGTTGAACTGCCAAAAAGAATTGGAAAAATCTGCGCCTGAAGTTATCAAAGGATCAGCGAAATATAATTTCTGATTTAAAGGTCAAGCAGTTCGGAATTTTATGTGAAAACACAAAACTATTGGCCTGTAGTGCGAGCTTGAGTCATAGGCTTGGGTTTATAAGCGTTTCAGATTGTTGCTTTGTCAAAGAAGTTTTTTATATTTGTTAATTTCAAAACAATATTCCGTTGAAATACAAAAATTTCAAAAGTACAAAAATTTTGTTTATTTATTTTAATTTTAATATATGACAACGTCAATTGTGACATAAACCGCCCTAACTATTTTGAGTGTCGAAAGACTGGCGCTTAAGCGGCCCTTAAATTCAAATGACTGTGAAAATAAAATTTTTACTTAAACTACACTCAATAGATAAACTACGCTTAAGCTCACACTGTGAAATTGGCCCTAAGTAAAACAAACTCAACAGTTAAGTTCAAAAATGAGATAACATTTACATTATGGTTGTTTAACAATTATATTTGCTCGGAATTTCGTTTCCAGTAGAGCAAAAGTTGCTCTTTGATGGAAATAAGCACCATGTTAAGTTTTGCCCATTCGGAGAACATATTTTATTCCGGCTTAAATCTATATTTTTTGATGTTTTGAGTTAAGTATACAAAAACGTGTAGAAAAAACGGCTCTATGCCCCAGTTCAGTCAGTTTTTTGAAATGTAGTCCCCATCCAACTTTATATAAAGAAAAAAAGTAGAAAACTACAAAATCTTATACAAAAACGAATATCAAAAAACTTTAAACGCCTTTTTCTCAAAATATGGAAAATGTAGATATTTAGTTGGAGCTTATGTTAGATGGATCCCAAACCATTTTGAAAACCAAAAAGTGCTTTTATATATGGAATAAAATTTATATCTCCGTTAGTTTTGCAGTTTTGAAGCTAAGATTCGAAGTGTAATGGTCAATATCGCAAAAATAATAGAATTTACGAAGAAATAAATTGCAGATTCGAATTAAGCTGCTCAATTTCCGTTTAAAAAGTTCAATAGTTAAAGTTTTGAAATTACAAAATTTTTCCATTTTAGGAACACTTTTCGGTTTTTATCAAATTTTTCATTGTGCTTATTAACATCAAACAGAAATTTTGTGTGCATTTGAAACGTAATTCCAAGCAACTCTGCTTCTTCCGTACAAATTTAAACTTTTTTTCAGGCGCCTTTTAGGCATTAAAAATATAACTCTCTCTTTCTTGAGATCCTATCTCCTTTCAAAAAATACAGACAACAAAAACTTATAGTTAGCTAAATCAACCAGCTACTTGTTATTTTTTCACCAGCGCAGAGTGAATAATTTTGCCTGGTGGTTGAAGTCAGATCAAAACGGCATTATAGAAGTAAGTAGTTCAGAGATTGGTGCGCACTAACTATTATAGTTGATGTCATAAATGTCTCACGACACACATCCATAAGCATTTTCTTCTTTTCAAATAAATTTCATAATCATCGGCGATCATTAAAAGTAATTAAGAAAATGTTTGAAAACCCTTAAACTTAATTAACTATTAAAAATTGGCAACGCCTTTTTGCAATTACTAATGGAGCACTAATTATAGCATGGGCAAGACATTAACTTCATATCTACAAATGAGTTTTGACCAATAACTCAATGGAAACTTATAGCACATTAATATTGTGCACTGATTAAGTACAATTTAACAATTGAATTTACGTAATTATTGCGTTGCTACTTAAAAACTTTCATTTTTCAACTAATTCAATTAAAATGTTTTTTAATAAAAACATAAATTTACAATAAATTATGTAAAAAATGTATAAATAATGCAAAAATTGCAAACAGCAAACAATCGAAATCGGCTTAAAATAATAAATAAATAAATACAGTAACAAAAAAAAAAAACAAAATAAATTAATTTGCACGCATCTTCTTACAAATTGCAAGTAATCAACAGCTTGTCGAAAAGATTACATCTATCGTATGTTGAATTAATTTTCTTTTTTTTGTGTGTTGATTTTGAACACCTGAAGCAGTTTAAGTCTCAAATGGAAATGGAATTATTTTGGAATCATTCGAATTAATAATTTCATTTGAAATTGCAATAGAAAGTAATGGCGGTAGGAAATAAAGCCAATGAAATAACGTAAAAAAAAAAAATAGCGCCCAAAAGAATAAAAAAACGAAATAATGCCCAAAAACGAAAATGAAATTACGCCCAAACTATTTTCATACAAATTTGAGCGATAATCGTTTTGGGCGTTATTTCCGAAATGATTACACAGGCCCACAAAAAAAAAAAGTACCCTGCGCGAAAGATCAGACCACCTGAACTTTATGTTTTCGGGGTCGGTGAATCCGAATATGGTGCCAGAATAGCGAAGTTGGTTCGCGTTTTTTAATAAAACCAGCAATTACGCTGAAAATTTGAGATTTTTTTCAGCATTATTTCTGATTTCTGAAAAAAAAAAACGAACCAAGTCAGCTATTCTGGCAGCATATTCGGACTCAGCGACCCCGAAAACATAAAGTTCAGGTAGTCTGATCGTTCGCGCAGAGAAAGATTAGATCACCAGAACTTTATGTATTCGGGGTCGCTGAGTCCGAATATAGTGCCAGATTAGCGAAGTTGGTTCGCGTTTTTTCAGAAACCAGCAAAAATCTGTAATTTTCAGCATTATTGTTGATTTCTGAAAAAACTCGAACCAACCTCGCTATTCTGGCAACATATTCGGATTCAGCGACCCCGAAAACATAAAGTTCAGGCGGTCTGATCTTTCGCGCATGGTACTTTTTTGTTGTGGGCCTGTGTTATTAGTGGAGTCAATGAAGCCAAAAAACAGGCAAAATGAGGATATCCTCGAGAACAGCTCCAATTTTGATGATTTTTTTTAAAATTTTTTTTTTTTTTATTTAAAATCAGAAATATTTTGGAGCGCAGTCGGAATTATATAATCAACATTTTCAACGGTTAAAAAGTTGGCGTGGCACTTTTCCGATTTCGCTCAATTTTTGCCCATTATAAGGCATTGATAGCTGTCAGTAGCTGTGTATCAATTTTCAAAAGAAATGACCAAATCAAATTAAAAGTTTGGGTTGGTGCTACGCCTCTTCATAAGTATATACTAAGTCGAATTCTATTTCATTCTTTAGCATACGTTAGCGCGTATCATTTTCTAAAATTTCATTAAAATCGCTATAGCCGTTCTTGAGAAAAACATAGCAACAGTTTTTATATACACAAATTTAGACCATATAAGAAGAGAAGATATCTCATAAACCATACAAGATACAGCAATTTTAATACCAGATTCGGATTTAGAATTACCAAATACATATAAAATAACCATTTTGATTTTTGTTTGTTGCATTTCTTTTAAAAATTTTTTTTTTTTATGAAAATATAACTTTTTTAAATATTCCGACCGCGCTCCAAAATGTTTCTGATTTTAAATAAAAAAAAAACAAAATTTTTAAAAAAAAAATCATCAAAATCGGAGCTGTTCTCGACGACTTCCATCGAAAATGCTTCATTGACTTTACTATATAGCCCATTTTTATATGAAAAAAGCTGGGCGTTAATCGTTTGGCTCTGTTTAATTTTCTGTGTTTTCGCGTTATTTGGTTTTTTAGTGAAATAACGTCCACACAAAAAATGAAATAACGCTCATTTTAATAAGACGGTCATAAACCATTGCACAATTTTAAGTGGAAGTTGGAAAAATAATAGGTGATGTATTAACTAACCCATTTTCTGCCGCGCTGTAAAAATAATTTTATTTTTTGATATAATGTATGTATTTAGAGTAATTGGGGCCTTTTGATTCAAAATCCGCCATCAAAAAAAATTTTTCGGTTTGACATACCCCTATGAAAACTATATATTTTTTTTACTCCTTCCGACCGTCACATAAGTGAAAAGGTTGGTAAAGCAAAAAATTTTTGCGAAGTTTAGTTTTACAGGGCTTGTGGACAGCACTTTTCAAAATAATCGTTCGATTAATCGAAGGCTAACTTTGACTTGTACATGTGACTATCAGGTATTAACAGGTGTTGATTTTGGTATTGCAAATGATGCATTAGTTTTTTGGCTATAAAACCTCATCATTATGGTTTTTTTATTGTCATTTTTTATATTTTTAATAATTTTTAAAAAAAAGGTCTACCAACAAGGTATTTTAAACCATCCCCTTCATACTACTGGAGGTACTTTCATAGTTTAAAAAATTATTGAAAATGGCCAATTTTGCTGTTCGAAGATGGGTTAAAGACGTTTGTTCTGAATCGATTTATGTTTCAGAACTAGTTGCGTAGTTCCGGGAAGAGGTGCAATCAAAATCCTGCAGGTTTATGAGCAGTTCTGATCTCAAATTCGGACTCAACGTAAAATACACATGTTCAGCTAAGGCGTAGGGATACACATGTCAAGTTAAAAGTTCATTCCATTTTTTATTTTTTATGCTTGTGCAAATTAAATTTTCATTAATATCTAAAACTAATTTTTTTTTCTTTTTAAAAATCAATAGAGGTATTCACGATCTAGAGTAACGTCCTGAGTAACAGAGTAACAGGGTAATAGTGCACAACCACAACAACAAAATATACGTAAGTTACTCTGTTACTCTTTTACCCTTTTAGTCAAGGTATTTTCTAGTGTAAAATAATCTTACACTTTTGCCTTTTTTTTACTATTTCTATTTCTATAGAAACGTTTGAACTTGTTTATGATTGAGAGGCAATTTTCGTTCATCAAAAATAAAAATTTGAATGAGAGCAAAATATTCAATTAAAAAAATTTTTTTTTTGTTGGCAGCTAAAATTATTTTGAGAAACAAAAAGCAAATATAAGTGCAAAGTATTGAGTATGCTCACTATTCAGAGTAACTGAGTTCACTTTTACCCTGTTACTCAGCTTGTTACTCCAGATCGTGAATAACTCTAATATGTTTTACAATGTTTTTACTTTTATTTCTATTATTGCTATCATTATTATGGATACTAATAGTGGCAGCAAAAATCAATTAAAGTGAAATTAATAACAAAATCAACAATAATAACAAATCAAACACGTGAACTTCTTCAAAAATTATGGGTTAAGCTGCTTCTTTGGATGTGTGCGTTCGAGTATCTATATCTGGCAATCTAATTGTGGAGTTTCTAATTTTTCAAGTTTTGCTTTTTTATTGTTAACCAATATAAGCATGTAGCACGAGACGTACGAAACACGCATCAAAAGCATAATCAATAAATTAATAATTTTTTTTTTTTTTCATTAATAAAATGTCGGCACGCATACAGTGAGTCACAGATGTATTTTGCATACGAAAAATATTCAAAAATTCGAATTAATACTCAATTTTTAGCCGTTTCATTCTTAGAAAAGTAATATTTTTTTTATAAACTCCGAGTCAATGGAACGTTAACTATGATACCACTTCATAAAAAATTAAAATAATGCGTTCTAATCACTTAAAAACCAAAGAAATGATTAATTCATCTTTTTTATAAGGTCACAAAAGTATTTTGCTTTTTAGTAAAATTTTACTTTGAGATTATTTATCAAGTAAAAGAGGCTTTTTTAATAATAACCATGTTAGCCGTTATTTGAGGAGACATCATCTAAACATCTTTGCTTGGATTCTATCCCTTTACGACATTTTCGGTCGGTGTTTTTTCCCATTTTTCTTGCAGGACTTGTTTGAGCACATTTTTTAGATAAAATATGGTATTTTTTGACCTTTCCACTAGATAAGACCAAAAAAATTCTATTGAATTCGAAGAAGAATATCGCTGTGGTATTTTAATCTCTTTGGTGTTGTACAGAAGTGTCCCAGGATGTGTATTTAGGGTCATTGTCTTTTGAAAATAAAACGTCATCTTTTGGTAAGCCCATTTTTTAAGTACTGGGCGCAAATTTTTTTGTGGAATTGGACTGATATTCATGTCTATCCATATTGCCACCGATAAGTTTAAGTTTCCCCATTACATAATCCGAGAACATCCCACGACACACCATCATGTAAAATTATTGCTTTTAAGTTATAAAAGTTAATGGTTTTATTTGCTTTATGCCAGACCATGTGGCGTTCATCGGATCCGAAAATATTATTTTTGCTTTCTATTGGATCCAATAATATAATATTTGCTTTTTATCGGATCGATAGACGCGGTATGGTCAGGCATAAGGCAAATAAAACCCTAAACTTTTATAGCTTAAAAGCAACAATTTTACATGATGGTGTGTCGTGGGATGTTCTCGGATTATGTAATGGGGAAACTTAAACTTATCGGTGGCAATATGGATAGACATGAACATCAGGTCTCATTTTCCAAAAAAAATTTGCACCCAGTACTTAAAAAATGGGCTTACCACAAGATGACTTTTTATTTTCAAAAGACAATGACCCTAAATTCACCTCCTGGGACACTACTGTACAACACCAAAGAAATTTAAACACCACAGCGATATTCTTCTTCGAATTCAATAGAATTTTTTGGTCTTATCTAGTGGAAAGGTCAAAAAATACCATATTTTATCAAAAAAATGTGCTCAAACAAGTACTGCAAGAAAAATGGGAAAAAACACCGACCGAAAATGTCGTAAAGGGATAGAATCCAAGCAAAGATGTTTAGATGATGTCTCCTCAAATAACGGCTACCATGGTTATTATTAAAAAAGCCTCTTTTACTTGATAAATAATCTCAAAGTAAAATTTTACTAAAAAGCAAAATACTTTTGTTACCTTATAAAAAAGATGAATTAATCATTTCTTTGATTTTTAAGTGATTAGAACGCATTATTTTAATTTTTTTATGAAGTGGTATCATAGTTAACGTTCCATTGACTCGAAGTTTATAAAAAAAATATTACTTTTCTAAGAATGAAACGGCTAAAAATTGAGTATTAATTAGAATTTTTGAGTATTTTTTGTATGCAAAATACTTCTGTGACACACTGTATATCATAGAAATATGCCAAACACCCAGTAGAAAACATTAAAAACTATGAATTGAAAAAAAAAAAATTTTATTTATTTTTCGATAGGTTTTTTGACCGATATTATTTTTTTAGCACAATACTATCAATTCCACACCATAAAGTAAACTTTTCGCGGAAACAGAGATTAATTTTATTAATTTATAAAAAAATTACAGTTATTTAATATTATGACTTATACTTTTGTCTCTCATTGACTTCCGCTCTTTTAATATTTGCTAATTCATATACATATACGTGTTTTCACTTGTTACTCTAAAACATTTTTCATTTAATTTTTCAGGTCATTAGCCTTTGAACTATCGTCAACAAATCAATCGCGAATAAAATGTTATGAAAAAGCTCTGTAGTGAAGACAAAAATAGAGTATTAACTCGAATTGTTACTGGAACAAAGCATTGGGTTCATCGTTATGAACCAGTTGTCAAAATTCACCCACAAATGTATTAAATAATTTTGGTACTTTTTGGACACTTTAAGTACTTTTTTTTTTGATATTTGGTACGAAAAAGAAAAGCGCATTTATCATCTCTAGTATAATTTAAGCGAAACATAAACAAATGTATTAAATAATTTTGGTACTTTTTGAACACTTTTAGTACTTTTTTTGCTATTTGGTACGAAAAAGAAAAGCGCATTTATCATCCCTAGTATAATTTAAGCGAAATATAAGCAAAACGAAAAACAGAAAGTCAGTGCTATGCTTTTTGTCTTTCTCTTTGTGCTTTATACTTTTTTCAGCTCAGTGTGCCCGTGTATTTTGTTGTTGTTGATATTGAAAAATTTGTATTTAATTTTACCTTGCTTAAAGTCAAAATATTAACTTAATTTTAACTTTGTGCGCATCTACACACAAATACCTTTCTAATGGTGTATAATTTAAAATCGTACTTAATTTCTAACATAGTAAAAAAAGATGGTTGATGGCTTTTGTCTTGCGCATTAATATAGTATATAGATTCCCAAATTTGAAAAAAGAGCTTTGTGGGAATAAATTTTCAAGTAATGAAGATGTGAAGGATTTGGTTTTCGAATTTTTTTCAGACTATATCAGAAAAATATATTTGGGGTGGTAGGGGCTCCTGGAAATAACGCCATAAGTAATAACGCCAAAAATTTTTCTTTAAATAATGCCAGAAAGTTTTTGGAATATTTGGAAACAAGGCCAAAAGTTAACCAGGAAATGACACCAGAATTTTTGGAAACAATACCATAGGAAATAACGCCAGAAATATTTCCATACAAAATTCTGGCATTATTTCTATTTGTTTTTTGGAAACAAAGCCAAAAACTTTTCTGGCGTTTTTTCCAAAAATAATGGCTTTATTTCCAAAATTTATGTGACTTAAAGAAAGGTAACTATGCCGCAGAAGTACGTCAAAAAGTTTTTTGGAAGTAAAAGAAGTAGACTAAAGCTTAAAATTAACTAGGTAATAAATTTTTGGCTTTATTTCGAAAAAAATGTAAATAACGTCAGAGTTTTGTATGGAGATTTTTCCGGCTTCATTTCCAAAAATTTTTTGGCGTCGTCATTTTCGAGTTTTTGATATATTCTAACCTAAATGTTAAAAAAAAATAAATTTTTGAAGCTATATGGAGGATGCACGAAATTATTTTGCTGTTTCCTATTAAATGCGGCATTTAGTACATTTGTTCTCGCAAAATTATTCTTCGAAAAGTTATGACTATTTGAAAATGACAACATTTATTGAAAAATCATATACAAGTATCATTATATTTATATCAAGGATCATTATAAAATAGTCATACATTTTTGAAGAAAAATTACACTGTGGAACAAAATTTGGTCGAAAAAAGTTAACTCGGATCTGACGCTGCGGGGTGAAAATATAGGTAAAAAAAAGACCATTTGGCCCATTTTGTTCAAGTTGGCTCTAGTTTTCGAGAAAAGGCCGTTTGAATTTTGGACCTTGAACTATGTGGTTTTTCGATATATCTCTTAAGCAAATTAAGTTTTATTGCATCTGATGGAGTTTTGTTCGTCTCGTCTATATCTACAACTTTTACCAACAAATTGGTCCTTTAAAATGCATTTCCGGCACAAAATTCCCAAAAAAGTGATATTTTTCGCCTTTTATGACATTCGGCTCAATAGTAATCACCCGAGTGGTGGATTTATGCCTTTTAACCTAAAGCTGAGATCCACTCAAACACTTTGGTATAATATATGTGGCATATGGGCAAAAATTTCTCAAGTGAGCCATCTAAGAAATTAAACGTAAAAAAGGCTTTAACAAAATGATGTTTTCTGACAACTAGTAAAGATTTTGTAAAAATGTTGTTTTTAGAGATATTTAGCATAGGTCGGGGAAATTCGAAAATTTTACCTAATTTGCCTGCACTATGTTTCTAGCATGGGTATAACAAAAGACACCTAACCACATTTGAAAAATGTTTCGATTTAATTTTTTGTTTTTATAAATTTCGTATTACTCTTGTTTGGTATCGCGCTCAACCATCTATAATGCTGCTATCTATCTACTAATGTATATACACATGCTGCTTCAAATTTTAACGAATAAAATTAAACTAAAAAAATAAAAATAGAAAATACATAGATACTATTAAAAAAGTTTTCAAAGGGTATAAAAAAATACTTTTTTTCAAAGAAAACCTTTAGATTGATAGAAAATTGATAGCAGCCTTCGATCTATGCGTTCATGTATGTATGTAGGTAGAGGCGGTCGACTTTTACTTTCATTCGCTTAATGAATTTTCAATACATGGCAATAAAAAAAAAAAAATAATGACAAAAATAAAGAAAATCGAATTAAGCGGTTTGATTTTAGTAGACGATCATGCATTTCTTTTATTGGCTCATTGGCCAACTGGGCGAGGCTGTGCGCAAAATCAAAAATCGTGCGCCGTCACATGGCGTCTTTTTTTTGGATTCAATAACGTTACTTTCAAAGATTTAACAATTCACGGTGCCAAAATGTCTAGTCTAAGCCTGCCAGACTCTAAACATTGTATGATAGATACTGGTTTTGATAGTATGCCACACACCAAACGAATTGTTTTGGTTATTGCAGGAAAAGTGAAAACAATATGACTTGAAATTAATTTTTTATTTATATTAAGTTGCCAGTATTTATTTCCAATAATAAAATTTATTAGCTTCCTCTACGAAAATATGAAAAAATTCACCATAAAAAAAAAATCCATAAAATATTTATTACCAAATTCCATCAAATAAAAATGCCGCATTATTGTAATGCCAATAGGCAACAATAGCAACAAAAACCACTGAAAAACACATAAAATGCAATTTGGTCGAAATTAAGAAACAGCAAACTATTAACCAAAATTACATCTCAGTAAGCAATAAATTGTGCACATTTTACTACCAACATCAGCAACAATTGTGGCGGTGGTGGCGGCAGCAACGGCAACAAGATAAGCAACATCAAAAGCACACAGCAGCAGCAACAGCAGTTAATGCCTGTGCTTGCTGCTGTTGTTATTTGCTGTTGGCTTAAATATTGGCTAACAAAATAGCAAACACTTAATATGATAATTTGTACGTTAAATGTTTGTCTTGGTCTGGCTTTAATGGCGTTTGTTGCATTGTTGTTGCTGCTGCCGCTGTTGTTGTAACAACTATGTCTGACCGTGTTAACCAGGCTGATGTAATCAGTTAATCTCAACAAAAAAAGAGAAAAAAAGGAGAAAAAAATCCACACAAAACGAAATGTGGTAGCAATTGTAAGAACCACAAAACTAACGTTTTAACAACAGCAATTATACTTGGAAGTGGTGATATTTGTGCAAAATTTATTATGGCTAAAATGAAAAACTATTGAAAAAGTTCAAAGTTATTGTAACCCCATAATAAAATGTGCAATATTTGAAAATAAATTAGAGTGATTCAAAAAATAGAAACCAGTTTTAGAAGTTTAATAGGAAATCAAGCAGCTTATTTGTATTTATTTTATTAGAGTGGAGTAAATCGCTGCCCTAAAATGCCACTTTTTAAGCTTTATTAGATTTATTTTTACTTTTTTTTTCTGAGGCATTATTTTTTATTTTTTTTTTTTGCATGTTCATGTTTATGTTCATGCTCATGTTCATGATCATGTTCATGTTCATGTTCATGTTCATGTTCATGTTCATGTTCATGTTCATGTTCGTGTTCATGTTCATGTTCATGTTCATGTTCATGTTCATGTTCATGTTCATGTTCATGTTCATGTTCATGTTCATGTTCATGTTCATGTTCATGTTCATGTTCATGTTCATGTTCATGTTCATGTTCATGTTCATGTTCATGTTCATGTTCATGTTCATGTTCATGTTCATGTTCATGTTCATGTTCATGTTCATGTTCATGTTCATGTTCATGTTCATGTTCATGTTCATGTTCATGTTCATGTTCATGTTCATGTTCATGTTCATGTTCATGTTCATGTTCATGTTCATGTTCATGTTCATGTTCATGTTCATGTTCATGTTCATGTTCATGTTCATGTTCATGTTCATGTTCATGTTCATGTTCATGTTCATGTTCATGTTCATGTTCATGTTCATGTTCATGTTATGTTCATGTTCATGTTCATGTTCATGTTCATGTTCATGTTCATGTTCATGTTCATGTTCATGTTCATGTTCATGTTCATGTTCATGTTCATGTTCATGTTCATGTTCATGTTCATGTTCATGTTCATGTTCATGTTCATGTTCATGTTCATGTTCATGTTCATGTTCATGTTCATGTTCATGTTCATGTTCATGTTCATGTTCATGTTCATGTTCATGTTCATGTTCATGTTCATGTTCATGTTCATGTTCATGTTCATGTTCATGTTCATGTTCATGTTCATGTTCATGTTCATGTTCATGTTCATGTTCATGTTCATGTTCATGTTCATGTTTATGTTCATGTTCATGTTCCTGGTTCATGTCTAATGCTGTCCACTTTTTGCTATTCTGTTAACATTGTTCGATTTTTTTCAATATAAAACAAGAATAATAAGTTCTTTAACAATTTTTCTCGACTTTTTAAATAAGTTTTATTAAAAATCCGTGGACTTTTGATAAAAACAACCTAAGTCGAAATATGACAGTTCTCCAGGATTTAAGTCCGAAAGATAAAATTTAAACACAGAAAACAGAAATGTTCCCCGTAGCAGTTTGAAATGAGTCGAGAATCTAAAAAGTATTCAAATTCAATGAGGTACACTCTAATGCCCAGCTGTTGCCTGGATTGTCGTAATTTTAACGTGACAGGAAAAAATAAAAATCAATTATTTTGTTTCTTCATATAAATCAAATGCAAAAACCACATAAGTAGCTAATTGTTGTTGTAATGGCCATTGTTGCTATTGCTATTGCTGTTGTTAACCAAATTTGCATGGTATTTCCCCGGCTAAGAAACGTACATATGATTCTAGGCAAGTTGGGTTTCGTGTTTAATTTTAGTTTAACTTGCGGTTACACGTGCGCATGCGCAACTTTTATTTGTTTTATACACAGAGCTTAGCCTTATAAAATTAATTGCTTACAAAATGCAATTGCCAAAAAAAGTTTTGTAATCTTTTAGGCACATCTTTTACGGTTTCGCAGCAGACCTTTAAGATCGGCGCTGACAGCGTAATTTAGTCTTTATGAAATATTGACTTTTTTATGTATGATTTGTGTACAGACAGACAAACTCAAAGGATACAATAAGTATACAAATTTGCATACATATGCTAAATTTTTCGATATTTCGCAAAGGCGAAAAGTTGTTTTTTGAACATATGTTAATTGATAGTCAGTATAGATAATATTGCATCATATAACTTAAACCATTCTTTAGTATCGATGAGAATATGGTCAGATGAATGAAATATTGTACATACATATCGTTCCTATTCAAGTGAAAAATACTAAGTCAGTTTTTTAAATTTTGAAATATTTGAGGTTAAAGTTTTGGCTTTTTGTATGAAAATCGTTGTTTTGGTTTATTTTTTTGTAAGATGAAAATAACCATTTTTTAACAGTAGCTCAATGGGTCTCATCAGAATAAAGACTATGTATAGTATTTTGCACCAGTAACATTAAATAACTCATAACTAGAAAAAACTGTACAAAATTCTGGCGTTATTTCCATTTTTTTTTTTTTTTTGGAAAGCCAAAAATTTATTTTCCAGAAATTTATTTAATGTCAGAAGATCTCTGGCGCTATTTCCAAAAAATTTTGTGGTGTTATTTCCGGGAGCCGCCAGTGACGTTGATCCTATTTAGAAATATATGAGGAATAAGTGACTTTTTAAAGCTAATCCTATGATGAACGTACAATATACTTTGTTTTTAAATCGACACGTTACAAATGTGCTGCGAACGGCACAAAAACGGGTTTTTTGCATGGCGGATTTAGATTTTCATTAATATTTTTCATGGTATTTACTCAAAAAAGTCCCAGGAATCTTAAATTTTTAGGTGCTCTATCAATTTCCAATCATCTTGTATATTTGTTAGAATAGACTTTAATTGAATTACATCGCCTTTTTTAAAATCTTGAAACATTTTATATTTGGAATTTCTATTTAAATTTATTTCGATTGGTTTTCTACTAAATTTATTCAAGCATCAGCTGCTACCTCATAAAAATCTCACATAAGCAAAACAATCTTGACTGCGTTTTTGACGCCAATTATTTTCGGTGTCATTTATTTAATTTTTATTTTTTTATTTTTGCTGTTTATTCCTTAAAGTTTTTACTTTCTAAACAAATCACGGTAACAAATTTTTAGCTGGCAAAATTGCCACTGCTCCAGCAAAAACAATTTGTTGTTGTCTTTCTATAGCAAACAACAACTGTACAAACAAATGCACACAAACATTTGTACATATATTTTACATATGTGTGTGTGTATGTATGTTGATGTATTTTCCATGTGCAATAAATCAATATTGAATTGTAATAAATTTTGGTTTGACTTTTGGATTTATTGCTTTGGAGCTGTAAAAAGTGCTAAAACTACTACTATTTATTTTTTGTAGTATTTTACCTATTTCACACTTGCGGATATTTTTTTTTTTTTGATTTTTGCAATATTTTTGTCTGTGTTGTTATGTACCTTGTCAATTTTCAAAGGTATGAAAAATTTTAATTGAAGTTTTTCAATTTGTACCTTACGGTCTTTAGAAGTATACTCGTATTTTCTCAATCACTCGAATATGATTTATTGAGTAGTATACTCTGATGATTATTTTAAGGAATTGTTTTTTATTATTTTTTTTTGAAGCTGAAATTCCATTTATAATTCTTTCTTTTGCAAAGCTGTATGAAAAGTACAATGTAGGGTTTTAATTTCAATGTTTACACTCAGTTTAAAACTTAAATAGTCTTTTATTTAATACTGATATATTTTGTGTAAATTTGATTGCATTATAGTGAAATGATTAATTACCTTTTTTTGTTTTTTTGACATTGAAACTAAAACACACGTTAGTAGCAGCAATTAAAATTAATTGCCATTTTTGGACAAACAAATCAGAAGATGAGAGGTGAAAAGTATAGGTACATATTTGATTTTGACATTTTTTGTACACTTTATTTAAATAAACAAAATTATAGCAAATTTATGACAAACATTTGCTTTTAGCAAACATTTATTAAGCATATGAGGTTAGACAGTAGACAGCGGCAAAAACATTAAAAGCAAATGTTCAGAGTTATAATACTAATTTATTAAATGAAAAGTTGTTGTTTTTTTTTGTCCAAGCTTCAGTTACTTATTTAAAAATATTACATTTATCTAGGACATTTATTATGACAAATAAAGCTTATACATATTTTAATTTGGTTTTTTTCGTGAGTACTGATACGAAAGCTAGATAATCGGCTAAGAAGTATGGAAGCTGAGAAACTTGGATTATTTACTAGTAATCAGTTATTTTAAAGAAAATTCTCCTACCACACGGAACAAAAAAAAAAAAAAAAAATTTGTTTGTACTACTTTATTTCTAGTAAATTTTGCTAGAATTTCGAGTCAAAATAGTTTTAAGCATACTGTTTAAGTAAATTCAGAATTTTTGAATAACAGCATTGACATTTTTTTGAAAAAATTTAAGTAATATTTACCTTATTGTAAAGCTAAAAAAAAACTGACTGAACTTGAACTCGAACAGGGCTCCGTCCGTGTGACAGATGGAAACATATTATTTTTACTTACAATTACAAACTTGTTAGATTTCTACACTACTGACCTATGTATACTAGAATCGCTCAGCGGTCAAAATTCGTCCACAAATGTATTAAATAATTTTGGTACTTTTTGGACATTTTTAGTACTTTTTTTTTGCTATTTGGTACAAAATAGGAGAGCTCATTTCACATTCCTTTTATAATTCAAGCGAACTATAAACAAAACAAAAAACATGAAGCCAGTGCTATGCTTTTTGTCTTTCTCTTTGTGATTTATTCTTTGTTCAGCTCTGTAACACAGTAAAAAAAGATGGACAAATTTTTGTATAAAGTAAAAATGATTCTAAATTTTTCTGGCTGAAAGAATAATTAGCCCAGGAAAATAAGACGAAAAAATAGCTGATGTGCGCAATAATTCCAAGTGAATTTTTTTCACCGGAATTGTCTTTATTAAAGCATGATGAATAATGTGTAAAAAGTCCACTGAAGTCCATTGTGCGCCTAAAAAGTTATTCAGGCTCAAAGGTCGCTAAAATCAGTTTTTTGCAAATATCTCGCTAATGCAAACATTTACAGAAAAATATTTCTCCACAATTTTATAACACAGGAAATTTCCTAAGTAAAGATGTAAAAAATGTTTTTGTGCAGCTTATAGTTTAGGAGATAACTCAATTTGAAAAGTTGTGCACAGTTTTTATATGTAAATGCTACGTCACGGCGTGCTTGAACCAAGTTTAAATAAAAGTTTCTTGCATATGAGTTTTTTGACTGAATTATGTTACGTAATAACTTCACGAATCAAATGATCCTAAAATTAAAAAAATCGAATGGGCCCTTTTTGAAATAAGGAGCCTTAAGCAATAACTATAAAAAGTTAATACAACACAAAATTAAAAATATTTGTAACATTTTGCAAACTATTTTTTCTAAACTAATTTGAGGTCGCTGAACACGAAAAACGCATTTATTTTTTTTCCCTTGGGGTCGTTCCCAAGTTATTCGATAATTTATAATTTCGAGGTTATAGCTTCATATACATCAATATATTTCTATTACGCCAAGTCCGATCAATTTTATTTTTCCACGCTTACAAAGAGTGATAAACGGCGCTTCTAACAAGTATACCAATAATTATGCTCCAAACAAAATTGACTGAGTTAAAGCAGGAAAAAGCTTGATATTTCAAAAATTTTTTAAATTTTTCACATCAACTTCAAATGAAACACTTTGTTTTTGGCACATATTTTTTTTTTAAATAATTATTTTTAGAAATGTTATTTAATGGCGCATATAATTGCAAAAATTTTAAGCCTATGTTGAGCAAAATCGAATGAAATTTCCAAAAGACCCCAAGGGAAAAAAAATAAATGCGTTTTTCGTGTTCAGCGACCTCAAATTAGTTTAGAAAAAATAGTTTGCAAAATGTTACAAATATTTTTAATTTTGTGTTGTATTAACTTTTTATAGTTATTGCTTAAGGCTCCTTATTTCAAAAAGGGCCCATTCGATTTTTTTAATTTTAGGATCATTTGATTCGTGAAGTTATTACGTAACATAATTCAGTCAAAAAACTCATATGCAAGAAACTTTTATTTAAACTTGGTTCAAGCACGCCGCACAGTGGGGCAAGGAGCTCTCATATGTGGCATCAAATAAACGGAGCTAGGCACTGCAACCAAATTACATATACATACTAAGGATGGATCACTTAAGCTTTCAACAAAATTTGGTCGAATTTGAACAAGAGGGCGTAGCACCTCCCATAGAAGCCAAATCTTAAAAACTCTATACTGATGGTACTATCTGAGATAATCATACCAAATTTCGCACACTTGCTACCAATAATGTAGGTAAACTCTGATAGGAAAATTTGCGAATTCGAATAAGAGGGCGTGGTACCACCCATACAAACAAAGTCTTACAAACTATACTGAGGGTACTATCTGAGATAATCAAACCAAATTTCGTACACTTTCTACCAATAGTATAGGTAAACTCTGGTAGGAAAATTATTGAATTCGGACAAGAGGGCGTGGTACCTCCTATACAAGCAAAATCTTAAAAACTCTATATTGAGAGTGCTTTCTGAGATAATCGAAGCAAATTTGGTACAATTGCTACGAATAGTAAAAGTCAGCTCTGATAGGAAATTAAGAGACACGCTTTCAGGTATTTTGACCAATATTGGGACTTGAAATGAGATCATTTCTTACTTAAGTGCTCGTGATGACCACCTGTCCTCTTTTCCATTTGTTTTAACAAAAAACCGAATTGCTGTTCAAAATTATCCTGTCCAGAACTATACATAATGTTTATAAGTTCTTGTCTCGTGACAAATAATAAGTTAGAGGCCATTTGTAAAACAAAATTAGAAATTTTGAATAATGTCGGCAATGCAAGAAAAAATATTTTATTTTAAGTTACGTTCTAAAAATCGATGTAAATTTTAAAGTAGCAAAAAGTAGCAAAATTTTCTTGTCGCTTCTAGAAGGCAATACTTAACGGAATATTTTTGAATCATTACTAATGCTTGGAAAGGCTTGGACCCCAATTAAATTATCTATTATATATTTAATTTCGTAAAATTTTTCTTCTCCATTTTATTTAACTTGCCTACCTAAATGTGTAAACATTTTTAAGGAAAAAAACATGTTTATATACGGTTACATACCTGAAGATGAAAGCTCCATGGTCAAATAATATTAAATGTTAATAAACTTTAGCAAAAAACTGCTTTGATTGATATGGAAATAACTTATAAAAATTATTTCAGTCTACAAAGTTAAAGTTTGGCGTGCTGTAGTGATGAAATGGGTTTGTTACAAGTCATTTGAAAAATGGCAAATAGTACGTTGGTTAATATTGTACTTAACCAATATAAAAGGATATTCTGAAATAACATTTAATTTTTTGAATTATCGCCAGGTATTGAGAGAATCTGCCCCACTGTGCGCCGTGACGTATGAGTTCATATTAAAATATTTTACTTTTAAAATTGCGAATACTCTTTAACGAGGAGTCGTACAAAAAAAATTAAAAAACCGTTCAAAAGATAATTGGATTCTGTAAAGACTCGTTAAAGAGTATTCGCAGTATACGTAGCATTTACATATCCATGGAGCCATTTTTTCTTCATATATCTGTATACTTAACTCAAAGCATCAATATATGTAGATGTCTAGTTGTAGTTTTAACCCGACGATATAAAAACTGTGCACAACTTTTTTAATTGAGTTAACTCCTAAACTATGTATATGCTACACAAAAACATTTTTTACATTTTTACATAGGAAATTTCCTGTGTTAGAAAATTGTGGAGAAAAATTTTTCTGTATATGTTTGCGTTAGCGAGATATTTGCAAAAAACTGATTTTAGCGACCTTTGAGCCTGAATAACTTTTTATGCGCACAATCGACTTCAATGGACTTTTTACACATTATTCATTATGCTTTATTAAAGACAATTCCGGTGAAAAAATTCACTTGGAATTTTTTCGCAGAAATATTCTTATTTTCCTGGGCTAAATTTACTTTACATAAAGGAATTATTATTATTTCACTATATTTTATTTGAGGAGTAATCGAACAAAAAGTAACATTTCCATGTTTCCTTTTTTTTCAGAAATCAATAAAATGTGATTAAGAAAGGTAGCATATTTTTTTTTAAAAATATGTTTATGCATAAATATACACTAAAAAAACTGCCTTACAATCGCGTTTTTACACATTTAAAAACTTTCATATTAATGGAGATAGCTGAGTTTAAAATTTGGAAATGTTACCTTTTGTCAGGAAATGTTGGAAATTTTACTTTTTGATAATCATTAAAATGAAATGATGCCTTGTGGGAGCAATAAAAGCAACTGAAAATGTTCGACGAAGACTACAAAAAAATTGTAAGTGGAGTGGAAATGTTACTTTTTGTTCGGAAATCGACGAAAAACGCGGTTTTCTTGGGAACTGTTATTCTTTGAACCGCCAAATTCAACTGGAATGTGTAGTTCATAGGTCAACATACGATTCTTCAAAAAAAAGCAGAAAGACAAAAACTGGAAATGTTACCTTTTGTTCAACTACTCCTCATTTGTAAATATTACTTTACTTTATTTATGTTTGAAATTCAGAGTTAATTACTTGTAAATTTTTACTACTCGAGTGGAGTAAAAATTATGACACTCATTTTATTCCATACAACAAGCAAGAAATTCTTTATGTGATTCTTTACGGCTTTTCGAGTCAACTCAAGCCAGTACAAACTTAGAATGCTTGTCAAGCTGGATATAGAACGGATACACCAATACACCATCTATTCAGACTGTTTCAAAGTGGTTTTACAGATTCCGGACTAGACATTTTTCTTTGGAGTTAATTGCTATGATCTGCTGTACACAAAAAGATCTACTCGATAAGATCCACTAAGTTTAAATGAGATCCAAAATGAAGCTCGATTTCGTTTTGGATGATAAAATAAAATCGTTCCAGGTGATGAATTTTGGTTTTATAAAAAACAAACCGGGAAACAAACAATAGTCCATGGTATCCAGCCCGGAAGGAGCGAATCCTCTACTTCACCAGAGCAAAAATTATATCTGCTATGCCCCTAAATACTGAACATATCTTCGGGGTAAAACTACAACTAGACATCTAAATTTCTCATGTTTTGAGAAAAAAGCCTTTTAAGCTTTTTGAATTTCGTTTTTTGTATGGGATTTTGTAGTTTTCTACTTTTTATTCTTTATGTAAAATTGGATGAGGACTAGATCCGTTTTTTCTTCATGTTTTTGTATACTTAACTCAAAATGTCAGTACATGTAGAAGTCAAGTTGTAGTTTTAACACGACGATATATTAATATATTATATTAATCTTAAAACTGTTTACCAAAAGTTTACGAAAATTTGTCGGAAAGCCAAAAATATGAGCTGCGTTGCTACTTCATGCATCATAACATACGAGGAGTAATTTTTAAGTCAGCGGAATGGGAGGCTACAGAGTGAAAATAAAAGTATAAATTTAGCTTCCCTGTTCAATATATTCTTCTGCATTTTCTGATCTTTCACTTAAAAAAACATAGAAACCGAATTCTTCACATATGTCTACCCACGAAGTTCTTTTTTTAAGTTAAGGAATAGGTTTAAATAACTGGAAGCCTGGTCAAGACTGTAAGGTGCATGAGCAAATATTTTGTAGCCAACTTTCTGCCGCGCTGTGTTGGCCAGCTCTTGTGAACAATTGCGTTCTCATGCTAAGGAAGAATGTCTATGCTCAGTTTTCAACAATTAATTTCTGGAATAGTAACGTCAAGCAAAACATTTTGCCATTGATTCAAAAAAGCCGATTCCAAAATCTTAAATTAAGATTTTTGTGTTATAATAAAATTGGAGAACTTGAGGAAATTCGTTTCTAGATTTATTTTTGATCTACGGATATACTGGCCAAAAGGAGCGAATACATCCGCATGAAAATACATATTATCAAAATAAATACATACATATCGCTCACCCGCTACAAAAGTGTATTGATTCAAAATTCGTTAAAAAAGCAAAAGCAAATAGCTTGTGCTTGTGTCGAAAGAAGTTATTTGCTTTTTTTACGAATATTGAGTAGTGCCTTCTTAGTAGAATGTGTGCGATATGTAATAAGTTTTAAATATTATTATTTTTTATGAGAAAAATGATATTAATCGTTGATTAATTCAAAATAAAAAAAAAATATTTAAATAAAAACATTAAAGTTTCATGCGACAAAAATTGTGCGCATTAAAAATTATGATTCCCTGAAAAGAAGCGTGTCCCATTTTTAAAAAATCACTATCATTTCTACTTCATCTCAAGCATAACATTATGAATCATCAAAACCTTTACCGCAACTGATCAATTTAAATCCAGCTTTTTTGGTTACGCTCGCTCACTCACTCGATCGTTTGCTTACCAGCTCATCCCAGCATAAAAAGGTGTGTAAGGTAGAGGTACACGCTTACAGCTGTTTAATGTTATTTATTTTTATTTCCATATCTTAAATCAGTGGCACAAGAAAGAAAAAACAAAAACAACAAAAAAAGGTACAAAGTTTTAAAGATCCTCACTTTGTTGTTTTCAAAGTGTTCCTCCTACCACCAGCAAAACATCCAGCTTCTACCATTAAAAGGTCAATCACTTCAGTTGAAAATTGAGTGCGCGCAAAAGATCAAAAACCCAAAATTTATGCGAATTCGTTTCGATAAATTGTTTACAAAAACCCACAAGAAACCAAAAAAAAAAAAAAAAAAAAAAACCAAAAACACCAACGAAATTTTGGTAAAATTCTTAATGTTGTTGTTATTGTAGTTTCTGATTGCATCTTGATTTTGGGAGCACTAAAATTACGCAATATAAAGAAGGTAACATGCGTCAAAGAAAGCGGTCTGTTGTAGCTTTACGCAACAAAAGAAAAGGAGTAACAACATTTTGAAATGATGCTGTAATGCAGCCTCCAACATATGTACATCATATATAGGGCTATATACCAAGGAAAGGTGAAAAAAACTTGCTGCATATCCTGTTGGCGGTCCACAAGATTTATTGCTTGTTCGCTTAAAATTAAGGTAAAAAAAACAAAGAAATGGCCAAAACAATGTTTGAGCCTTTATTTTGGAGGTTTGCCAAGTGAAAAAAACCAAATTTCCAGTTTAAATTCCCAGACCTTCAGGTTTTTTTCTCTTAAAATTCATGCAATGGTTTTTTGCCTGTCTCATTTATTTCGAGTAACTTGTTTTGTTGCTGCCAATTTTGACCACCTTTATGCTTAGCATTCTGTCTGTCTGTTTGGCTTAATGTCGCATGCATGAATTTGTTTCATTTATTAAATTTTGTCTACTCGCATGCTGTGCAGCACATACAATTAAAGTGGACATGGGATATGACACTTCTCCGGGAAGCATCGATATAAGCATGATATATTGAATTAAAGAAGAAATGGAATTGGCTTAGTGAATTGTTTTTTAGCGTAAGCTTACTTCCATCGAGATAAATGAAAATTAAAGATCGCTATGAGAAGTGTTTACTCAAGACATCTTTGAAAAAATTATCATACTCATAGAGCTTCTATTGCAAACTACTCATAAAACATACAGTATCCTTAAACATCAATTTACGATATCACTTAAGCATTAGCCTTATTCAGAAACAGTAGGTACTTAGTTAAGAATTTGAGTGTTAGGTTCTTATATACTTAACCTTCATTTACTATAGAGCCAAATCGACCGAAATTGCATCTGGGATTCATAGAATACACTCGATACGAGATCTTAAAGCGTCGAGTCTAACATAACGGAAAGCTTTTAGATATTTAAGGAATGTAAAACCCACTAGTGTTCGAACAACAATTACCTTGGTGAATTTTGAAAATTTGTGTGATACAAGATCATCATCAACATCCTATCCAAGCACAAAATAGACGGTGAAAATGCAAATGCGTAGAAAAGCCTTACATCAAGCTCTGAAACTAAACCCATAAGATAGAAAAAACAACTCCAACAATCATTGGAATAAGAAATACTTTTGAATCGGGAAAATTTTGGGGAGAATCAAGGGTTATTTACTGTGCACGATAGAAAGTTCTACAGTTGCGCTATATTCCGAGAGCAGGTATAGAATACTAGATGAACATTGTTAGCAAGAAACTGAAACACCAGTCAGCTTTTCATCCAAATAATTTCCCTAGCGATCAATCAAACACATACATTTCGTTTGATTATGAACTCAGTAGTTACATAAATTACTTGCAGCTAAGTCAATACTGTTGAAAAAATTGACTCAAAGTACTCAGAGAGAAATTTGAGCTGAGAACAATCCCAAACCAAATAATTGTGGGTGCAATTCTCAGCTTAGCTTTAATATATTCGGATAATTATTTGCGATTTTGGAAATTACGGCCAAAATTAATTTATAAGCTTTATTTGATTTTTTTTTTCCTAAAATTAAATGTCGTTAACGCCCAAAAATAAAAACGAAATAATGACCAAATTATTTTCATAAAAATTTGAGCCATAATTTTTTTGGAAATAACGCCTAAAATTAATTTATATGAAAATAATTTGAGAGTTATCTCGTTTTTTGTTTTTGGGCGTTATTTCGTTTTAATAAAAAAACTTTTTTTTTTTTAACGAAATAACGCCTAAAAAATGTAAAAAAGCCCAAATTTTGGTCGTTATTTCCAAAACAATTATATCCTAAATTAGTATGAAAATAATTTTGGCGTTATTTCGTTTATGTCTTTGGGCGTTATTTCATATTATTTTGGGTGATATTTCGTTCTATAGGAGTTATTTCCTTACTCCATAATATGCTTGATATCAAGCCCAAATGAGCTTAAAGCCCTCTTTTTTCTTATACATCAAAAAATTAATATGCCTGCCCATTTTTTTCCAGGGCAAAAATGTCATTTCATTGTCAAAAATCAATGTACGAAAATGTCCATAGAGACAATTCAGCACATCGTAACATCCCATTACGGTAGTGTTGCAAATAAAAAACTTTCGAAATCCTCAAAAATCGAGAAAAAATCCTAAATTTCAAGTGAAATTCCTCATATCTGATAAAATATGAGATATGTCCAATTTTAAAGATTTTCAAAAGACGGAACTTAAGCTTTAATTTGATCGGAAAAGTCATAAAATCTGTCATATCATAATCAACATATGGTTTATTGTTCAACAAACAAAAACGTTTGGAAAACAACATTTAAACGCTTATTGCAGCAAACATTTCGTTTGGAAATTAACTTGCAAAACGTTTGGAAATTCTTGAATTCAAATTGTTTAATAATCGAAATTGGACCGTGAAAATCATTTGGAAAAAGCTTACTACAATGTTTTTATACAATATTTTCCAAATGTTTTAAAATTATTTTTAAAATATTTTAATAAACGTTTTGTTAGTGTTTTCTAGGTCTATGAAACAACATTTTCCAATCTTTAATTAAATATTAAAAAGAATTATGTTTATTGAGAATTGAACATATGACCTCCAAATTACAAGTCGACAATCTTATCAATTGATCTACGTGCCAATTACAATTCAATTGCCTTGTGTTTTACTTAGCTCGATAAGTCAATGAAAAAATAAAATACAACTTTTTTCGAATGTTTGGAAAACGATTGCGAAAACATTTGAAAATAAACATTTTCTACTTGTTAATTTTAACCTTGCAAATCAATTGTAAAAATTCTAACAAATTAACATTTTCCAAACATTTCAAAATTGGTTATGAAAACATTTGGAAATTAACTTTTTTCAAGCATTAAATGGTTAAGGTTATAAAATTGTACGTTGTGAATATTTACATTTCACGAATGCTGTAAGGAAAAATACAGTGTAAGTTATAATCATATTTATAACTGTCTTTAAATTAGGAAATTTTGGTTATACTGCAATGTGTTTTTCTTCAAAAATCTTATTTTAACTGCGCTCTGGAAGAAATGCGTGCTCTCTCCATTTAAGTATTGCAGGTTGATATCAATAAATTTAAACCGCTTTTTAAACAAACTTTTTAAAATCCAATGTATTTTAAAATCAATCTTAGTCGATAGATAATTCATTGTGTGTAACAGATACTCAGTAGTTTATGACGGACCTTCAAAAATGCAAGTTTGTTTTAAGAGGTTCATAACTGTTCTTAAGTTTCAATAGAAAGCCATCGCATCAAAACGGATAAAAGAATTTAGTGGAATCCTACAGAAAAATATTGCCGAAAATCCTTAAATCTTTCCTAACGCATATTTATTATAGTAAAAAAAGGAAGCTGCAAATAAATGCATAACATCAAATATTAAAACAAATCCTCAAAAATTCCTCAAGAATTCTTCAAGCGGATTCTGAATTCTTCCAATTCTGAGGAATTCTCCACATTTTGGCAACATTGCATCACGCAATTTAACTGTCGAGCAGAAATAATTTATGCACCAGTTAACATAAGCATATTGAGAATCATAGACACAATAAATAAAATTTTACTGCAAAAAAGGGCTTAAATTTAACACAAATGGGTATATTTATATTTTTGATAACATGTAAAAAAGCTTTGAAATTTTATAAAATTTTTGGCGAACCTGCTTTTACTCCTTAGCTTTTTGAAATGATGAGCAAAAATATAATACAAACTTTATTTTTTGAAAGCGTTATGGTCAACGAATAATTCAGTTTTTGAAATAAACTTTTTAAGTCAGACTTTAAACTTTTACGTCCATAGGTAAAATTTATAAAAGTTTTTAAGTTTTTTTTTTTGACTTTTATCATAAATTTTCTAACATTTCAAACTTTTATTTGTCTGATTTTCGAATTAAAATTATTAAAGTTTTAAAGTCTTGTTTAAATAAAAAAAATTTCCAATGTTATTTTCTTAAGCTTCTTAAGTTTGTTATGATTTTATCGAATTCGAAATATCGATATTTTTACACGCACATTCGTAGTAAATAACATTGCTACAGACATTATGCTCAACATGCTGAAATGGGTTCATGTTGCTCGGCATGTGTCGCCGCCGTTATATTAAAATGTTGCCAAAGTAACTACTGCCATTGCCGACAACTTGTAACTGAAAGTGAAAGTCCTTTCAAGCGGCTTAATTTTTTGACTTAAAAAAAAAAAAATCCGCAGTTACAGAAACATGTACGAGTATCTGTAAAATTTAGCAAGCGCAACAAAATTCATTTAACACAGCGAAGTGCTTTTTTTACAAACGGTTTTTTTTTTAATTTAAGTCACAAAATCATGAAAATTTTACGCTTTTCTAGTGATTTATTTAATACTCTCATATATTTGATTCTTTTTCTTCATGTATTAAATTCAGAAAATCACACTTAGGGCCGTTTTCACAATGTCCAGTTAAAATTTAACTTTTAGATAAATAAAAATTTTGTATGAAATTTTATGTTAAAGTGGCAGTTAAAGTTCCAGTTAATGCGTAACTGAACATTGTGAAAATGGCCCTTAATAAAACTGTGTAAAATTTCACACAGTACCTACTATTTAAAAGAATTTACTCAGAAATGTGTCAAATTCTCTCAGAAATTTATAAATGCCAAGAAAGTTCCACTCAGCAATGTGTAAAATTCTCTCACCATTCACACATTTTGGAGAGAATTTGATACATTGCTGCGTGAAATTTTAGCTAAGTACTGTGTGGCTCCTATTTTTACACAGTTTTATTTAGAGTGATATTTTTCATCAAATTTTAATTTGGTTTGAGAGCCAACTTACACTTTAAAGTTTTAATTTTGTTAAAAAGAAAAGCATTTATTTTGAAATTAACACCAAATACATATGTATATGCCACCATAACCATGTTAACCACTTGATTTTCAATACCGTCAATCATTTACCGCAACTTAATTCCGAACAATTTGTGTTAATTAGATTTGACAAAAAGAAACTGCAATGTAGGATTTCTATATTCAAGCACCACATCATCATCATCATCATCATGAGCAACATTCGAAGTATTACCAATGGATCTTCATCATGCGGCAAGACCTCACAAGCATTAGTTCCACTTTCTAAACTCCAAATAAAAGTAGTATTAGTGACACTTACGCACACTACTAAGCTAAGAGAGTGATGACAGCGTCAACAAAGACGTTAACATGGATATGGACGATGACAACTGCATTTGGATCAACCTTAAAAAGGTGTGCATTAGGTTGGAAAATTGTTTTCTTTTTTAACGTTGCGTCGAATGACAACTACGCAGAATTGAAGGCAAATAAAGTGACAAACACACGTGCGCTCATGAGTAGATACACTGAGTTGGGTTGCATTACTAACATGGTTAATGAAATTAAAGGAAAAAAAAAGAAAAGAAAAATAACTCAGATTGTAACTGATATTGCAATTAAGTATCACTGAAAATTAACAATAAAAATGCGGTTTCTATCACAATCATTTTAAAGAAACAAAATCTTGGAAAATTGCATTTGACAGTGAAATAGTAGGTGAGTGTGTGAGGGCCATAATGCAGTGAAGAAACTAAAAGCTGTGGTATAGCTAAAGAGGAGAGAAAGGGGCCACTGTCCCGTGGTGGAAAGTGAGCTTTTAGTGGACTTTAATTGGACGGCGACATAATTTTTTGAAATCTATATAGAGAACAATTTTTTTGCGTTTTTTTTGCGAATTATGATTTCCATCATTTTGTAAATTCAAGAAAGACGTTTTCGGGAAACCTTATCATTAAGCAAACCCTCAAATCTGCATTATTTGGGGCATGCACAGCTATACTTTGTTTAATACCAAGGTTTTATACTGACGGTGTTTATAAAAAACATGTCCATAGTAGAAAAATAAAGAGTATCGAAGGCACTTGATATTTACCGTGTACAGTGAAAAAGATCTTCGAAGGTACTAACAGATTGAAGAAACAATGAAAAAGCGATCACACAATCGTAAGGTTTCTTGCATATAAAATGAGTTCCTTTTTATACCAGGGTAAATTCACAAAAAGGCAAGCTTTGGACAAATTAATTTGGATAAGAGGCCGTACACCTCCAATACAAAAAAGAAACTTGTATACTTTTTGCAGGTTACCGGACATAATCCCAACGGACATAATCACCATTTCGTAAATGGGGATTATGTCCGAAAATTTTTCGGTCATAATCCCCATTTTGGTCATGGGGGTTATGTCCACACATTTTTCGGACATAATCCCAATGGGGGTTATGTCCGAAAAATTTAATTAAGATTGAACAAAATTTTTGCAATAATCCATTTAAAAAATTTATATAGTGTTGGATGTTATAGACTGATCCGCGGCCGAAGGCCGCCGCGAAGCCGATGTTGGCTCTTTGGGAGTTTTAAACCCTGAGCTGCGGCCGCAGGTCGCTCACTTACCCCTACTCTTATGAAAAATTACTGTGGCTAGCAAACTAGGTGTTGGATATAGTATAGACTGATTCGCGACCGAAGGCCGCCGCGGAAACCTATTGGAATTTTTGGGAGATGTAAATCCTAAGCTGCTTCTGTTGTCAATAAAAAAATATCGTTATGGGGACTATGTCCATTTTTTCCTGGGGATTATGTCCGAAACACTTGCGGACATAATCCCCGAAACACTTGCGGACATAATCCCCATTTTAGAAGTGGGGACTATGTCCGAATTACTGGCGGACATAATCCCCATTTCGTGAATGGGGATTATGTCCGTGGGGACTATGTCACGGCACCCTTTTTGCAATGGATTGGGTAAAAGCAACAGTGCTTTATGACAGATCTGAACAAGAGAGCGTTGAATATTCGGGATCACTTTTTAAGTCATATCTCAACTCACAAGCATTTGATTTGGTCGTTCGACAGATTTAACTAAAGGCTATCAAATTTTGAATAGTCGCCTGCTACATTGTTTTTCACGCGGATTAGTGGTTTAAGTGAAATGAGTCAAAATATATGAGAAAAATCGATTTTTTGGTCAAAATAAAAATCGAAAATTCACTCAATAAATACGCAAAAATAGAAAAAATTAATTTCAAATTTTTTCTTGCTTGGAACACACAATCTAATATTTGAAAAAATATTAAGGTATATATAACGAAAATCTGTATTTGTCGCTTGCATAGGTCTACAAATTTGAAAAAGCTTATTGTAATTCGAGCGATTTATTTTTATTTGGATTAGCTGGAACATGGTTAATAAGAAAAAAAAGTTTTTCGCTCGTGCAGTGTTGCCGTATTCGAAAAAAACCATTTTTCAAGGTGTATCCAGACTTCAACCGATTTTTCGCATGAAGAATTGGTTAGAAAGGCAAAATAATTTTCCTAGATTTTTTTTTGTGTCAAACAGTTCTATAAAAAAAGGAGATAGTGAGAAATGATTTCACTATGATTGTTGATATTGAAAAGTTTGTATATAATTTTTCTTGGCTTAAAATCAAAAAATTAACATAATTTTGACTTTGTGCACATCTACACACAAATACCTTTCTAATGGTGTATAATTTAATGTCATACTCCATTTTTAATATAGCAAAAACAGATGGACAAGTTTTTGTATTGCGTATAAATATATAGATTCCTAGTTAACTATACATTTCCTGGCCTTATGTAAACATATATACCTTCTTAAGAGTATGCTGAAAGAGTTATTTAGATTTTTTATTGCTTATGGTGTTAGTATTTTTTGCCAGTCAGACCAAGATAACTTATTTTTAATAAAATCTGAAATGTACTTGCTATTTGGAAGTTATTGAATTCAGTCGTACTATAATATGCACTATGGATAAATCTTTATTCCCTTGCGGCCAAGGCATGATATTCCAAGCAACTTTAAGATATAATTTATTTGTCTTCAAATGAAATTCATCAAATTATCGCTGATTAAACGAAGCACTTCACAACAAATTAGAATAAAAGAAATTTCACTTTTATGATCACCACACTTTCAGAAGAGATCATCGGTTTCTCAACGAATCTATTCATTAGTGTTGTAAAAAATAAAAATCAAATTAAAAACCTTCAGTAATAAAAATCCAATTTAAAGGCGTTAGAGCGCGCTCTATTTATGGCCAAGCCCCTGAAAACCCACACATACAATATGTATCAACAGCTCAAATTTCGAAAATCTGAGGAAAGAAATCAATTAAGATTTTTATTTTTTCCTTTATATTTTTTATTTTAATTTTTTATTATTTATTTTCTTAATTAATCATCCATCATCAGCAGCAATGACTTTGTTTTCATTTATATTGTAGTGATTTCTTTTATGACTCAATTTTTTTTCTTTCTTTTTATTGCATTTTATCAAATTTCTTCTATTGCTCCACATTTTCACTGAACATTACACTTTAACTCTATTATGGCCCCATATGCAACGCTAGGCTTATGCCCCTTCCTTACTCCTTTGCTCTCTCCCCATAAGATATTGAAAATAATACTTAGTGGGTATTTATTGATTTCATTTTTAATTTATTTTCATTGCGTTCTTTGTTTGTGTTTTAATTGTGTTTGTTTTTTTTCAATAACACTGATCACTGTCCAACACCATTATGCTTGGATCCATTATGGCCGGCTGTGGTCTGTCGGCGACGGCACCATTGGTGGTATTATTTATCCTAATGTTGTTGGTTGCACTTGCAGCCATATTGTTGTTGTTGTTTGTTTGTAATGCAACTCTTAACGCTTTTCTGAGATTTTGTTTGTACCCAGACGGACTTTAAGTTCAGTCAGCGTTTCAAATCCGCTTGTCATCACTTTCTTATGATCGAATTACAACAACTTTATTTTATTAATGAAGTTTTTTCTTTTTTTTATAATTTGATTTGAGTGTTGTTTTTGTTGTTTTTATGAGTGCATTTTTTTAGAAATCTTTCGCACTCTTTGTTTATGTCCGATTTGATTGGCACTTGAGACTCTTTTAGTTGTACTTGGTTGAGCTTTTGATGAGTTTTCATATCTTGAAGATTTTTTGATTTTATATTACAGTCAGAGTGTAAAGTTTTCATCTCTTAAAATTTTTTATTGAAACTGAGTACACTTGTGTTGTCAGTGCCGTTTAGTTTCATTATCCATACAAAGGGGTAATTTTTAAAAGCCCTCAGCTATTGGTGATGTTAATTATGAGAGCTTTTTGTTTTTTCATTTAACACTTAATAAATTTTGAATTTGTTTAATTTCAATTCTTGTATTCCACCACTCATTGAAGATCTAAAATTAAAAATCTTCTATTAAGTACATATCTATGAGTCGCTCACTGCACAATTCGATTAAATCCATTAAACCATTTATTCGTTTATTCATGCATTCATGTATTCATGTATTCATGTATTCATGTATTCATTTATTCATTTATTCATTTATTCATTTATTCATTTATTCATTTATTCATTTATTCATTTATTCATTTATTCATTTATTCATTTATTCATTTATTCATTTATTCATTTATTCATTTATTCATTTATTCATTTATTCATTTATTCATTTATTCATTTATTCATTTATTCATTTATTCATTTATTCATTTATTCATTTATTCATTTATTCATTTACTCATTTATTCATTTATTCATTTATTCATTTATTCATTTATTCATTTATTCATTTATTCATTTATTCATTTATTCATTTATTCATTTATTCATTTATTCATTTATTCATTTATTCATTTATTCATTTATTCATTTATTCATTTATTCATTTATTTATTTATTCATTTATTCATTTATTCATTTATTCATTTATTCATTTATTTATTTATTCATTTATTCATTTATTCATTTATTCATTTATTCATTTATTCATTTATTCATTTATTCATTTATTCATTTATTCATTTATTCATTTATTCATTTATTCATTTATTCATTTATTCATTTATTCATTTATTCATTTATTCATTTATTCATTTATTCATTTATTCATTTATTCATTTATTCATTTATTCATTTATTCATTTATTCATTTATTCATTTATTCATTTATTCATTTATTCATTTATTCATTTATTCATTTATTCATTTATTCATTTATTCATTTATTCATTTATTCATTTATTCATTTAGTCATTTATTCATTTATTCATTTATTCATTTATTCATTTATTCATTTATTCATTTATTCATTTATTCATTTATTCATTTATTCATTTATTCATTTATTCATTTATTCATTTATTCATTTATTCATTTATTCATTTATTCATTTATTCATTTATTCATTTATTCATTTATTCATTTATTCATTTATTCATTTATTCATTTATTCATTTATTCATTTATTCATTTATTCATTTATTCATTTATTCATTTATTCATTTATTCATTTATTCATTTATTCATTTATTCATTTATTCATTTATTCATTTATTCATTTATTCATTTATTCATTTATTCATTTATTCATTTATTCATTTATTCATTTATTCATTTATTCATTTATTGATTTATTCATTTATTCATTTATTCATTTATTCATTTATTCATTTATTCATTTATTCACTTATTCATTTATTATTTACAATACTTAATCATTTATTAAGTTATTTCACCGAAATATCTGGCATAGGTTACAAGATATCATATGTTAGTATAAGAATATATTATTTCAATCCACAAAAAGTGGGCGTGTCAATCTTTTAATTGCACTCACTTCTGTGTGTGGTATTTATATCCAACAAAGTTTCAACAAAATATCTTGTGTAGTTTGCGATACACAACGTGTTGAGTGTCTTATCGATCAATCGTTAGGAAGAAAGAGACTATCGTGTACGAGGCACGAGTATATACGTGGTACGAAGTAGAAACATCTATATTAAATTAAGAAGAAAGGGTGATTCTGTACTAAAAAAGAATGTACTTCTTTTCTTGACTTTAGTCTAAAATTTTCCCTTGTTTCCAATTTTACAAACGTAAATTCAACATTTCTATGTGGTAATATTTCAATAATCCATTTTTAATTTATTTCCTTTCAAAAGAGATAAACGAAAGTGAAGAGAAATGAAAACAAAACAAAATCATTTCACTTTCTCATATGAAAAATGTAACTTTTGTTTTCATTGACAGCAGAGCAACAATCACCGACTGCAGCTGCAAAACAACATCGCGCTGACCTGACCCCGACATAATGCAGTCGAATTAAATTACCTATGCACTACCGCCACCACCACCGCCACAATATGCAATTTCATACCCAATTGTAATTTCCATAAAATTTGAATAGAACTCGAACACGACAATAGCACGATCACTGCGTCTTTGTTGTGTCTCGCGTTGATGGCCCAGACAAAGCCAAGAGACTATAATTTATTTGAATACTTTACTCTATGTGTATCGTTGAAATGTTTTTGCCTTCTTTTTTTAGCAAAGCAAACCTCCAGACAAAAGTCGCTTCTATTTACTATGGTGGATAGGAAGCGGCAAACAGCAGGCGGCTTCCCTGTAGACAACGATCGTGCAATGTTGTATCTGGTAACGGCCACCTACTCTAATCGTGACATGATAGCGCGGCGGTAAAATACTTTCTCCTGTTGCAGCAGCAGAAGATTTGTTCGCACAGATGCAAGTTTGCAAGTGTGGTCGTCCCTCACTGTCTCGGAGGGGATATTAGTAAACAAAAAACGGGGGGCTACTATTGTGTAAGATCACTTTTGATCGGTAGACCGCGCGCCGCGACAACGAACTTTTTTTTTTTGCAACTTAACTTATTGTGATTTCATATGTTGAACGTGTGCATTTGTTCATTTTGCATTGTTAGGTCGTTAAAAGTCGTGAATATATTTCCTTTTTTTTGGCTGGTCTTGGTTGAAATCTCCACTCTCCTGTGTAAGCGGCGTTTGCAGTAGTTGGTATTTATTGTCATTACAAATGTAAAATAAGTTAAGCACTGACAGCCGGTCAGCCCAATAGATAGACAGACAGACAGACAAACAGCCTCATGTCTATGTAGTCTTTAAGTCAGTACAGACTTTCATAGCAATTGTATTAAAGTGATGATTAAAAACTTTATTATTTTTTCACTTTTAAAATACGGGCTTGATTGATGTATTACACAGCAACAGCAACAATATCAGTCTGGTGCAATGACAATGATTTGATTTCTTCTAATGACTTTTTAATGAAAAGATAATTAATTTTAATTCAAGAAAGAAAACACTGCATAGTTAACTTTTCAATTATTGCTGATCGAAGTATCCATATGGAGAAATATGATAAAAAGAGGGAATGAAGAAATTAAATTTTAAATGTCTGACTTGCTGTCTGGGCGCTTAATTAATACATCGAGTTGGAAATTAAGTTTGTTTGAACGGAAGTGCTGTAATTATAATCAAAACTTGACTATAACTCATTGGTCCGTCCTCGGGTCATATTGTCGTTAGGCTGCTTATTAAACATGTAAACAAAATCTTAAAGTAACAATTAGTATGTCAAAAGGAAAATACTTTCGTTTTTTTATGTTTATTTAATTAATACAAATATAAGTAGATGCGTATATTCTTATATGTAATTATGCAGTTGAAAAAGATGAAAATACCCTATAATTTTTATATCGTACAAACTACAACAACGGACTCAAAGAAATTGAATCGGGTATAGTAAAAATTATACACTGTCTCACAATAATCGCGCCATTTACATATAGTAATTATTTTCAAAAGATTTTTTGAGCATTGCGAAAAATGCCTAAAAATATTGAGGATATCAATAAATATCGAAAAGATGAAGTACTTATGTAAAAAATGGTTTCAAATAAAACCACATAGACAGGATGAATTTACGTATGTAAGGTTAGACTCTTTATCAAAATGGATGTTCTTTAAAAGATAACTACAACAAGAGAAAATTTCCGACAAAAGTCAAGAAAAGAAGTACTTTCGTTTTTAGCACTGAATTACCCTTCTTTCATCGTTAGCAAAAAAAAAATCCTTTGCATTTAATAAAGCGCTATCCATTTGACCACGTGACTCCTACTGCATGAGCTTACTTGAATACAAGTTTCTGACATTGAAAGTGCGAAACCACTTACCTCCTAAATTTACACGAATTCGGATTTTTACTTCGTATCACATACATATGTATATTCTCGTGCCTCTTACACGTTAGTATCTCTTACTTCGTAACATGTTTTGTCTCGCAAACTATACAAGCTACTTTGTTTAAATTTGGTCAGATATGAATACATAAATAAATGAAAAAATGAATATATGAATAAATGAATAAATGAATAAATTAATAAATGAATAAATGAATAAATGAATAAATGAATAAATGAATAAATGAATAAATGAATAAATGAATAAATGAATAAATGAATAAATGAATAAATGAATAAATGAATAAATGAATAAATGAATAAATGAATAAATGAATAAATGAATAAATGAATAAATGAATAAATGAATAAATGAATAAATGAATAAATGAATAAATGAATAAATGAATAAATGAATAAATGAATAAATGAATAAATGAATAAATGAATAAATGAATAAATGAATAAATGAATAAATGAATAAATGAATAAATGAATAAATGAATAAATGAATAAATGAATAAATGAATAAATGAATAAATGAATAAATGAATAAATGAATAAATGAATAAATGAATAAATGAATAAATGAATAAATGAATAAATGAATAAATGAATAAATGAATAAATGAATAAATGAATAAATGAATAAATGAATAAATGAATAAATGAATAAATGAATAAATGAATAAATGAATAAATGAATAAATGAATAAATGAATAAATGAATAAATGAATAAATGAATAAATGAATAAATGAATAAATGAATAAATGAATAAATGAATAAATGAATAAATGAATAAATGAATAAATGAATAAATGAATAAATGAATAAATGAATAAATGAATAAATGAATAAATGAATAAATGAATAAATGAATAAATGAATAAATGAATAAATGAATAAAGGAATAAATGAATAAATGAATAAATGAATAAATGAATAAATGAATAAATGAATAAATGAATAAATGAATAAATGAATAAAGTAATAAATGAATAAATGAAAAATTTAATAAATGTATAAATATATAAATGAATTAATGAAAAAGTGAATAAATTAATAAGCCACAGAGATTCTAAAAGTTTAAAGGATATCAATTAGCAAACTTAAAGCACTTTAGCAGTTCATTCGTAGTTTATACCCAGGAACTCAAGGCATTAAGGGCTGATTTAAAAATATTTAGCTAACCTTTAACTACATATGTAGAATATTAACTGTTAGTGTGACCTTTAATTTCATACAAAATTTTTATTTAACTAAAAATTCTAAAAACACAATAAGTAAGTTGTAACAAATGCAATATCTAACATGGCAATATTTTTTTGTCTCAATTTTATCTGGACATACTCTTATACTCATTTCGGATTATTTAGATATCAGACTGAATATTTGGATAATCAGACGTATCCAGACCATCTGACAACCCAACACTTTGCACGATTTCTATAATACATTAACTTGAACTTAAACATTTTGGAATTTCTGAAATGCACTCACCAAGCAAATCGATCGTCTTGAAATCTGTAACGTAGACTGTTACTTTGACAACACTTACAACAAAAAATCACAATGCAAAACAAATCACTATTAAATTATTAACGCTTGGTTTAGAAAAACATCCCAACCAAAACGAAGTGAACAACTACACTGCCATACCCTATCTTACCAAACCCTGTCTTGCCCTACCTAATAAAAAAAAAAAAACCAAATTATTTTCAGATTTTCAACAATTTTCCTAAGCATGCGTGAAAATCACTACGCGAGCAAAGTCAGAAAAAAATGAAGAAGCAACAGTTGCCGAGTATTACAAAATCATAGCGCATGTAACATGGAAGAGATGAAGATGAAGAAAAAACGTTAACAAGTTGATGATACTTTGTAGCTGGTGTTGTTGTTGTTGCTGTTGCTTCGTTATTATATTAAAATCACAATAAACTCAGTCGCTGGAAAAATCGTGATTTACCAATGCTATGGACGGACGGATAATAAAAAGCGAATAAGCGAGTCACAACAAACAGCCAAAGGTTGCCTTCAGGTTTTCAACAAGATGTTCAACTTCATCAAATGTGTGCCATCTAAATAATTTTGCCGCCTGCCTACTCGTACCAACCCTCATTACCTCCTCCAACTGGTACACCTCTTTCACAGTATATGACTCTTTATGCTCAATAACCCCCCGTCTCCAATCTTCCCCCTTCCACGCCACTGCTGTTTGTTTGCATTTGGAAAATGTTAAATCTTTGTTTTTCTTTCTAATTTTCAAGTTATAAGTTCGCTATTGTATTCAGCAGTTGGCGTGGTTTTTGGCAGAGTAACATCTAATGCTGTTGCTGGATCTGCTGCTGCACGTTAATACATTACATAATCATTTTAATGATGTTGCTGTCGATGTACTTTTTTTTTTTGGTTTTTGTGATGTTACTTTTGTTCCCACAATCAAATTTGCTTGCGTTACTGAGGTTTTTCTTTCATTTGATTTTTTTTTTTTTTGTCTCTCTGAGCTTAAAATTTTCCAAGTACTAAACATTACGGTTCATGGCTTTATGATTTTGTTAAGACTTCTTGAGTCTGTGTTGCTCATCGTCGCCGTAGTTATGCAATAAGTGAGTGTGAAGAATCAGCTTTCAATTAGATTCGCCCAATTTAGTTTTGTGACACTGTTGCCTGCTTTTTAGGGGAAAAATTATCTGTCGGCAAGCCCTGGTTGCTTATGCTGATGATCCTCTTTTGTTTGTGTGAAGTGAAATTTTTAAGTGACATTATATCACAAACTCTTAATAACAATGTATATATTACTTATAAAGTACTTATTGGAAGCTGAGGATCAATGCTCAAAAATTGTTCTCGTGGTGGTGATGTTTGAACCTAATCCTTTGCAGAAAGTTTAAAGCGCAAGAAAGGGCAAGAAAAACATTTGATGCTTTTTCTAAATGGACGAACATTTCTTTGAAGTGGTGCTAACATGATCCATTCTAAGATTCCTTCCGAAGCGTGAAATTAGCTGTTGTTCTCGCAATAAGACCATTAGACATTCAAAAACCGTGGATCTTCTTTAAGATTTTCAAGACATTAAAGAAGAAAAATGGTGCAGATCAGTTTATTATCACAGTTTAACATAACTCATGTGGAATCTGTCATACAATAGCTGCTGAAAAATAGTGATAAGCAAAATAAGTAATTTGGACTAGAAGTGGTATACATTATTTCACGCCACACCCTCTTGTCCGAGTTAGCTCAGTTTTAACTCAGAACGTGCGTTTATAGTCCTTAGTATTTAAGTGAAATTCAAATCTCAAAAAACTTTTTCAGTATAGCGTTTTAAAACTTTTGCTTATATGGGAGGTGGCACGACCTCTGGTCAGAATTCGCCCAGTTTTTTTTAGAGCTTGCGCTTACAATTCGCAGTATATATGTGTATTTTGGTTGCATTGTCGTTAAAAATAATACTAAAGTTATATTTTGAAAATATTTTTTGTATGGGCGGTAGGCGTGTCCTTTGACCGATTTTGCTCATTTTCAATCTCACGTGATAACTTTGATGAAGGCAGTGTACCAAATTTTATTGAATTATCTTGCTCAGTTTTCCCAAAAAATTTATTTTCACGCACACTCAACCACCCAGTCAGACAGACGGACATAGCTACATCGACTCAGTAGGTGACGGTGATCAAGAATATACATATATACTTTTCCATACCTGTCACGCTTCCTTCTCTACGATACAAACTGATGGACAAAGTGCATATACCCTTTGTGTAGGGTATAACTATGACCAAGACTCAATGTCCAATGAAAAATTTTCGCCAGCTACTATTTATGTATAATAGACTGATTCAAAAAAAAAAAAAAAAAAAAACATTCTCGGAAATTCTACGTACACGATTACACCCAAAAATCTGAAAGAGGTGTTACAAACAGTGAGCTGAGAACTTTTTGAATTTTTTTTGAAAGTGTACTCGCAAAATATTTGATAATTCTTGATTTTAAATTGTTTAATAATCGAAATTGGACACATTTTAGTAAGCTTGTGAAAATCATTTGGAAAAAGCTTATTATAAATGTTTTATATAATATTTTTCAAATGAGATATACCTAGACAACAATGAATACGACAGCAGTCAATTCATGATCATTCTACGGAACAATAAAATTCGAGATATACTAGGTACAATTTTCAAAAAAAGGAAAAAAAAAAATAATAACAATAAAAACAAAACCAATATACTTGCAATTAATAACAAACAATATGAGTATTAAACTTAAAATCCACTCAGCACTGCACAGCACCAGATACAAATGCAGGCCCTGTACTTCCCAACTCATTCCACAATAAAAAAAAAAAAAAAAAAATTGGTTCCGCTTTTGTGATTCTTTTGGAAGTGCATGGGGAGTGCAGAAAAGAAATTGATCAGTGTAAACAAAACAATAACAAAACATTAAAAAAACAAAAAAAAAAAAAGACTATTTTCACAAAAAAAAAAAAAAGTGCACACAAGGTGCATTCGAACGTAAAACATAAAATGCGCCCCTCAGTGGTAGTTTTAGGCACTATTGCTGTTGTTTGCTTTAAAGCCGTTAAAATCATGCTTCAGGTAAGTAAAGTTTTATGTTGGGTTTTTTTTTTGTTGTTGCTGGAGTAGTTGTTGTTTCTAAATCGTTAAATTAGATGTTTTTTGTTTGTTTTACTAAACTTTTTCATGTTTTACCATATTGGATTTCTCCTTTATTTGAAGGAAGAGATAAAACTCGCGTTAAATCACATGTACTACACACATATGTACATGCAAATGTGATAGAAGAAAGCATACTTAGTTATTGTACGCTCTAATTCGCCGATTGAATTTTGCTTAACTAGTTACCCCGTGAGTAAATTTGTAATGTTTTAATGCAAAAGAAATTTACTTACTTTGTGCCGCAAATGCTTGATAAAATTGCGATAAATAAGTGAGTATCGATAATCTATCGGGCACTTCGTATGTTGCCATATCCTCGGCATCGAGTAATGCAGGTATTCCCAAATATTTTTCAGCTGTGGTGAAAGCCAACTCATTGTTGTAATAGACATCGGATTTATTGAGTTTTTCGAATTCACTATGAAAAAAAAAAAAATATATATATATATAAAAACAATGGACTCATAAGAAATATGTCGTTGGAGTAAAATATAAAAAAAAGATTGAACTCAAATTTACAAAACAGAAGTAATCCCTAAAGGTGATATTGAGCTCATAAATCATTTAGTCGAATTCTCTCACTATGTGCAGTTCCAGGAATAGTCGAAATAAAATTTTACATTCAAAAGCAACCACTAGGCAACACGCTTATCCTATCGTGTTTTAAATAAAAAATTTTTGCACTCAAAATGTTTTTCCGGGAATATGTTTGTAATAACTTAAGGATGAAGCATATATAGCACTGAATGACACTTTTTTAATCCAGGGCCGTAGAAACCCATTTTTTAGTACTGCGTTCTATACCAATGTCAAAAAAAAGGATGACTGAAATGGACTCGAAAAATTATTATACAGAAAGTAGTCTGCCTGTTTGTTCATTTAAAAACCAAAGTCTGGATCCTACCTGTTATCGTTTACAAGATATTGCATTTTTACTTATTATTTTTGAACTTAAATGCATTAAAAAATTTATAATCAATAAATAGAAACAAAAAGAGTTAATTCCGATGTAGTTTTTGATGTTGAATCCGAATATGGTCTCAAAATTGCCCCATCAGTTCCAGATTTTGAGTTATTTTATCCTAAAATTTTGACATTAACGTTTTTTCATCATTTTTAAGGCTATAAACGAGACAAGGTAACTGTTAGGTATAAAACCTGATAGTTGAAAGTACTAATCTCCTCCTCTAAAATTTCCTGACCTAAAATAAGATAAACTAGCAAGGGTGTTACTTTTGGCTTGGCCATGCATTAAATACCCTACAGTGCAGTATTTTGAAAATATTTCTTGTACGGGAGGTGCCCCGCTCTCTTTATCTAATTCAACAAAGTTTTGCTCAGATCTTGAACTAACTTTTCCAAGTTTCTTTGCGAAATTTTGTTTCTTTACCTCAAATAACGCTGGCTCTACAGAAATACGTAAACTTTCTCTGAGCTTGCATTTACTGCCTTCAGTATTTGAATATAATTTGGTTGGATTATCTCAAAAAAGCTTTCAGGATAGCATTTTGAAACTTTTGCTTATTTAGTGGCTCTCTTGCCCAATATTTTTTGTATGGGAGGTGGGCGTGTCCGTAAACCGATTTCGCTAGTTTTCAATCCCACAAGATAACTTTTATGACGGAAGTAGTGTATCAAATTTCATCGAATTATCTTGGTTAGTTTTCCCGTGAAAAATATTTCAACGGATTGACAGACATATAGACAGAAATGGCAATATCGACTCAGGAGGTGACGCTGATCAAGAACATATACATATATACTTTTCCGTAGACCAATTACGCTCATTTTCAATCCCACAAGACAACTTTTATGACGGAAGTAGTGTATCAAATTTCATCGAATTATCTTGCTTAGTATTTCCGTGAAAAATATTTCAACGAATTGACGGACAAGTAGATGGAAATAGCTATATCGACTCAGGAAGTGACGCTGATCAAGAATATATATGCCTTTCTATACCTGCCACGACTCCTTTTAGTTACAAACGGAAGAACAAAGTGAATAAAGCCTGGGTTTAGGGTATACAAATGCAAGAAATCACCATTGCACAATAGGTCAAATGATCAGTTTTTCTGTGCGAAATTCAAATTTCGTAAGTGCCGTTAAACTATTTTTATTGCTAAAATCTGATTAGAAATACTTCAAAACAAAGGACTGTTCATTTTGTCTGTCCAAAATATTAAATACCGTCCGACAGAGCTCACTCAAAGTCACTTTTGAAAATTTGTCTGCGAGATCATTTTTGGTCGCAAAGTTTCAAGTGGTGGTTAATAGTGTTTGGTAAATAGTTAAAACAAATTTTAAAATATGGAATATTGAAATAGGTAAGCATTAATGGTTTTATTCAAAAAAGTTGTAAAATAACATTAGAAAAGTTGCGGCTAATTTAAAATTTTAGCTTTATGTAAGCTTTTAAAAAATCGGCTACGTTCGGTTAACTAAATTAAAACAGAAATGAATAAACCAATCTTTTGTGAGTTTATTTCAGTTTAGGTCCGTTCAGAATTTTTTGCAATTTGTGAGTAGGTAATACTATATTTTCTAGGTTACTTATTATATAGGTACAAATGAGGTAACTATTGTTTGTTTATCTGCCCTTAATGAGCTCGGAAACTATTCACCTGATTTTTATGAAATTTGCATAGCGTACTAGGATCGCTTAGAGGAAGTCGACTGGTTACAAAAATGGTCGGTGCCACGCCCCCCACATTACATAATTTGACGAACCTCTGAAACGGTTTGAACTAGTTTAATGAAATTTGGTACAGATGTGAAAGGCATTAGAACAATTAATATCCATTGGAAAAATGGGCGGAATCACGCCCTCTAAAAACTTAACTATACGCTTCTCCGAAACTATTCGACGAAAATGTATGAAATTTGGGTTGTATATAAAAGCCACCAGGACAATTAATATTCACTGGAAAAAATTGTAAGTCACCGTGCCCATTTTAGTTTTGTCCTCAAAAAGGTAAAGTTCATGAAAGGGTTAATTTTCTAAATTTTTTTTTGAAATTATTCTTACTCATCCTTTTGCTACAGTCATTGGTCCAAATAAAATAATACTTTCACTTTTATTAATTTCGCACAGAAAAACAAGTCATTTGATCTAATGTGCATTATTTGATTTAGATTAAAAGTTGTCAAAAATGATTATGATAGCTTACAAGTAAAAATATTACGGAAAAAAAAAACATATTATTGTCACTTATATTTCGGTTCATGGCACTGTCTTCTAACGAGATTGTTTGAAATCAAATTAAATCAAATATCCTCGTAGCTATAGATAAAAAATGACTTAAAGTTTATGGTTCTGACGAATTGCATTTAATATATGAAGAACTCCACGCCAAGTGTACCAAAAAAAATTTTTTTTTTCTCCCATTTCGCTCAAATTTGACAATATGGTAGATCCGGTGTGCAAGAACAACAATCCGGAAGGATTTGGTCCTAGTACCATTTGTTGTTAAAATACAGGGTGTTGAAGTTGGCGTTTTTAGTAATTTTCATGAAAAGGGTGTTTTTCAAAAACTTATAGCTTACACTAAAGTTTGTAAATTGATAGATCTAAGTTAATGGTTCATTTTGAAGTGTTCTTTTTACAAAAAAATTTTTCTTGGTGGAAAAAATGTTTTTTCACCAAAATTTTTTACACTTAAAAAAACATCTTACGTAAAAAGTGTATTGAGCAAAAAATGCTTAGAATCGTTTAAGAAATACGTGTGAATTTTTTTGGAATTTTTTAAAACTATTTTTTTTTGAATAATTTTTGAAAAATTTTTGCAAAAAATATTGAAAGGAAAAAAAATTTTTTTTTTTAGCTATTCAAAAAATTCCAAAAAAAATCACACGTATTGCTTGGACGATTTTAAGCATTTTTTGCTTAGTACACTTTTTACGTGAGATGTTTTCCTCTTGAGTAAGAAAAGATTTTTGCCTGCAACGGGCGTTCAAAAGCCAAAAACTCTTATTTAGCGTCCGAATCCCATCTTGAACCATACAACATTTTAAAGCTAATAAATAATGCTTTAATTTAAGGTACTTTTACAAAATCGAAGGGGGCTTTTTTTTAAAGAAATTCAAAAGTATTTTTAAGTGTAAAAAATTTTGGTGAAAAAACATTATTTTCACCAAGAAATATTTTGTTATAAAAAGAACACTTCAAAATGAATGGGACCATTAACTTAGATCTATCAATTTACAAACTTTAGTGTAAGCTATAAGTTTTTGAAAAACACCCTTTTCATGAAAATTACTAAAAACGCCAACTTCAACACCCTGTATTTTAACAACAAATGGTACTAGGACCAAATCCTCCCGGATTGTTATTCTTGCACACCGGATCTACCATATTGCCAAATTTGAGCGAAATGGGAGAAAAAACAATTTTTTTTTGGTACACTTGGCGTGGAGTGCTTCATATATATAAATAATTTCTCTTAGAAAATAAATCCACAAAAAAGTTTACCTTAAAAACTTTAATTACTGCAAAAATTCTACTGTTTGTTTAGATTTTATCTTTCAATTACGTAGAATTTCAAGGTACATTCCCCTTTGTCAAATTAATCACAATTAAAACATTTAAAACTTTAAATTTTTTATAGTAAAATTTTGCTTATTTAATTGCATCCAAGCCAGGCCTGACGAGAGGGGGGGGATTCCCCCCAGGCCCGGAGTTTTTTGGAGGGCCCGGACTCAAGCAGAAATTAATAAAATTTGTCGTAGTTTTTTCCAAGCTTGAAAAATAGATTTTAGAAGCCCGGCATGAACATAATACAAGCACTTGAGAAAAAGTCCGGGCCCGCACAGTTATTATTATTTTTTTTTTTCAAAAGATTATACATTGTCTGCTTTCTTGAGCTTTTTGGTAAAATCTAATAAGTTTTGTTTGTCGAAATTAACTTGTTTTATTTTCATTCTAAGTACTACACTTATATGTACATTATTTTCCATAATTTTTTTCAAGAATGTGCTCCTAAGCTTGCTTGTGATTTACGGGCCTCTAAGCTTAAGCCTTTTCTGGTTAGGTTAGAAAGGCCGAGACCGTCGCTGGAAAGTAGAGCCCCGCGGGCCAAGGAAAAAACCCGAGCCCGTGCCTCTTACACGCTTCATAGCTTAAAAGCTGGAAGGTACCGAATCCTGCCTTTTTTAAAATATTAAATTTAATTTTTAAATTGCAGTATTTAAGATAATAAAATATTAAAAAAGTTATCGTTAGTTCTTTTTTATTCCATCTAAAACTTAAAAAGGCCTTTTTCCAAATACAGATGTAAAATTGGCGTTATGAGGCCAAAACGATGAGGTTTCAAAAAAATTTCGAAAATTAAAAATTTGTTTAGTACATTTTTCAAGCCTTGATCGCAGACCGGCTCAGACCTTATTTTTTGACCTTTTATTTTATGGATATGACCGGGAAGCAAACGAAATCAAAACTTTACACATTTCATATATCTCGTGGGCATTCTTGCGTTTACGGAAAAACAATATTCGCTCGACGATGTGATAGTCTCAAATAAAAAAAAAATCTAGTAGTGGAGGGGGCCCGGTATATAATTACCCCCGGGCCCGGATTTTCTCTCCACGCCCCTGATCCAAGCAAAACTGTAAAAGCTGTAAAGAAGATTTCAGCTAAGTGTGTCATTTTTCAAATTATGGTATCTCATTAAAATCTCATGAATTAAAATTGGGAATATCAAATTAAAACCACAAAAACAGCAACAACCACAAAAAAGAAAAAGATAAAAAAAAATAAAAATGCAAAGAAATAATTAAAAAAGCGCTTGACTATAAATTTTATAAGAAATTAGGGACGTGAAAAAAAAAATTGTATTTTTATTGCGTTTTAAATTTTTTTTGGGAAGTATTAATTACATTCCCCACTTTAAAGAAGAAATATGACTGGTTCTTAATTAATTCTTGTAAACTAATTGTGGTCTGTTATATTTTGGATGTTAACTATGTATTTTTGTTGGGCTTTTCCCAATGTGCCAGGCTTCTGATGTAACTTTGTCCAATTAACGATATTTTGTGGTATATTGTATGCCAAATTAACAAGAAGAATATTAAACTCCATTGCATCAGAGATCTTGTGTTCTTATTTTTCCATTCAAGCGAATTTCACTAATACACCAACTAATCGAAATAAATATGAATCGTTTGATTCACATAAGAACTTTGAGTTTGTATACATGTATGCAACTGGTTCGAATTTTTTAGAGTTTATTCTTTATTTATTAAACTAAGGATCAGATGATATTAATTTGAGTAATGAAATTTGTGATGGAAAATTTTTTTTCATAAAAACTTCACAAAACTCGATTTTTTCGAATTTTGACTTTGGGAGAAATATTTTTAATTTAGTCGGGGGGGCATTGTTTTTTTTTTACAAGAATATAATACACTGGAATATTTCCAGCCAATACATCAATAATGATTTTTATTATGTTTACACACTTAGAAGAAATCTTAGCAGAAACTATCCTATACTGTCTTTTTTTTGTGGTAGTTGTGAAGATCTTTAAGTTTGGTTGGCATCCATAGAGAATGTTGCCAATTTCGTACAGTACTCTAAGTTTGGAATATAAATGAACAAGATGAAATTCGATGTAATTTCGGATGGTTTTGCTTGATATTAAGTCAATTCGAATATAAACTCCAGCTTAAATTCAACAATTTTCAATCAAGACAAAAATATCTATTATTTCTAAGCATTTGAGTGATATCATATAATGCATCAATTCAGTGGCAAAAGCACTGCAAGCGCCAACAACGAAACATTTTTTAGTTAACAAAAAAACAAAACACCTGTGCAACAAAACAACAACAGCATGCTACAACATATATCAAAAGTCAACATTGGCCACTTGTGTATATCAAAACCACTTATTGAAACACCGGCCCAAACATAAAAAACAACTTTACAACTTTATATCAAAAATGCGAGCGGCAGCAAATGAAAATAGAAAAAAAACCGAAAGATCACTCTGATGGTAACTTGAAAACCATTTTCAAGCAAGTAAATCAAAAATTTATCTAATTCTGATCTTGAAGTGCTTTAAAAATTGTAGTACGCTACAAATACAATAATTCTTAGCTTTCAAATGGCCAAATGGCAACTTAATGGCATAACAGCCTTGACAAGGCCGTTATGTTGGTTTGCTGTTCTCTGTTGATAACTCGCAAATGCATTGACAACTTGACAGCAATTTAAAAATTATGGTTTTGCAAGACTTAATTCAACTTAAGATCGAAATGAAAAATATATATATAAAAATAAAACTAAATTAACCAAGTTAAAGCTTAGTACAACACGAAAGAGACAGCATTAGCGTGTTAGAGTGCAATGGCGAATATTTAATGATCAACATCAAGAGTAGTAGAGCTGTCGCGACGTCAGAATGTACAAACATAGATTTACGTGATTCATTCTGACTTTTAGACAAATAATTTATTTTAAATTGCCCGCTTAACACAGCGGCACAGGAAACCGGAAATAATAACCTCAATTTAAAGTTAAAATTAAAATTAACAAAAAAATAAAATCAGTAAAAAACACACAACTGGTCAAAATATAATTAAATAATAAAAAAACATATTCGTATGCCACTAACGTGTTTAAAATCGTGTTTCTTTTGTGGGCCAAACAATGAAAAAAGTGCTATAAAAAACATCAAATTAAAGGTAATTGTGGCAACCTGTAATTGTTTTCAGTCATTAATATTACGTTATTTTTGTTCTATTTCTATTTTATTCAAAATTTAATTCAAGTTTTTTAACTTTAATTGTAGAATCGGTAGCCATTGCAATTGTTTGTTTTTAATATCATAATCATTGAGAATGAAATTACTCGACTTTTGTTGGTGATACGTCATTATTTCGTGAGCTAATTCATTTTGAGGCCGTGCTCTGAATAAATTTGCTATGGGTTTTTATGGAGATCCTTATAACTTTAACTGTTTAATCTTCTACTGCCAAACTGCATATAAAATGAATGAACTACATATCTGTTCAGACTGCATCATAGATTCCAGACTGAAGATTTTTCCGTAAAGAACGAACTACGAGAAGGTCAAATTTTAATAACACGATTGACCCAAGAAATGATAGATGTTATTTTGAAGTTAACTGCCAAGGCTGTGTCGCAAATATAATAATCTGCTGTACACAGAAAAATCTGCTCGATGGGTTCAACAAATTTAAAATGAGATCCAACAATGAAAAGCTCAAGTACTCTTAAAAAAAGTTCGAAAATGTACGATCTTGCAACTTCAACAAAATCATCATAAGTGGTGAAGCTTGGTTTTATAAATACTATCCGAAAACCAGACAAAAGTAAATGGTATGGAGCCCGAACGAAGCGAATCCTTCTAAATAAAAAAAAATACACCAAAAAAGTGATGAATCTATTTACTTCAGCAGAGCAAATATTGTAGCTGTTATTCCCTTCAAAACTAGTCAGACAGTTATTGCTTACCAAAAGTTTTCCAAAATTGGTCGGAAAACCAAAAAAAAAAAAAAAAACCTAAGAAGAGTGTTACATTTGGCCTAGCTAAAGGAGCAAGAATTAGAATTAAAACAGTGCAAAGTCACCGCAGCTTGTGAGGCCTATTGTTCTAACCCTGATAAGACTTAATTAGAAGTCAGTCCATAGACTCATAGCATAATAGCCTTATCATGTATGACGAACGAATCGTTTTACTGATTTTCAACTGCTTATATCCTCCAAGTTAAAAGATGATTTGAAGTTTATGCTTACAAACTTTATTATACTTAGGTTTTTAATAAAAAGTTTCAATAAGTTGATATTAATGAGCGAAAATCAGTCACTTTATTCGTTCGTCATACATGGTAAGGCTATTAATGTTTCTTGGACCTAAGTCAGAAGTAGAGGGGTACGCAATAGAAAAGTAACGACGTACAGTGGTCTATAAGACAGCGCTTGCCGATCATAACTCCGAAAATTTTTGTACTAAGAGCAATATTTTTTTTGCACAAATTTAAAGTTAAATATATACAGGGTGGCTGATTCGAACTGTTACCAACTTCAGATAGACTTATCTGACAGATGGAACATGACAGCTGTCCAAAAATTGGCATGATGTTAGTTCATTCTATTGTCAACAAGTAACCAAAAGCATTTGCGCGTCAATTTATTGAAAATAAAAAATTTTCGAAATGGAAAATCGCAACCAGCAATTGTTCGTGAGCTGAAACATTTAAAAGTGAATAAAATGTTTGTGTATCGGACCATAACACGTTACAATGGTACCGGAAGCGTTGCCAAACGACATGGTGGTGGTCGGAAAATAACTGCAACATCGCCAGAAATGGTTCGAAAGGTGAAGGCCAGAATTGAGCGAAATCCGAGACGCAGTGGCAGACAAATGGCTGCCGAGCTGAAAATCTCGCGTGAACGAATGCAACACATAATGTCAAACAAGCTCGGACTAAAGGCCCTCAAATTCCAAAAGGCGCATGATCTCACTCCTGCTCAAAAAAAAGTTAGGCTCGATAGAGCCAAGGAGTTGTTGCGCTTGCACGCCGCCGGAAATCTGTCACAAATTGTCTTCTCTGATGAGAAAAATTACTGTATCCAGCAATATGTAAACAAACAAAATGATCGGGTTTACTTGACAGAGAGGTCCTACAAAAATTTGAATGTTCGTTTGGCCACCAGGAGGCAGGCATGTGATGGTTTGGGCTGCAGTGACTGCTGATGGGCGCTCACCACTCGTTTTTTTGGCCGCTGGCTTCAAAGTAAACGCCCAGGTGTATCGTGAATCAGTGTTGGAGGGTGCTTTACTACCGTGGGCACGCAAACATTTCAGTCGCAAGCCATGGACATTGGACTCGGCACCGCCACACAAAGCTCGTGTGAATCAAGAATGGTTAGAAAAAAAGTTCCTAGCTTCATTTCTGCTCAACAATGGCTCTCAAATTCGCCTGATGCGAATCCGCTGGATTTCTCAATCTGGGGTATGTTGGACAGGAAGGTCTTGATTACAAAAATACCAGAGCGTTGATGCGCTAAAAGTGGCCCTTCAACGAGAATGGCGCAAACTTCCACAAAATCAAATTCGTGCAGCATGCGACTCGTTCTTCGACCGTCTACGGGCCATAGTTAAGGCCAAAGGTGGCCATATCAAAAATCTCAAGTAGATTCTTAAAATTTGAACATTTCCCAACAATTATAGCGTTTGATCAATAAAATCTGTGCATGGAAACTAAAAATATAGTCTTTTGAATTGGTAACACTTCGAATCAGCCACCCTGTAGATAACATATTTCAAGTACCAGAATACCAAGAAATAATACCTGAGTTTTCGCGTCTTAAACTTGATGATTTCAGAAAAGGGTAATTTTTCCAATAAATCTGTTAAGTTTAAATGAGTGTATCTTTAAAATTAAATGGTCTTACCTCTTGAAACTTATAGTAAGAATAATTTGATCTATTTTCTTAAGATTTGCTTGCTTAGATGTTAGTTTTTTTTTAATAAAAAGTATATCCGGATCATCATAAAAAATTTTTTATTTTATTTCACAAATTTACGAATTTTGCACTCTGTGGACTATAACTAAAAAGTGTTATGGAGTTCCAACGGCTAGATCATTTAAGTGCGTAATATAAGTTCTCTGAAGGTTCTGTGCATTTATCTGGCTTCCCTTTCACACCGCTTTTTGGACTAAGATGAGTTTTTCTTCAGCGACTTTTCCGTATTCTTGCAACGCTCCAGTTTCGTAGAACTAATAACAGCCAATCTGTTTCAGATAAAGCAATAAAATTCGATGCCTCAAATGGTATTGGTAGCATTTATTTATTTCTTGAAAATGGGCGTGGTCGGGGCAAGGACATGCCCACCTCCCATGTAACCAAAAATTTTAAACCGCTATTACTTAGTAAATATTTGTAGTACAAAAATAGTATTAAATATCTGAGATAGTATTGATAGCATTAAGGCACTTTGTGATAATGGACGTGATTGGGTTAAGGACACGCCCACCTCCCAAAAAACCAAAAATATGAAATCGCCATAACTTCGTAAATATTTCCAGTAAAACAATAATATTTGACATCTGAGAAATAATTATTAGCATACAGTTATTTTTTAAAAGTGGGCGTGATCGGATTAAGGACACGCCCACCTACCATATGGGTAAAAATTTTAAATCGATATAACTTTAAGAGTATTTGAGGAGTAATCGAACAAAAAGTAACATTTCCATGTTTCCTTTTTTTTCAGAAATCAATAAAATGTGATTAAAAAAGGTAGCATATTTTTATAAAAAATATGTTCATGCATAAATATACACTAAAAAAACTGCCTTACAATCGCGTTTTTATACATTTAAAAAGTTTCATATTAATGGAGATAACTGAGTTTGAAATTTGGAAATGTTACCTTTTGTCAGGAAATGTTGGAAATTTTACTTTTTGATGATCATTAAACTGAAATGATGCCTTGTGGGAGCAATAAAAGCAACTGAAAATGTTCGACGAAGACTATGATTAGTGATTAGTATTAAATAGGTAAATGTAATTTTTCGTCAGAACTACAAAAAAATTGTAAGTGGAGTGGAAATGTTACTTTTTGTTCGGAAATCGACGAAAAATGCGGTTTTCTTGGGAACTGTTATTATTTGAACCGCCAAATTCAACTGGAATGTGTAGTTCATAGATTTACATACGATTCTAAAAAAAAAAGCAAAAAGACAAAAACTGTTCAACTACTCCTCATTTGATATACGACAATAATATTTTATACCTAAGATACAATCGGTATCATCTAGCCTTTAGCTGAAAATAGGAGTGATCGGATCAGGGACAGGCCCACATTTCCACATATGTAGTTCAAAATTGACCGCCATTTTGTTTTCGAAGAATTTTGTACATAATTTGAAATCAGCAAGCTTATAAAACCACCTACCCACAATTTTGTCCTAGTATAATAACATTTTAAGAAAATTGCCCAACATTTTGGATGCACCACTACGTTTTGAAAAAAGTTGATCCCAAATTTGGGACTAGCGACCCCAAAAACCTCTTAGCCACAATTTCATTGTGATATAACTACTTATTGAGAAAATTATCCGAAATTTTGGATCCGCCATTTTGTTTTAAAAAAAAAAATGGTAGGAGTTGACCGATTTTAGTCATTTTCAATTCCATGTTTTAACTTTTGTGACGAAGACAGCTTACGAAATTTCATTGAATTGTCATTCATAGTTTTCCCGTGAAAAAAATTTCCACAGACAGACATAGCTATTTTGACTTAGGAGGTGACGCTGATTATGAATTTATGGTCATATCTGAAAATAATCTTCCCTTATATGACCCAGGTTTTAAGAACATTTTTTTTCATATTCAATAATCAAATGTGGTGGAATATATCCCTAGACGTGTAAAATGAAATTCCCAATAGGTGTACAAAAAAACGTCGACCTAAGGGGGTGTCAGGAGTTCGTTTTATCTGAAAATTTTGGGAAAATCGAGATTTCCGATAATATACGGGAGAGCATATGTTTCAAAAGTAGTAGATATGTTACGGGGCACTTTTCCAAATATTCTGGAGTAAAATTCAGAAAAATCGTATGCGGATCGTGGCGACAGAATGGGTTAAAAAGTTTAAATCGCTACTTACGGCCACATAACAAGTCTTAAAATTCTGAAAAAATTCCTCCGTATATGACAAAAAAATACAAATTCATTAAAAACAGTTTAAAAAATCGATATTTGAAGAACTGAAATTAATAACAAAGGGTAAAACTTACAATGAACAGCAAAAAAAGATAGAACTAACACTGTGCTAATGCCTTAGAATTTCACAATACGTTACTAATTAACACAAAAAAATAATCTGAATACTTAACTGCATTCACAATAAATCAAAATTGGATGTATTATCTTCCATCCAACAGAAAAATCTTTGGGTCAAAGCATAAGAATTAAAAAAAAAATCCTCATAAAATAACAATACAAAAACAAAAACGATATCAATAACTAAATTGTTGTTTATAAAGAATTGTTTGCCCCATTATCTTCAAAATCGGCGACATAACCGTAAGAATTGTAATTTCGTATCTGGAAAAAGAAGAAAAAAAAACTACGGTGCTACTTGAAGCATGAAATTGGTTTAGAGTTTGGGTAGACGGACCCCTCCAAAGACAAATGATATGTAAACAAAAGACAGAGTGTAACAGGAAAAAAACATAATGGTAACAACAAAAGCCCGCATTAAAGCAGAATGGCTAAACAAAAACAGGTTGTCATAGTAACTTGGCGGAATATTTGTTGTTATTATTTTTTATTGTTATTGTTGTTATGGTTAACATAGGCCACAACAACAAAACCACAACATGACAGCTGACTGAAATACGTGTCTTTGACCTTTGACAAAGTTTCTGTAATGCGTTTTTTGTGTTTTTTTTTTATTTCTTTTTATATACCAATTTTGGCAACATTAATAATGTGAAAAATTATGTCAAGTTTTGCGGTTTTACTTTGTTGTTCTTTCATGTTGCCAGAAATTAAATCTTGATATATGAGCATTTGCTAAATTCAACTTTTTTAGTTAATGTTGCGCTACATTTTTGACATATTTCGTATTAAATTTATAGTTGGAATGGAAATGTCTTATCTATTTTTAACTTAGATTCTTTGATGAAAAAAAGGAAGTTACAAATCCATATGTTGACTAAGTCTTCCAGATTGTGCTAAAAAAAAAAAAAAAAAATCACGTCGTCTGAATAAACCTACCTCTCCAAACTCAAGACAATGTTGGTATTCCTTCGAAAGTGTGGATGCCTCGAAAACCTCATAATGTCGTAAATGTTGTCAAAATCAATATGAACTTTGACAATTTTACGTGTTCACGCGGTTTTTGAAGCTTGTACCCGATTTAAGGATTACACTAAGCATCAAAGAAGATGTTACACACTCTCCTCTTCGCAGCAACATTAGCTGTTACAGAAGAGTGCTTACCAAAGCGCGAGTGGGCACAGAGGATTCCATCAACCCAATTTACCTCAGAATTTTTTCAAAACCATCGGGCTTTTTGACTTCTTGTTATGCAACATTGGCCAAATTTGGTGCAACGTTACAATTACCTTTCGCTGATTCCAAATCTTGAATTCACTTTTTAAAATCAAAATGGCGGATCCAAAATGGCAGGCAATTTTCTAAAACAATGATTATATCGCTACAAAATTGTGGTTAGGGGGATTTTAGAAGACGCTAATTCCTAATTATGAAGCAACTTCTTTGAAAAAAAAAAAAAAATAGCGGACAGTTCTAAAAAAATGAATAAATCAAAACAATTTTGTGGCTAGAAAGTTTTTCAGGCAACTGACTTTAAAATAATTTTTTTTTTCTAAAATGGCGGACGATTTTCTTAAAAAATTATACAATTAAAACAAAATTCTGGCTACGGGTGGTTGAGAGCTCGCTGATTTTGAATTCGGGGTCAACTTTTTTGGAACAAAATGGTAGATTCAAAATAGCGGTCAATTTTCTTAAAGAATGATTATAGCTTGACAAAATTGTGGCTAGAAGGGTTTTTGAAGTCGCTGATTTCAAATTTTGAATAAAATTTAACAAAATGTAGGGCTATTTCGAACTGTATGGAAGATGAATATGTCCTTGATTCGATCAGCCCATTTTCAACTGAGAGTTTGATGCTACCGATTTTATCTCAGATATTAGATATTATTGTTGTACTTGAAATATATCAGAAGTTAGAGCGATTTAAAATTTTGGGCTGTATGGGAGGTGGGCAGTTTTATGAGTTATAACATAACTCATGACGTCATTTTACGAATAGGCGTTGCAAAAATCAAATTAGAATGGGTTCCTTTTGCAAATCTGATTTTGCCATCGGATAGAAAAATATTAGGAGCTAAATGATTTGAAAATTTAAGCCCATTCGGGAGAGTGGTTCGGTTTTTACAGCCTCCCAAAGTTGAATAAATTTTGAAGTTAGCGAAAAAATTTAATTTTGTAGAAAAACTCTTCATGTTAAGGTTATATACTTTGGCAAATGATTGAAGGAAAAGGATTTTTTCTTTCACTTAAAGCATAAATGGTCCATAAAACTGATAAGCAAAAAACAAGCTTTAATAGTTTTTATTTTTTATGACATTTTTTTGAAGACATTGCTTTTAGCTTAGTTTTTAAGCTTTGGGTTGAGTTTAAAAAAAAACTTCGCTTTTTGTAAAGCTCGGTTTACTACACAACTCATTGGTGCTTATCTCTAAGCTTTTGCTCTAAAAACTGTATGCTTTGTAACTACCCTTTGTGTAAGAACAACTATTATGGCTAAACCTATGGATAAAAAAGCTTATTTCACGAAGTACAAAACTTTGAATTTTTAATTTTGTTTTTGTCGATTACAGCGCCATCTAGGCCGGATAAGAAAAAATTTTTCAGAAAAAAATTTTCATATTTTTTTACGTAGAATCCGTATCTGCAATAAAAAGTGGGGGTTTCATTTAAAATTTTGAACTTTCCTCCGCCCCACCCCTTTTGTGATGATCCAGATGTTCCTTCCATATTAAAAAAAAAGTAATATTGAAGCATGCAAATCTGTAGCAAACACACCAAATGTTATTTACTAGAAGTTTCAGTAGGAAAGACTGTTTATTTTGAAAGATACACTCATTTAAACTTTAACTTTTTAAGAGGTTTTTGGAAAAAATTAACGTTTTCTGAATTCATCAAGTTCAAGACGCGAAAGATCGGAAACAGTATTATTTCTAGGTATTCTGGTGCTTGAAATATGCTAAATAGACATTTTACTTTGAACCCCTTACATTGGACATATAAAGTAGCGTGCTCTTATAAATCACTTTAATTGCAAAGCAAAATCAAAATAACGCCATAATTTTGTACGGAAATATTTTTGGCTTTGTTTCCAAAAAGTTTTCTGGCTTTATTTTCAACGGCATTATTTTCTTTTCTTTTGCTTACAGCACATTACTTTTGGAAATATAGTTATAATTTGTAGAAAAAACGGCAGAAAATGAAAATAACGGTAGAGTTTTGTAGAGATTTTTCTGGCTTTATTTCAAAAAGATTTTCTGGCATTATTTCTCATGGCATTATTTCCGGGAGCCATAGATATTTAGAAAAATTGTCAAAGAACTATGAGCTAAAGAACTCTCTTCATCTGAAATCACAAGAATGAAACATCCCAGTAAAATCTTCGTTTACATGTAATCGATCGAGTAATCCAAAAAATTGTTTGCATCGATTACTTTCTGGGTTACATAAGGCATTATTTTAACACATGCATGTCATTGGGCGCAATCGATTACCCTAATAAAACACTCGGTTAAATGTAATCGATCGGGTAATCGGGTTACATTTACGTTACATTTATTCAAATCGGTTCAGAGGTTTCAAAGATAGGGCTAGTAAAAACAATCGATGGCCATCGATTTTATCACAACTCGACAGCCGCAATAGGGGCCAAAGTCAAATGACAGACAGCATAGGATGCTTGGCTTATTCTGTTGTTTGTTATTTGACCTTATTGTTGTTTCTTCCGTGAACGCATGTTTTCTTCTTACTAATTCCGGTGAAGAGCTTTCTTTATCTTATATTTCTTTGAAAAAGTGGCCAATCATTTTTTAAAAAGCTGCGAGAGTATAACAGAAGAGGTGATTATATCTCAACAGATAAACCAAATGAGAGTGAATCATATTTGCTGATGATAAGTAAAGAGTTTTTCTTTCATAAGTGCAAAAGATAATAATATCATTCTGCCTTGTTAAAGATCCAAAAAGTCTATGGGGTTCAATCTGCAGACAGATGTTTTGCAAATAATTTTGAATTTTTATGAGTAAAATATAAGAAATTTGATACAATTTGCAAAAAAAAAATCGACCAATTTTAACCAAATTCCCTAAAATCTATGGCAATATTTAAGTTAAATTAATTTCCAAAAAATATAAAAGAAAATAAATTAAAAATTTTTGCGCTACTTTGCCATCATTTATTTAGCAGAAAATTCACACAAAAATTATGGTTTTGAAACCTGCATCTCTGATTCGAAACAAAAAAAAAAAAAATAAAAAAATTCCCTCATTAATAAAATGAAGTTGTAGTCGTAGGTCATTGAACTGCACACTACATTAAAATATCGTGTTTAATCTGAATTACGTAACTAAATGAAACCTGCATAATTTTTCCATTTCATTCTTAAAAGTTACAAATAAAAAAAGTTCTGAAGATACTCACATTAAATCCGGTCTGAAGTGATGAATCATTGCACAGAAAGCCAAACCATCGCGCCATGATGTGGTCATATTATCAATTTTGACACCAGGATAACCTTCGGTCATGCGACGGCACCATAGTTCCAAAGCTTTTGTACCTCTGCGTTCAGCCATTTTTCTTGGTTTTCTTTTTTTTTTTTGTTGTTTTGATTTTATTTTTAAGTTTATGTTTCTCTGTTTTTCTCTTTTTAGTTCTGAAAGTTCTTAATTTAAAAGGCAACAACAATTTGATTTTGGGCAAAGTTCAATTTGTGTTTTTTTTTTGTTTTTTTGTTTTTGTTGTAGAACTTCAGCACCAATGATAAAGAAAGGAATAGGAAGGAAACTGTAAAGAAACAAGATAAAATAAAAATTTTGAATTATTTTGACTTTGGAAATTTTTTCTCAAGCTACTTAGATGGTATGAAAAAAAAAATACCTTAAAAATAGTAGTAGATGAAACCCCTACATTTTTGAATAAAAACCACGTATTTTTGCGGTACGCTGTACTGACGATCCAACATAACTGTCAGTTTAGTGCGGTTGGATTCAAAGATACTCATTGATTTTTCATTTATTATTAACACTATGATGTTTAGTTTGATCAATATACATTTTGCAATATCTAGAAAAAAATCTTTCTTTTTTGACTTATAGTTATAAATTACTTGAACAGCTATGGCCTATTCCTTAGTACCAAAAAAAAAACCTTAGTAGTTCTGCATGATCGATTCATTAATAAGTGTTGCACTTTTTTTCTTCAAGTTTTGAGCTTTTTTTAAATGTTTTTTTTTTTTTTCTACTTCGCGTGAATAAAACAGGAAACACGTTGTTGCTGTTGCTGCTCCCTGTTTTGTCTGTTCAACTGTCAGATTGTCAGACAACAACAGTTGGTTCGTCAAACTGACATGACAGCCACTTTCAGTAGCTCAAAAAGTCTATGAACTGTACGTTGTAGTAGCCGCCGAAGCACAAGCACAATATGACTTGTAAGCCAACATACATAATTATTATTGCGCAGAGGAAATTGATGCACGTACACCCGATTTTATAGTTTTCATATGTATGTATGTACAAATTGTTATATTCATGTACCTATATATATATCAAGCCGGATGTGGTTGAACTTGTGCCATGAGATTAGAAAATGGGAAGTGGTTAACAAAAAAAAAAAACGGAAAAATCCCATGTAGATGACTCAGAAAATAAGAACTTGTCGATGGCATAAGTTCTTGAAATAAGATAAGAGCATTCAAAAGAACAGTTTTCACTGGAAGGAAACAGATTTTGCAAATTAAGAAGTAAATGTGATTTTTGCAAACTATATTCCAAAGCTATGATCTGAAATCTTGGTACAAGTCTAGCGTATCAACAAACTGGGGGCTTAAATTTATAGACTAATGGTGCCGAAATAGAATAGAACTCCTTAATGCCTAAACATTAGACCGGTGCGTTTTGGACGAAAGTTTAAAATTTGTCGCGCAACCGGCAGAATTCTAAAGTTTAACTATCGTCATGAAGATTTCCGCCACCCTAGCTCTGAGATATGACGGAAAGGGGTATCGATATATTTTTGAAGGTTGAAAAACGTGGTTTAAAAATGCATGCTCATAGGTCCGAAGTGAATCAATTCTAAGCTTCGTAGTAGGTCGAAAACTGAAATCCAAGACATGGATTCTTATGTATTTTTTCCCGTAGAATTGAATGGCATCAATAGTTTTCTGATTAAACGTCCATTTTTGGCGTTAAGTGAACTTTTCAGCTCAAAAAAGTCGAAATTTTTCCAAATCCCCTGTTTGAGCACTCCACAATTAAACAGAAAAAATCTTTAAAAAATTTGAAATACACATTTTGTTAGTATTTCTTCTGACGAATTCTGTGGTACCAATTTTTTCCCGCTACGACATTATTTTCATTCATGAAAAACGAATTTTTGATTTATATTATCAAAAAATATCACGAAATCGGGCGCAAATATTTAGTCAACGAAGGGTTCCCAACGTCCTGACGGTTTTTTTTTTCGGTGTCCCCTAGTAAAATTTTTTTCACCCATTATAGACAAGTTTTTGAAAAAGGGGTCAAAAAGACCGTTAAAAACGGGATATAATGGGTTAAGATGTTCACATAACTTAATATAGAATCAAGCATGGAACAATATTTTAGAACATCCTAACGCATTATAAACAAGTTTTTGAAAAAAGGGGTCGAAAAGACCAATAAAACGCGATATAATGGGTTGCGCGACAAATTTTAAACTTTCGTCCAAAACGCACCGGTCTACTAAACATGCATTTCAATGTATGTTTATCATTAAGTAAAAATAAATTTTCCACTCTTTCGTGATCTTTTAACTATATACTTTGTTGGTTAAATCTTTTAAGAACGTGTTATTGATTATCTTAAACAAAAAAAAAAACGAAAAAATAAAGAACTAACACAACATCAGACACTAGGTACTAGACTTTTCTAGCCATGTCATGTTTAACCTCTAAGGTCAAACATCTCACTATAATGTCCTTTACTGCTGCTGCAGCAGCATGTAGCAATAAATTTATAGAAAAACATATTTTGATACATGAGAACCAACCAACAAAGTAAAAAACCCTTTTTTGTTGATCCCAGTTTTTTTAATTTTTTTTTGCTTCATCAAATCTATAGCCGCATATCTATAATATGCGCAAAAGCGTGCAAGGTGTTGCCAGACCAATCACAAGTGATGATGATGATGCTTAAGCAAAAATGCAGTAACAACTTTCGCCTGTAACACCTAACCCTTTCCAGTTTGTAAAGTAGCACCAAAGATGACTGACCATTCACCATGTGGCTACTGCTGCTTACATGATTATGTAGCATGTTTGTGGATGCTGTGCACTTGGAGAAAAACTTAAGAGAAATATTGATAAATACCCTGCAGGCAAGCGGACTACTTCAAGTATAGTTTATTTACTCCTCTACTTAACAGTACTAGTCCGACTTCAACTCTTTCTACATATAAGCAACTGTGTTTTTTTTTTTTTTTTTTGTGTGTTAATGTCCTACAAAAATTCAATTGACCCCTTTTGTATTACGTTTACACCTGTCCGGGGCTAGTTGTGGTATGAAGTAGTAATTTAGAAACTAGTCTTAAACCAGTTAAATTATAGTAATATTTTGTTTTTCTTGATTTGAATTTTTATTTTATTAAAACAAATAAAAACAAAATTATATTACATTCAAGATAGCTAGTGTCCGACCGAAGGTCACTTTTTGGCCGAAGCCGACGCCGAAAGTTCATTCATTTTATATTTTTATACCCTACCCTCAGGGAATATTCAATTTGTAGCACTATATGCCACTTAGTTTTGTTCAGGCCAGAGATAACACACTTAGTGCCAATTCTGCATTGTTCGGATAAGCCATAGCTGAAGTAGATCTTGAGAGGTGAGATATCGGGTGCAAAAGATAGAGAAAATCAGTTTTTTGCAAACATTTTTCCCTAATTTGGTAGGCACGCCTCAAGGTTGGGGCTTACTGACGTAGGAGATCCTTGTAGAAGCTGTAAAGATCTTGATGTCGAAGAGTCCATTTTTCATTTTCTTTGTGAATGCCCAGCGTTGGCTAACCGACGTTACAAGGTGTTCGAAAGACATTTGATCGACTCTCTTGAAGATATCGCTCAAAAGAGTCCCAAGTCCATTTTGGAGTTTATAAAAATTTATAAATGGTTCATATACTTAGGTTGACAACGAAGTTATATATCGGGTATACAATGGGCCCAATCGCGGCCTTAGTTATGATAGCAACTGTTATCTCCCGCGCTAACCACCTAACCTATAGTATCAAAAGATGTACCGATAATATTTTTACGTAGCCAAAATCGGTTCACTTTCGCAATAACTTTAACGATTTGCTTACCAGTGCTTTTCAGGATAACAGACACAAGGCACTTTTATATTAGAAATTTCACTAGTTCAATGTGTGCAACCTCTAAATAATTTCCAATCTTCTTGAAACTCGTCATACTTATATATTTTAATCTTTGGAGAACTGAAACACCCTAGAGTACATAAATCATCAAGAAGCAGAATCTAGATTAAAAGGAGAACCCTAAAAAAATTCGCTTTAGAAGTTCAAGGGTATATGGAAAAGTTTTTCTCACAGTGTTTCCACTCTACATATGTACGAGTATATGGTCCATGGTCAAAGGGCCACGTAATTCATACAGACAAACTATAAAACAAAACATGAAAATGAGTTGATCAACCATTGAGACTGAACAGTTTCCACTGCGCTGTATCTACAAAATGCTGTACAAATGAAGTCTTACAAATGAGTTGGAATAATTGCAAATTGCCTTATCTTCTTATAAATATTACTGCTCGATCATCTGGGTCCATGTCTGCATTTTTTCATTCTTTCTTTATTTTCCATATTAAATTGCATTTACTTTTATAATGAAAATGTTTTGCAATGAACAACAACGCGTTCATAGTCATCACTGCTGATGACGATGCTGGTGATGATGATGACAACGTGTTCTTCATTTAAGGGAAACCACGTTTTATTGCTGCTTTGCCTTTAAATCGTAGTAGTTGAGATTATTATAGGCAATTGGAAACCTCAGCTGCTTGGTTTATATGAGTACACTAAAGGGTCTGACTCAATATACTTGTCTCTTGGTGTATGCATTTCGATTAATTGGTCGCTCTATTAAAATTGAGTTCGTTAGTTGATTTAGCTAAATTGCTGACCACGGCAAGCTGTTGGTAGTAGTATAATTCACTAGGATATATGATATGGGAATCTGCTGCATTGGCTATAAAATTACACATTAATGTATGGCTTTTCTTTTGGTACATAAATAATTTCATCAACTAAGTAACTATGGTTTGTATACATAGTGATTTCAAGGTTATGGAGTTATAAAATTTTAGTACGTTTTTATCTCATGCAGCAATTAATTGGGTAATAAAAGTTTAATTACAAACTGATTTGATTGGATTTTGTGATAAAAATTGCTAAAAATTGTAAAAACTCCACTTTGTAACTCAAATTAATTTGCAGTGTTTCAGAATTTTATTCTTACTGTTTTTGTTTTTTTCTCTAAATGCTTTCGTCAAATTTATTTTTACCAAATTTGCATTTTCAAATAATTCAACGCGCTACACCAAGCAGGCATTTTATTTCGAAACCACAAAACAGGCTCCATCGACAACATACTTAGTGTAGCCAAATATGTAGAAGTCAAGTCAAGGAGGCATAAAAACGAAAAAGCCAGCACTTTGAAAATTGGTACACGCAAAGAGGCTTAAAATCTTAATGCATGGTCGCACCTTAAATGCGCATGACACACATTGTGAATACGCTCCTCTAATGGGCCGTCAACAATAACGACGACAAAGCAACTGAAACAACCATGGTGATGGCAGTTGCCTTGAAAAATGCACCAAAAAAAAAAAAATACAATAAAAAATTTAAAATCAAAAAAATCCAAGAATATTCAAAACATAAAAATGCGTTTCAACTGGTTTCGTTATCAAAAAAAAATTGTAAGCAAATGAAAAATTACAAAATATTCAGAAATGTGCTGAAATCCGATTCACTTCGGAATCGGAATGAAAGCAATCTTCAAGAGCTCTGCATTGAGACAAATAAGATGGAATCGAATTTCTATTTCAACAAGTAAAATTTGATAATGGTTCCTATTCGATATGCCGAGACATAAAACCGATTTGGTGTTAATTATCGAAATGCGGAGCTCTGGAAGATTGCTTTCATTTCAATTCCGAAGTGAATCGGATTTCAGAACATGCCTGATTAAAAAAATATTAAGGGGATGCCTTAAACTCATAAATTCGTAAACCATGAAAAACTCGAAAGTTTACGAGCTTGTTTTTAGGAACACACATTTCTGAAAACGTGTAAGCAACGTATCAGCTGTCATATAATTTAAAAAATATTCAATTCAAATTCAATTTTCAAAACAAAAAATAATTTTTCAATACATTTAGGGTTTCCTTAAAATGTGTAAAAGCCTCAAAAACCTCGTAAACTCGTAAAACTGTCAAAGTTCGTATTGATTTTGACAATTATTATGAGTTTACGAGGTTTTCAAGGCTTTTACACGTTTTAAGGAATACCCTCATTAATTTGATAACATTCGCTCTCGTACTTTTTAGAGGCTATCTACGCATCGCATTTGCCTCGAAAGTTTTCGACGCCTTGTAAACTTTTTTTTCATACAAAGAAAGTTCTGGAGGTTTACGTGCTTTTTGAGGCTTTTACATGTTTAAAGGAATATCTTATTGAAATTACAAAGAAAGGTTGAAAAATTCTATTTATCGATAAGGTCCACGAATTCTGATAAATTCACAAATGGAAAAAAGGTTAAAAACTTTGATTAAGCCAGCAAAATGCTGATAAGGCCAACAATGTTGATATACTTTGGGACGTTTTTTAGTCCGTGGAATGAGAGTTAAGGAGTGGAAATAAAAAAACCAATTTACTTTTACTTTACAACATATTCTTCTACTATCCTGATACATTTTTCATTTCGGAAATCATTCAAATTAACGAAAAAGCCAATATTGGAAGATGCACGACCAAGGAGGACACAGCTCCTAGAAATGGTTGAAGCATTAGGTACAACCATTTTTAAAATGATAACCCAAGACTCCAAAAAAAAAAAAAAATTTAGCTTCAAGCACACTCGTGAGTTTTTAAAAAACTGTATTATTTGCTCGAATTGTTACTGGGTCTGAAACTTTCGTTCATCATTATGAAACTTAGTCCAAACTGGAGTCTATGCAGTGGCAAAAAAAAACGACACACCACTATCTAAGAAGTTAAAGGTGTAACAGTCGGCTGAGAATATCATGGCAACAGTGTTTTGGGACACAGATCATTGTTCAAAATTTTGTAGTCCTGACCTAGCTCCCAGCGATTATTATCTATTTCCAAACTTGAAAAAGAATTTCGTGGGAAGAAATTTTCAAAGTGATGACGACGTGAAGGATGCGGTTTCAGGGTTTTTTTTTTTTTAGACTAAGATTCAATTTTTTTTTTTCGAAGTTACCTATACATAAGTTAATTGAAAGATCAGAAAAATATATAAGGGTAGCAGAAGAATAAATTGAAAAGGAACACTAAATTTCCATTTCTTACCCCCGTTTCGCGGACCTAAAAACATTCCCTCGTATTAGAAATGTTAATTAAGTCTAAAAATATTGACATAGATAATCGATTAATTTTGAAAGATTGGGAAAAATGTGAATAATATTCGAAAATTTATGATAAATTCGAAAAAATTTATAAGTTTGAGAAACATTGGAAAAGTCAAAAAAGATTGAAAAAATCAAATAATATTGAAAAGCTAAGAAATGCATAGAAACTTTATGTATTATTTGCTAACAACAAGCATGGATAAGATGACATTGTTGGTTTGAGCTTACTGTTCGGCGTGTTTATGTAAAACAACAACAAAATTACAAAAGAAGACAAAAGTAAATACTTATATGCTAAAGGTTAAATGATTGTTAGTTCTTCTGGATGTCGGCAAGTTCGTCTGATGTTATGATCTGTGGTATGCATTGTTTGTAAGCTCAAATCAGCAATGTCGTTTAATCCATGCTTGTTGATAGCAAGTAATATAAATTCATCTTATGTTCCAAAAAAATAGAATTGTATAGAAAGTTGTTTGATATCAGGAAAAACACGAACAATTTTGTTGAAGTTGAAAAACAAAAATAGGCGGAAAAGTCAAAAAATGTTAAAATGTTGGATAGAACCGAATACTTCACAACAATACAATTTTTCAGAGGATGGGAAAGGAGCCAATAAATTATATTATTCCAATAAAAAATTTTTCTCCAAAGATTTTGGGGAAGTACAGAAAGTCTTATTATGGGAGCAACATTCTTTTGTCGGAGTTTCTAAACAGATCTAGAATATTTTATATTCCAATACGAGAGTAAACAAATTATGTTTTTTGTTTGCTTGTGCGTTCGAAATCTAACTGAATCTTATTGTTTGCAGCAATCTGTGTTTTAAACATAAATATTCAATAAAGTTAGGTTATAATTCCTGATAAATACTTGAAAATACAACACATCAATAACGAATAAATGTGTAAAAGTTAGGTGTACAGTTTACATTTTGAACATGTGTCCTTTATAGACCAAAACAGAAGGAAAACACCATGTTGAATACTGCATCTGATAAACCCAGAAGCGAAAACAGACAACTTCAAGTAAGTAGATTTGCGAATAGAAAGAATATTTGTTTAATAAAAGCGCGTAGATCTAACAATTCAAAGAATGATTCATGACTCATCCAAAGAAGAATGGATGGGAGGAAAAAGAAGAAACAAATTTCTTTCAGCCAGAAACTTGCAATCCAAGCGAGTGCAATAAAAATAAAAAGCATAAACATAAAAATGTTGCTGGATAATGCAAATAACGTTGATGATGATGATGATGAAGAGCACAGATTCATCAGTAACTTTTTATTGTTGTTGCATTGTTGTATGTGCGGTACATACAATGTTATCGTACGTGACGCATGACTGACAAAACAAACAGAACTCATATGGTGGCAACGTATAGTTAGAACTTGAAGAATAGAAATCTGTGAGCGATGTATAGAAAAAAATACGCGTACTTGGGTTTATCCACATTTGACTGGACAACAACGATCGTCTAGTCGTAATCAACCAAGCGTCTTAGCATAAGCTTTAACACATCTCTTTATCTTCTTTTCTTTTTATGCCTTTATGTTAAAAGTTCAAATTTCTAATGAACCTGAACCATGACGCCCAGAGAGTTTGAATTTTAAGTAACACACAAATGTTGAGAATTTGCACACCGCCGCTGTAGGTGGGATTTTAATTTTTTGCAGATGAAAAAATTATAATTTTTTGCTTTGACTTTGATGAATGTTTAGAATTTTCTTTTTGAAAATTTTATAATTTTAATTGTTTCTATCAGTATGGAACTTTTTGGCTATTGAGCCGTCACTTAAAACTATTGTTCGGCTAAAGTTAATAAGCACTAAAAATTTACCAATAACTAGTAAAATATAATTTTAAATAATATAATTTTATTCATGGTTTTTTGTAATGCTAACGTAACTCTCACATTGTCAAAGGAAAATTAGTTTTAAGAGGATTAGGTAAAATTAGTATGTTGCACCTTTGACCTTCTTCGAAAGTTTGAATGAAAGTTTTAAGGAAGAATCTTACAATCATTTCGCGAGTTTCGAAAAAATAATTTGATTTCGCTTGGAGAAAAATGGTAAAATGGAAATAAGGGGCTTTATCATGAACAATATGTAACAATATCCGTAACACTATTTTTAATTTCGCAAATAATAATAAATAAAATTATGAAAAAGCATTCTCGAGAATTTTTTCCCCGACTTTCTAGCATGCATTCGCAAAAACATATTTCTGGAATGGAAATATTAAAATTTAGGTTATCGGCAATAATTACGCGGGAAATATTATGACATTTTCTGGGCGAATTGATTCTCCAACTTTTTACTAAGCATTTTGAAGCACTAATACATAACACTGTACAAGAATTTTAGGTTTTTTCAAAAATAGCAAGGGTCGGATAATAGATTTTGGTAAAGGGCACCAAAAAAAATATACGTGTTTCGGCGTTTTGAAAATTTACATCTAAATTTCTTTTAGGGTTGGTCAAAGTTTCCCCATTTTTACGCATTCTTGTGTTAAATCGAGATATTAAACTATGCGATCCTTACTTCTGAGGTGTATTATGTGTTCAGCAAACTTTTGTTGAATATTACGAGGAATATTGTGGAAAACTTTTACCCTCTATATCCCACAAATATGGTTCTTTTTGACCCTTTTCTTAAAAAAGTACAAAAATTACACCTAAAACGGCCGAATATGAAGTCAGTATATATTTTGTTACAAAATTTCTTTACCAATCGCTAAATACTAAAAAGTCGAAATTTCATTCCGAAAGCCATAAAATCGTCAAAATCAATGAAGGCTTCTCACATCAATGTCAATGTAATTTGTAAAAATGTTCCGTTTGTAACTGTAAAGCTTGAAAACAAGTTTTGTGCAAAACGCGGTTTTCAAGTTCTACAGTGGGGTGAAATTTCGAAAATACGTTTCTAGTGCGTATTTCAGTTAAAAAAAAAAAACACTATATGAGCCGTTTATCATAAAAGTGGGCAAGTCCAAAACGATGCAAATGATCGGTTTTTTGACCGATATCATTTTTTCAACATAATGCAATTAATTCCACATCATCGAGTAAACTTCTTGTGAAAACAAAGATCAATTTTATTAATTTCTAGCAATATGTCAGCCAATTCAAATTATGATATCACTTTTGTCTTATTTTGGAATACCTGAAACCAAATCACCGCTTGTATAATTTTTCTAAGAAACTGTGAATTATCGCGTATACGATTTCAAGAAAATGTATTCGTTGGAGGATTAAAAGTCACGATGGGGAGGCATCGATGATAGTTTGCACTCAAAGTTTCGGGAAAACTGGAAATAAGACTGTTTTTGGGGTCGTTCACTGATGAATTATGAATTATAACGATTTCTTTCTTTTTCATTGGCCACATACGGAGATTCCAATACGAGTTTCTCTACTTTTGCAGCATATTTCGGTGAAAAGATAGAGATACCCTTCTATAACTTGGTTATAAAATTCTACGAAAAATTTCACTAAGTTTCATTGAAGAAAAATACCGTCCGGACGGTGGCAGCCCTGTATGGTAGCACACTCTCACCAAGGACTCATGATCAACACAACATTCTACAACTTCAAGAACTCATAACTTGATAACCGTAAAACATACCACAGTTTCGACTGGAAAATAATTGTAATAAAAGATGATTTTAAATAAAAATATTTAAAAAAAAAAATGAAAAGGGTGCACCATTCCCCAAAATGGGTTGAAAAAGGAAAAATTTTTTTTCGACCACAAATAAATTTTTTTTTCAGTGAAATTATTTTTTTTCAACAGCTCATACTTTTCTACAGAAACTCTGAAAATTTCAATAAAATCAGTGAAAAAGCCGAAGTGCTATGAATTTTCAAATATGGGAGTATCCAAAGGTTCGATCGAAATTCCTATGGCCGCCATCTTGAAAATTTTCGGAATTTCAGAAAATCATTTTACCACAGTAATACGTGTGTGAAATACTAACTTTTCACCAATTTTCATAAAATTCGGAGATGTCAAGTCGAATCTGGGTCGGTAACGCAAAGAAAGACATATGGCTTATGACTCTCAAAATAACGAAAAAATGTGTTTTTTTATCGTGCAGCTTTTATGGCCAGATTAAGATTTACCATTGAAAACTGCGTTAATGTTTACAACCTTTTCTATTTCTTGTTGTTTTTTTAAATTCCGTCAAAACTCCTTTTTTTTAAATAAAAAGTACAAAAAAAATGGCTACAACATCCATATTTCAGTTGGAATTTTTGGATTGCATGTTTTTAATCTACAAACATGGCGAAAAGTTTCCGCAGTATTGTTTAATTTTTATTTTTTTCAAAATTGGAACCATTTCGGAGAGATTAGGTACCCTCGAGCAAAAAAAAAAAAAAAAAAAATTGTTAAAAATCCAATGTCTCGTGGAATGGGGCAGCTAGGATTTTAATTCAAACTTCATGCCAAAAACAGTCCCACTTTCAGTTTCTCCGACATTTTAGCGCAATCTATCTATGTTTTTTGCCCACCACACGGTAGTATCGTTGCTATGTTGTTCAGGAGTAAAAAAAAAAAGATTAAAAAACGAGTTGCGCGATTATTGCGTTCTTTAAAAGATCTTTCTCAACTGTTGGCAGGGAAAGGAGCAAATGAACAAAACAATTTCCAAACTAAAAGAACAAGGCTATCGCAGCTTAAACGCTGGGGCATTGAAAAACAAATTAAATTTAAAAACAAAGAACAGTTTAACACCTACGGCATACTCAGGACTTCAAGCGCAATACCACACACACAAAAATAAAGGTCAACAAGTCCAGGAAAACTTTCTATTCATGTACAAACGCAATTTCAATAAAATTGGAAATTTTGCAAAAGACTGGCAAAAACACAAACCAAAAAAAAAAAAAAAGAATCTCAAGATACAAACAAATGAAAAGACATTTAGACATTTCCTTCGCGCCTAAAGGCAGTAACTACTGCAAACTTCTTCTAAAAGATACAACAAGTACTTACTGATGTATGTATGTTCAAAACTAGTAGTAGAAAAAAGTAGCAATAATGGATGGTAGTAGCAACAACAATAAAACAAAAAACAACAGCAACACATGCAATAAAGGCGCCACAAGGCAGAAAAACGTCACCCAGTTGCAATGTGACACCACCAACTTTGAAAAAAAAAGAAGAAAAGCAAAACAACAACAACAAAAATCAGTAAGTGAAAAATCGTGAAAAAACTGCCACCGATTTGCCATCAGCAGCAGCAGCAACTTAAATGACTCCAGCGCGCTGTGTAACTGAAGTCACATGAGTCTCGAGATATCTGTGGATTTGTGTTAAATGCAATTTATTGCAGCAAGGTCAAATTTATGTCGTGCTTACGACGCTGTTGCATTTAACGCATTTAATGCTGCGCCACTGCAGTAAGTAGGAGCGGGAGTGGGGGGTGGCAGGCGGCATAGTTGAATGTTGAAAACTTCAACTTTGTTGCAACCACATGGAAGTTGAAGTTGATTCAATGTTCGTATTAAATATCAATTGTGGTAAATATGGCAAATTAAAAATGACACACTTCAAAGAGTCGCATACAAACGTATTTACATATATACTATATATGTGAGTATGTACTATATATATATCGATACTGTTGAGGTTTTCGATTTCATATGGGCTTCATGTTGCTGATATATGCGGTCAGCAACAATACAATTGTTGATTTGTGAGAAAATTGCTCATTAATAAACCAATTAAGAAACTGTTGGAGATTCGCTATTAATTTTTTATAAAAAAAAAAATATAGGTCAGTGCTATAAAAAGCTACAGTGTACTTAGATCGGAGAGCAAAAAAATCATACCTTAAATGCTTTTCAACAAAAAAAAAAAAAAGCGAGAGAATTTAATGAAAGTTTGAAATATTTAAACCATGATTTTACTCAGAAAGGTTTCAAAACTTTCAAAAATACTTCGGCACGGAAATGAAAACAATTTTAAAATTTCAAACACGTACTTTTTACAAGTACAAAATTTATTTTCAAAAAACAATAAACATTTAGATACATACGAATACTTTTACAAAATAAATGTTTTTCTTTCCGTAAAACTATATTTCAATGCGAAAATTGGCTCTGTTGAAATTTTTTTGGACAATTTTAGTACATATTTTTTTGGTCTTTAGTACGAAATTAAAAACTAATTTATCATACCCGTGTACTTAGTGATCGTACCAAGTGATCGTTTAAACTTTCTTAGAAACATGGTCTTAATATTCCATTGCATTCCACCTCTTATTTAGACTCTGTAGGACCGGGCGGAAACAATTGTCTCAATAGTCCCATTTTTCGGTCTAGTTGTTTTGTAAGTAGTCCAAAATTAACTAAACCTAAAACTAAAATTATCAATTGTAACAAAACTGCGTAGCGCAACGTTGGTCATGGTCCAAATGTAATGCATCTGACATTAGTGCCAAAAGTGGTCCAATTGTGTATCGATTGCGTCATTGAAATTATAATGTCTAACGACTTGCGCTGCGTACAGTGAACCGGGTTCAAAACCTCCGCTCGGCAATTTTTGATTCCAATTTTTCAATTTCTATAAATTAAACACAATTTGTCTGAAGAGCCTTTGGAGCGGAAAATGAAACTCTTGTCAACATAGCCGAGATATAAAATAATAATAACTAGTAAGGGTGCTATCTATGGTCTGGCCAAACAATAAATACTCTACACTGCAGTATTTCGAAAATTTTGCTAATCCAGCTTTCGCTCAGAGCATGCATTCACAATTCGTAGTGTCTGAGTCAAATTTAGATTGATTATCTCAAATAACGTTTTCAGTATAGCATTTTGAAACTTTTACTTATATAGGAGGTGCCACTCCCCAGGTCGAATTTGCCTAGCTTTTGCTCAGAGCTTAAGCTTACTGTCCCTAATATTTATGTGTATTTTGCTTGCGTTATCGCAAGTAATGCTCATAATATTGCGTTCTGAACCAATTTCGCTCATTTTCAATCAATCGAGTTAACTTTGACGATGGAGGCAGAATATCAAATTTCATTAAATTATCTTACTCAGTTTTCCCAAATAATTTATTTCCACACAGATAGACAGCCAGACAGATGGACATGGCTATATCGACTCAGGAGGTGAAGCTGATCAAGAATATATGGGTGATTCTCAGATAACTGTACTTTTTGTGTCCTCTGGCGATTTCACCTATACAGCAGGCTTTTTTTTCACAAAAAATGACGCTATAAGTTAGGAACTATGTTTTTCTAATAGAGCGGATTAATTTTACCACCAAATAATTATTGGTCTATTGTGAAAGTTTGGAAATACACCCAAATGTCACAAACGTGGCATATCCTACCACTACTTTTTTCACACAAAACGATGAAAAACGACCTAAAAACGGAAATAGAACAGAAAACAAGTTACTACAAATATTAAGAAAATACTTAAGGCTACAATATTCTGAGCTCATCTGCAGTTTTAAATAAATTTTAGAGGGCACAATTTCAAATTGAAAACTGTCCCCTAGTTTTGGAAAAAAAAAATTTCTTGAAAGCATTATGCTACTACTGCATGGTGTTACTGTCTCAGTCAATAGATTGCAATACATATGCATTAATTCTGATCACTATCCATCACCCAAGGGTCAGCATGTCCAGACGCATCCAAAAAGAAATCCGGTTGCGTTGTATAGGGCAGTTTATAAACAAAAGCAGTTTTTTTTAAAAATTATGGTCACAAACGTGGCACTCGGCACTTCCAGGTCGTACATTCTATTTTATGCATGAAACAATTTTTTTGTAGGATTTGCATACATGACCCCAAATTCTTTCGGAAAAATCTTGAACTCAAAAGCGTGCTTTACAATGACCGATAAACTACAAAAATGTCACAAACGTGGCGCATCAAAAATGTCACAAACGTGACACTTTTTATCAGTCTGCAAAAAACATATTTTGATATAAAGTTTGGATATACAAATGTTAAGTTGAAGGCTATTAATTATGTTTTAAATACAAAAATTTTTCTACACCATCAGAATCCTGAGTTATCCTTGCTCAAAAGTGAAAAAATCACTGTTTTGACATCTACTTAAAGCTATAGAACAAAAACAACAACAAGTAAAATTAATTTATGTCAATGGATTCAGACAGCCAAATTTATTGTCAACAAGACATAATTTACTGTTTTTCAATTGGATTCCCAGCTTCCGAGTTATAAGCGTTTAAAGTAAGGACATCTTTCGATAACATACAAAGGATTTTTGAGACCGAAAAGTTACAAAAAATCAAGTTTTATTATTTTTATCAATAATATATTTAATTACAAAAATTTCGTTACCTTGCCGACCATAATCGCATGAAAAATGACAGTTCTATGCTAGATTTAGTGAATGACCCTACTAAACTACTGCTTTGCAAATTAACAGAATCAAAATTTCATCTGTTCATTCACTAAATCTACAATAGAGCCTTATTTTTTCATCCGATTTAAGTCTGCGAGGGCTTAAAATTTTTGTGATAAATTATATTTTTGATAAAAATAATAAAACTTACCATTTTTGTTAATTTTTCGGTCCAGAAAATCTTTTGTGTGTTATTGAGAGGTATCCTTTTTTTATAACTCGGGAACTAGGAATCCAATTGGAAAACGGTAAATTATGTCTTGTTGATAATAAATTCGGCTATCTGAATCCATTGACAAAAATTAATTTTACTTGTTGTTGTTTTTGTTAAGTAGATGTCAAAACTGTGATTTTTTCACTTTTGAGCAAGGATAACTAAGGATACTGATGTAATAGAAAAAAATCAAGAACAGATTCGTAATTAGGAGATCCTAATCCACCATAAACGGCTATAAAAACAGAGAACAGGAAACCATTGTTGATCTTTAGGGCGATAGGGTATAAAAAAAAATGGACCACTGGAGACATGACACTGTTGCAAAATTAGTCTTGAAGTGTAAATTTGTCATTATATGCAATATATCTCTCATCAAAACGCTTCAAAACCATCATTTTTCGTATTGTGGCTAAAATGTCACAAACGTGGCAATTTGGTCACAAACGTGGCAGCAAAATTTCTTAATTTCGACCTCAAAGCCGTTAATTCACACTTGTACTTGATCTACTTAAAAAATTAGTTTTAAGAGTGTGTTTACACAAGATAGCATGAAGAAACTTGCAAAAATCCAAAAAAATTATCTGCCAATTTTACAACTCGAAAAAGCACAGTTATCTAAGAATCACCCATATATACTTTTCTATACCTGCCACGCTTTCTTCTCTGCATTACAAACGGAAAGACAAAGTGAATATACCCTGGGTGTAGGGTATAAAAGCAATAAACAATAAAAAAATTGTTCACCCGATTCGAACCCGCAACACAATGCTCACAAATATATAACAAAGTCTATAGCACATCGGCTATATAACCTTTTGACTTTTTTGCGTAAAATTTATATAAATTAAATTGGATTTGGGCTGATCGAAGTGTAGTCTATTTGTAATACGAATTTGGAGTTATCAGTCGCAGTTATGGTGTAGCTTACAAACTAGTTTTGGAATAGCCGTGGTCCTACAGGGAAGTCATTGATTTGCATTATATGGAACAAACTGTCGAATATGACTTATCTGATAAAATATCAAAAATTTTTAAATACAAAAATTTCAGTGGTTAAAAAGTTGGCGAGCCACTTTCCCGATTGCTTCCAATATATTTTCGTTATAAGGTATTGATTGTCAGTAGCTGTGTACCAAATTTCATCAAAATATCTTGTTTAGTTCACGAGATATGACTAAATCTATATACTAATACGGAAGACAAAAATTTGTCCTCCTTTTTCAACTATGTTAGAAATGGAGTACGCCATTGAATTTTACACCATTAGAAAGGTATTCATGTGTCAATGTGCACAAAGTTAAAATTATTTTAATATGTTGCCCTTAAAATTAAATAGTATAAAGCACAAAGAAAAAACGAAAAGCATAGCACTGTTGTGTGTTGAGCTTTTCTATTTTGTACCAAATAGCGAAATAAGTACTTAGTGCCCAAAAAGTACCAAAATTATTTGTGGTCGAATTTTCTAGATAAGTTTAAAGATTAGGGCAGTGCCACGTCTTTTCTTGAGTATTTAGAAAGTCAAAGTCTTTCATTATTCTCTCTATGCTAATGTGCATTAATTTCCAAAATTTTATTTAAATCGCTACAATCGTTCTTAAGAAAAACATGGCAACAGCTCAACAGTTGCTATAAATACAATTTTATGTCGTATAAGAAGAGAAGGTATCTCAGAAACCATACGAGATACAGCGATGCTGATTTGGATTTAGCATCGCCAAGTAGGTACATTAAAAATGACTATTTTTATTTTTGTTTGTTATATTTTTTTCTAATTTTTTTTTTATCCTTTCAAATTGTTTAAACAATAAAATAATTCCGACATAGCTCCAAAAGTTTTCTGATTTTATATAAAAAAAAAAAATCATCAAAATCGGAACTGTTCTTGAGGACTTTCTCATTAAGCCTGTTTTATGGCTCTATTGACTCCACTTTGATTCACAATTATTTATAGTCAAAATGTATCTATGCATGACTGATTTTAACCTGGTAATAATGGTTATTGCCTTTTAAAAACTATAAATTTCAGACATTTTACATTTCTAAAAAATTGCTGTAAAATTTAACTACAAAATATATCTTGCTCACCGTCACAGTAAAAATAAAAATAACTGCCAAACTACAGTTAAAAGTTTATTTTCATGCAACAATACCTATATTTGCTGTTAAAATTGACTGCAATTGTAAAATTCAAAATTAACTGTAAAATTTGACTATTACTTTAACTAAAAAAATTTTTTGATGCAAGATTTATGACATTTATAATTACAATGCAGTGGTTTTCCTGCCAAGCTTCATCAATCAATTCTTCCTCAGTCATTTATGTAAAAATTTGATTTTCTTAAAATAAAATATATCATTTAAAAAACCAATAAATTTTTTTTTAGCCAACTTTTTGATAGAGTTGTTTGATTAGCATATTCTTAAGTCGATTTTCAAAAAAAATTTGTTTGCCACTGAACCCATTATGACTAAAAATGCACAGTGTAACTAAAATTTACTAAGTTCTGTCAGAGATTTTTGTTAGACTTTTACGATTTTTTGCGCCGACCATAATGTAATAAACATTTTAATAGCACCAACAACTTTACATCTTTACAAAAATCATAAAAAAATTGCAATTAATTTTGCTTGTCAATAAAAAGAGTGCAACAAATTGTGGTAAATGAACGGCAAACTGCCGCAGCCACCTGTTGAAAACGATGCCGCCGGGCTGCACTGATCGCCACAGCAGCAACAAAAAATAAAATGCAACAATAACAACAACAACAAATAATAATAAAATATTAATGAGAGTCAATTTTTAGTGGACATAAAACTATCACAAACACATAACTTCTATACATATGTGTTATATTACCCTGCCGGAAATATGGTATGAAAATAAGTGAAGAACTAATCTCTTAAGGTTTAGTCGCAATCAGAACGTAATAAGTACTTTCTAAGTGCGACTAAATCTTAAGGAATAAGTTCTTCACTAATGTCCATAATATATTTCAGGCAGGTTAATGTAATACATTAATTCACATTATTATTATCTGAATAATATAAAATATTTAAAAATATTAACGTTACGAATTATCTGGACCATATCATACTTAAAGTTCAAACAAAAACATTAAAACCAATCTTGGGAAGTTTCAATTTGCTTTTGGCAGGACACTGTCAGTCAGACTCAATTTGATTATATCAAGTCAGTAGAATTTCTGCATTTCCGCCACAAGGTCCACCATGGCCAAAATATTAAAAGTTATTAAAAACTTTTCATATTATGATATTATCTTAGAAAAACATTTAAATTTTACTAATTTAAGCAATTCACATATAAATTCATTAACCATGATAATCAAACCGACTCCAAAGTTGCACAAATGCAATCAACGCAATCCCGATTTACTGCAAATTTTTTATTTTCTTTAGTCCAATTTCAACTGTCCAGTTCGTCATTGAAAAAGATAATTTGTCATCATTGCTTCACAAATCAAGTGCAAGCAAGCAGCAAGTGTTTCAAAAATAAAGTGCAAATATAGTTTACCACATACAATTAAAAAAAAATCTATTGTAAAAACTAAAATTTAAAGCTATTTAAAGTTGGTCACGTTCGTCACTTTTGACTCAAAAGTAAAGTATTTTTGAAATTTCCTTCTAGGGTAAACGCGGGAGATATGGCAACCTTTTCGTTAAACTGCTACAAAACCAGAATCAAAAGAGATTTTTTAAAAAACTAAACACAAATTTATTCTTTTATTAATTTAAAACAAAACAAATTTACTACTAGAGTAAAAATTATTGCAAATATGTTTTTTCTTCATTATAAAAAAATGCTATAAAAGGCCAAATCACCCGACACTGCGGGTGATATGGCACCATATCATGGATGATTTTGCACCCTAAGTGGATATAAGTTTTTGTTGCCACAATTGTTGCATGTGTACACAAATGATGTAACCACATACAGCACATTACGCATTGGATCCCATCGTCAATATTCTTCACCGCATCCAACGCATTCATTTTCGACTAAATCTTCAGGTCCATCAGATTCATCTTGAAATACAACATTTTCATCAGCTTCATCGGAAGAAGCATAGTTAGTTCCCAACTTGCGTTTCTAAGTTTTCTTCTTTGGATGTGTTTTGCTTTTAAAATTTTTTTTGTTTTTTCTGCTGGACCACATTTTCGGAAGGTTATAACTCAGCTTATAACTTTTCGATGTCGTTGGTACAGGCGCTATTTCATTTAAGACATGTTCAGGCTTTTCTAGCATATCCTAGTGAAAACCTCAAATTAATCAAATAAAAATGAAAACACAATCATTGAAGGTCCTACCTTACTAAAATTCTGCGGCTCTGTGGTACATTGAAGCACTTCAGCTATATTTTGTCCTTGATTTTTCTCAATGCAATTCTGTAAAAAGGCGTGATCTGGAATTTTATTTGGACTTTCCTCAATGATGAGCCCGTGTTATTACATATGCTGGTTGTTGGCCCTGCACATCCAGAGTTCAGTTAAGTTTTGTTCAACAAAATACTATAAACCGAAACACAAAGATTTAGCACTAAGAATATTTGTACTCCCAAATATCTTATAACATGCAAAGAAAGATATGGCATCTGAACCATATCACCCGCAGTAGTGGGGTGCCATATCTCCCTTTCGATATATACCGAGTAAAATTGACACGACTCGAACACACATGTTCACTCGCGCTCATATTCATCCAAAAACGAAATCACTTTCAATTCTGTTTGTCTTGATATATGCACCATAAGGCTGTATCAAATACTCACCGCTTTGCTGCCTCTCAAAATATATGCAAAACAAAAGTAAGTCGTTTACATTTTCAAAATTTTTTTAAAAATCCCACACAGAAGCTATTATTTCTAATACAGCTAAACGAACAACATACCACGAAGTCTCTCGCGCAGTTGAATTGAACTCTGTCCATATTTAAACGCTTTGAAAGCTGCAAGTATTGAAAATGATATGGGTGCCATATCACCCAGTGGTGCCACATCTCCCTCCTTTACCCTACTTTTAAATTCTAAAACTACATTTTGGATAAATCTTGTCATCTTAAGGTTATAATAAAGTCATACAAGCAATATTTCTTTAGAACACATTAACCCATTATATCCTGTTTTATGTTTTTTAACACATTTTCAAAAAGACTTGGTTATAATGTGTTAAAGTGTTTTGCAAAAATATTCTACTTAAAATTTCACTAGTGATCATGAAAGGCAAGAAATTCTTAAAACTTAAGGACAATGCGTGAAAAAGTAATAAAAGTGTTGCAGTCGTCAAACTAGCAAAAACTGAATTTGCCTTAAATTAACCTTACTAAATAAACTTAAAATGCGTTAATATGCAAATCATTACCCGGATGAATCATATTGGAAAAAATGACATGTTTATATTGTCACGTATCGATTCAGATTATGATCAATACAAAGAAAAGTACAAAAGATTTTTGAATCATACAAAATACATAATAAAGTAACATTATTGCATAAGATTCTAAAATTAGTCGCACTAAAAAATTCCGACTTGTTTTGCTGAATTCTAACTTTCTTAGAATAGGCACGAAAACTACTTCTATTTTGTCACGTTCGTTTTGTGTCTTTTTTTACGTTTATTTTGGAACCAGAATTTCGCCTGTTATTATCGTTGGCATTAATTACAGTGCTACCTAAGAGCTATAATGTAAAGTAAAAACTAAAACAAAAATATGTTTTACTTCCACTGTTTTTGCACTTTAAATGTGTGCGACGGTCACGTTCGTCACTTGAAAAATGCTTATATGTAAAACAGTTTATATATATTCGATTTAGTCAAAAACCACATTCTGCACAGATTACACAGGTTTACAAAAAAAAAAAAATGTCATGGCGTTTTGACCAGACTATGTGTTTTCTAGGGACTTTGACGTCCTGAATCCGAATCCGGGGCTCATTTTTTTTCCAGAACGTCTGAGAAAAAATATTTCAAGGTCATATGGAGGTCAAAATTGATTCATGTGTCGTTTATTGAAAAATTCGCTAAAATTCTGAAACTAATTTTCAATCATTGAGCTCTTAAGTCTTAAAAAGAATATGTGATCAAAAAGGGTATCTCGGACTTAGTTTTGAAGATATAGCCATCAGAAGATCAGAACATATATCTTTTATGAAAACCGCTATAAGTTGGGAACCCCTGGATGGATTTAAAAAATATTGGTGTCCTATGAAAGGTATTTTGTTGTTGTTGGTATTGTTGTTGTTTTTTTGTTGTTCTTGTTGTTGGTGTTGTTGATTTATTTGTTGTTGTCATTGAAAAATTTCAGAAAATTTCAAAAAAGTTCATATCTCGAAAACTATGAATCCAATTGAAAATATGCTCAAAACATTTTTATAGGCTGTCAAAATACCCTTCATATGACATCAATATTTTACAAATTTATCCAGGGGTTCCCACCTTAAAGCGGTTTTTATAGAAGATATATCCGGGTCTTCCGATGGCTATATCTCCGAAACTAGGTCCGAGATACCCTTTTTGATCACATATTCTTTTAAAAGACTAAGAACTCAATGATAAAAAATTAGTTTCAGGTTTTTAGCGAATTTATCACTAAACGACATATGACCTTGAAATTTTTTTTCTGAGACGTTCTGGAAAAAACGGACCCCGGATTCGGATTCAGGATGTCAAAGTCCTTTTTAAACACATAGTCTGGTCAAAAAGCCATGACATTTTTTTTGTTTTGTAAACCTGTGTTATTAGACTACCCGCAGGCATGGCAATGCGTTTTGTCCTTGAAATGTACGTTCTTCTACTCGTCTTAAGTTCCAGTTAACACAAGGAATATTAAAAATTCAGTAATCCATGACTATCGTAACAAGAGTGGCCTTTCACCCTCCGATTTCGCTGAAATTTGGTACATGGTTTCATTTCAAGCCTAAACTGATAAAAATAGAAAAAAATTGCAAATTTTTGCGATTGCAATTTTTTTTTTGTGGTTTGTGGTGGGGTACAGAGAGTGAAAATATCGGTAAATTGTGACAAATACTCCTCACACAATAGTCAATAACTTGAACATTTCTTAATCGATCTTCAGTCCATTTTTGGAAACGTATTGAATCAGGCTAAAAGCACAAAGGAAAATGTACTAAACTTAGCACTATTTTAGTACTCAAGTACAAAAAACGCTTAACGACCTACTTTTTTGACCTCCCAAAATATAACTTTGGAAGGAAAAGAAAATCATCTTTCATACGACGAAACGAAACTTATGGTATGTTTTACGATTGAGAAGTAATGATTTTTTGACATTTCTTAACTGATTTTAGTTTTTTGCCCTACTTTGGAAAGGTAGTGAACAGGCTATTTGAAAGTTTTCTGCTATTCTTACTACTTTTTTAATAGTAAAACTAATAATAACAGTTCTTTGCCTGCTTTTTAGATCTTCAAATATATTTTTTCTGGAAAGAAGACAAGATTCATATGAATCCAATCAAAATATCTTTATCCGTTAAGGAGCTATAATTTTTTATTTAGGACAGTAAAAGTGGTGTATACTTCGAAATATTTAAAAAAAAAAACTATAACATCTAAACCGTTAAAGATGCCATATTTTTATTGGATTCATATGAAACAAGGATGTCAGCGTAGAACAAATGTAAGCCTACAACAACCACAATATTTCAATATTTTGCAAGTTTCCCGGAACACCCATGAAAAATTGTTTTTTTCATACACACAAGATTCAAACTCAAAGTTGATTATCAGCCATCAGTCATTGTTGTTTTATGTTGGTTGCGCAAAACAAAAAACAATTTTTGATGGGTGTTGTAATTCCGGAAATTTTTCAAAATATTGAAACCTTACATGTGCCAAAATTCTACGCTGTCTGCTCTTGGCTCAGTGATTTTGAAACACTGATACCCTTGATTTGCAATTTGTCTTTTTTCCAGAAAAAATATTTTTTTTAATTTTTTTGTGTCACAGGAGGTGTGGCAAATATTGTTGCGCTAGGCATGGAATGGCTGTATTGTATTAGATTGATTCCTACAGGGTACAAATAGCAAAACCACCATGCTGCTGCCACGGATGCTGTTGCTATTGCTGGAGAAAGTGTAGATAATTAGTCACTTGACCAAGATGCACACAAAATATTGTGTGCTTAGCTGCTCGAATGTACCTACACATACGAGTATGGTACACATGTATATTTTTATTTTTTGGATTATGTTTGCATGTGTATGAGTAGCTTGATTTATGAGTGTATGTGTGTGTGTGTGTGTGTACTAACCATTAGATAAGATCAATGAACGCTGCGCCAGTTGATTAGGCGCGGAACATAAAAAATGTTGCAGAGCTTTAACGCCAAAGCGCCAAAGGCAGCGACAACAAGTGCGCAAGCGTAGTGCGCGCCTCAACTTAAGTGTCGAATGTTGTCGAGAGAAGGCACAAATTGAAAATTGATTTTCTTTAATATTGCTGTTGTTGTGATTTTCGTCGTTTGTGTGCCACTTACAATTATGTGTTTTTTGTACATTTTTTCTATATGCGCTTTGTATCTCCTTAACTATGTTACTACCCATATGCATGTGCTCATGTACCAGTAAGTACGCATGCGCACAACCACAGCACAGCTGATATCATCTTTGGTCCGATCAAATCTACCGCAAGGTGTTGCATTGCAAATTCAGTGTGAATGAATAGTTTTGCTGATAACTTTTCTGATTAATTAGGTGAGATATTAATTAAATTCACTTTTTTTTTCTTTCTCACAGCTCAGCGCTTCACTTTTCTTTCTTTGTTTGTTGTTAGTAAAGTTTTTTCGATACTTTTGTAGCAAAGTGCAATTTTTTTTCGAAAATTTAATTAAACTTTTTCTAAATTCTTTAAACGTTTTTTCGTTTCTTTTGACGTTTATTTATGGTTATGGAGACATCTTTGAAATAAGCAAATACATTTTGTACTCATCAAGAGTTTTCAATACCAACCTTTTTTTTTGTGGCTTTATTGCTATTATTTTACTGTTGTTGTTGGTGTTGCTGTCATTTGCGTTGTCGCCTCTGGCAACTCAACGACACCTCGAAATTTTTTATTTGTGCATATTTACAAATATTTATGTTCTTTCTTTTGTATATGTGAATGTGTGCTTTCTTGCCAATTAGCATACAAGTACGTGAATGGTTTGCTTTAAAGTTATCTCTTTTTAAAAAATAATAAAAAAAAAGTTTGTTTTGTTGCCTTTGGTGAAAGTAACAAATAAATAAAGTTTATTTAGCAATTTTTTCAACAACAAGTGTGAAATACTCCGTAAAAATAAAAAAGCAGAAAATGTTGAGTATCCATTAAAACTATTTGAAATTTAAGTGGCCTGAAGATCGATGTACTTAAGTGAATAACAGAGATAAGTTCACAAAATGCAGCAAAAAATGTTGCTCATTCCTTCCTAATGAAAGGATTTGTAGTCTTTTTGGTTCCTAAAACGATATCGATATCGCACTTTTATATTACCTTGATATATGTATGTATCCATATGTAGAAAATGTTCTATAAGCCATCAGTAACAAATCAATATATTTAAAAATCTTCATATAAATATGTTTCGGAAAAAAAATATAAGGAGTGCTTCTATACGTAATAATGAAATTTCTAATTTAGTTATAGCTAGTCAAAAAAAGTTTCAAAAATGTTCGTAATACGTCCACAGACATGTCTACCTTCCATAGAAAATGAACTAAAATTCTGTATCCCTAAAAGTATGCAACACATTATTTCCATTTCCATATTTGCATACTCGCATTGAAAATCACATGACCTTTTTCAAAAAATTTATGATTTCAAAGATTAGGCTGAAATATGTCGAAATTTTTTTAACTCTAATTGAAAAAGTGGATTCTAACCTTTAGTTTTTTCATAGTTAGAAGACATAGCTAGACGTAGCCAACTCACTTAGTAATTTTCCATGGAAAATTGCAAACGCTGCATTTCAAAGGGCCATTTTTATTTGCGCATATCTCTTCAGCCATTTATGTAATCCAAATAATTTTTTCTTTAAATTAATCACAAAATTTATATACATATATAAAAATAACTGTGTGTCTGTCTGTCTGTCTGAAGCATTATAATTCAGAAACTATTCGCCAATTGAGCTGAAAATTTGGAAATGAGTGTATCTCAGGTATAAGAATGTTTTTATGCTATACACGAAGGTTTCCGCAGACCACCCAAAGGCTTCATAGTCAAAACGAACAATATCAAGGTAAACTAGAAGAAAAATATCTATGGAGAGCTTTCAACAAGTTTCAAATGACAGTTTTCTGATTCACTCAAAGTTTGCCGAAGGCCACCCAAAGGCTTGATAGTCAAAACGAAGAATATCTAAGTAGGAATACGAGAGGGAAAAAATTTATAGCGAACTATCAAAAAACTTCAACTGATAGTTTTTTAGAATACTCGAAGGTTCCCGAAGGTCACCCGAAGGCTTCATAGACAAAACAAAGAATTTATAGATATACTATAGATATACTAGGTCACTGTGCGAAATATTTCTCTATAAAACTGCAACATTAGTTATTAGAAATTTGGTAGTCGAAAAAATGTTTTTTTCCGCCAAAAAACCACTGTTGCATGCCGATATTTGCCACCCAAGGCAAACATATCCTTGACTTCTATTACACTAGAGCTCGCAAACTATCGATAGTTGCGACCATTGGTAGTGGACGATAGTTTGGTCACTAACTATCTCTAGTTATCGATAGTAAGCATTTCAGCATAAACTGAAAATTATATAGGAAAAACATATGTAACTACATTACTTTTTGTATCTTAAGTTAAAAAATTTGTCTATATTTTAAACTTCACCCTCAAAATAAAAACTTGGCGCTCTTTGGCTTCACTTCGACAAAAGTAAACAATGTTGCGAAGTTGTCAATGTTACCGCCGAAATCATTAAGTACCTAAGGTTAACAAGTGTAATTTTGAAAATATAAGTGAAAAAGTTGTGTTATTCGATATTTTCAAAGTACGAAAACAACTCTAGGATGAAAAATGAATATATAATTAATATCGATAGTCTGTCATACATATACCATCGATAGTCGCGATAGTATGAGACTATCGATAAAACCTACAGTGCCATCGATAGTTTGCGAGCTCTAACTTCTATGTAAAAGAACCCAAAGAATCTCCACACGGTTTCATTTTGAAGAGCAAACTAAATAAAACTAGTAAGGATGTTATCTTTGGCTTAGCCAAAACTTAAATAGACTGCAGCATTTTGAAAACATTTCTAGTACGGGAGGTGCCATGTCCTCTTGTCTGATTTCATTTTGTTTTTGCTTAGATTTTGCGCAAACTTTACCAAGTATATATGCATGCGAACTTTGGTTGCATTACCTCAAATAATATTTGCACTACAGTACTACGAAACTTTGCTTGCATGGGAGATGCCACGCCCTCTTGTTCGAGTTCGGATTGTTGTGCTCAGAGCTTGAATTTACTATCCTCTGTGTCTGAATGAAAGTTGATTGGATTATCTCGTAAAACGGTTTCAGTATAGCATTTTGAGAAGGTACACCCTCTTGTCCGACTTTTCTAAGTGTTTGTGTATATCTTAGTTGCGTTATTGAAAATGATGCTCGCAAAATTGCGTTTCCTTATACCAATAGTTAAAAAAAAAAAAAAAAAAAAAACTCGGTTTTTCGTAAATAGCTTTCTTCTTAATTAAAAAAAAAAAAATTGTTTTAAATCGCTCAAATAAACTTTTTAAAAAACCAACATAAATTTTTAGGGTCAGCCACGTCTATTTTCAAAAATCTTGTTTAAATCTTATATTTTTTGACTAAATTGAAATTTTTGGTTTTTGCAACGCTCTGAACTTTTTAAAAATTCTGCAAAATTTTTGGCGTTGCCGTTTGGTTTTTTGTTAGTTTTGCTTAAACCATATTTCGATTTGGTTGCCGTCAAGTGACGCTAGAGGGGTGTCAAAATTAGTTAAAAAAGAAAGATAAAGATTCCAGAAATTAAGGTTATTATATGTTATAGAATATATTTTTTATTAATAAAAAATAAATGGCAACAAAAAAGGCATGGTTTAGTGGTTTTTCGGAGATTCACCCATACCCTACCTATTGAATATAAGCCGCCGAATATTTTTTTTTTTTTTTGTATTTCATATGATGTTTTTTTTTACTTTCTTATAAATATTCATTTAACTAGCTAAATCAATTAAAAAGTTAATTTCTTTAACAACAACAATTATTTTGTCTACTATTCGTATGGTACGTTCACACGCTATTAGTTGCATGTTTATTAAACATATCTGCTATCTGTCACTCGGTGTTGTCATCTTTTCATTTACAAGTGAGTGCGCCATTGGTCATGCAATATTTGCGTTCAACGCCCTCTATTAATTTATTTCTTTATGTTGTATTTTTTTGCTTAAGATAAATTGAATACAAAATGACAGTTTATTAAATAATTGCCGACAAAAGAGTTTTTTTTTTTTTTGTTTTTTAAAAGATTTTAATTAAGAATTATATTTGCACAAATTCTAATTTCATTTCTAAAATGCGTAGGTATGAATGTGTACTTAATGTAATCGATACTATTCGATACATTTTGAATTTGATCGAAATTTTCAAATTTTTTGACAGTGTTCAATACTCTTTGAATTAGTACGTATTTTGATCTTTCATAAATTATTTGAAATTTCTCAAACTTTTGGTGCAACTATAGAAATTAAATACTAACGCCCACAATTTATTTAACACATTGGCTGCCATGGCTATTGATTTCAATAGCCAGTACAGTTTCATTCATGCTTGTGGCTATGGATTTCCATAGCCAGTAGTTTTTTGTTATTTTGCCTCATCATGAAAAATGCATAGCCTCTAGAAACAAAATTCAATACAAAACGAAAAGCCTAGTACCACTCTTAGTGCTAAATGAACTTGGTTTGAGGAGTTTGTGGTTTGTTCAGATTTTATAGCGATTTATTTTGAGAAGTAATAAAAACTATTTCATATTTTAATTACTTATTATAAAGAGTTTGTACATACATACATACGGGACGTTTCATGTTAACCGAGCCACCTCCAGGATTTGTGCGAGCGGGAAATAGCGTTTGGGATACCAAAATTTTCGTTTTTTAAAAGCTTTCGAAAGCCGAGTGGCGCTTATAAAAATTTTAACATTTTGGCGTAAACTCGGGAGATTTAGGGCGCGCTGATCACGAATCACGAAGAATTGTTCAAATTCGTACAAGCTTACACATATAGCTTAGAAATATTTAGGAATCATGCTTGCTTAGTTTGAGAACTCTAGCATAATTTTTTCGACTTCTAGCTATTTGGATTTTTCCACACTATGAGACGCGCCATCTTAGATTAAAGAATTCTCAAATTCTGGCTTTAGATTCGTAATCAGCGACCCAAAACCCCCGGGTGATAAAATTTACTCCAAAATACTAAAAAGAAAAATTTATTTTACGCCCTCTTTCGGAGCGTTTTACAACGTCGCCATATTGAAATTTTTAAAAACGCCACTGGGCTTTCGAAAGCTTTTAAAAAACGAAAATTTTGGGATCCAAAACTTTACTTTCCGTCTGTACAAATTCTAGCGATGGAGGTGGCCCGGTTGACGTGAAACGTCCCCTATATATTTATATACAGTACTGTTAACTTTATAACACTTCTTTCTTGTTTCTGGCTATTGAAAATAATAGCCATGGCACTTGGCAAACGGATAAACGTCTATCATTACACAGGGTGCCGTGGCTATGATATTCAATAGCCAGGACTAAATCTATTTTAGGACTTCCAAAAGTTGTAGAAACGCAACGAAATACCTAACAATGACTGTTATTTCATAAAAAACATGAAAATAGAAAAAAAAAAATTTTGGCACCCTGGGAAACAGTACAAAAATTGGTCTGGAAGCCAATGTGTTAAAAGTTTATGATAAACTTCACACAAAGTTACTACGCAAACAACATCAACAACAAATAAAGAAAAAAATAATGCAAAATACCCAATAAATAGCCGATAATAGAAAAACACCCATGGAAGCTATGCAAAATAAAACAAATTAACCTTGCGGTTAAATGTTCTTTTAATGTTTTTACTACAACAAAACAACAGCAACATAAGCATACACTGTAAAAAATACATAACAATAAATTTATTTAAAGCAAAACTTCGCTTGCAGCTGTTAATGGCGGCTATACCCAGCACTAATCTTACCAACAAGCACCCACTTGTAACATGATTTTTACACCTCGTCCTACAGGTATTTGCGATCACTCACAATCAGTAATCATTTGTTCAGTTGCTCTTCTTCTGCGCCAACATTTATGGCATGCCAACAAGTTTTCATGGACGTTAACATCGTCCTTTAAATACGGAACTCTGCACGCCTGCGCACTACAAACTGATATTGTTAGCGCACGAATTGTTGCCACAACAAAGTGCAAACACCGACAGACAGACAGACAGACTGATGACCAGCATCGCACCGCTGGAAGATCAAAGCGCACGCACACACACACAGTGTTAATCGTCATGTAACGCGCGCTCAGCACCAAAGTAATCGATAACTCGAATGTGGCGCGTGAAAAGCAAAAAAACTGCAACGCATTTACCTTAACTGAAGAGAAATATCTGTTCCCTTAATGTCCATTATCGTGATTCTTTCCTACTTGAGTCAAGTTCAAAGTAGATCGTCTCCATGGGTTCTCATACGGAGTATGGTAAATAGTTAAGTGTAAACTGAATTTACACATGAACGATTTTCGTTACACTTCGTCTAAAGTGTTAAAGGCTTTGACGCCGTTGGTCGGTTTGCGTTCATAGATGGCGGCGTCATGTCAGGATTATGTTGCACTCGTAAATATCTGATAGATATAAAGTGAAGTTTGACAGAAGAGTTCCACCTTTCTTTTGCTATGAGTGGAAGATAAGTTTGTCGGCATGAGGCGAAACCAAAGGGATATTGTGAATTGTTACTCTTTGACTCTGTAACTTGCTTAAAACACTTATGATTATCGAAAATGTTAGTATTCATAATGTTTATTTATTAAAAAAATGGAAAAGTAAGCCACATTTTCAAAAATAATGAAAAATATTCGGTAAGATTTTATATCTTGATAACTCCTAAACCGTGAAGACACGATTTTGGTATTTGATTTACATATTTTAGTCAAGTGAAATTAGACTTTTCGATCAATAAAAATTAGGTTTTAAGTGGAATTGATTAATTTTGGTGTTTTAATGGTTACTCCGAAACAATTAATCTAGCGACTTTTCAGTTGGAAATAGGTAAGCGTGGTATTTAGAAAAAACTGGTTTTTGCGACATTTGAGCCAGAATAACCTTTTATGCGGTTTTTGACATTTTTGGCGATTCCTGACATCTGTTTTGAAACAACATCATAAACCGATTCGAATTTAAAAAACGTAAATATGTTACCTTTGGCCTGGACAAACGTTAAATACTCTACACTGCAGTATTTTTAAAATTTTGCTTGTACGGGAGGTGCCACGACCTCTTGTCACATTGTGTGGCGTGGCACCTCCCATACAAGCAGAAGTTTCAAAATGCTATACTGAAAGAGTTTTTTGAGATTATCCAACCAAATTTGACTCAAATACTAAAGACGATAAATGCACGCTCTAAGTTAAAATCAGACAAACTCGGACAAGAGGGCGTGGCACCTCCTATATAAGCAAAAGTTTCAAAACGCTATACTGAAAACGTTTTTTGAGATAATCCAACCAAATTGCACTCAGACAATAAAAACTATAAATGCAAGCTCTGAAGAAAAACTGGGTGAACTCGGACAAGAGAGCGTGGCACCTCCCAGATAAGCAAAATTTTCAAAAACCTGCAGTGTAGGGTATTTATTTTTTGGCCAGGCCAAAAGTTACACCCTTACTAGTTATTATTTCCTGCTTTAGATCGACTAATCGACTTATTTTATAAAAAGTTATTGCGAAAAAATTAAGGCGAAATATGTTCAGAACAGAGATTACCAGAGAATAATATATTTCGTACGTACACTATGATATACCAGATTTTCAATGTATATTTTCAATTGTCCAGAAAAATCAAGATTTTTTCTCCTAAATTCTGGGCGCAACCCAATATGTATCTGATAACCTTACATATAAGGGATAGAAAAGTAGGAATGAGATCAAATTTGAAAGCGAAGCATTCCTTGAAAGTATTTTCATGATCTGAAGCAAGTGTTATAGAAAGTAATTGCTCAGTGTTCAATAGTTTATGTTGTCGTAGAGTCCAAAGATTGTTTCTGTCTCAGAATTTCTCATCACTTCCTTGTAAAATTCGTCAACAACTTATTGGAAATTACCCTAATTGTTTTAAATCTTAAATTTTTAATATTTTTGTCGCAGAAATTTTAGTAAATGTTCGTTTAAAATATTTTTACTCAGAAAAAAATGTACCTATGCATATATTTTTGTATAAGGCAAATAAAGATATAATATTAAAAGCTTATATTTAACTCAAAGAGGGGGACTTTCGGGCTAAAATTCATTTTATCTCTTGACAGTTTAATTAACGCATTTCTATAAGAGTCTCCACCCAAAAAAGGCTTTAACAGATGGCCAACAACTTCCGTTATAATTTTTATTAAAACATTCAAATGATATGCGAACTCGTAAAAATGTTAATGTGACACAGAGTAAAATGAACTTAAATGACATGGGAAAAAAGTGTGCAAAGCGCGCTTCGGAATAATTTATCTCATTATATGGGGGTAAAGTGAATCATAACATTATTTTTAATTTAAGGCAGTTTTATTTTTAAAATTTTTTCTCTCTTTTTTCACAAAATTTGCATAAGTAAATAAGAAAGAAATGATTTGAAATGGAACTGACTTAATTAGTCAACCATGCATGAAAGTTCACATAACGTTAATGTGTTATTATACATTAATATATGTATGTATGACTTACGAAACATTGCATAAAATGGTAAGTGAATATATCATGCACAAATATTGTGTAATATATACGATATATCATGCGTTAAAGCATTAACTATCGCATTTTTAGTGAACAAATTATTTAGTTACTAACAGATCTAAAAAAAGCATAATAGAGTTTGTTGATCTTGAATATTCTAAGATGACTAGCCCTAAGGGTTGATAGAAAGAGCACTGACCAACACAGAATTAAAAGTCTTGAGTTATCAAAAAGAACTTAATATTTATAAAAAAGTTATATACATATTTTTCTTTTACTTGTGTTAAGTTTTGCATTATCATTTAATACGCACCATTAAGAGCAGAAATAGTTCCCACCATAATTTTGCATGACACATTGATCCATTGAAGATCTCACCACGCTGAGGCCCCCCTCCTCCATTACAACCACTACAACAAATAATGTCGCCCCATTATCAAGTCAAGCATCATCAGCATCATCTTTAGATTGTGGACCCTCCAAGGTATGAATGCTCAACACAAATGCAACAACAACAGCAAACGTGCACATAATTACCTAATAATAGGCAAGCCGACAGGATGATGTGTTATGACCAAAGGGATCACAACAACAACACCACAAAAAAACATAACTTTTGGTGCACTCAAGAGTTTTACTACGCAGTCAGATTCAGTTGAGTCTGGCTATGAAATGTGTAGATACATAAGAAGAAGATCAAAAGTGCGAAGCCCGCAAGGAATTGCAAGCACAGGGTGCAACGATTGTCTACAACAATAACAACAACAAACAATTGTAGAGTGTTGCACACCTTTTATGCATGTTGTGTTGCTCATCATTTGTTTGTTGATTGTTGTATTCAGGAGCGGATTCAGGTGAAAATTATTCACCACCAACAAGATTGGATCAGATGACATTTATTGATGTGAGCTTACAGTTCAATGTGTTTTAGTAAAGTAACCAACAAAATTACAAAAACAATGCAAAATGCATTAAGAAAAAAAAAGTATTATTGGAAGGCTGGTTTTCGTCACGTTTCAACGATCACCGCAATCATATTATCAGACGAATTTGCCGACACGTTGATAAATATATAAACTGCGCTTGCTACTTCGTTTCGTCTCTCCAAAAGAAGCATAAAAACGAAGACGCTATGCTAGAAAAGTATAATATCAACGAGTTACAACAGCAGGGCAATGCACAACAAGGGAGAAACCAAAAATTTGAATTTTTGCATGTGCTATATTTACTTTTAGCTGTGATTCTCAACAACTCTATGCAAAAGGTTAAATATAGGATGCTTGTAAAGTACTTCTGGACGTCGGCAAATTCGTATGATGACATGATTGTGGTGATCGTTGAAGCAACGCGAAAACCAGCCTTCCAATAATTATTTTTGTATTCCTTTATGTATTTTGGTTTGTTTTTGTAATTTTGTTGGTGGTGTTACCAAAACACACTGAACAGTTAGCTCAAACCAACAATGTCATCTAATCCATGTTTGTAGGTAGCAAAAGATGTAAATCATTATATGGCAAAAAAAAAAAAAAAACAATTGAAAAGTATTCAACTCATCTGCATTCATCAAGATTCCCAAAGCAGATGAAGTATCTCTGGCAATTTGTCCATAAAAAATGCAAATTTTAAGGAAGTTCTTGAGGGCATCGTTGTCACGTGTATTCGAATAGAAATAGTAGTGAACAAACTCTTCAATCATCTTGGCTTTGTTTTTCCTCAATCGAAGAAGACAATGGTGAATTTCATATCCATCATATCGAATACGAATTGTGCAAGAATTAGTATAGCTCTATGAGATATCGAATTGATGACATACCAAAAAAGGATGGGGTATTATCTCCTTATTTTAAGCAAATTGTTGTTGATTAGCTTCTACAGTTACTCAGCAAAATTCTCATTCGAAGGAATTATGCAGACAAAATGCTTGAAGAGGCCAAAGAGACAAATGATTCCATCTTCACCCAGAACAACGAACAAATAAAACCTATGGAAATTATGTAGTTAGTGATGCATATGCGTAAGTAATCTGGGAACTCAGCCTAAAGTTTATCATCTTTTGAGATGTTGCTCAAAGAAGATTGCATAAGGTATTTGTATTTCAAGGACCCACTTAATTTTTATACAGCGGTAGCTTATGGCAATTTGTGCTCCTTACTTTTGTCGAAATACGTGCCTGTACTCACAAGTTTGTTTATTTTCAAGCCAATGCTTAGCTGCAAAGGCTTTCTTTTTTAGATTTTCTTTTTTGAATTTATGATTGTATTTATTTTCTTTTGCTTTAACGCCGGATACGCATAGATTTGCACAATTCTTGGTAATAATTTGCATCCTTTTTGCTTCTACGTCTTCTGTTCAGTTGAATTTTTTTTATTTTTATTATTATTTATTTTGCAGACACATGCTAAAAAAAAATCTGATGAATGAGTTTAACATTTGCAAGCGCATTGGTTTTAGCCATAAGGTTATGGTGTAGTTGTTGCTGCAGACTGCAATCGGATGTGCAAATGAATCTTAATTAAATACACGTTAGTATATCTTACTACTATATGCCACCCAGTAGGAAATAAATCTACATGACGTCCTCACAGTTAAGTATTATAATGAGTACAAACTTCTACTAAGCTTTTATGCTTGAACGACAATTGAGGCGTTGCGTGCATTAACGCCCTAAGTCGACTTAGGGCGTTTTTGCGCCCATCGCATTTTTGAAAAGCTTGGGTCCTCAAATATATGTGTACTTAATTTCAACTTCCAATTACGATCACAGAATGTGGTAGAGCAATATATATATACTGTTTAAAGAGTTGCGTGCAAGAAGGGCGTAGTGCGACTTGGGGCGTTTTTGCATAAATCAGTTCGCGGTAGGAAAAAAAGGTTTTTACTCAAAACCAAGGTGCCGAGCGAAAAAATTATATATGGTAAAAAATGCTTAGAATTGTCCAAAGAGTACGTGTGATTTTATTTAGATTTTTTTTTTTTTTAGCCAAATTTTGAAAAATTATAAAATGTTCGAAAAAATTCTGAAAAAATTCACACATATTTTTTGGACGATTCCAAGCATTTTCGCAATATACTTTTTTGTCGTAAGGTACCTTGCTTTTGAATTAAATCCATTTTTCCGGCTGGGTAAAAAAATTGCTATGTTTGAGTGACCATATTTCGATAAATTTGTAGCCTAAGAAATTTTTCAATAAAGCATTTTAAAGGAAACTTTATCTCCTTATTTTTTATTAAATTTTGTCTTTTCCTATCTTTGATCTAAAATAAGTTATTGTCAAAAGAGTAAAAAAAGACAAGAATTCGAAAATTTTTTTTGATTTCAATATTCTATTAATTCATTAAAATCCATAGCGCCGCTTTTGTGTAATATTGAATCAAAATATTCAAGCCTTTAAAAGTGGGTGTGACACTCTTGCCATCCCATCCACATTTCGCTATTTATAATCAGCATTTGTCTACCAAACTGAGCCACCATTTGCGAAATATTGCCCAATAAATTCTAATTTTAAAGAATTTGCTACGCCTTTCTATGAGTATCTACAGGGTTAGAATTTATCCCAGTCTTAATATTATACTAATATAAAACATTGTAACAAATTTCGTTAAAATCTCTACAACCGTTTACAAAACAAATATTTACCAGGTGCAAAACTTAGATGCAATGTATGCATGCATTTTATAAAATTAAAATTTTAAAGAAATAAACAAAAATACACATTTATAAATAATAACGGTGAAAGTATATTTTATTCCCCTCATTTTAAAAAAAAATCATTGAAATCAGAACAGTTTTGCCGGTTTCCCAAGCAAAATGCTAACGTTATCAGGTGCAAAACTTAGATGCAAATGTATGCGTGCATTTTATAAAATTAAAACTTTAAAGAAATAAACAAAAACGCACATTTATAAATAATTGGGGTGAAAGTATATTTCATTCCCCTCATTTAAAAAAAAAAATCATTAAAATCGGAACAGTTTTGCCGGTTTCCCAAGCAAAATACTAACGTTACTCCAGTGATAGTCAAATGGATTTATGCAAAAACGCCCTACAATTTAAGTTTTTCCTTCTTCGATAATTCTGTCAATATGCGTTAGTATTATGTGTAAGCAGTAATTATTTACTCCTTTTATTAGGTTTAATTGAATAAATTTGTTTTTCAAGGTTTAAATGATGGTTTGTTCTTTTTATCAGCATTTAAAAACTTTAAATTGAATTATCTTGAAATGCCATTTTTCGACTTGGGGCGTTATTGCACGCAACGCCTCAATTTATTGTACATCCAAAATGGTAAACGTTACTTTAGTATACTAAAACTGTTAATGAGTTAAATTTTTTGAAACGGACATAGTAATAACTAACTTGCTTAACTCAAACTTTTTTTGGTGGTTCTTTGAAGAGTTTTTGATCAGGATTATTGCTTTATATATATTTTTTTTTTGATTCTAATTTTTATAAAAGCTATAAGCATGTGAATTTTTATGTAAGTCTTTTTCTTAAATTGCGATTTCTCCGTAAATATATAACGAAAATTTATTAAATTTTTGTAGTTGGACTAAAAATAATTAAAAATTTAAAGGAAATAAACTTTTCATAAAAACTTTTAAAATTTCTTATAAATAATGCACTTTTTAAGAAGCTAATCGATATTAAAGCAATACCTACCCATAAATAAAAACAAAATTTTTTCACAGAACCTAAAACCTGCCCAACATTTTTGTGAAAAAAAATTGGGGGAACTTTCATTAATAAAAAAGTTACGCGTACTTAAATGCCGCTACATAGGCACCTTGCCTATGTGATTTTTGCATTTCACCGCTGCATGCCGTTTCAAAACAACAAAGCATAATTTATGCAAAAATTGAAAATGCACGTCAAAACGCGCAGCCAGCGTTAATATGTGATTTGCATAGACAATAATTTTTATGATAAGTTTATTCCGTTCTAAATTTTGAATTATTTTTAGTCTTACAACAAAAATTTCATAAATTTTCGTTCAACATTTACGGAGAAATTGCAATTTAAAGAAAGACGTACATAAAAATGCACATGCGTATAACCTTTAAAAAAAATTAAAATTAAAAAAAAAAGAAATATACAATATAAGGCAACACTCCTGGTCAGAAACTCTTCAAAGAACCACCAAAAAAAGTTCGAGTTGAACATTCATTCAAAATTCATAACTTAACGTGTTATGTATGATTGTTGAATATGCTAGAATTGATTTTTAAAATGCTTAAGCTTTAAATTTAACACACTTATGGGCTAGAAAGACGACAGCTTAAATCCGGATTATAGACGTTACAATGCGAATATTCTTATTGATGTTTTTAGGTAGTTTTTACATAGGGGAAAGTGGGGTGAAGTGGGAAACTTTTTTTCGAAGCTCCATAAAATGAACAAAACTTCTTATTTTTTCATGTTTCAACCTCCTATAATAAAGAAAATTAAATAAGCTATATTTCTGCCAAAGAAACGAACCGAAAATATGGATTTTCTGTTGAGTACGACGCTTTAATCGAGGATGCCCAAAATGGCAAAAATTTAAAATCGTGGGGTAAAGTGGGAAACTTTCAAAACTCGTAAAAACTAATACAAATGTTGGAAAAAAGTTCTAATATCTTTATTGTAAGTCAAAAAATGTTCAAGGAACACAACCATAGGAGTAAATATGAAAAGAAATAATGATTCTTCTGGAAAGAAATAAATGAAAAAATTTTTGTTTAAAAAAATTTGTGAAAAAGTAGCTTATTCGTCGTTCTCTGATGAAAAATCAAAGTCCGAGTCACAGTGTTAGTAATAAAAGAAGCTTGTAGTGAGATTAACGCATTTCAAGTGAAATGGGCGTTGACAATCCTTTAGGTTGCATTTGATGGTATTGTGTCTGGTCATGATTTCGGGGATTCCCTTTTTCCCGAAAAGGGGCATTTCCCACTTTACCCCACTTCCCACTTTACCCCACTTTCCCCTACATATTTCATAGACATAGACTAAAAGAAACTTTCCCAATTCTGACCCCCATAATTCTTTATAATTCCAATAAGCTTTTCTGATGCTTATCTCATTGATAATCTTATTTTTGTTGTTTTAGAATTGTTTGGCCCTCGAATTGGGAAGACTTTTTTAGTCAATGCCTATGAAATATATATTTAAAAAATTACTAAAATCAAAATAAAAAGATTCGCTTTATTACGTCTATAATCGGGATTTAAGCTGTCGTCTGTCTAGCCTATTAAACTGTAAAATCAACATATTCAACATACAAATTCAACATTTTTTTCATGATAACTTAATAGTTCAAGCATTTTAAGTATAATATGGTAAGATTATTAAAACAACACAGACATTTTTTTTATTTTATAAAATATGAGTATTTGATATTTCCATTTTTTTACAACAAATATTGAGTTATTGGGTGTTAGAATTAATTTTAAAGGTTTTTTTCGGTTTTTGAGCATTTATTTAGAAACAACAGTACAATGTATATTATTCAAAGTATTGTCCATCGTTAGCTACAACATTTTCCTATCTTTCTGGCAGCACATGGATTCCGCGCCGGAAGAACGACTCATCTTTTGAGGCAATCCACGAATCGACATATTTTTTGGAATCCTCGTAAGAAGTGAAGCGCTGCTCAGCCAAGCCATGCGTCATCGATCTGAATAGGTGGTAGTCGGAAGGGGCTATGTCTGGGCTATAAGGCGGGTGGGGTAGTACATCCCAATTCAGCGCCTCCAACGTTTCCTTGACGGTTCTTACAACATGTGGCCGTGCGTTGTCATGTTGAAAAACCACTTTTTCGTGTCTTTTGGCATATTACGGCCGTTTAACCTTTAATGCTCGGCTCAATTGCATGAATTGTTGTTGGTAGCGTTCCCCAGTGATGGTTTCGTTAGGTTTTAGCAGCTCATAGTACACGACACCCTTCTGATCCCACCAAATACACGGCATAAGCTTGGCGCCATGAATATTCGGCTTGGCCGTCGATGTTGATGCATGGCCGGGTGGTCCCCACGATTTTTTTCGCTTAGGATTATCGTAATGGATCCACTTTTCATCGCCAGTGCTTCATCGTTGTGCTTCAACCGCTTTTTTCTTCAAATGGAAGCACAAAAGTAAACCTTCCCGCAAATTGCGTTTTGTTGGAACGAAAGTCGACATTTTCACAGAGAAAAAAATATATGTTGTTTACACTTCAGTGGAATGACACATACTGAAAAATGCTTTGAAATGAATATAGTCACAGGTGTGCCCGATGCGATCTATTGATAGTTACGCCATCTCTTAGAAAACATTTAAAACTAATTCCAACACCCAATATTAAAACATCTGATATTTTTTTGTATTACCAAATGCGTTAAGTTTTATACTATACGATCTAATTAATTCTTCTGATTCTGTACTTTTCGATCGATTTTCTTGACATAATCGAATAGCTTCATATTGCCTGATATTTTCTTTCTGGTACCTGTGAATAAGAATAGTTTTCGATAAGAACCAAATAAATAAAGTGAAAATATCGCAGAATAAAGGGATTGCAAATTTCCATAAATTTTTAATAACTTACCTACTTTTTTATTGGCACATTAGCAGGTTAATGGGTTGAGAAAAGAAAGTGCAACAAATTGACAAATGTTTTTCTTTGCAAAAAATACTGAAAGCATTTTCAACTTAAGATCAAAAAGACTTTTTACACTTCAATTAGTAAAAGATCAAAAAACAAAACAAAGAAAACGACAAAAAAAATTGCAAGTTACGTTGGTTGCTATTTATCCTTTCGGAATTGGCAACACGAAATGTGGTATGTGCAGTCTGATATATCTAAGTATCATAAAGTTTTAATACTATTGACGGTACGGTTTATTATTTTCTTCAAAACATCTAAAAATGGAACTAACTGCTAAATACTTTTCTGCAATAATTTCGCTCGAGTTCAAAGTTGCTTATCTTAACTCATTCACATTTTTTGACGATGAAGCACCATTCAAAAATATAATATCGACCCCTTACCGCTTAATAGACTTAACCGATAAAATGCAAATTTACAGTACTTGTAATAGTAAAAAAATGTCACTTGAGTTCAGTGATCATAATCATTTTTATACCCTACACCCAGGGTGGCAGATATAGAAAAGTATATATATTCTTGATCAGCGTCACCTCCTGAGTCGATATAGCAATGTCCGTCTGTCTGGCTGGCTGGCAGGCTGGCTGGTTGGCTGTGCGTGGAAATATTTTTTACTGGATAACTAACTATGATAATTCAATGAAATTTGGTGCGTGGGCTTTGTCGTAATAGATAACTCGTGGGATTGAAAATGAGCGAAATCGGTCAACAGACAAGCCTACCGCCCATACAAAAAATATATTCAAAATGCAATTTTAGGAGTATTTTTCACAACAATTAAACCAAAATACACATAAATACTACGAATTATTAGCGCAAGCTGTAAGCAAAAAATGGACGGATTCGGACAAGAGGGCGTGGCACCTTTTATACAAGCAAAAGCTTTAAAACGCTATACTAAAAGCGTTTTTTGAGATAATCCAACTTAATTTTACTCAGACAAAAAGAGCTATAAATGCAATTTCTTAACAAAAACTGTGTGAAATCGGAGAAGAGGGCGTGGCACCTCCCATATAAGCAAGAGCTTCAAAACGCTATACTGAAAGAGTTTTTGGGATAATCCAACTAAATTTCGCTCAAATACTAAAGACTATAAATGCACGCTCTGAGCTAAAACTAGAAGATCTCGGATAAGAGGGCGTGGCACCTCCCTTATAAGCAAAAGCTTCAAAACTCTATACTGAAAACGGTTTTTGAGATAATCGAACTAAATTTTACTCAGACAATAAGAACTATAAATGCACCTCCCATATAAGCAACATTTTCGAAATACTGCAGTGTAGGGTATATAATGTTTGGCTAGGCCAAACGTTACACCCTTACTAGTTAAGGTTTAATTCTGGTTTATTCAACAAGAAAAAAGGAAAATGTAGTGAGCAAAAGTGAATTTTAAAATAAATAAAAGATATGTATAAGTAAAAACCAATGAATTTTTAAAGACTGGAATAAAAATATAGCGCACTAACTTGTTCGAGGAGTATGAGCAGGTGCTGTCAAAAAACATAAAACAAACAAATCAGCTGTTTGCTTAATGCAAAAAATGTCGTCTTTCAGGGTAAAATTTTTAAACGCATTATTACCTTTATAATCAGGATCAAAGCTGTCATCTGTCTATCCTATTAACTAGCTATATTTACTAAGCATGCGAAATTTCATTGTCATAAGAGCACTTCTTTTATTTTTTCCAAAACATGTATGAAGCCATACCACTGTGAGGCGTTTGTATTTTCATGTTTCTGTAGTTTTAAATCAAAACATCGAAAATGTGTTGTAAGTACTTGTATTATTAAAATATGTCCATTTTTCTAAAAGTTCCTGTAAGCACTCAAAAAAATTTGTAGGTAAAGTAACAGTCAAAATTTACAGTCAATTTTGAATTTTACAGTTGTAGTTATTTTTACTGTAAAAATAGTCATTTTTCTATGAAAATACATTTTTGACTGTTCTTCGACAGTTATTTTTATTTCTACTGTGAAGGTAAGTAAAATATATTTTGCAGTTAAATTTTACAGTCATTTCTAGAGATATAAAATAACGGAAATTTACGGTTTTTAACAGTCAGAAAAACTATTATTTTGAGGTCAAAATCAGTCACATATCTAATACGACGCCAAAAAAGTGTTAAGAATTATTACGCGACTTTAAAATTTTACCTTCAGCGCGGCCAAATAGTTTCCCTTTAAAAAACTTTGATAAAATAAAAATTTTTTTATCTAAGTTAGCAAGTCTTTTCTTGTGTAAAAATTAATAAATTTGTTTATTTGTTTAAAAGACATAAAATAAGATCTGTGAATTTTATTTTTAATTAATAAATTTCTCGATTAAGAGCCAGACAGGATAGTTGGGCAACTATCCGATTCTACATAGCGGCATAAGTGAGCGACCACACGAGAGATTTGCTATACAAACTCAATTCAGACAAGATAGTTGCGCAACTATAATCATGAATTTTAATACTTTTTTGTATTATTTTTTCATGCAACAAATTTGTGTCAAACTGTGAGTTAATTTTGTATAGACTCTCAAATTATGTTGCTATTAACCACTTATTTCATCCATCTCGTAGATTTCTTCACGAAAACTGTATTATTTTACTCCCAAAAGGAAAAAATTGTGAAACATTTTACAACCCAACTCTGTTTTTGTGAAATACTTTAAAACACAACTCTGTTTGATTTCGTGGCATCGTTTGCTCATTTATTTCAGGATTAAAATAATCACCAAATATATGATTATTTTAATTATGAATGTCTATGTAAACTAGCCCTTTGCAAATAACAAAGTCGCTAAAAATTCGGCAAAGTGAACGCACCCTTGTTTATACTGAAACTTTGATTAAAGTAGTGAATCCAAAGTGGACGCAGAAGAAATTTTCGGCTATTCCGGAGAAGATCGTAAGTTTGATTAACAATGTACAGAATTCCAAAAAAGTGAAAATATTGAAATTGTTTTTATTGTTTTTCATGCAAGATCCCTAGAAACTCCGACCAACTTTACAATGATTCAAAATACGAGCGCAACTTCAGCCGTACTCGGTTGAAATCCCGTCAGTGTAGAATCTGTGAGTGGTCATTTCAAGGGTTATAAAATTCAAAAGTGGACTGAACAGGAGAGAGAAGCAGTCAAATATTAGTAACACAATTTAAGCCCGATTCTAAGAATTTCGCGCGTGTGCTTGTCTATAATGGACGTTTCAATGGCCCACCCAGCGCCGTAATTGATTTTGATACACGTAAGGTTCACCGACTTTTTGATTAACACGGAAGAAACCATTAAGTCCTAATGGCAAACTCACTGGTAATAAAATTTATTTCGAAGAGGTTAAAAGCACCTTTGTGGGTGAGCGACGTGAATACGAGCCACACATTACCGATCCCAATAGAACGGCAATGAAAATGGACGGCTTAAAACCAAATACTAAATACAGAATATCTATTGAAGCGACAACAAAAATGGGCGAGGGTGAAGAGTAAGTATAAAATATGTGATTTGTTATGTGGAATAATCTAATTTGGTTTCTTTTTTTTCCAAAAATAGATATTTTACTGAAAAGCGCACAAGAACCTGCAACACCTGCATTCATCTGGTATAAGGAACATTCTCACAAAGACTTGGCTAAGTTTAAAGTACAATGCCTACCGAATACGGAGGGACATCCTGGTACACATTTCTTCACAAAATATAGGTTGGTTGCTGTGTGTTTTTCAAATGTTGGCTGTGTGCGTAACACAACTCATTATAGGCGATGTTTAATTTGATAGAATTTGTTTTTGCTTAACGTTAGATTAGCGACTGTTAATATTTTTTTTTTAAACCTAGTTTGGTTTGTTAAGTTTTTAATTCTAAGAAAGACTATGCAATCAAAAATGTCTGAACGGGTCTACTTTCGGAGATATAGCCATCGGAAGATCTGGATATATCTTTTATAAAAAACGGTATAAGTTGGGAACCCCTGAATGCATTTTAAAAATATTGATGTCATATTAAAGGTATTTTATCGGACTTTGTAATTGCTTTAAAAAATTTTTCAATTTGAGTCATAGTTTTCGAGATAGGACAATTTTTCAAAAATTCACCCCATTTTTTTCCCCAAAAAAACCTTATTTTTCCCAAAAAATGTATTATTAACCTATAACTTTTATAACTAAATTAGAAAGCCCAATTTATTTCCTTTCATTTGATATGCAACATGTATCTGAAATTGCATCATTAATAAATTTCTATAGAAAAAAGCAAAAATAGACCAAATAACTTCCTTGAAACTAGGAACTTTTAACAAGAATGCCAGAACAACAACAACTTAACTACTACAACAACAACTCAATTTGGCTACCAAACTATGTATTGGATATATGATGGACTGATCCTCGGCCGAAGACCACCGCAAAGCCAGTGTTGGATTTTTGGGAGTTTTAAACTCTGAGCTGCGGCCGTAGGCCCTCCATTTACCCCTACTCTTATTTAAAATTACTGTTGTTTAAGTAGTAGTAAAGTTGTTGTATTTGTTGTCTGTTCTGGCATTGTTGTTGTTAAAAGTTCCTAATTTCAAGAAAATTGATTTGGGTCATTTTTGTTTTTTCTATAGAAATTTATTAAAGATGGAAAAATAACGATTTTTTGGGAAAAAAATGGGGTGAATTTTTGAAAAATTCTCATATCTCGAAAACTGTCACTCAAATTGGAAAATTTTGTAGAGCAATTATAAAGTCCGGTAAAATACATTTCATATAACATCAATATTTTCAAAATCCATCCAGGGGTTCCCAACTTATACTGATTTTTATTAAAGATATATCCCGATCTTGCAATGGCAATATCTCCGAAAGTAGGTTCGACCCGAACTTTTTGTTGTTGTTGTTGTAATTAATTTCTAGAGCCCTACTTGGGCAAAACAAAAAAACAACAACAGTCGCTAAAGTAAAATTTTTCCTTTAAATATAAACTACACAAACTACTGTATTTTCAATAAATTTTTATAAAATGTAAGCTGCACTAGATGAATAAATCAATAAATAAAAAAAAAAAAAAAAATTCGTTATTTAATTTTGACTTTAAAACAATTAAAATAACTGTAAATTACAGTTAATCTAGAAAAAACAGTAATTGAATTTTTGACTGTAAAACCATTTAAATAACTGCGATTTACAGTCATTTAATAAAAAACAGTTTTTGTCATTTGACTGTAATTTTTGACTGTCGGTTGCAATAAATTGTAAAAGACAGTAAAAAAAAAAAAGACCTACAATTTCCAGTTAAAATGACTGTAAATGTAATGGGAGTCTTTTTGACTGTTTTTACAATTGTTTTTACTGTTAAATTTGTTGTTTTTACCGTCATATTTTTTTGAGTGAGGTTTTATCCATAAAATAAAAAATTTATTGTAATATTTGCAAAAGTTATAGCCATTAAGCCATTATTTTCCATTTAAAAACGTACAACATGTCGTATGAGTAACAATTAAATTTAATTAATTTTCGTATTAACACTTTTCTTTTGTATTCGTGAACACTCAATAAGTTATAAGAAACTAAGAGAAAACAATAGTACGAATCATCAATTTCTATCACACACGAAAACCCGAAATATATTCACTATTATCCACAGTCGCTAAATTTAATTAAATGGTTCTTTTTTAGCCCCAAATCCATTAAATAAAATTTCACCGGATAGGTGAATAGCAACCCAAGTAGGTATAACACACAATTTTGCTGCTGTTGCAAGTAAATCTTAAACAAAAGTCAAATGTGAAAACTTTCTACACAGACAGTGGGATTTATTAAGAAATGCAATCAAAACAAAATAAAAAGTTTTAACAAAAAAAACATTCAAAACTAACACAAACACATTAAGTCAAACGACATACGACAAACGGTTTCACACAGTTAACCTTAAGATTTTATGACAACTGTCAGCATTAAGTTGTCATTTTGACTCACATTGTTATTGTTGTGATTTTTGTTGCTTTTATTGTTGACATGTAGTGGTGATATTGCAGTTAAATACATAAAAGTAAAACTTTTGTCCAAAATTTTCGGGCCAAAGTAGGAAGCGAAAGAAAAAACGAACTCAAATTACAAGCAATAAAAATGCAAAACAAAAAGCTTTCCAAAATGCAGCCAATGAACTTTCGAAAGAAATAAAATTAATATGCACCACATATGCAGCAACAGCACAACAAAGACTTTCAATGAACCTGACCCCTACTAAAAGACAATAAACTAACAGGGTTTCCAGGTGGACAAAAAATAGTTTTTTTTTTTTCCAAAATCAACCAATTTCTGAATATATTTTCCAAAAGACATTCCAAATCAACATAAATGCGCTATTTAAGAATCACAATTCAAAAACGTTAAGATAAAATACTGACGAACTAATTACATCCATCTTGTCGATGATAAAATACCCAAATTTTTGTATATGAGATGTTTAGAATTATATTTTTCCCCCGAAAATCCCATGATTTTCGTTTCCCCAAAACTTTCCCATAAAAAAAATTGTCCCCTAATTTTCGTCAAAAACCCCAAACTGAATCCCTGTAAGTCTTATATAGCTGATACGCAACAAATGATATTAAAACTTCGTTCAGCAAAAGTTTGAATTTTAATTCAATTCAATTTTGTATTTAACAACTCAGCTGTTTTTGACGTTTTTTTCGGTTTTGTTGTTGTCATGCTCCTTTGTTGACAAACGCTCTCTCTTTTTTTATTCTGTTTTGTTTATTACTTCCCTCACAACTTTTTTTTTTCTCATATACTGGCATCTAGTGCGGGTCACAGAAAAAAAACATGCTTTTGTCGGCATTCTCATAAACGTGACATTTTTCATAATTTAATCACAATACTTGTGGTTTCTAGTGAGTGATACTCTTAATCTATAGCTTAAGCTGCAGTAAATAAAAGTCATCCCACTCACTCATTTCCAAATCATTTTTAGTGTCGACATTTTATTAGCGAGATATTCCATAGTTTTCAAGCACTGACTTACAACGAGTCATTCTCCTAATCGTTGTCAGCGCTCATTTATCATGTACCTACTGAGTTTCTTAAGAAAGTAAATTACACTTAAAAAAATTTTCTAATTCAATTTTATTATTATTTTATTTATTACAAAAATTTCAGAATTGATTTTTTAAGCTCTATTATATATTGCCTGATTTGAACATCTCCCACGCGAACATATACCACAGTCAGATAAAACACTGCTTCAAAAGATCGGCGGCTTAACTAAAAATGTTCTTGAGAAATGCAGCTGCTCAATTGTCTCAATTCAAATAGCATATGCTCAGTATCCGTGAGAGAAATTTTGTTGGACTATCTCAAAAAATGCTTTCAGTATAGCATTTTGAATCTTTTGCCGAGTTCGCCAAGTTTTTGCCCAGAGCTTGCCTTTACTGTTTTACTGCCTGAGTGAAATTCACTCGGAGTATTTCAAAAATTGTTTTCAGTACCTATATCACTTTGAAGCTTGTCTTGCAATGTTATTATTTATGGAAATCATGTGTTGTATATAAGGATGTCAATTTTAGGGCTTTTACTGATCTCGAGATTTTCGGGATTTTGAAATGCAATCCGGGGATCCCGGGAACAGTCTCGGGACTAAAGCAGTTTTTAAATAGATCGAAAATTAAAGTTTTTTAAAAAAACCAAAGGTTTTTAAAACAATGAGTGTTCATCATTTTCAATGGAATCTATTCAATTCAAACGGATATGCATGTATCGCCTTTAATTTTTAATGTTTTTTCTGCAAAATAGATCTTAAAAAATGAAAACGCTCAGAATTTCGTACCGAAAAATGTAAGATTCAGAGGACTATTCTGAACATGGAAAGATTTCCATTCTATTTAAAATAACATTAAGGTGCGGCGCTTGATAATATGGATAAATTGTTTTGTAAATATAAATTGAGTATACTAAAAAAGTACTAAATTCGCAAGATTTATTCTTTTAAAAAATCCCGAAAATCCCGGGATCCATCACGACTAATCCCGGGGTTTTTGGGACTGAAAAAAGGCAGGGATCCCGAAATGACATCCCTAATTGTATACCTAAGGAAATACTGTGTTGCATACCTTTAGCGTTAAAGAGTATTAGTACATTTTCTATGGGAGGTAGGAGTGTCCGTTGACATATCAGGCACTTTTTTGGAAAATTTTGCTACTAGCTATATCTAGTTAAGCATGCAATTTCATTGTTCTAAGAGCACTGCTTTTATTTTCAACAGTGTTTCTCAGCGGGCCCATTAGACAATATTAAGCTTTCGTCAAGTATCTGCTCAATACAGTTTTGATATCTTCGAAAAATCATGCTTATTTAACTTTTCAATCAACTTTGTTTTTCTCAGTGTACAGCAGTGTAGCATAATAAGAGCGCGGTATAAACCATTTCTGTCAATTTCAGCAGCGTATGCCTTCGTACTGAGAATAAATTGAAATGTTAATTCATAAAATAAGTGAAAGCGATCGTAATCACTTTTTAATGATTTCATTCACTCATTCACTCTGCTCATTCATTTTCACTCCCTGTGTCATGATGGTTTTGTTGTCATATTAAATATAACAAGAAATTATCAAATTTTATTTATACTGACCACAACAATAGCCACTCTAATTTAGTGACAACTTTAAAATGAGCTATGAAACAGACGAAAGAATATTTTTGAAAAGATTTGTTTTTAATGAGAACCAAATTTTGGTTAAATTTTTTTCCGAAAAAAAAAAACAAAAGAACTTTTTTTTAACAAAAGATTTAAAACGGAAATTTAAACAACGGAAACCTTAAAACAAAATACGCAAGAAAGAAATGGTTAAATAAAAAAATTTAAAGCTTCGCATTATAAGTCGAAGGTTTGGATATACTTATGTACCAAAAGATTTTAATAAAAAAGCCTCAGATATGTTTCCACAAACCCACTTTAAGGAGCAGATATTTGTGGACTTCTTTTATGTTTTTAATGTTATTTATTGAAATTTAAGAAATATTTTTTTAATATAACAGATCTAAGTAAGGAGATTGATCTGGATCGGTACCTTTGACCAAAAATTCGGAAACTTCAAAATGTTCCAACACTAATGATTTCGTTAATAATTTGATCCGCTTTATGATGCAGCATTATTTTATTTACAGAAAAACGCTTAATTTTGAATTTTTTAAAGATATCAGTAAACAGTGATATGACTTAAACAAACTTTTTTATCTATGTAAGTAGCATTATCTTAGTTAAATCAAAAAAACATGTATGGCACATAAAATGTACTTAGAAGATTTTCTTTTAAGAAACTGTTGCTCGTACAATACTCAGTTACACTTATTGTTTTGAAAAGTCAGTGTTTGTTTAATACGATAAAAATTATCTTCTAAAATAAACATTCAGTTTTATAATAAAAACTTGAAAGAACAAATAATAGATTTTAGCATCAACACTGATATCATTTATGCAAGCTTTTACTTTTTGTTACATACAATACATACAGTGGGGAGCAAATTTGAGTATGTATATATTTGCAAGTGTGGAAATTTATCATGCGAAATTTTCTTTTGATAAAAAACCTCAGAAAACTCGATTGTTTCGAATATTTGACTTTGGAAAAAAATACATTTGTAGTTTAAAATTTAAGTTTAGTTAGGAGGGTGTTGATTTTTTTTTTTTTTTTTTCAAGTTTAAGATAGATTGGAATATTTCAAGCCAATATATCAATAATTCATCTTGTTATGTTTGTCCATTTAGCACAAATCTTGGCCAAAACTACCATAAGGTTTTTTAGTGTATTGCCGACATTTCTTTTGGTTTTTTGCTAGTGACCCAATTTGTTTTGGTACTCATAGATTGCGTAGAATATTTTAATATCAAAAAAACATTGTTAAGGTGACGATTTGGATATGATTATATTGGTTTGTTTTAGATTTTTAGTTTGTTGGAAAAATGTTACTCTGTTCTGGAGCGTTTCTATGTGAACGGTTTTAAAGAAATTTAATTTTAGAGTGTCGATTCAGTCTACCTTCTTTTGAAAGTAATTCATTTGCATCATAAAAGTTACATGCCATAAAATGATCAGTCAAACATTATCTTCCAATTTTATGATAAAAATACATGCTAAAATTTTATGGTGCGCCTAAAAAAAATAAAGTCATTTATGTGTCATATTTCCGGTCAAATAACTTTGAGAAGGTTCCAATAAGTACTTCAATGAGGTGCAATAAACGCAATAAAATTATGAGTAACTAATTGTTTTTTTACTTGCATATTATTATTGCATATTTATTTTTAATAAATTTTTATCACATAATGTATGTACTTATATTTAATAAAAGGTTTTTTATTCACCTTGCAAGATATATAAAATAAGGACTTACCGTAATGTAAAGAATTTATTAGGATGAGTAAATGCGACGTTAACTGAAATGAGACAAAAAAATTGTGATTAGATTATGTTTTTTAAACTTAAGTACTTAGATTAAATATATTTCATATATAGGGGTCATTCCAATTCAAAAGAAGAAAACGAAAAAAAAAAATTAATCTTATTTACTTAGACATAAGTGTATTTATATATATTTTTTCAAAATTTAAATAAAGGACTTTTTAGCACATTTATTTATTTCAAATCCCTTCAGTACATGTTGCATAATAACACGAGGACTGTTTGATAGGTTCGAGACTTTTTCAATTTTCCTCACAGTAACCTTAAATCCAACACTGTTCCTGTCAATTATCATCTACTAACATACCATTGTACAATTTTAAGTACCCTGGAATATTTAGTTTGCCTTTGATACAGCCATTGGAAGCAGAAAACCTCAAAATAGGCGTTTGTTTTAGTAATGAACACTTCATTCGACTCAAATCTTTAACCGCTATTTCTTTAGGTTTGAAAATATTGCCCCCTTTTACAAACATCAAAAAATACAAAACTATAAGACTTCGCTGTTACAAAAGTTTAACCCCAACTGCCGATCGCAAGCACTCAAAACGTTAATTGATGCTTTTTCTTAATAAGAAAGCACTATTTGCCAACGGTTCTTTTGGGGAATGGTCAGTTTGAGGCAAGCAACTCTGCTGATGCCATGTGGCATCAAGGTTGTAATAGTTTAAGCGTGTTATAATAAAATCATTGGTATTCATAGTGTTTTCTTTCTTAAGCAAATAATGTAAACTTTTACTTAAAAAAACCATTTAGTTAGATGTGACCAAATTTCAAACGACTCATATTGACTTCGTACCAGAAAATTATCCTTAATATGAGGAAATGTTAAAGGCAACATTTACATTTAAACGACGAAAGTCATATTCATGAATTGTAAAACTTAAATTTAAAATTAATCGTTCGTTTATTGTTCAACGTTAAACATTTTTACATTTACGTTTAATATTTACGTTTGAAATACCACATAGCGTGTAGATATTTAATACTCAACTCGTACGTGGTATTTGCTTAAAAAGTTTAGTACTTAGCAAGAGTAATATCAATCGTTACTTGTAATTACTATGCTGAGTCCTTGTTTATTTCACTTTGGACATATTTACTACAATATATAGAATTTGCATATGCGAGAACGTCCATAAAAGAGCATAAAAATGAGGGAAAGAAGAAGACAAAAATAACACTAACTGACGTATACAAAAACTGTCAGTTAGTTGTTAACATAAGCGCTGTGATTGATGACTGAGAGACGAGCAACAGTCAAGTTTCAAAGATATCGTACTCCATGAACTTAATAAACATGAGACGCAAAAGTAATACGATATCAGTCGAAAATTTAACAATAAAACTTCACCAACCCCAAGCAGCTAATTTCATTAAGTATTCTATTTGGTTTTTATGCTGATTTTTTATTTTTTTATTTAGTATTCAGAAAACGCTTTGAGGCAGGCGAGGGGCTATCATTACAAAGCAAATTTATTGCTTCAGGTAATTATCTATGTACTTTTAATAGGAGCATAAGTGGAGTAGAAATAATTTTTTATTGCTACTTTTACTGCTACTTTTATTGCAAATATAGTACATAGTACATAAAAATAGAAAAAATTTAATATTCATTTTTAATTTATGACTGTTTCTTTGCTAATTCATTGTTAATTAGCTGTTTTATAAATTTGTCATTAATTAAACAAAACAATATTGAAAATTAATTATGCGCTATTTTTAAAAGTTATAAATATTACTTTGATGAGGTTTTAATTATTGCTTTTTTATGTTATTGATTCGTTAGGTAGAGATTAGAACAATATTTTAGAAAAAAAGTTTATTTTTTTTTATTCGGAAGCTCTGAAACATTAATTCTTCCCTCATGTTATATCCTTGATTTGTGATTTCCGAGCAAAGGAAGCATTTTTTTTACCAGGGCGTGGTGCCGCCAATTTTTCTGGTTGGTATTTGTTTCGTTGCCCTTTATATTTTATAATATTTAGTAGAACACTCAGATCTGTAAAATTTTGCAAGAAATGGTTAAAATAAAACTTTCGAATTAACTTGTTCTAATACTATGGTAAGTTTTCGTGGAAATACACATAAGTATGAAACAAATCTTATACTTCTACGTCGAATAGTTTTTGAAATATGACGAACAATGCCCATTTTTTTGTAGTAAAATCCCATCTACTTATGTGCATTAAATCGTTTCATATATATGAAGAACTATGTTTTTGAGAGCAGTGGCACCCCCTATTTTTTTCAGTGGAAGCTAATTATATTGGTGCCCTTTATACATATATGCACAAAATTTCATCTCTATACGTCAAACAGTTTGAGAGATATGTTGAGTTTTGATTTTTAGGGGCGTAGCAACGCCCTTTTTTTCTTGTCTATTAGCATCCCCGTATCTATACTAACTTCCTGTGTCTATAAAAGATGGTTGTATTTTTGTAATTTTATTAAAAAGACTTTTTTTCAAAATATCGTGGCTTGCATCAAAATTTGTTAATTGAAAAGTGGCTGTACCAAAAGGCCTAAGTACCATTACAAAGCATAAGCTATGTTTTACATATTATCTGCCCTAATAATCGGTTATTCAACCGGTACCATTTTTCAACATAATGCGATCAATTCCACACCATCAAGTAAATTTTTTGTGAAAACAGAAAACTTTTTTATTCATTTCTAACAAATGTTGCTCTGTCGTTAGGCCTATATTGTTATATGGAGTATTTGTCTGGTGGAACGCACTTGAAAATAAATCTCTCTTAAAACCATTAGAAAGAATTCAACGACTTATGTGCTTGAGCATTACGGGTGCTCACAAAACTAAATCAGCAGAATCATTAAATGTAATACTTAACATGCTTCCTATTGACTTACATGCGAAAGGAGTAGTCTTTAAAACTGCGATCCGACTGAAAGAAATTGAGGGTTTCAGCTTCAGAGAATTCGGACACAGCAAACTAAGCTCTGTTTGTAAAAAGTCGACTGATTACTGTAAACCAACACTGCATCTTGATAGGAAGTTCTCTGTTAACATAAAATCGAGAAATTCCTGGGTTAACCTGGGTTCAGACTCATCGAATTTTATTAATATTTACACGGACGGCTCTAAACAAGAAGCAGGGGTGGAGGCTGGGGTTTTCATTCCCATCTATAATACAACATTAAAGTATAAATTGCCACCTTTCAAGCTGAGTTGGAGGCGATTAGTATGGCGACGGAACATGTAATGGCGAGCAGAGGCTTCGATAGGGTAAGTTTTTATGTTGACAGCCAAGCTGCTCTTACGTCCCTTACAAACTATATAAATAAATCCAAGTCAGTCCTTCGATGCTACAATCTACTTCAAACCCTCAGCAGTAAGTTTAAAACATGCCTGAACTGGGTACCTGGTCACCAAGGTATAGAGGGCAACGAAATTGCTGATGAACAGGCAAAAGCAGGTGTGCTACACGATGGTGAACCGTTAAGCGTATCACTTCCCTTACACCACCACAATGTTATATATCAGAAATCGCTTTACTGTGAGGCTAACCTAAAATGAATCAACTCAAATACTAGCAAAATAACCAAAAATTTTTGCCCAACTTTCTGTAAAGATAAAACCGACTACCTTCTCTCTTTATCTCGTAAAACATGTAGAAATGTTGTAGGAGCCATCACTGGACACTGTCTTATTGGTTATCATGCTCATAGAATGGGCATTCTAGCGGATAGTAGGTGTCAGTGGTGTAATGAAGACGAAAAGGAGAATTTGGAACATCTACTGTGTTTTTGTCCAGCGCTTTGCAGAACCAGATTTAAAACCCTTGGACAAATGTTTTTTAACAATCTTGAAGAACTTTCTGATACTGGTCTAAAACCAATAAAAAACTTCGCAATGGCTTCTAAAGCCTTCACGCTCAAGCCTGAAGAAGGCTGAAACCCCATTATTACATCTAATTAATTACATCTACGCGACTCAACGTCCGGGATGATGTGGTATCACTACGGACCTTTTTGGTCTATGTGTGGCTAATTTGCCGCCACTTAAACCTAACCTAACAAAATGTCATCCGATTCATATTATGACACTACTTTTGTCTAATAATGGTATTTAGGCTTTTTGGTACTTTTTGATAACTTGCATAAAATCCTTCAATCCACCATTCTTAGAATCCTTCAAGAAATATATATGTGGTTTTTAAGAGTTTTTTGGAAAGTTTTATTTTTTTATTTGTTTTGGACCAATTTTAAAAAAATTATAAAATGTCTCCAAAAATAGAATAAAATAGTTTCAATTTTTAATATACAAAGTTTGATGCAAGCTACAAGTTACTGAAAAAACAGCCTATCTAAGAAACGCACAAAAAACGCCTATTTCAACAGCCTGTATTTTCATAACATATGGTACTAAGATAAAATCTTTCCATATTATTGGTATATCGATACTTTAATATTGCCACATTTGAGCTAAATCCATCACAAAAACATTTTCAATTAATACACTTGGCGTGTTTTCCTTCATACATTAATATATACTAGAATCGCCAATGGTCAAAATTTGACCACAAATGTATTAAATATTTTGGTACTTTTGGACAGTTTTAGTACTTTTTTTGCGATTTGGTACAAAATAGAAAAGCTCATTTAGCATCACTGGACTAATGACAAATGTGAAACGAAAAGAAAACAAAAACCATGAAGTGTCAGTCAGTTTTTTGTCTCTTTGTGCTGTATCCTCTTTTCAGCTCTATAGATCTACGTACAGCTCTACGTAGATCTACGTGACCGCGTATTTTGTCGTTGTTAATATTGAAAAATTCGCATTTAATTTTGCCTGGCTTAATGGTAAATTGTTAAATAATTTTAACTTTTTGCACATTTACACCCAAATACCTTTCTAATGGTGTATAATTCAAAGTCGTGCTCCATTTCTAACATAGTAAAAACGGTAGGAAAAATTTTTCTCTTGCTTATTAATATATGTATAGTTTATCTCTATATGAGTTGCAGCAATTGAACCCATATCCATGTGTAAATATTAATATCACAACTTACTGCCATAATCCAAGATAGAAGATAAAACAGAGCTTTCAAAATCATTATAGAAGTTTTATCTCATATTCACAATAAACTTAATGCTGGTTTTTATAATTTTAAGAAAAAAACCACACTTTAGCCGATATATTTTCTTGCAATTGCCATGTGCTGCAATTACCATGCAAAATGGAATGAGTTTGCTCCCAATTTTTTTCATTCTTTTTTTTTCTGATACCAAACTTGCACTTATTGGTAACCAAGATCACACAAAGATTGTGTGCTCGAAATCCCAATTTTCTCCCAATTTGCTATTTAAATTGCAAACGCAAACGATTGATCCAATTTCCAAGAGCGACATGAAGAGTCAGTCAGTCAGTCAGTTAGCAATAAACCAAAACAAACAAGTTCTTTTCGGTACATATGCACATACGCTGCTCTCGATCAAATGATATAGAATTGCGATATGCGAGGAGTAAACAAGAAAAATTTATAAAGAAAAATGGAGTAAAATCAGACCAAATGAAACCATTCAATTGTGGGTAAAAAAAAAAATTGTTAGCTCTATCACTCAGTGGCTACATATGTATCTACGTTAGACAAGCAACAGCAATTACAACAACAATAGTTAGAAAAACAAACATCGAAACAAAAACAAACAAACGACGATCAATCCAACAGCTGATGGGCGTTATTTGAGCCAATTTGCTATACAAACTCATCGTCGTCAACGTCGTTGCTTTTATTTATTTTGTTGTTTACCACTTTTGTCAAAATCACGTGGTTTTCAATAAAAAAAATGCGAAAAAATGTGACTTATGATATGCGCAAAAATTTTCTAGGTTTTATAGACCTACAATATGTGATCGTCTGCATGAAAATCCAAAAGCGGTTTTTTTTTTTTTTTTTCATTTTCTAAAAATACATATTTTGGGTTATTGTGAATAAATATTCTTGGGGAAATTTTTCGCAGCCTAAAATCACGGTGCTCTTGAACAGTCGATAGGTTTTTTAAATATGTGTTTGTTGCGTTTTTTTTTTTTCTGAATTTTTTTTATATATGTATTTTTGCGATATTTAGCGGGGATGATCAGCTACGATTTCGGGGTTTGCATTTTTCAGACCACTAAACTAATACAAATGAGTCCCCATTCACAGATTTTCTCCACATATTCAAAAAACCTATCGACTGTTCAAGAGCATCGTGAAATGGAGAATAAGCGGCAGTCTTAAAAAAATTCCCCAGCAAAATTTGTTCACGATAAATCTCATTATTTTGAATAAATTGAAACCTCGATCACTAGAAAGTTATTGCATTTTGATATATATTCCAGTCAAATTAAATACTGGCTATATATGTAAGTCTTGCACTATTTCCAAACTTCATAAAACCTATGCCAATCGATAGAGAATTTTTCCCTAAGCAACACATCAAAATGAGTCCTACCAATTTTTCCGGAAATTTCTATAAATTCGGGTTTTCTCCGTCTAGTACCAGGTAAAAAATTTTTATATTTTCGATTTTAGTGATATTTGACTATGTTATACCTATATATACCCTCGACCCAGATACAAAATATTTTCAAAATATAAATATACGAGTTAGAGAGTTTAAGAATTTGATTCAAAGTAAAAAGTCAAATTTTTAAAGTCCTCTAGCTCGTTAACCAGACTTTATATTTTAAAAATATTTTGTATGTGGACCGAGGTCATATATAGGTATAACATAGTCAAATATTACTAAAATCGGAAACATCAAAATTTTTTACCTGGTACTTCATGGGTAAGACCCGAATTTACATAATATTCCGGAAAAATTGGTAGGATCCATTTTAATATGTTGTTCAGGGCAAAATTCTCTATCGATTGGTATAGGTTTTATGAAGTTTGGAATTAGTGCAAGACTCAAATCTAATTTGACTGGTCTAATCGTAAAATGAAAAACTCAAGTTCGCAGATATCGAAGTTTATAGTTTAACAATTATCAATTTTTAGATGGAAGTTTGGTAAGACCGCTTTTATTGTAGTTTTATAATCGATCCTAAATCAATTGTAAAATGTTCAGTACATGTCTAAGCGCAGGAATCCAACTTAAACAGAAAACTGATAAAATTGACTCTTTCTCTTATTTTTAGCTCAGAAATATTTAAGCATTTTAACAGTGAAAATTTCGACATCAAAGAAATAACAGAAATTATCGAATATATTCTTGGCTCAACGTCTTCTGTGGAACGTGTTTTCCATGCTATCGCAGTTTATATTGAGCACATTGAAAGACTTAAACCTTAATACTTGAAAATGTCGTGCATCGATATTCATAATTGAATGAAAAAGAATCCAGAAATATGTACTTCCCAAAATAAAGTCAATAGAAAAATATGAAATTGGTGCAGAAATATTTCAAGATGTTTTAGTTGACGAAATGTTAGTTAAGTAAAAACTTGCATACTCTCGACTCTTAATAAAAAAAAATATCCTGTGAAGTATACTTTAGGTGACCTAAGGGAGTGCCGAAACTATAGAGTCATTACCTTGCTCTCAGTACCATCAAAAGTATTGACGAAAGTGCTTCTGAACAGGGTAAACGAAAAACTTGATTCGGCCATTCGAAGGCACCAAGCAGGATTCCGGCAAAACCGATCATGCGTGCATCAAATCAACACCCTCAGAATTATTGTCGAACAATCATGCGAGTGGCGTGCTGCACTTCAACTTGTCTTCGTTGACTATAGCACTGCCTTCGACAGTGTCTCCCGAGAAAACATCTGGGTTTCACTGCAACGAAGAGGTATTGCCGCAAAGGCCATAAACTTAGTACGTGCACAATATGAAAGCTTTAAATGCAATGTGTTACACAACGGGTTGTTGTCACCGACATTCACCACTAATTCAGGCGTACGGCAGGGGTGTCAACTATCACCATCACTCTTCCTTATCGTTCTTGATGATATCCTAGATAAAGCTCTTAATAAGACCAAAAGGGGTATCCAATGGAACTTTACCGAACATCTGGAAGATCTCGACTACGCTGACGACATCTGTCTCTTATCGTCCAAACATTCAGATATACAAAGCAAAATTGAAGACCTTGTCTTGGAATCACAAAAAGCCGGCCTAAAAATCAACGTATCCAAGACTAAAAGCATGAAGTTAAACGCAAACAGGAATGACATCACGTTCATAGCTGGCAGCGATTACATCGAAAACGTCGATAGCGTCACGTATTTAGGCAGCATTATCTCCATGGATGGTGGAGCAAAAGAGGATATCAACTCAAGAATAGCAAAAGCAAAAGGCGCGTTTGCTCAACTGAACAAAATATGGTCTTCACCCGTTATATCCACTCAAACGTGAGTGCGCATTTTTGATTCGAATATGAAATCAGTTTTGTTATACACGCAGAAAAAAAAATTGTATTCCCAACAACTTTATGTTTTGATTCAAGAATTTATGTTGGTTAAAATCTTCCCAACAACTTTTGCTCTTGTTTTAAATACGAAATTGTTATGTATTATGCATAACGAAAAATTGTTGAATCAAGTAAAAAGTTGTTGAAGTTTTAAGAACGAAAATTGTTGTATTAAAAGCGAAAAAATTTTGGAAATTTATGAATGGAAATTGTTGTTTCAAAAGCGAAACTGTTAACAATATTTTAAAGTGAAATAGCTGAACGAAGAATAAATGATTGTTGAAATGTTTGTTCTTATATAAGTCTTTATTAGCAATCTATCTTACGGCAATAAAAAAGATACAGTAGCGTGAACATTGGTTGCAGTATGAGCCTAAGAAGTCAAACGGCGTTTTCATACGTGTAACTGATGCTTCAACGGCAGCATTTTGCATTTTATCTTAACTGGCGATAGAAAGAGGACATAGTACGATAATCAGAAGCGAAGTGGATCGTGAGCGAAGTCAGGTTTACATCATCCGCGAATCCAAGTATCCAAGTTACGATCTATAAAGCGTAATTTATTAAGGAATTCATACGCTACCAGAAAGATGGGAGAAATTAGTGTTTAGTGTTTAGTTTATATGATATGTTTCTTACCCTTAATCGTTATATAAAGCTTTTTAAATAAAACAGAACTTATTCAGTAATTTAAAAGTTGTTTTTTTTTTTTTGCTTACAAAAAAGAGTGTTTGAAGTTTTGTATTTAAAACTATTTTTATATTTTTTATGACAAATGCGTAAACAAATTAAGTATCAAGAACAAAGTTGTTGATTTAAGAATAAAATATGAATTTCAACAATTAAAAAATAAAAATTTTTTAAGAATGAAAAATTGTTGTTTTAAGAATTTTTTTTTTTCTGAGTGTATGGGTTCGAAACATGGCTTGTTACTGAACAACTAACGAACAAGCTGCAAGTATTCGTCAACAAATGCTTAAGACGTATACTAAAGATTTGGTGGCCTCGCACTATATCAAATGCCGAGCTACATCCAAAATGCAATCAGAGGGCTATAGCAAACGAGGTCAAGCTGCGCAAATAGGGATGGATTGGTCACACTCTCCGGAAACCACACAGCGAAGTTTGTCGCCAGGATCTTGAATGGGATCCACAAGGCAGTAGAGCACGTGGTAGACCCAAAACCAACTGGAAAAGGTCACTGGAAAAGGAAATCCAAGAATCGGGAAAGTCGTGGCAAGAGATCAAAGTCATCGCAAGGAATCGCGACGAATGGAGATGTTTCATATTGGCTCTATGCTCCTCCTAGGAGTTAAAGGAGAATACATACATACTTTAAAGCACTCGAATAAATCCTATGAAACTTAAAATTTTGGCGATTTTATCCAGTTTTGAGTAAAAAAAAAATTAAATAGTTGCATGTTTAGTTATGGCACATTTTTTGCCAATGTACGTCCGGGTTTCTTTTTGCTATAACATGAAAAGTATTGTATTGCCAAATCTATATTTTAATACGCAAGGCAAAAATTTGTCCTACCTTTTGTACTATGTTAGAAATGGAGCATGACTATGAATTATACACCATTAGAAAGGTACTTGTTTGTAAATGTGCACGAAGTTAAAATTATTTCAATATTTTGCCATTAAGCCAGTTAAAATTAAATGAACATTTTTCAATATTAACTACGACAAAATACGAAGTCACACGGAGCTGAAAAGTGGATACAGCACAAGGAGAAAGACAAAAAGCTGACTGACACTGACTTTATGTTTTTTGTTTTATTTTTGTTTCACATGTGCCATTGTACAAGGGATGGTGAATGAGCTTTCCTATTTTGTAATAAAAAGCATAAAATGTATTGTCCAAAAAGTACCAAAATTATTAAATACATTTGTGGTAAAATTTTGACCATTGTGCAATTCTAGTAAAATTCAAAAGTAAAAATTTTAGAATTGATTTTATTTTAATTGAACTTTTAGTCATATATTTGCAAAGATCGATTTACATATAAATCTATCAATGCATTTTTCTAACACATAATTATGACAAATCAAGGAACGGATTAAAAACACGGCTATAGTGACATATGTTTCGTCTTTCGCCACAAAGACTCATCAGACTATTTTTTGTTGTAATTATAATTATATTTATTTTTACTAAATTAATTATAATTGAAAAATTGCAAGTTTGAAAACTTTTCGTGTTTTTGGTCTGGGCGGGAGACGAACCAAGGATCTCCAGGTTGGTAGCAGAAGTCGTTACCACTGCACCAGCCTTGCCCGGCTGCGAAGCCGACTTTTTGCCAGTTTTATTTGTGTGTTAATACGTATTGATATATCATAATTGTTGTTTTGTGTTATTTATTGATATTTGGTATAGTTGTTCCTTTGGAACAAATTCAATACCGATTGCAGGTGTTTCCACCTTATCAGGGCGTGTTCTCCCAAATAACTTTAAAAATTTTAGTTCATCATATATAATCATTCATCGCTTCTCAACAGCATGAAATAAAATTCATTGCATGTGTATTATTTTGTTACTAAAAAAATAAAATTCACCACATGAGGAAATGTCGAAAATAAGTGTTCAATAATAGTCAACTTTTTAATTAAAGCCTTAAAATGTTACTTCCTTTCTAAAGCAGCATGACTTTTATAACTTGTGCCAAATATTAAGAGATCATCAAGCAGCTATAACTAAAATTATTGAGCAATAAAAATTGGAGCAGAATTTGCAATATACTGTTTAGAATCTAGGCCATGGTTAGAGCAGCTATGTTTTTTCTTTAAAGAAATGTTATGGAAAGACTTTGACCATAAAAGTTTAGTGTAAAAACTCATCAATAAATGCAACTGCATAGTTAACCTACAGGCAATTTTCAATATCTACAACAACAGCAACACTAATAGTTCATATTTTATTATAAAGAAGTAGTACTTAAATGTAGAAAAGTGTAGTATACGCACAAAAAAACACATAAGTAGTTCTTTCTTTTTACTATTTCATCAACAACCGCGTGGTATAAAAAACAACAGTTATACACAAGTCCATCTAAACCGTTGACTGAACTTGATCTTGGTTGTATGTGGGATTGACAACTACAACGGTAATAGTTGAGGTTAACTAAACTTCATTTGCCTACGCAAAGTTCTACTCCGTTGGTATCTATATACTTTTTGAGGTTTTACTCCTTTTTTATGGCATTATTTCTTTTTTTTTTGTTTTGGTTTTTTTTTTTTTTCAATTTTATTTTGTTATCAATGTTGCTTTTATTGTTACACTCTAAATAAAAACTGTGTGAAATTTTATTTTGTATGAAATTCCACACAATTGTTTTGTAAAAAGGAAGCCATGCAGTACTGAATGAAGTTTTTTATAGTTCACAAATCGAAATGTCATTAAATCAACTTGTCAAAAACCGAAAAAAACAGAAACCAAGGTACCAAAAGAGGATACAACGGTTATCCTACCACAAATACCCTACTATAGGCATTACGTAGGGTACTATTTATATTTCGGGAACTGGCAACACTAATGTCAATAGCTAAAATATGGCAACACTATAACAAAGTTTGACATTTTTTTGCATAAACGTTCTCACTACGTTTTGATGTTCACGTGCTATTTGTGTTGTTTACAGTGAGTAAAGAAAACTAATTTGGCGAGCCTTCTTTTGAGCGATTGATAAATTATGGGGTATCCAACGAGAACAAATTTTTTTTACAACCAAGTGTTCAAGCAAAATCATATTAATTGAAACGGTACTAATGTGAAAAGATGTTTTTATCCCACAATATGTCACATGACGATCTTGCATTATCAGTTCATGCATTGCATCGATGTTTTGTGGCACAAGAACCGATTTTGGACGACCTTCACGGAATTCGTCGGCGACCGAACTACGACCACGATTGAATTCACTATACCAGCGATATACTGTGGTTTTTAATGGTGCTTTATTGTCATACAAAGAACTGAGTTTATCGATACATTTTTGTTGAGATAATTCACGTCGAAAGTTGTGAAAAACAATCCAACGAAAACCTTCTCTTGAAATTTCCATTTTTTGGCCAAATTGATTTTCTTAACTCGCTTTAAATAAAACAAATAGCATTTGTACATCAAAATGTTGTGAATACGTTTATGCTAAAAAATTCAAACTTTATTATGGTGTTGCCAGATTTTAGCTATTGACATTAGTGTTACCATTTCCTAAAAGAAAAATAGTACCCCTCGTATTTAAGCGATAGTTGACATAGTCGTGTTTAAAATTATAAATTGTACAAAGGACTTGACCCATTTATTTTCGGTCAGCGATCCTGATAATGAGTGGCTTCATTTGATATGATATGGTGATTTGACATAGATACAGGATAGCTTAATAAAACATTGAACTATGCGTAGGACAAAATTTTGTCAACCAGACGTGATACATCATACCAACAATATTTCTTCAGTCAAGAAAAGAGTTATAAGCCCTGAAACCACTGCTGATAAGATAAAGTTTAAACTTAAATACCAAATATGCTAACTATAAGAAACAAAGACAGCAACAAATGTGAGTCAAATTTTCTTTCAAATATTTTTCTTTTCGGCATATATCCATAACCAGTTTAACTATTTACGTAGCAGCTGCTGGACATATGATCATCAACAATAACAACAAAGACTAAATTTGCAGCAGCACTACTACCTTAAGGAAAAAACGATTTAGTCAAAAAATTCATCAAAAGAAAGAGAGAGAGAAACGCAATAAAACATAAAATGTAAGAAAACTAGTTAATCACTATCACTGACCAACCATTTTAAACTTGGCCTAGAGTTGTTAACGATACAACCAACGCCAGGCCATAGATATTCGTGCATGGAGCGCACAATCACTTCACTCCACACCACTCCACTCCTTATGGAGCAGAAATGCACGTGAATGCATAACTTTTACGGAAGATGTTCACACTTGTTACCCTGACAATCGTTTGTCTGTCTGTCTGTCTGTTAGTGAGAACGAGGCTGCAACTGAGGCTAAGTGTTGACTGAAGTCGATTATGTTGCAGGTAGTAACAGTAACAACAATAACTACAACAGATAGCAACATGCTCAAGGTAACCATCTCGATTTATCATTTTTATTATTCTTTGTCATTTGTTTTTTTTCGCTCTTCGCTCTCTATTCATCTCTTTCTGTTTTTATTTTAATGTTTTTCTTGGCCTATGGCGCTTAAAATTATTTATTGTCTTTTCCATAGCATAAATATTAAGATAGTTTTAGTTGGCGGTAGAGAAGATGAGTTATCAATTTGAAGAAAATGCAAAATTAATTGTGCAAATGAATTGTTTTGAATGGTGCTATACACATCATTTTTAAAACATTTCTTTATTTAATTTTATTAAATGAAAATGTTAAGTATACTTACATCCCAAAAACAGAAATAATGGGCGCGGCACCCCCACGAAAACTAGAAACCTACAACTACAAAAAGGGTAAATCGGGCCATGTCAAAAAATATTGGTTCTGCCAAATGAAACGTACAAGATCATGTATTATACTCTATCTGAAAAAAATCTTTAGTTCAATTTTGAGATGAAGATCCAGGTTTCACAATAGTAAATATTATTCGACATCATAGCATTCGGGCTGCAATACAATAAACTAAAAGATAAAAGTTACCAATATTTATGACCTGGTCTATGAAAAGGGGGCTTACGTGCGAAATAAAAATTCGTGAAAACAGCTGGAAAACAACTTTTAAGGGTCAATTTATGCGAATCGGCAAAAAATTGGAAATTTTTTTTTTTTTTGACACATAAGCCCTCTTTTCATAGACCAGGCCACATATGATTATACTTAGACCTGTAACTTTGTTATTTCACGAAGAGTAAGAGCCCTAGACTTATCCAAGCTTGACAACTTTTGAATCTTGAAAAAACCGGACAAATTCTTGAAAATTGTAATGAAGTTGGGAGCAGCGTTGGGCATTTCCCACTTTACCCCACTTTCCCCTATGTTTTTAAATTTAGAAAAAAATTTTTTAAAATTTAAAACTTTCACTTTTATTAGGAAACCGAGTACAAATTTCTTTCAAGACATCGTTAAAATCATTTTTGTTGAGGTAAATGTCTCGAAATAACACAGCTCCAATGCTTTCAACCCATGGCAACGACATAATCTCCACCGCCATGTTCCCCATTTCGTAAATGGGTGTTATGTCCGCAAATTATTTGGACTTGATCTCCATTCACGAAATGGAACTATGTCCACAAATTTTTCGGACATATTCCCCAGAAAAAAGGATATAATCCCCATAATGATTACTTTGTTATTGACAACGCCATAAGAACAGAATTAATATTTTTAGTAAGTACTAATTTTCAGAAGGTAGCTGGAAAAATTGAATGATGATTTGGAGATATTGCCATCGGAAGTTGCGGATATAGCTTTTCTAAAAATCTAAATAAAAAATGGCTGCATTGATTTCCTGTAATCCGAAAAATTTGCGGACATAATCCCCATTTACAAAGTGAGGATTATGTCAGGTGACCGGCAACGAAAAACACCGCCTAATGAAAAGTTTTTCAAGCGTCATCAAGAACAGTTTTTGCAGATTTTTCGATAACGGTTACTTCTACAGGAAAATTATGGGTATCCGTGAGAATTATTTTTGAACAAAAATTTAAAAACCTCATTTAAACGAATATTTAAGCTTGTCATAAAAGCGAACGTTCAACGTCCAAACGTGTTTTACACAACCAGAAAAAAACCAGACTCACCAGCCAAAAAACTAGGCAGTTGGCAACGGTTGGCAATTGAATATTACAATGGATTATATTGCTGACTGTTCATGATTTGAGTTAAGCGTCGACTTTAACATTTCGATACGTCCAACGTAACTTGAGTTACCAACTTTTTACGGGACAGCGTTTTTCGAAATTTGTATATTCGGTTCCATCTTGTGTCAGATTTTGGTACATCTAGCTTGAAATTTGAAGGGCTGGGAGCTTTTTTAAATTTATTTTGTATGGGTTTTCATACAGAAAAAAAAAACAAAATACAGAAATTGTCATAACTAAAAACAACGATTTTCGAGTTACCAACTTTTACGATGGACGTATCGATTTGTTTTAATTTAATTGAAATCAATTTAAAAAATCAAACCGAACATGAAATTTTTTATTTTTTATACAAAATACTAGAAAAAAAGACCTTAACCAAACTTTTCTATAAATCACTAATAATTTTAGCAATTAAGAATATCTAAATTGTAAGTTTTTTCTCTCGCGTTTATTGTGTATCTATGAGCTAAAAATATACAACTTGCCAATTAACGCATATTCCTCATAATGTGACCTGTGGGTATCTCTACGTGAATGTTAGATTGACTATATTTTGTTCAATGACTTTAATTGTTGACGCCTAAAAAAAAAATAAAAAATAATAAAAAACAATAGAATCATTAATTAAAAACATGCGCATTATTGGAACTTTTTGTCCGTAGAGAAACATAATTTATTGTATGAAGGTCATATGTTGTAAATTTAAACAAAAAAAACCAAGCAAACAACATCAAATAAAGTCATCACAAAGTGTTAAATAATAAACATAATAATATATACGGTCTCAGTTCATAGCTTTTTTTAAGACAAAGAATAGTACTAAATAATGCATTTAGTAGAAAAGAGCACAACAATTTAGTGCGTCCTCAAAAATCGTATTTTTGAACATTTAGGTTAGAAAACCTTAAAAACCATAAGTGATAGAGCAATTTCGGAACTAACTATTTTTGTTTTGGTTGGATGTGTTTTTTTTTTTTTTTCAAAAATACCGTTTTTCAACCAATTTTCAGGGTGGGGCCTATGCTTGCGATTTTAAAAATTATTGAATTTTGTAGCTAGCAACATAAGGTATTGATTAAAAAAAAAAGAAATTCAGAGCTTCCTCCAACGATCAATTAAAACCCGTTCCGGAGAATCGTATTTTATATAGAAAACTAAATCACCAACCTGATGACCGACTCTCACTTTCTGTGTAACTCGGTCAGCATTTGCCAAACTTGCAGCAAAAGCAAAAACAATACAAACCGCTTAAGGTTTAAAGACCCCCCTCCCCTCCCTTTTTTAAGTGAATGAACTTTAAAGTTCACTTACGTTACAGACGTTGGCAGCAGATTCTTTGTCTATTGTCTTCCTGTTTATTTGCGATTAGATAAGTAAAAGGAAAAAGGAAAAAAAATAATAAAAAAAAAACAGTCAGCCAACCAGACAGACCGATAGATAGACAGAAAAATGGGTAAACAATCAAAGCAAAACAATGAGATTCATACAAAAGCAATAGCAGAAAAGACCCCTGAGCTATATGTTGGTTGGGATTTTTATTTTATTTGATTTTTTCCTTTAGTTTTCCCTTTCACTATTCAAACAAAACTAAAGAAACTACAAATTGCATAGATCTCGTACCGTGGATACTTGCTAGCGTAGACTTAGTTGTATGCATTGTAACACTGTGTATCAAAATACGCCACTCCAACGACATCACCGTCATATGCCCTGCACAACCCAACCCAGCTCCCTGAAAATATCGTCATCATATGGCAGCGATTCGTAAAATGAAAATAAAAGTTTTCTTTATTTGTACGGCACTTGGTCGGTGGTGCGCGTTAATCGCATTATTTACTCGTTACAAATTATCGAAATCGCACCAACATGTCTGCCAAGGCAGCAACAGCATCAGTACCAGCCAAGAAAGACATAGTCATATGAACGCACTGTGGGGGAGTTCGGTCGTATGTATTGAAAATTGAAAGTTTGAAGAATTATTATATCGGGGGATGCACATACATACATTGTCTCCTATAGAACTATTGGATTGTATCAATAACTGACCAACAATATATTTTTGATATTGCAATAAGTTCTGGAAAGATAAATGAAATTTCAAGATATGAAAAGGTACAAATTTACTTTGACATGAAAAAATGTTCAAATTAATGTCAAATCATTAATCAAAGTTATAGGCCACATAAAACAGAGCACTTACTTCAAAACTTAGTTCGAAATAGAACATCAGACATTCTAAAATAAAATCAAAGCAAATAAACGAGAAAAAATTGTCGAATCGTAGTCTCTCCAAACGCCCCAGACCAATACTCAATATCAAAACAAAGACCAAAACTCGATGTTCAAGACCAGGACTGATTTAGTCTTGGTCTTGGTATGCTCATCAAAAAACATTTTTTTCGTGTAACAGATTTTTATTTCGAAACAGCTCATGACAGTCTTAACTAAGGCAAGAGTCTTAACTAAGATGTTTTGGTAGTCCCAATAGCAGTTATTAAGCTCTTTTTCGTCTTTCTAAAGACGATTGTTACGACCTACTACCTAGGAGGTTTTTGAGCTGTCACTTGTAAGCTGACTGACTCTAACTTGTTTTGATCGATTTCATATGGCTTGGATGACCAACACTTCCGTCTTGTGAAGAAGTCAAAGGATGGAAATATTAAAAATCTCTTGAGCAGAGTCGAAAACCTATTACTATAAAATTTACTTACTTCATATTGCTTTTTTGGGAATGGGAAGTCTTTTAGCAAATTTAAGTGTCACGAGGCTTATGGGCAGCCCCCTTTCCTCGAAAACGTTCGATTAATCGAACACTGACTTTGACTCATACCAGTACCTATTAGGTTTTGACAGGTGTTGATTATCGAATTGCAAATCATAGCTTGGTCCTTTGGCGTAAACCTCATCATTAATATTTTTATTGTGATTATTTTATGTTTTAAATAATTTTTTCAAAAAAGGTCCATCGACAAAAGGTCTATTAAAAATGGACGAGTTTACTGTTCGCGTACGCAAAAAGTGGCCAGAAATGGGTTAGCCAAAATTGTCCATTTTCAATAATTTTTTAAACTATGAAAGTAAATGATATCAGAAAGATAGTTAATGTCTTATTTTATTTTGATCTTTTCGCTGGTCGAAAATATTATTTACCACTTAATCACTCCCTTCCAGCAGTTTGAAAGGGGTGGTTGAAAAATAGCTTGCCGACAAACTTTTTTTTAAAAATATTAATGTAAAATAATCCAAAAAAAAAAATTAGTATTGAGGTTTTATAACCAATGGTTCAAACTATCATTTGCAATTCATAAATTAACATCTTTCAATGCCTAATAAGCCTATTTATGGATCAAAGATAGCGTTCGATTAATCGAACGTTGTCCGTTAGCCCATACCACAAGATTGACGATATTTAGCTTCCGGCTGGCAGATTATATGGTGTTCACAAACCACGATTGGTCGTATTTTTATGGAATCTTGTGATATGAGCTTACGATTAATCGATTAATCGAACACTTGATTTTCGACAAAACGGTAAAACGAGTGGGAGTTAAAACTTTTCGATGACGTATTTGGATTCAGGGGGTACCAATTACTCTAAAAATATACTTTATATCAAAAACTAAAAATATGTTTGCAGCGTGGCCGAAAACGCGTTAATGTCCGAGCGAAATCGTAGAAAAAAAAATCAATTTTAACCTTTGACATAGAATATTACATACAAACCGCAAAAAATAGATGTACTATTACTTTTTCTTCTTTTTCTTATTTTTAATCAAAAGAAAAAAGCTACCCCACTGTGCAACTTTGCACCATGCCAGAGTAAAATAAGCGAATTAAAAAAATAAAAATAAAAAAATGGCAAAGTAAAATAAATGAAAACGTAGAAATCGAAGAAACAAAACAAATATATAAATTACAACTGAAAATAAGTAAAGTCATCGGCCACATTTTTTTTTTCCTCTCGTGCAAAGTGAAGATTTTTACCCACTGATTTTGTTAAGTTTTTTTTCTTCACTTTTAGCGTAAAAGTCATGCAAAAAGAAAAAAATACTAAAAACTAAATAGCAAAAACACAATGTAAATGTAGGCCAAATTAAATATAGAAATAATAAAATAAACAACAACAGAAAAATAACTTTTTTCTTTAAATACCAAGCTGCATGAAAAAGGTCTGCTATCTACCGCATTGTGCATTTAAAGTTGAAATTAATAGGTTGCTTTTAATAACGCAGCCAGCGAGTTGCAGATACAAAAAGAAAAACAAAATTTAATTTTTTTCAGTTAAGTTCGAAACGCCCACATTGCACGTCAATAACAGATACCAAAATTACAACAACAAAAGTAACCCATAGTAAATTAAAAGCCCATTGAAACTTTACTTAACTCATTTTGAGCTATTGAGTCAAAGTTGCTACGGCGCATGAATGACTGTCTGTGGTGCTATGATGCTAAGCTGGTGCTTTAAGCGGGAGAGAGAGACTGTATGAATTAACCTGCAAAGGTCATTGGACAATCATTCATTCATTCAGTTTAGCATTAAGTCCGCCAGTCAAACACAAAGTCAGTCAGTCTGCCAGGCAAATTTCAAACAAATTGAACGAAAACTGATGCAATTGCATGAAATGTCATTAGTTATCATGGTGCGCTGTTTGTTGTTGTTATTGTTGTTGTTTAAGCATAATTTGGGGAAAAGCAAGGTCGTTTTGGTTTCTGTGTAAATTATGTGGGAGTTGGAAAAATGTTGTAATGCGATTTAATGATGTTTATTTTTTAGATTTATGACTTTGGAAGTTTAGTGACTTCTTTAAACGATAATATAATTTATGTAGTAAATGAAAAATCAATGAAGGGATTCCTGAAAACGTGTAAAAGCCTCGAAAACCTCGTAAACTGTAAAAGTTGTCAAAATCAATACGAAATTTGACAGTTTTACGAGTTTGCGAGGTTTTCGAGGCTTTTACACGTTCTCAGAAATCGCCTTAATATTTTAGAAATTGTTGATGATTATTGAAAATATGTTCCCGTTTTTCGTCCCTATTATTTTCATTCTTACAAATACCCTTTAGAATCTCCTTAGTGAAAGTATTTGCTTTTATTAAAGTTTTGATACCAATAAATGGTTTCAAGAAAGGCTCGAGTCCAAATAATGTTTTACAAGGCCGTCAGCACTTTTCACGTGAGCTGGAATGTAATGAAAAATCACCAAAATGTTTCCGCAAAGTTTCATAAGCGCATGACAAGCCTCTAAAACCAGCTTAGATTTGATAACCACCGAGTCCACAGCTTGTAAGCCAGATATGATAAAGACCACGGTTTTACCGATTACACATGCCTTAATGATTAAGACCTCAGCTGGAATTGTCTAAATAAAACGTCCAAGATACTTATAATGACAGAATCATATAGGTTAGTTGATTAGACTAATCTCTCATTCTTTTTTGATGCATCCGTATACCAGACAAGATTTTTTTATGTACTTTATATTGATCTACAGTGTAGATTCTTGGAGTGCGCTTAGCTAAAAAAATTTTGCTTGTGTAGTGCTGATTAAACATTTGGTTGGAAAGGAAATTACAATGTGTTTCCAAATGTGTACTAAGTATTTATTTGTATCGAATAAAAAGTGGTTGAAAATTAAAATTTTAAAACTTTTGTAAATTTTACTCCACTTCCGATAAGTTTTTCTGAATTAAGCATTTGAAAAAAATTATGCTTTATAACTGATAATGGCTCGTAAGGGTTAAAAATAATAGTAGAATTTAGGCAAATTTTTAAAATTTTATAAATTTCAATAAACGACCACTATAACTCAGCTATTTTTCATTCGATTCCAACAAATAATACATCGTTAGAAATATAATTTAATTGCTTTTTAAATGCTTCTAGTTCAAATCAGATTAGTCGTTCTCTCTACAGATAAGTTGAAGTGAAGTTATATATATGTAGAAAAACAGTTTTTTACCAAATAGGGCAACACCTACTAGCGAACATTTTTTTTTACTTTGCTTAGCTCAGCACACTCAAGGTAATCGAAATAAATTTGAATCGTTCGAATCTGAATTTTTGCTGCAAAACAGCGATTATGCGAAGTTGATGTCAAAATACTTATGTCACGACAAAATTTTGTTCTGCTTGCATTCTAATCAGCAGAAAAAGAATGAAAATAGTAAACGATAAAATATTTGTCAACATAAAGCTGTAAGTACAGTCTTCTTTCAAGCTCTAAGCAAAGAAACGTTCGGTGGTCACAAATAGATTTTGTCAAAATAATTATGCCGACTGGTGTAAGTAGAAGTTTTTACCAACGCAATAGACCTTGAGCATATTTTCAATGAACAGTATTCTGCCTTGATTTTCAGGCTCACCAGCTATGGGAGTTGCTCTTCAAGATTAAGCTAAGCTTTTGTTAGCTTCAAATGAAATAGATCTGAACGTGGAGAAAAGCTTTTATCTTCACTTCAAGATGATAAGTTATTAGTTCGAGAATAGTATTTAGAAAGTTTGTAGAGAACTCTTGGCAGTTGCGTATATCATCCTTCGCTTGATTATATCGTTGCATAGCTGAAATATTAATTTAGGCACAAAGTCCTTATTTAGATAGTAATCAGTAACCAGCACCGATATTAAGAATTTTTTATAACTCAATTTATGTTGTATGTTATGATGCAATATGGTACTTGCACATTGTTGTCATAATGACTTTATTTTAATTCATTGTGCTAATTAACAAATTAATGATCCGAATAAATTACAATGATAATGAAGCACACTCTATATTTATGTATGTATCTATATATGAATAAGACAAAAATTTATATAGAACATTACTTGAACATTCTAGAATACATTGGATTTTAATGGTACTGAGTAATTTTTGATTAAGCAGTTGTGCAGCTCTATTAGAAAAATTAGAGTTCAATGAACTAAAAATTCACCCAAAATTAAGCAAGTTAATTAATTAAAACTACACATTGAAAATCTGACAAATTAATGCAAAAGTTTTATATGAATATTATTAATAAAGATAGAGATTTAACCTCTGCATAGGATTGAGAAAAGTTTTTACTATTTATTCAAGGAAAAAATTTCCAGTAATCTCAAAATGTTTTTGACTTTATATTTGAAGAACAAAACTGGCAAGCTTATGATCTGAAAAAGCAATATTTAACAGCGAAATTGTACTTTTTACATACAGTGGCTCACAAAAGTATTCGGAATTTGAAAATTTTTTAAAGAATCATAAAATTTTTTAATAACGAATAAATTTTTTTTCAATCACTCTTAATTATAATAACTTGGTAAAAATCTAGTTTTATTTATTAAAAGAAACTTTCCTAAAATGTTACTTAAAAATGTAAAAAAGAGCTTATAAGCAAAACCCTACTTAAATTCAATACAAAAAAGTATTCGGAATTTTAAAAAATATGGCAATATCTTAATAACGAAATCAAAGAATAATCCAAAAGTATTGGCGACACTCTTAAAATTCAATTTACAGTTAGTTTGCGGTAGCTCAGTTTTGATTTGACAGTTTGTTTTTAAACAAAAAACTTCGTTTTTTAGAAAAAGTAGGATGGGAAGAAAATAAGAAGAAACCACACTTAAATAAAAAAATTTTAAAGCGTGAGAACGGAATACGTTTTAGGAGATCGCAAGCTGTGTTGGATGAAGTATTTAGACTATACATAGCATTATAGAAAGAAAAAAGTAACTTAATTCACAACGCTCTGTTATGTTATCAAAACTAGGCATTCGAGATAGGTCGGATATCATACGAAAAACTAAAATTCAACCACGTACTTCAGCAGTGGATATTACTAGAAGCCTCACCAAATATAATGGAGTAAACATCAGTGATGAAACTGATCGCCAGACACTCAGAAATGCTAGTTATAATGGAAGAACTCAACGTTCCAAACCATTTATAAGAATGGCTAACCGCAAAAAGAGCTTAGAGTTTGCAAAAAAACACTAAAGTTTCAACAAATGGTTTATGTCAAGCGTTATTTTTAGAGACGAGACAACATTTTATATAAGTTGCATCTTTATTATATACATAAGCGCTTTTTGCGGTTGGTCTTACTTATAAATAGTTTGAAACGTTCAGTTCTTCCATTATAACCAGCATTTCTGAGTGTCTGGCGATCAGTTTCATCACTGATGTTTACTCCATTATATTTGGTGAGGCTTCTAGTAATATCCACTGCTGAAGTACGTGGTTGAATTTTAGTTTTTCGTATGATATCCGACCTATCTCGAATGCCTAGTTTTGATAACATAACAGAGCGTTGTGAATTAAGTTACTTTTTTCTTTCTATAATGCTATGTATAGTCTAAATACTTCATCCAACACAGCTTGCGATCTCCTAAAATGTATTCCGTTCTCACGCTTTAAAATTTTTTTATTTAAGTGTGGTTCTTCTAATTTTCTTCCCATCCTACTTTTTCTAAAAAACGAAGTCTTTTGTTTAAAAACAAACTGTCAAATCAAAACTGAGCTACCGCAAACTAACTGTAAATTGAATTTTAAGAGTGTCGCCAATACTTTTGGATTATTCTTTGATTTCGTTATTAAGAAATTGCCATATTTTTTAAAATTCCGAATACTTTTTTGTATCGAATTTAAGTAGGGTTTTGCTTATAAGCTCTTTTTTACATTTTTAAGTAACATTTTAGGAAAGTTTCTTTTAATAAATAAAACTAGATTTTTACCAAGTTATTATAATTTAGAGGGATTGAAAAAAAATTTATTCGTTGTTAAAAAATTTTATGATTCTTTAAAAAATTTTCAAATTCCGAATACTTTTGTGAGCCACTGTATGCATAAGTCTACACCCAAATATTCGACTCTGCTTAAAAGTATTTCGCTGTTCTGTCTATCACTGTTTTTCGAAGTAGGTAAGCCCTTATAAAACATTTCTTTACAAATCCCAAAACCTTTTTTTTTTATTGTAATTAAAAATTCGCTTTCATTAGCGCAATAACTCGTTTTTATAATTCATATAAATTAAAAAAAAGAATTCGAGAGCAAACAATCAAAATTCCAAGCAAGGATGCAACAAAAGACGACGCTGTGTATTCAGCAGATAGGTAAAACAATTTTTGTTTAAGAAGCAATACGACGAAAGCAGACAAAAGAAATGAGACCTTTTTGGCAAATTCATTCATGCAAACATTTAAATGGTATGTATGCAAAATTCTTGAAAATTGAAAAAAATATTGATTCAGAGGTTCTCAAATATAAAACTCAAAAATAAAGGCAAACTGCGCTGTGGAATATATTTTTGTAATCCAATTGAATTTTTGAACCATTCACTCGTATGCTCAAGATCAGTTCATCAAAAATTTATTAGATTTTTAACAGAACTTACATTTTTTAGGAATCAAATTAGAGAAATATCAAAAAATCAATACCACTCGAAAACTATCGAAATAATATTGAAAGTGTTTAGGCATATCAAGAGGCAAACTCAAGCTACTAAAAGCCCAAGAAAATGTCAAAAATAATCAAAAATTTAAGTTAGTCATAAATAAAGGGGTCTGCACAAGACGTCTTGTTTGAGTTTTAAGACATTGCGTTTCAAGATACTTTATGTCTTGTACCCGCATTTTATTTATCAAATGCTCTAGTTCAGTGTCGTGTGTAAGGGTCTAGACAGAACTAGAATTTCAAAGAAAAACAAAATAATTTCTGTACTAATCTGTCTTATTTTATTTGTTTCAGTTCAGTTGTAGTAGTGTACACTACTAAACATTAATGTAGTGGAGTCTTTCTTTGCATTACCAACCAAGATTCGACTTGACATCTCCGAATTTTATGAAAATTGGTGGAAAGTTAGTATTTGACGGACATATAACTGTGGTAAAATGATTTTCCAAATCTCCGAAAATTTCCAAGATGGCGGCCATATGAAGTTCGATCCAACCTTTGGATACTCACATATTTGAAAATTCATAGCTCCTCGGCTTTTGATCTGATTTCAATAAAATTTTCTGAGTTTCTATGAAAAGTATGAACTTTTGAAAAAAAAAAAAAATTACACTGAAAAAAAATTTATTTTTGGTGGAAAAACCTTTTTTTCTTTTTCAAAGACATTTAATTGAAATATTTTTATTTAAAAACAAACTATACAACAATTATTTTCCGGCCCTCAAAATCGTGGTCAAAAGGGGTCAAAAGACCCATAAAAACGCGATATAATGGGTTAATAAATTCTAAAAGGTTTACATGGAATCAAGAAAGGAACAATTTTACAGAATATTTTGAACCTTTATATCCCATTTTTATGAGTCTTTCTAAAAACTTGCTTATAGTGGGATTAAATATTCCACAAAAAAATTCTATGAAAAATTTCACTGAAAAAAGATACCGTCCGGAAGGTGGCAGCCCTGTATGGTAGCGCACGCGCACCAACGACTCATGAGTATCCAAAGGTTGGATCGAACTTCGTATGGCCGCCATCTTGGAAATTTTCGGAGTTACGGAAAATCATTTTACCACAGGTATATGTGTGTCAAATACTAACTTTCCACCAATTTTCAAAAATCGGTGATGTCAAGTCGAATCTTACGCAAAGAAAGACTCAGTGACAAGAGTAGTTTTTTGCTCCCTGCTTTATGACCAGTACTGGGAACTATTATATCGTCACTCTTAGGCCAGATTCACGAAAGTGAAAATTATTGATTTTTAGTTATTGCTATTTGAAATTTTTAAAAATATTAAAATTATATGAAAATTCAGCTTTTTTGGTTTATAAACTAAGCATTTGTTGCTAAACTACTTCATATATCCCTTTCATACTTCTGTCATATCTTTGTTGAACTATTTTGTAAAAGAAAAACACATTAGTCCAAAACTGAAAAATTTGCACTTTCGTGAATCTGGCCTAAAAGTGACGATATGTAACTTATTTTTTGCCTCGTTTTATCCTATACGAAAAGATACGCAAAAAAATCGCTCTTTGATACGACTCTGCCCTCGGGCTACGTTTTGCCCAGCGCTGTTTGTGACTCTATTTTGTTTACGCTCTCTTTCTCCCGCGAAAATGCATAAAAGCTACTACAGTCCTGAGTTGCCAATGTTTGCAACTGGCAGGTGTTACCATATCTCAAATTTTACTATAGTATTTCTACTCGCACGTTTTGCAATGACCTGAAGTAGTTGTTTTTGTAAAATACAGTACACTGATGTATTCGTTAGAATTAGGTATTTTTTTGACACTGACAAAACAATTTTTGTAATAAACTGTTCGATAATTAAAACTTTTTGTAAAACACATGAAAAAATCCAAAAAATTCTTAGAGCAGGCGTTAAAAAAAAATACCCGTGTCTCGTCGTTTTTCTCCAGCACGTCAGATTTTTTTTTAATCGATTTTTGAAGTTTTTTAATCCACTGTACATGAAAAATACCAAAATAGCACATTCTTGTGTTAAATCGATGAATTTAACTATAAGATCCTTACATTTGAGGTGTATTATGTGTTCAGTAAACTTATGCAGGAATATTTTTGTAGAAAATTTTAACCCTCTAAGACCCTTACAAGTAGGTCTTTTTGACCTCCCACATTTAGATCAAAATGACCCACATATGGGGGTTTTAGAGGGTCAAAATTGAACCAGTGTACATGATCATTTATTTCTTAAATTATTGGACCAAATTCATCGGTTTCTATGGTGTAAAATGTGCCGGTAAGAAAAATCACACTATATTTCAAAAATAATCAAATAAGTGTGTTGATCTATTTTAAAACTATTGCGCAACATTAAGATAATCGATAACAATCATATCTATCTATGTTATTAATTAATAACATTCGAAATCGATCACATAACCTGATACTTATCATACCTATCTAGAAATATAAAAAACGATATCAAATATCACAATTCATAAAAAAGGACTAACATGTTAAAAATTTGTGCAGCCTATATTCAACCTGTAAAATAGTTGAAATAGTCATTATTTCGTATAAATAACCTCTGATGAAAAGTTAATGGATTCAAGAACAAAAATTTTATTTAATAAATAAATCATTCTGAAAATAATTACTTATATGCACATCATTGAAGAGAACATGATTCAAACTTTTGATCTGTTTTTTAATGCATGTAGTGAAAAAAGTCTTTTCGAAGAACATCAAGATTGCAAAACAGTTAAAGATATGAAGAACAGTTTATGATGAAATTAATAGTAGATCTAATGGCTAATAACTAATGATAGTACTCGTAGTATATATACGACATAAATAAAATTTAATTTATTTTATACATTTCTTAAGCTCAATCAAAGTTTTACTGGTTTTTTTTTTTCATGATTAAAAACAGAGATAAAGAAAACTTCATAATGATGCGACGCTTGAGTTACCACTCTCCCAAGTAATGTCATCAACGAATGGCACATAACTTTTGACATTTAATTGAATTATTGGTTTTTTAATGGATTTTTAATGCATTGCAATAAGTATTCAATAAATTGCATTTCAGATGCAAGCTGCATGTGGTTAATCGAAATATATAAAAACAGAGAATCTCATAAAACACCTACATCAACATAATTTCATGGTCAAAATAGTTTAATACATGCGCTTTTTGTTGGATACAAACTGATGAAAAAAAAAATATGCAAAACAACGCAAAAATTTAAAAAAAACCTATGCAAAAAGAAATAAATATTTGTATTGAAGAACCTTGCTCATCATCACTTATTTTTGTTCTTTTTTTTTAATTACTTTTTTTCTTTTATTGTGTTATCTTAAGTGTTAACTGAGAACCTACGTCATAGTAAATCAACTGAATAACAGAGTGTACAATAAAATGCTCGTCTTCAATTTATGGCTTTGTAATACAACAGCTGAGGTGTTGGCTTGATCTTGAACTACAACGTTGAATAAAAAGTTTTTTTGTTTATTTTCCTACATACTCAATTTACATTTTTTTTTTTAACTTTATCTCTAACAGCTGCTTTAAAAGTGGGTTTGTCTGCTATTTATATAAATATGGCACAATTCAAAAATTATTTGTTTTCATTTGTGACTCATTTTGATAACAATTTTAAAAAATAATTAGAAAACTTAAATACGTAAGTAGAACCTTAATTCCTTTTAACTTGTCATTTTCTTACAAACAGTTCTTTGGATATTTTCAAACCATAGATTTACTAAAAATTAAACTTTATGTGGGTGTTGAATTAATATTTCAAATCTAGCACCACATTATTGTACAGGGTCCACCATCTAACATTTTTTTCTTTCAACTTGTGCTTATTTCGTGAATAGTAACACTTAGCTCATGTCGGATTTGACAGATAATTAGCTTTATTCTTCCGCTGAACGAATATGGTTGTGTATACGCTTGAACAACGCTTCGCTAAGTGGGCCTGCCAAAAAAAAAATCATCTTTTCAGATGAAGCTCATTTTGATCTTGGCGGGTATGTAAACAAGAAAAATTGTCGCATTTGGGGCACAGAAAACCCGCACTCATACATTGAAAAGACGCATACATTGAAAAGCCGCTGCACCCAAAACGAGTCACTGTTTGGTGCGGATTTTGGTCCAGAGGCATAATTGGGCCATTGAGCAAGGAGTGGCCGTTACAGTCAATGGCGATCGTTATCAAGCCATGTTGAACGAGTTTTTGTTCACAAAAATTAAAGAGGAGGATATTGGCTACATTTGTATTCAACAGGCGGGCGCTACATGCCACACAGCCGAAGCTACACTCGATGTTTTCAAAAAATTTTCAAAAAAAAAAAAGTTATTTGGCGGACCCTTTATATATTTATGTCTGCTAATTGCGTCATTTAACACCAGTTATGAATAAAAAAAACAGTTACCATAAATTGAGAAAATTTCTTAATAACAGTATCGCCGGTGACCAAGTTTTGGCCATTCACTTAAAGATTGATACATTTTGACCGAATGACGTTTTGTATATAAGAAGCCAGAACGTTGATTATTGACAGAATTTAATACTCGTAGCATCATTTTTGGGATGCAGAAGGAACATCTATAAAAGTGTTAAAATTTTTTCACATCACAATCGTTGAAAGTCCAAAAGAATCTATAAGCATCTAAAATATCGGTAAAAGTCCATACGTATCGAAAAACATCTAAAATATCGGTGAAAGTCTAAAAGTATCGAAAAACATTTAAAATATCGGTGCAGAACGTCGAACATGGGCCGCATCGCCACATCAGTGAACGTTTAGCACGTGTTTTGCATGTATTTCGCATTACAATAAGCATTATTTTACGTCACGAGTTGTTCGTTTACTGATGCGGCGATTCAAGTCCAGGCTTATCGCAAATAATAAAAAACGGTTACCTCGTAGCACCGCTCTTTTGAGTATTTTGTGAAACCATATTGTTTATGTTATAAACTATGGAAATTCAGTAAAAATTTTGGAGATAAAGTGAATTTCCTGATTAACTTAATGGAAGCGCTAAAAATACAATTGAGTGTAAGAGTGCAATCGAAATCTGTCACAAAATTTCCTGGCGTCGAAGTCTTAGACCAGTGGTCGGCAAATTAATGAGTGAGAATTTATGTTTGAGAGAAGATAGATTGAAGAAAGAAAAAGATAGAGAGAGCTAGGTAGATTTTTGAGTGCACAATTGTGCTATAGAATACCGATCACTGTTTTAGACAAAACGTGGGCGACAGTGAATCCGGGCCTACGAGACATGGCTGGTTAGCTGCTAAGAAATTTGATGAATTACAAATGCATAATAGGCAGTATTAAAAGACTGGTAGCTTTTAACTATCTCAAAGGCCTACTTACACTTAAAACGAGTTCAGTTGACCACAGCAAACCAAATCATGCTAACAGGGCGGATACCATATTCTTTACGAAAACCTACTAATTAAGTTAGTTACCTAAAGAATTTGGAAAAGGACTTTAGAAAAAAAAATCAAGAATCGGGAAAGTAGTGGAGGTCATTTAGGGCTTTCCAAAATTTCGTGACGCTCCTAGGGGGAGAGGGGAATCCAGCAAGCCTCAGGTTTTGTCACAGCTGGAGGGCGATTCGATCAAGCGTTACTAGGCGTCGCTTAAAATAACCTATTTTTTACCTAGCAGCAAAGAGACAAAAAGAGTTTTTAGATGCACTGAAAATTTACGGACACGAAGACGAGCTAGATGGTTGGATGACGGCACTATAGAAAATTCTTTTGATGAAATGGTTACTGAGAATTCAAATGTGAATAATTATGCCGAAAATGTACAAATGTTTGGATATATATTCCATAGAAATATTTATATATACATGAATATGTACTTATATGAAAATAACTATCTTGAAATTAAGTTATTTCAATTAATTTAATTTCGTTTTTCACTAAATTTACTATCTTTAATAAAAATTTCGGACCTATCGCTGAATCCATCGTAGATAAGATTTTCGTTATTACAACGAATTCAAATTCGTATAAGAACATATAATTTTCTTATTTTTTTACGATTTGTCTGTCAGAAGTATCGTTATTTGATTTAAAAGACCGTTTTGACCCCAGAAGGAGAAAGAGTAGTCAAATAGGCATGATGTTATGCCTTCTTTGAGTGCCAGTAGGCCTGCTGTCTTTCCTTCTTTCTCCCATTCTTTTTTACACACGATGTCAGTGGGCGCCAAGGTCTGGCACTCTCGTTTCTAAAAGAAGGCAGCAAAGCAGGCCTTCTACGATCGCTTCTAATATAAAAGGACAGAAACAGGCATGCTGACTTCTTTCTTTTTTACACATGACACGCTTGCTTCTACGAAGAAGGCAGCAACGCAGGCATATTTCGATATTCGTTATTATCGACATGTCCTATATTGGATGTCATTGATAGCTACTCCAGCATAGAAATCCAAAATTATGTACTAAGCAAGATATACTTAAATAGTACTTTTATTATATATATTGAGAGTTATAATATCTGAAAAAAATCTACAAAAAGGCATCCAAGAATGCTTAAAAGATCTTAAAGAAGGCAAAAAAGAAGGCGTGATTATAAGCAGGCATTGAACATTCTCCGACTGGGGACTCTATGAACTTCGAACTAACATTCGCAAACTTTCGAATTCAATAATAGCACTTCCGTAGTTCTTACCAATGTATTCAGAGTAAGACCTGATTATAAAAATAAATGTTCAAAATATACATATAAGAATGTTAATGTATATAAGGAGAAATTTGAACTTGTGTTTAATGTAATTCAATCATTTCAATTCTCTAAATCAAAATTTTTATAAAAGTAAATAATATGAATATAAGTAAATAGAAACTTCAAGTTATAATGAAAATTTACCGTCATATGACGCTAGGGGGGTCTGGTCCAGCGTCACCTTTTTGTCACATAGGGTGGGAGGGGATTCATTTTACTATCACGAAGCTTATTGATAGTCCCTTACAAAATACCGCATTATATGGAGATGGTTATTTTTTAAATCAATACATGGAACAGAAATATACATTTTTTCGAAAAAAACTTCTGGTAAGTTTGATTACAATAAGATGGTTTGAAAAACATGAATTTTTGATACAACAGTTTATTTTCCGTATTGCAGTTTGTATGACTATTTTCAGAAATGATGACTACATTTAAATCACAAAGCTTAAAAATGTCTATTTACATTTACGTACATGATACACATCGTGCTACTTCTACTGTTTATAGTTAAAATCTGATAAGATTCACCTTTTTTATCTTAAATTCTTCAAAGAAAAACACGTATTTCCTCGTGTCTATTCAAATTTCCTACATAATTTCAAAAAAAAAAAAAGTTGGAATTTATCACAAAATCAACGTTCCAACAAAAAATAAATAAACTACAAAACAATGATAACAATGGCGTAAAATGATAAAGAGAGTGCTCGAAAGAGCGAATGTGATTTAGAATAAGAGTTTTGGGAGAACATACGTTACCACAATCGACGGCGCACTGCTGTTATCAGCATAAGAAATTTAGTAAACGTTGCGCTTATCATAATCAACAATTTTTGCAAAAAAAAAAACAACAAAAACACAAATAATAAGCGGAAAGTTATCAATTATTCTATAAATGGAACTCTAAGCTTGTAGATTCAGTTGATGAAATTAAGTCATGGTAATTATTAAAAAAATTCAAAAGTTGAATGCAATTTTGAATAAATTTGCACGCTTAGTCAACATGATAGATAACTGACCTTATTCAAAATAAACTGGGTTAAAAGAGTGAAAAAAATTGTAACGAATAATCAATCATTTGACAGCTGACAATAATGTTTCCAAACATTAAAAGAAGGCAACAAACATGCAACATTAATAATGATGTTTTTTCAGAGTCCCCATGGTTATTTGCAAAAAGTTTAAAAGAAGGTAATATGAATACAGAAATCAAGAAGTAAAAAAGTTATGAAAAATACATGTCACAACAACAAAAAAACAACAATAACAAAAAATGACATGTGGGAAAAACGTATACATAATAAAATGAAAACACAAAAGAATTACAGCAAAAACATAAACATAACCATAAAAGTTTTAAAGAAAAACATTGAAGAAAAAAAAAACATTTCGAAAACATTGAAACAACAAACTTAACTTTACAGGGTTCTGAGGTTTTGAAATCTTTCTCGCAGTTTTGGCGAAATATTTGAAAGCAAAAAGTATAGCGGAAGCTTTGGGAAAATTCAATTATTGTCAAGTATTTTTGAACAGTAACAAACTAATAAGCAGAAGAGCTTAATAATCCTCAAACACTCAAATTAACAATTATATGTGGTTCCAGAAAGTACACATTAATTTTTGGGGGAAAAAAATCGATAACCAAAATTTATAAAATTCAATCAAGTTAGTATTTAAATAAAATTACATTATAGAAATGGTTATTTATCGAGTTTGGGGCACAAACAAAAATGGAATGAACTTTGAGGCCGAAATTTGACCACTTCAATTTGACTTTAAAGAGACTATAGATATGTAAATACTAACAATAACCATATATTTTCTTTTTAGAAGTTTGAAACTACTCACTATGGAACAAATAAACCCACCTTTATTCCAAGTGACATTAAAATGAATACAGCAATTTCGCCGTGAAATCGTGTATTTTATTTAAAAGCGTGGCGGCACCCCTCTAAAATTATCAACTTTTAGTAAGCTAACCTTAGTGTTAAGCCTATTTCAGTACGGAATTCCACAAAAATCGGTACAGTAATTTAGCATTGATAGCGTATTATACCATTAGGGTGCGTGGCTCCATCCACTTAAAAGCACAATAGACATTTTATAGTTCATTAGTACTAACCTTATCTCCATACCAAATTTCATAGAAATCGATTCAATGATTTAACCGTGAAAAAGTTTTTTCATTTAGAGGCGTGGCACCGCCCACTTTTAAAGAAGCTATAATCCTATGCACTGCTCCTTCTCACAACCTTTCCAACAAAAAAAAAAGTTAAGCGGATCGATTGAGATTTAGGTATAAAAACAGGAACTGAACCGATTTCGTTTGCGTATTTATATGTATATACTTAGATATGCAGTCTTATGTACTTTTTGACACTGAATCAGACTGTATTCTCAGAATTGTCAATATACTTACAGAATTTTAAGATATCCTTGTTTGGAGTAGACGCTGTTTTCAGGCTTCTGGCGTAGCTACAGGAAAAAGTGAAATGGTTTTTATCTAATGACATCGAATAGCCACACCCTTTTTTAATAAAATGTACCCTAAATATTTTCCAATAGGGCTCTTACTTTCCGGGTTATGTTTCTTTGAAGAGAAGGTATTGCACAGCCCTCATACAAAGAACGAAATAATTTGGTGGCGTGGGGTCGCCAATTTTTTAATTCAAGGCCTACCCCTTATTGGCACTAACACATTTCATACCCTGCAGCAGATTTTAACTCATTTTGATTGTTTTTTGGACATAAATCGGTTTAACGATACTAATATCATTTCGTTCTTTGTGTGGCGACTGAAATACTTTCTCTTCAAAGGATTATAACTCGGAAAGTAAGAGTTTTACTGGAAAATTTTTAAAGTACATTGTGATAAGAAAGAGTGCGGCTATTTGATGCCATTAGAAAAAGTGCATCTTTTTCTGTGGCAGACCATAAGCCTGAAAACGGAGTTTTCTATAACTTCAAGAAAAGATAAGTATATCAAAATCGGATATAAAAAGTTCATTCCCTTTGTTTATTTTTTGGGTGCTTGTGTAACACATAACTTTTTTCCGATTGATCCAATTATTTGATAGAATATTTGCCGGTAGGAAATAATACTTAAAACAATGAAAAAATGAAATAACATCCAAATATTGGCATGAAATATCGCCCAAACAAAATAAAATGCCCAAAAACAAAAACGAAATAACGCCCAAATTATTTCCACGTAAATTTGGGCAATAATCATTTTGGAAATAACGCCCAATTTTGAACTTCATTTTATTATAAATTTGGGCGCTATTTCGTTTTAATTTTGGGCGCTATTTCATTAAAAAAAAAAACAAATAACGCCCAAAACAAAAGAACGAAATAACGCCCTAATTATATTCATATAAATAATTTTTGAACAATATTTTCAACGTCCGAATTTATAACGAAATAAAGTCCAAATTTAGGCGTTATTTCCGAATTTCTATGAAAATGATTAGTGCGTTATTTCGGCTTTGATTTTAGGCGTTATTTCGCATCGCATAATATTTTATTTTATTTAATGATAAAAAATAATTTCAGGCAAATAGTAAGCAAGTTACCCCCTCAGGAAGTACATGGTGAAGATCCCATTTTTTATCACTTTTTTGGGCACTAACATTCCCGAGTGTTGCACTGTCTTAGTGGCGAATTCAAAGGTAAGGTTTTTGCCAAGGAACTCATTCAATCAGTTGATTGTTTTGTCAGCAAACATAACATTGTGAAGCATTACTTTATGACGTACACTATTGATGGTAAAATTTAGCTTACTTCATATTTGAAAAAATATAAGCCAATGATGCCTTAATCCCGCAGACTGTACCAAACATTTAATTTTTCGGGATTCGCCGAAAGTTTGGCGATCTGTTGTGGTTGGGACCCTCACCATATACTCCAATTTTTATTAATTTTTAAGTCGATTTGGTTGAGTGGGTGATAAAAAATACTCGGACTTAGAAATTGTTTACTTTTGAATTTTCTTCATCCAATTTGTAAATTTCAATCTGGGCACCCTGTAACTTTAGTAGTACAACAAACGGTACTTGTAGCAAAAGTTAGATAAAACCCCGAGAAAAAAAAGTAGCAAGCAATGAAGAGGCGATACATTGCAACACCGTAAATCTGCAACAACATCATGCAGTCAAACAGTCAGTCAGTCAAGTATTCTCGCACATTCTTCTACTTCTACTTCTATTCATCTATTCGCATATTACGTTTTTTATTACGAAGACGATAAATATAAACAAAAACAATAAATGATACAAACTTGCCCAAAGGGGCAGCAATAGCAGCAGCAGCATAGCTAAACGCTATACAGATATGCTGGAACATGGAACAGACCGCAGCTTACAACATTCGGGATGCAACTTGTCAACGCTGCAGACGATCGTAAAAAAATAAAGGCATAAAAGCGTAAAATTTTAATAGAAAGTTAAGAATTTGTGAAATTACTTTGTATACAAACTACGCGCATAAAAATATTAAGTTTATGAACTTGCATACCAATATGGCAAGAATCTTTAAATTTCATAATTATTATGCAAGCTAACATAACATTTGCAAGAAAACTATGTATTTTTTTTTACAACTTTGAAATAACTACAACAAGTTATAGCCCTAACATTTTTTATTACTATAAATACGCTAAACGAAGTAATTTCTTGTGATTTCATCGTCAGACAGACTGCGTTTTTTTGTGAAGATAACATCATAAAGAGTAATAAAACCCATTTCTGGCATTCCGATATTGTTGCAAAAAATAACTGTAATTTTGTAGAGATTTTAAAAAGTTACTTCCAACGTAATAGTTCTCTAGAATGATCTATGCATAAAAATATAAGAGTCAGGTGCTTTGCATGCTTGTGTTTCAAAGGCAGACACTTTTTAGTATACAGGACTCTCCACAGAAAAAGGGACCTTATCTTCACAAAATCAAAAACTCCCTTTTTGCATTTGCTAAAAATACATATTATTCTTAATGAAATAGTCAATTTTTGGAATTTTCCAAAGATCTGCTTATGGCGTTTTAAAATTGTAAATTGAAAAACTCAAGTTTGTAGATATCGAAGTTCAAAGTTTATCAATTTTTACCGGAGATTAGTAAGACCACTTTTATTGATATTTGTAATTGATAATCGATCTCAGATCAATTGTAAAATATTCAAAACATGTCTTAAAAATAAATTCCACCTTAAATTAAAAACCGCGAAAATTGACCCAATCTTTTATTTTTAGCTCTACTGTGAAGATGAGATCAATTTTTTTTAAATGTTACTCATGATCATAAGTCATGCGAATTCATAGTTAATAAGTGTGTCACGCCCTTTTCAAGCAAATAATCATATCTCAATTCGATATTTGGCATCTTATAAACCAAAGTGCTATGTGAAAATAAGGTTTGGAAATTTTGAATGCTCAAAAATCTTTAGAAATTTTTTCAAGACCAAGATCAAGTCCGAGACCAAGACTTTAATACCAAGATCAAGACCAAGACTCAATAGCAAAACCAAGACCAGATCTCAATGTGCAAGAATAATACCATTGACATTCGTATGTAAATTTTGCATGGAAGCCCGTTTAAGGGGTGGAAAAAGGTGGGTAGTGAAAAATTAATGGCGGTCGATGAACATTTTTTCCCTCTCACGGCAATGAGGAATTTTTTTGATATTTTTAACAAAACTTTGTATTAGAGCCTCCTTAAAGGGTTGAAAGAAATGTTGAAGAGGAAAAACTAATGGAGGTCGGTGAACATTTTTTCCCTCTCCCGGTAATGAGGAGTTTTTAATGCTCTTTCACCCACTTTTTTGCTATCACTATAACAACGGTACCGTTACAGTTACAAGTAATTTTGTCTCCACAGTTTTCTCGATGAACTCTGATTTGGAAGGGTTCAATGCATCTCTGTAATTTTTGTAAATACATTTATTGTCAATTGAGATCTCGATTACCGTTTTTTTTTTTTTTGTTAATTTGTGGTCGCTGATTCGGAATCTGGCAACTAAATATTTCCATCAGTTCTGTGATTTAAGAAATCCTTGATTTAACCCCCTGTTCCCAATTCCACATTCACACCGAAGTGGATATGAAGTGGAATGCAAAACTATTTGAAAAGTCAGCAGTTTATGATAAATTTTTAATGTTTATTGCATAATTAATGTTGCAAATATTTTTTCCGATGACAAGTAAAATGTCGACGTTTTGGCATTTTCGAACTCAGTGTCTGTGTGAGTCATTTGACATGACATTATAACATGTTGAGAATAAGAATAGTTCAAAAATTTAATGCCATCTAATTCTGTTTCTCAAATTGTAATAGAGCCTTCAATAAACCCAATAAAACGCATAGAGAATGAAAAAAATCTTTCTGAAATTCCCTCAAATTAAAAAAAAATCCTTAATAAGGCATCTTGGCTAATACATATATTATTTTGACAGACAATATTCTGAGCAGTTATAATTTCAATTGCATTGCAGCAGCCGTTGTTTACGTGATACTCAATTAAAGTTAATAAATTTAATAAAAAGTATTTTGCTTTATAAACTTTGTTTATTTGTGTTTTAACTGTCTAAAAGCATAAAGTTTACATTTCTATTGCGAAAAGTTAAACGTCTTGACCAGTCGTTGAACATCGAAAATAAAAAGTAATCAAAAAGTTTTCGAAATCAAACGTAATTGAAACTACACGGATTACGGAACGGGCCGATTAAAGTTCAAAAAACTCTTCTTTCGGACATATGGCACATATCCAGGGAATAGTGTAGTTCATTTTTGTCAATGACAATTGATCTGTCTTACTAAATCTTACATCTTAATTTTTCAAATTGAATCATAAATTTCCGAGATATTATCTATTAAAGTAAAGGTGTCTCAATTCAAAACAAATTTTAAAAGTCCTTTACACAGAGTTCTGATTAACATGTTTATTTCAATGAAAGATTCGTTCGAAATTTATTGTTCAATTAGAAAAGTTAAAAGTTAAGATTTTGATGCCGTTGGAAAAAGTGAACTACACTTTTGCCTGGAAAAGCGCCATATGCTCGGAAAAATCGTGTCCTGCGCTTTACAGCAAAGATGACTCGAGACGGTTTGCAGAAAGTTTTAAGTTTTCAGTTAGTTAGAGATGACAAACTGATCAACTCTTTGAACTAACCTAACAGAACATAAAGCTCGTAATGGTCGAATTAAAATAACTAAAACTGTTTTTTTTTTCGATGTAAAAGTACAACAGAGAATTACGATTATAAATTTTCATTAAAACAACAATGCCATTGATCTTAAAGAGGAATCATTTTTAACTCTGCTATGTTACCATATTTAGACAGCATTTAATTTGAACGATAATTTCATACTGGTTATACCTATTTTTAACAATAATTACAAACAGTTACTTTCAAACGACTGCAATTTCTTTCCCACTGCACATATTCACTTTAACTCATAAAAGAGTAAGCAGGAAATTATCGTCAGCATTGCGGTGGGCATTAAAAACTTCCCAAAACCAAAATAGGAAATAAAAAATTCGTCGTACTCGCGTACTTGAATGTATGTACTCGTATGCTTTCACATGAGATGCCATCATTGTGCGAGGAGAATAAATTCTAAAATCAAACATATAATTTTAGAATTGGCCCCACTCCCCTTCCCCCATTCACTACTTTTGAAATCCATCAAACCGTGCGCGCTACTCCACACAATTTGTTCCACATCGCAGAAGCTACTCGCGAGCAAACGAACGAGTAGTTCAACGTAACAAAGTAAGGAGTAGTTGTAAACTTACACCCATATATGTCTAATGAATACAACAACTACAACAACAACTGTCAGAATAGCGAAAAAAAAAAAATCAACGGAACTGACATTTGCTGCAACTGAAATTAGCAGTAATGTTGCATTCACAGTAGGTGGTGGTGCAGCAAAGAGAAAAGGGAAATTTGCAGTTACGCTCAAAACTTGACGCATAAGCGTTGCTGCATCTTAGAACAAAACTTGCCTTCAGCTGTTGCGGGGAGTGTGTCGAGGGTGGTAAAACGCACTGGCGCAAAAGAAAAGTGACGTTCGCTGGTGATGTGATGTGATGCATGTGTGCTAGTGCTGGTGCTGTTGCTGCTGCGGTTATGGCTGCATCATATTGAAGTGATCACTGTTGCATGACACATTTATATGGTTACATGCATAAATAAATTGTGCACTTTAAAATGTAGGCAACAAGTTGCTAACTGATTTTATTTGCTATGTACATTGTACACATGATGACGAGTTTTGCTTGTGGAGAAAACATATGTTGTCTAACAGTACATAAGATAAAATGCTGCATGAAATTGTATTGTAAAAGTAAAATGGAACATTTAAAGCTTATGAAAAGCACTTTAAACAGTAAATCGTTGCAATTGTACTGATACAGAGTTTCGCTACATGGTTTCTTGAGTTCCTATTACTATGAAATTTACAAAAATGCTTGTCTGCTTAACGTCTTCAATATAACTGAGCAGTCAAAATGTTCAAAACGTTCCCGAATTTTACAGTTGAATGTAGGTATACCAAAAGAATGGCACATAGCAACACTTGTCAAGATTTCAAATCACTATGAAAGAAATATGGTCGCAAAAGCAACATTGCCCTCCCAGTCCCAAGTCAAGTCAAATCAACATTAATTAAGCAAAAGAACTGTCCACAGTACGATGTACTCAGCTGTGCTCTTGGGATTCAGTGGACTTTCAACTTGCTTCTGAAGCACCAAGTTCTTTGATGTGTAGGCAAAACTTATTGAAGTTAGCTCTATTTCAGAATATGAGCACCTGAAAATCAGCATAAGTTAAGCAAAGATAATTTCAATCCGTCCAACCAGGGTCTAAAATAGTTTCATAATAGGCGAATTTAAGCAAGATTCTATTTCCTTACCAAACCACCGAAAGAAACACATCTAGCCCTTAAAAATTTAATTTTGAGTTTGTATGTAGGAACCTTCCGTACTCAAAATACATTTGACCGAAAGTCTTAAGTGTAGGTCTATAAAGGGTGAAAACAAGTTTTCGAGAAAACATCTGTTAAAGGTACACAACTCGTTTCATCAGGTTCTCGGGAGGAGCTCCTTTTCTCCGCGTTGACTGGTGTCTAACTATATAAATAAGCAAATGTCAGAAATTATAGGGTCAGTTAATTTATCATTGGAGCGTCAGCGGTATATAAGAATGTTCGCAGCAAAGTTTCGGATATAAGTAAATCAGAATCTGTTCAATTGATATTTATTATTTAAATCCAGTTTATTGCATATTTGAGGTGTATTTGAGGTTGGTCTTCAGGAATATGTAATAAACTAGATTTAAAAGAAAAAAATGTCAATTAGGGCTGTTGTACAAGTGAGCGCGTGTGATACGTTAGGCTTCATTACCTAAAAAGGAGTAAGCATCAAAGAAATGAAAAGCGAATGTTAGTAGAGATGTTGTCGAACCAGACGTGGTACAAGGTCCATCTTTCTCACAACCAAAAAGGTCTCTAGAAAGACGACGATGGAGATAAATACAAAAATTACTTCCCTCCAAGAAAAACTTACGGTTCGTAAATTGCGTATCCAAAGCGAATCGCTTACAAACTGCAATTTCACTAACACATGTATAGATGGAATGTGTAAACAAGCAATATTTTATTTTAGTTTATTTTATTTGTCAAAATTTTTATTTTTGGACATCACAAATTTCTCGTATACAAGGGCAGCAAACCAGTGAAATTTCATCATGATTGAGTCTAACGGCGTCTAAGGTGGATTTGTCGGTAAGATTATCCAACGGTTCGAGGAGAAGGAATTTAAGCTGGGGAGGCTCGAACGTGAAAACAGGACGTGTGATGTTAGGTGAGGCCAACCGTCCTGACTTAAAATCAAGCACTATTCGTGGAGATTATTGCATCCAGGTTGGACTTAATCTCATCCACGGTTCTGATGCCGTTGAACCAGAATAAGAAATCAACCTATATTTCAAACAAAGTGAATTCCTTGACTAAAAACAAGCTATGATTGACAGGGTCTATTAATAAAGTGGTGGAGATTCATAATACAGTTTGGGAGTAGCAGTAGCAGAATGAATATAGAAAATATATATTTAAAAATCTGATAATAGTAAATTGGGTGATAAATGAAAGAAGTTAAAAATGATAAACATTTAATAAAAATTATTATCAATTTAAAAATGCAATCTTTTATTTAAATCAGTTCGCAAGGGCTCCAATTTTAGCGAAGTAAAAGCGAACCACGGTGAATGTTATTATTTCGCGAGCTCCAAACGTACATGGTTCCAATACATAGACATTACTACGTTTTTAATTCTACTGTTCTTATTCTAACGTTTACGTTTACGGTTCGCATTCGTATCGCCAAAGCGGTACGTTTACGAAGTTTTCTATGACATATAGTCTTCGTGCCGCTTTTCTTATAGGGTTAGCATTAGTTTTCTGACGTAAGAAAGTTTTTCTTATCTTTAAAACCGATGTACACAAAACTTAGTTTAGCTTGATTCCTAATATGTACCTCGTTTAAAATCATAGGATTATAGGTATTTATCCGGAATAAAGATTAAATCTCTCTCTCCCTCTTCTTATTCCAGATCAGCTTTTTCGTAATAATATGTACCTACTCTTTTTTATATTAGTTTTAAGTAAGCTTTTTAATAAATTATGACTTCTGACTTTTTACAACGTGAAAACCATATCAAACTCTTTTCGAATCGGTAAAAAAGTGAAAAATGATTTTTTGACACCTAAGCCCCCTTTTTATAGACCATATCACATATATGCATACTAGTATATTGAACTCTTTGAATTGAGAAAAAAACATTCTTTTCAATATATTTTATAGCTATTTTTCGAATTGCTCACGACTTTGGAGAAATTTTAATAGAATGTTTAGCATTACACAAAAGATTAAGCCGTTTTTATTACATCACTATTCCGACAACAAAATATTATTCTTTTGAGCAGTGCTCTAACTTTACTTAAGTTCAACCATCAGTTGTTTTCTTTTTTTGGTTGGCAACACTTCACCGCACAAATATCGACAAATACAAATACTGCGTGAATTATGGGACAACCTATATAAATATGCACTCATACGAAGAATTAATTGTTAGCGAGATATTTGCAAAAAACTAATTTTTGTGAACTTTGGCCCTGAATAATTTGCAGAAATAATTCTCCTACTGAATTTTGCTATGTATGTATTTCTAAAATCATTTCTTATAAATATTGAGCTTTTAAAATACTTGCAGTAAATCTTTCGACTGTTTGAATTATCTATATTTATTGCATATGTAAATTTTCTAATGTTTTTGTTTTTGCGGTTTCTTTAACGTTTCAAAGTTTCATATTGTAAATGTGATACCAAAAAAGTTTACAAACCAAAACAACAGAAATGTGTAAGAAAAACTATAAAGGTAGTAACCACAATATGAACCAACAACAACACGAAAACATCAAACCAGAACAAGTTAGTTAGCATATGTGAAGCGTGTGAGTAAGTGATGGAATGACTGACTGACTAAATAATCAACTGAAAAATTGAGAAGCAAATGAATATGAAGCACTACAGGTTTATGAGAAGAAAAAAAAACTGAAGCTACAATATTGACTAGAAAAAAAATCAAGCTAAAAAAATACCCATGTTAACTGAGCAATTAAGCGGCAACGTTTTAGTCAACCAAGCGAACAAAAAGCAGAGCAATATGTATATAGTTACAAGTAAATAAAAATTAAATTTAAAAATGCTACTAAAAAATAAAAAAAAAAAAAAAAAACAAAATAAAATGTTAACAAGCTATACTTAGAAACTGCTCAAACAAAGAAAACAACATAGCCATGTTAGACTATCTGACTCGACATCATTGCTTTTGCTAACTCAGCTGTTGAACCCGGCTTTATTAGCGTAGTTCAAGGTGTTTTTGTCAGCGATATATATGTTCAATTTGAATATGTTATCTTGATGCTTTTAAGTTTTAAATAATATTACGGTCGCTCAAAAATTAATTTTTTAGAAAAAGTTTTACAGCATAGGGGAGATGTGTGTACCTTGGTCCGCTTTTTAGTTTTTTCAATGAGCAGGATTTTCCAAAAAAGTTTCTTTAGTTTTTTGATTAAGTTATATTTCTGCAATGCTTGCAGCATCAAATGACGTGACAATGATATTTCCATGTCTTACCATTGAGTAGAAATATTACTTTTTCCGTTGCAATCTCAAACGGTCCAAGGTACACCATGCAAGTGTACCTTGGACTATGAAAAACAAAAGAGAATACATTGTTTTTATGTAATAAATTATGAAAAAACCATTTATTATGTAATCAAAAGTAACATTTTTTTCAATAAATAAAAAAAATTTCATAAACAAAATTCTTAACACAAAAAAGTGCATTTAGTAAAAAACAATTAATTACACAAAAATGATTGCAAATAAATACATTAATCACGTAAATAATAATAATACTTTTATATTGAGAGGCGATTATGGCTTCCTGGTTGCCCGTCGAAAAAGGCTTCCTGGTCAATAATCATAAGTCCAAGGTACACACAAATAGCATGTTTTAAAAACTGTCAACACCCATAACATATGTTAGTGAAAATGTATCTAAAACACAATAAAAGCTTAAAACAATAACTAAACTTCCTTCCTGATGTTGTAAAACTGAAATATTTCAAGTAAGTTTCTCAAAAAACGTTTCGTAGTTTACTCCAAAAACAAATTTTTACACACAAAAAACACTTTTTCCGACGCTTTTTATACACGCATGCAGCTTGACGGTCTGAATTCAACTAATGTGAGTCACCGGTATGAGTGGAAAATTCCATAGAAGAACATTATCGTACTCGTGCAGCTGTTGAGTGGAAAACGGCACTCGGACCGAGGTACACTTGGACCAAGGTACACACATCTCCCCTATTATATGTATTATTAGACCTTTTCTTATTATTTTAAGAAAATATTGCCCATAAAAACATGTTAAAATTAATTATTGCCAACCTCAATAAAATTAATTTGTTGCGCCTTTTATTTCTTGAGGAAAAGATAAACTTTTGAAGAGTAGTATATGAGTTTGTAAATAAAAATTGAAAAGTTTTTGATGAAAATATTTGGCTGAAGTAGATTGCAACAAGGCGAAATTAGAAAAATCCAAATCAGCAAAAATATGTAGAAGAAAGAAACAGAACTTCTTACAAGCCAAATAACGATGTGATCATCTACTACTTGAAACAAAAGTGCATCTTTGAATTCAATTCGAAAATTCGTAAAAAAATTCAACATTAGAGATAGCAGTAAAGAAAACTTAACTCCACATTCTATTCAAACATTTTGAGTTTCACTATCATGGACAGAAATGAAGAACAGAGACCTTACAACAGTAAATGCAGTTGTCCACATCTTCTATGATTTGGGATTTGTCTATCATGAAATTACTGTTCGTACTGATTGGTTGGAAGAATTGATATGTGCTTTGCTTGGCTTTTAGGATTGGCATCGGTATTTGGATGTTAAAGTACTTCTTTGTGAGAATACATTTAAGCTACTTGCTTAAGCTTCTCTGAATAAAAACACTAAGTAGGTCCAAGAGTTTTGCTGAAGATATCGTCCAGTTCTAATAAAAGCAAAACTGATGACAACGAAAGGATCTACAAGAATTTCTTGGATGAAACATCTATTCAATGCATCCCAGATTTAGTATCGCACAATGAAAGTTAAGTGTAGTGAAAGCTTTAATTCTTTTATCAGTGTCCAGGCTATTTATATGATGAAATCGGTCTTTAGTTTTCGGAAAAAAAAGACACCAATTTCTGCAATTCTAACCAGTATTCTTATTAGCCAGTCTTCCAATTTTTTAATTCCAGATCGGGAATACTTTCAAAATTTCAGCAACTTTTTTATGTGCTATTACGGCTTTGTTGGGCATGAAGCCAGACATTAATATCTTCTATAACGGAACAACGTCTGGCGGACATGAGAGCATCAAAAGTTTCCTTTTGATGAAAAAACATGTAAATTTTGGTCTATTACAGAGAACATTTGAAGGACCATAAACGGTGCTAGGCAAAACGCGACTGCGTGCGTATCCTTTCGTATAGGTTAAAACGAGACAAGAATCGAGACAAACAAAAAAAGAGAGAATAATGCCCAGCACCGATCATAAACCATTTTCGAAACCGGAAATTGCTCTTAAATATAGGAATAGTTTTTGTTTTAAAACTTAAACTGTATCTACTACTTTATACTTTGTACTTGAACTTAATCTGCTAAGTTCTAAACTGCATTGTATTTCCCTGTAAGCTCTGTAGTTTCAAAGACATAGGCCGTTCAAAGTGGAAAATTAAGGAAAGAAATGGAATGACAACGAGTAATGTCTCTAGTGATTAGCAAAATTAGTCTTGGTAATTTTTTGAGACCAAGACGTTGAAATAATTTCAAGACCAAAAATGTTATGTTCTTGGTCATGATTATTATCAAGACCAAGACTTCTTTTTAGTCTTGGTAGTTACTAGTTAATAGATGTGTCACGCCCTTTTTAAGCATAAAACCATGTCTCAATTTGAAATTTGGCATCTTAAAAATCCAACATCTTTGAAAAAAAAAGGTTTGGAAACTTTGAATACTCAACAATCTTAAACAATTTTTGTCAATACAAAGACCACGAATCAATATCAAAATCAAGACTCAATGTCCAAGACAAAGACTGCTACGGTCTTGATCTTGGTATTGGACCACAGACTAAAGCAGTTTTAGCCTTGGATTGCTCATCACTAAATATCTTGAAAATTACAAATTAAGTAGTTGCAGGTTCGAATTTAGCAGCACTTTTTGATTATAAAAATAGTTTATAATCAATCAGATATTCTCTGAAAGGGACCAAAATTTTACATGGTGCTTACCTTTTGGTAGGCTGTGAATGAACAACTGAGCAACTTTAGTTTTCCCCATACAAATTTAAGCCAATCTACTAACGAGTGTACGAACAGTTGGTGGACTCCAAATAATTTTGCATTTAAGGGACTTTATTTTAATATAATAGGTTGCCCAGGTCTTCTTTCAAAATGCCAGTCAAGTAGTAGTAGTGATTTTGGTTAATTTTTCAGTCACTTTGAGGTATTGACAAATGCATTATCAAGAACCTGCTCAAAACTAAGCTGAGAAGCTCTTGCCGTAGTAAAAAGTGGTAATTTATAGCTAATAGGGGCACTTTGAATCAAAACATCTCTCAATTCGAAATTTGGCATATTAAAATCCCAACTCCTTTGGAAAAATCAGATTTGGAAATTTCGAATGCTCAACAATCTTTAGAACATTTGTCAAAACTAAGACCGAGACCAAGACTTAATGCCAAAGACCAAGAATCAATATCAAAACCAAGACCAACAGGCCTGTTCCGTAAACCGTATGGTTTTAATTATTTTTCATTGAGGAGGATTTTGAATGAAAACAGTCAATCAAACCATAAAAAGTATTGGCATTTTTTTTGTGGAAAATCACGGTTCTACAAATAATATTAATTTGCATTTACGAAAAAGTTACCGTTTAGGATAAAATCGATTTTTTCGACATTTTGAGGCTTTTTAAGAATATTTTTTAAGCGGTGGCTTTTCGTTAACGCAAATCAATATTTTTTGTAGAACCTGTAATTTTCCACTAAAGGGATTCAAATACTTTTTATCGTCCGACTCACCGTTTTCATCAAAAAGCCTCCTAAATGAAAACACACGGATAACAAAACAGGCCTGTTAGTTTTGATATTGATTCTTGGTCTTTGGCATTAAGTCTTGGTCTCAGTCTTGGTTTTGACAAATATTCTAAAGATTGTTGAACAATCGAAATTTCCAAATCTTATATTTCCAAAGCAGTTGGGTTTTAAATATGCCAAATTTCGAATTGAGAGATGATTTTATTGAAAGGGGCCTAGGTATTTACTATAAATTACCAAGACTGAAAAGCAGTCCATTAGTAATCATTAGTTTCATATGCGTTTTGAAACGTTTCACTTGCCTTGATTGCAGAAGGTGCTATGCAACGTCGCATATTCTGAACGCGACCCCCAATAACTAATTCAACACAAATTCCCCCCACCCCAATTCATTGACAAATTAAGTTTTATTGAAATAGAGATCAAAAAATGCAACCAACCTTTAATTGTTATTGCTGTTTTTGTAGTCTCTGTTGATTTAGTGATAATAGCACTTTTTTAATTGAACAAAATAAGCCTTTTGTATTCAGCACTTTCAACTCTTTTGTTGTTATTGTAATTTTTTTTTTTTTTGAGCTTTCAAATCAAGAAACTTTTGTTATATCTTTATGAATGCAATTGATATTTAAATATTTATATATTTTATTCTTTTCACTTTATATTAGCAATTAATTATTTTATTTAATAATTAATTTTACAACACTGTTAATTTTAATTATTTTTTTTTTTTCTATTTTGATTAATTTTGCAATATTTCTTTCAGAAAAACACACAAAAATTTATAACTCGAACTCACACGTTTTCTATCGATGATGTCACGTTGACCGGCGTTAAACAACTGAACTGAAAATGAATTCATGTATGCGAAGTTAATCAACTCTCAAAGTACTCGCTCGTCGTCGTTGTATTTGCTCTTTCCATGTTTAGTATGTGTGGTGGTTGGTGGTAGCACTTGAGTGCCTTAGTCTATGGGAGCTCTACGTTTGCTCACTCATTTTTATTGTACGCTATGGTGATGGTGATTCCATGCTCAGTGATGGAGGCACCGTTAATATGCTACGAAAATGTAAACATTGCAACTGAGTTTATACTCTCTTTGGTTGAATCAACAAGTGGTTACGTTCAATTTGCTTTCAAGTTTTGAGTGATTGTACCTGTTTTGCTAGATTTGAGCCGAATTTTGAGTTTGTTTTGGTTTGTATTCTGTTTTGCACGGTAGTTTTTTGTGTTTTTGTTATCATTTCAAATAGCTTTACAGGGGTTGTGAGTAAATAGTTATTTGAGTTAATTAGTCATCAATCATAATTTGAAAAAACATCGAAGTAAATGCATATCACTGTGTTTGTTTGGAGAAAGGAGAAAAGTAAGAGAGAGGGGGATAGATGGAGTACGTCCCCTATTAGTTTAAACCAGTGCACACTGGGGACTCCAGGTTCAAAACCACCCAGAAATCGCAATTTTCATCGAAATATAAAAATTCTTAAAGTGGGATATTCGTTTTGTCATACTGGTACGAAGCTTAATTTCCTAGATATGACTCAAGATGGGATTCGGACGCTAAATGGGAGTTTTTGGCTTTTGAACGCCCGCGGAAGGCAAAAATCTTTTTTTACTCAAGAGGAAAGCATCTTTCGAAAAAAGTATACTAGGCATAAAATGCTTAGAATCGTCCAAGCCAATACGTGTGATTTTTTTTGGGAATTTTTTTAAACTTTTTTTTCAATAATTTTGGAAAAAATTAAAAAAAAAATTTCAAAAATTATTAAAAAAAAAGTTTCCAAAAAAAATCCAAAAAAATCTCACGTTTTGCTTGGACGATTCTAAGCATTTTTGTTATGCTTCTAAGTACATTCTTTCTGAATCTTTTATCTATTTTATCTAATCTTTTTTCTGTGCAGAGTTATAACTAGTTATATCTAGTATTCTTTAACTGTGTCAAAAAACTTAAAAGTGCGATACCTTAAATGCCGAAATAAGTTTTCTTAAACTGAGGATGTATTTTAACCATTTAACTCTTGTCAACAACTGTATTTTCTTTTTTAGGAAAAGAGGAAATCGGGAGGAGGGAAAGCACTTTAGGACTTGAGCCTTAGCCGAGGGTGAACGAGGTCCAAACGACTGCGGTCTCTGTCAGGACAAAATTTGTCCCATTCTGGAATTCCCTTGATCCCTGCCAAGGGGAACAGTAAAAAGTACGCCAGCGGGAATAAGGATATCGAAGCATTTCTTATCTTCTGGGAGCTTGATAAGCATCTCTCTTCTTTAAGCATAGTGCGCTTCAACGATTCATTCTAAAAACAATATTCTTCGCTTACAAGCATAATTTGTATGATGTTTCCAACTGTAAGTGGATCAACGCGATCTTATAACTGGCGTCTTCTCTCCGCCCAATTTCTGCAGTTAAAGAACGTACGCTCCGCGTAGTCGAGTTCTGCGTCGTCGTATATGCAATCTGGTCTATCTGTTTTCTCTATCTAGTTTAGGAATTTCTGAATATGTCCATGTCCTGATAGCAACAACGTTATGTTATAATTTACCTCGCCGAATTTTCTGCAGGTTTTCAAATGAGATATACGTATTAGCCATATCCGGCGTCCGACGCTTTATGTTTGTCATCTCTCCTACCAGCTTTGTAAGGTGTATAATCTTGTGCTGTCAACTGATTTACCAATTGGTTTTTCTACATCCACAGTTTTTGACGCTCTCAGACAACATCACAGCATTTAAAACCCACGTATTACATTGATAGCCTTTGCGAAGATAATTCTCTACTAATAAAATACAATTGGCTTCTGAGGAGACACTTCCAAAGGCAGTAAAGTAGCGCGTAGAGCACGATTCGGATTATTGTGATATTCTTGGCCACTGATTCACGTAATAATTCAACTGGAGACTCCCTTGTTCTTTTTAGAGGGCTGGTTAAAATTTTTGGCTAACTCTTCCTTGCTTTAAATTGGACAGAACCGTTGAAACTCTTTGCTGAGCAATTTTTTTTTTTTTTTTTTTTGTTATTTCCCAGTGTGCCAAACGGACTCGTTTCGGATTCGTAACGGGTTCATATTTTCGTTCTTTTTATCCGTTACGGAATCCGATACGTATCCGTTACTGATCCGTTTGCGGGAAGGATTCCTAAAAAAAAAACTAATCGTTTTTTCTTCTTTTATGGATCCGTTTCGAACCTGTAACGTACATCAAAAACGAATTCAAAACGGATTCGCTTTTAATAATGTTAATGCTGCTTATAAAAAAAAAAAAGAAAACAGGGTGAAGCGCTTATTTTTAATTAAAAAAAAAAACAATAACAAAAAAAAAAAAATTACTAGCCCGGCCGGGAGTCGAACTCAGGCTCCCGGGGTATTACTCTTTCATACACGAGACGTTAGACAACTAGGCTATTGACCGATATGATGTTTACTTAACTGATGTAGACTTATTTGATGTTGAGATTTAAAGTTTGTATATTAAACAAATTTCTGTGGTTTTTTTATAAGTATTCTGTGTTGTTTTTCTTCCCTTCTTTTGATAAAAAATGTTATATACTCAAATTTGGAATCAAAAACATTTTGTCAAACAGAGTTTACAAAAAATCATTCGCAATAAAATAAAAAGAAAAAAAAAACAAATCAAAAATGTTTTTTTATCATAAAAATTAAATAAAGCAAATCCGTTTTGAGTTCGTATTTGAAGTATTTACGGAATCGAAATGGATTTGCCCAGGTTCGAATCCTACCAGAGGTGGATTTTTACCCTTTATTTTTCTTCCTTTTTTTCTTTTTATTATTTTTTAATTGCTAATAGGCGCATCAAAACGGTTTTTTTCTGTAAATATACAGCATTAACATATTTAAAAGCAAATCCGTTTTGAATTCGTTTTTACATAAGTTTCGGATTCGAAACGGGCCCGCACTGCGGAATTTAATTTTTTTTTATTCGCTAATAAGCGCTTCAAAATGTTTTTTTTTTTTATCCAAACAAAGCGTTTTGAATTCGTTTTTGATGTACGTTACGGGTTCGAAATGGATCCGTTACCGCGGATTACGTTTTTTATACCTTTATGAACTCGTAATGGGTTCGAAACGGATCCTCATCCGTTTTTGTGCACATTGGGTGTCTTTGAACGACAATATTTTATTTACATATATGTATTTTTGTTAGTTTTATGTGATATGCTAAAAATGTTGTTATACTCTTGTTATGCTCGTACAATAATATAATTTTAATATTATTCTGGCGTATGTATTTCAAGAGAATATGCCTCCCTAAGTGTTTTATAATGAAGGCAAGACTTTATACTCTCCTTGAATTACTACAGTAAAACTTCTAGCTAAATGCAATAATTTCTAATGTCAACAGACAGCTCGTTATTATGCAACGCTAAAACCTTAAGGCGACATCATCATTTAAAGTAGCGCACTCCCGCGATGTCAACAAATATCAGACATGGAATTGTTTATTTAAAAAAATGTTGTAAACAAGCAAATGAGATAAAAATTGTATTAGACTAAAGTATACATGACGACGTGAAAACAAAATTAGACCCCTGTGAAAACTACTAAACAGGGACTTGGATTCATTTGATTGTAAGCCAACGGGCAGCAAATTTAGCTCAACATACAAAAACAAATCTGCTAAAAAAACAGTGAAGTAGAGGTTTATTAAGTTTTGTTATTGGAAACAACCCTATATAAATAAAGCTAGTCCCACAAGTAGACACATTACAGATTCTTAACAAAAACAAAAAAAAAAAAAATCTTCACTGCAGGTGACAAACACTTTAAATTTAAAATCGATCTTTAAAAATCAAGGCCTCTCTCTACCAGCACTCAACAGAGAAAAAGGCAGAAGAAAATCAAATAGGTGTCAGACTACAAACCAATGAATGTCATTAAACAGCAGCCAAAGCCAAAGAGATCAATACCACGCCATTGACTGTCGATGAGGCAGCCTGTCGGTCGAACATTTGATAATCGTTTGATTATCAGTCGCATCATAGGCTTAGAAGCATTTCTTTGTTTGACTTTTTTTTCTGTTTGTGATGCTTCACTCCCTTCAGCGACTGCTGCAGCAGGTAGTAATCACAGGGAATTATTTTTGCTTTTGTTTAAGCTAAAGGAGGGAACATCTTACCGCCGCCGCTACCTTTTTTTTTTTTTTCTTTTTGTAGTATAAAATGCTAATCGTTAGCACGACGGACGACGATGACGAATCTTAATACTAATTGGATTTCTTGGAAAATAATTCCAGAAACAACCAAAAATAAAAACTTGTATTTTTTCGTCTGTTTTGAATTTGAGGTTTTTCTGTTCAAAAGTGCAGTCATAACCTGCTGGGAAAAACCGGCCATGAAAAACCAATAAGAATAAAATTAAAGCATTAAATGCATCTTTCAAATGGAAAAAAAAGCGGTCCACCATCGTCAACGTTATTGTCAATATAAGCATTGGGAACAGTATATGGGAGAGCGAAGCAATAATAACGTTTTTATAATTTGAACAATCCAAGCAGTCTTTTTAGTCGAAAGAACTTTATGATTTTAGTGTTATTTTTAACTTAATTTAAAGTTGAACTTCAGAGTTATGATTTGAATATATCCATTTTTCTAAAAATAAATGATTTTAAAATTTAGATACTTAGATACTATTATATTTGGTCTCTGTTTTCACACAAAGAAATACTTGTGGAATTAATTAGCCGATTATTAATGGCACATAATGTGTATGACATTACTTTTTATGGGCTTACTCTACTTTCAAAATAAAAGATTCAATTTTCATCTTTATCAACATTTTTCAATTTCAACACTGTCTAGATTTTTTCATATTTTTTTACACTCTTCGTCATCCTCAAAACTATTAAACATTCTCAACATATTTCCTCATAACCTTAGCTTTTTGGCTTTCGTCTCCTTTCAATGATAATCTCGTAACTACAAAATTTTTTCAATTTTTATTTTTTTTCGAAAAATTGCCAGAGACCTTCACATAACGTATTGTCAAATTTTTTCGAAGATTTAAAAAAATTGCAGTTAGGTGCTTAGTGCTGAAAGAGAACGCTATGCAAATTATTTTTTTTTTTTATCGATTTTGTATCAGTTTAATTCGGACTTTTTCAAAATATATCGACTTTGTCAACATTCCTTTAAATTTTTTCAATTGGACCCTTACTTTCCGAGTTATCACCCTTTGAAATAAGGGCATCTTTTCCCCATATAAAAATGTATGGGGAAATAGTCTCCCTTAACGACCATAGGGACACATATGTCCCAGAAAATTCCAGAAAAACCGTTAAAATTTTTTGAATTTTTATTTTAAAATATGTTTTCTGGACGCCCAATAGACCATTATAAATAGCTAACATGGTTGCATAAGCTCCCAAATCCTTACGGTCCTGAAAGGGTTAAAGTACCTACACAATTTAAGAATTTATTTCCTACAGTAATATTGTTTAAATGTAAGCCCTCGCGATCACTGTACTCATTTACTCGAACACTAAAATTTGTTATGACGGCTCGGCAGGTAGACTCTGTGATGGCTGCCATTTTGTGATGTATATTTCTTTTAAATACTCCATAGAAGATGGTCTATTGGCATAAGCTTAAGATTCACGATGACTCCACAGGAACAAGTCAATAGGACTGCGTGAATGTCAATTTATTTATTTAAGAGCTCAATTGCCTGATTTAGGAAGTCAAGCCTTTGACTGGCATCCTGGAGCTTTAATTCATGTACCAACTAAATTTTTGAGAGGTGCAGATTTAAGTCCTTGTGTACGGTGTAATGACACTCTCCACGTTTTCTGTCATTTTTGATGATCTTAGTCGTCTCTCTCACACTTAAAACACCTGTCCGCTCCCGAGAAACGCTCCATAGCAACTAAGTTCTTAATAACTAAGCTATTGAGAGACATACCACTCATACCCCTCGGATTCATTGAGTTCATGAAGGAAGCTAGACAAATATAAACTTTCTTTTTCGACACCTTGTACATGCATACTTTTTCAATATATTTTAGTAAACTAGACAGTGGTATGTCTTTTTCTAATGTGTTTCATATTTTAAATCGAAAATCTTATGCATTTTCTAGTTTGCAATTTCCGAATATATTTTTGCTGAAAATCAATATTTGAAAAAATCTTGAGATTTTAGCTTTTTTAATTTTTTCCCAGCTCACCATGATCATCATACATTCTTGAAAGAATTTTTTAGATATAAAAACTTTTATTCAAAGGGTCATGGTTCCTAAATTATGTAGGTAAATGGTACATTTTGTTTAAACTCATCATATTTTTATTATTATTTTTTCTTTCTTTTATTTCATTTTATTCTATTCAACATTTATTAAATCGTTGTACCTTTTTATGGGATTAGAGATAGCATTTGCTTAAGACAGTTCTTCAGAATTGTTGCTTACGCATTACTCCCACGCGTTGTTTGTGCTTGTTGTTGTTGTTGTAGTGCTGAATACTAAAAAAATACTTGCTTTATACGAAGTTAATTTTTTTTTAAAAAAAAAAGAAAATTAAAAAAGCAATATTTTGAAAAAATGTAAAAGTTTTTTGATTGAGATTTGGATTGCGAGAAAAATTTTAAATAGAACAGAAGGAATTTTTTTTAAAGAAAATTTTAAAATATAAAATTTAAATTAAAAATAAAAACAAAATACTGTAAAGACTTTGCTGGAATAAACCATTTACTAAGTTAAAATATATTGAACACTTCCGCAAAGAAAATGTGCTGAAAATAGACCAAAAGAAACACATAAGCGGATATACAAGAAAAATTCTTAAAACTAAAGGGAGAAAAAGAAATCAATTTACGAAGATAATTGGGCATTTCTGGAACAATCCCAGATCTGATAGACAGTCCCAGAACTCATCATCATTCTTTTGTTAAAAGGATCTAGATGGACGCAGGATCCTGTTTTATTTAAATATATAAAAGACACCATAATATGGAATTTGGATTTGTAATATTTTTTTCTCATTGAGTTAAGTTTTTTTATATAATTTTAATAGAATGGAATTTGTTTTTTTGTGTAACATATTAATTCTTATTTCTTCCCTTTTGGCAGTTAATTAATTAATTAATAGCATCAAACCGATTTTGTGATCACAACATCGTTCCTGTTGCTGCAAATTTTGTAAAATCCTATAAAAAGGATCAACTACTGTAAGTAGTCTTAATATTTAATTTACATATTGCATACTTCTAAAAACGAAGTTGATTTCAAATTTGAATTATTATGAGGTCACAATTTAACTTTAATACTTAGTACTATTTTGAAATCGAAAACTAAACTTAATTCTAATAAATGTCTTAGTGTTAAATTTGGATAAAACATGATTGAGTAATTTATTTACAATTTCGAGATGGGATAGAAAAGGTCTAAAAATTATGTAAATGTAGGTCTCAAAACTAAAGTAGGGGTTATTTCTAATTTAGTCTATGAAATAACCAAGGATGGGGAGGGCATAGACATTGATGAATCAACATCTTCATTAATATATATAAATCTGTTGGTTACTGAAGCATTGTAGTATAATAATTAAAAAAATGATAAATTTTGCTAACTGGCTGTAGACCCACAAAGCCGGGAGTCTAACTTCTTTTGGTACAAACTACATCTTAAGTAACCATCAGCCACGTTACAAATGGCGCCCAACGAGAAGGAACACCGATTTGATAGTATTATTACGTACAGATAACTTATGCTATGTTGAAATTTCTTTTGCATCTCTTTATTTTTTTTAGATATAAAGGTAAAGTACTGTGTAAAAGCCAAGTTCAACTTTAGCAAGTTTGAAAGCTTTAGAAACCTTGTTTTGGTAACATTGCAATTTTTTAAATTGTATCCTATAGATCTGTCACAGACGGCATACGTTGTGCATTTTAAAGTTGTGATTTTAAGTTCGTGCTATCCTTTTTATTCAGATTTGGATTTAAGTTGTAGCTAGAATTGAAGCTTACCAAACAAAACAGATTTATTATTTATTTTGAGACCTACTATCGATCTTTACTTATTTTTGAACCTTAATCTCATCTCGAAAACTAAGTGTTATTGCAAGTTTAAATAGAGTGAAATTATACCTTGATTTAATTTTGAATTAGTTGTGCTTAAACTTAAAGTCATGAGTTCTCATTCACGTCCAAACACAAGAGTTTTTGTTAAGTCTTGCTGTGATTTGCGAAATAACGTTCTTCAAGAAAATAATGATGATAGTCCAAGCCACGAATCTGTATTAGATACTACAATGCTTCAAGCTAACGCTAGTACAGACTCAATTGACAGTGTTATTGAAAAAGATAATAAAAACTTAAATAATTTTCCTGAAGGCACGAATCAAGTGGATTCTAAAACAATTAACAATTCAATTGCAGAACATGTTATGTATTATATGTCAAATTTGGAAGAACATTTGTTTGGTAGACTAAATGAATCTTTATCTCAGATGGTAGAATCTAAGCTGTCGATTGGTAGACATAATCCAAACATTGGTAAGTGCCAGGAGAATATTCCTGCTGAAAATGCTTCTTTAAGAAATAAAAATACAATTGTGTCTGCAGATGTAAAGGCCAGTTTAACAAATTGCGAAAGAGGTTTGAAAATTAATGAATATTCTGGTACTAAACGATTAGAAATCTATAGGTGGAATGTATATTTCTCAGGAGATGAAAATGGGTTTAGAGTAAATGACTTTATCAAAAGAGTAGAGCACATTGCTATTTCTCAAGGTTATTCTTTTGAAGAAGTTGCAAATAACTTGTACATTCTCTTGAGAGGTCTTGCTGCCAATTGGTATTTCCAATGGATTCAAAAAAATCATGGGTCATCATGGTTAACTTTAAAGAAAGCTTTAGAAGACCAATTTTGCAGTGCTGATTCAGATTTTGACATTGATCATCAAATAATGAATAGAGTACAAAAATCAAATGAGTCTTTTGATCAGTTTTACAATACTTTATCTGATTTAAATTCACGCATGAGAAAACCAAGAAGTGACGCAGATATGATTGAAATCATTAAAAGGAATGTTAATAGTAAAATGTTAATTTTTATTCATGGATATTCATCGTTAAGCTTAGCAGACTTTCTTTTAGAATGTCGTCGTGCGGAGAGAAGTGTAACAAAAATTGAATCAAGTTTGAGTAGATTACCTTTTAAACCTAAAGTAAATGAAATGAGTTTTGTTGAGGAAATTCTATCAGCCAATAATGATGAAAAAGACTTTGTTGAAGCTATTGTCACTACTAAACCAAAACAGGATCAATCACAAGTTGTTTGTTTTGACTGTAAAAATAAAGGACATATTGCCATTAATTGTACACAAAAATCTAATAGAGTTTTTTGCTATCGTTGTGGAGAAGATAATTATGTTATTTCTAACTGTCCAAAGTGTGCTGAAAAAAACATTCGCAAAAGCAGGATAACCGGGAGTCCTGCTTATTAAATGTTAAACCCGGAAAACTGCAAGAAATCGAAGATAAAAACTCAAATTTGTTAGATAGCACAGATGAAGATATAGTTAAGAATAAAAATTTACCTTTTGTAATACGTGATTCTTTTCATGACAGGTGGATAAATTACCAAAAAGTTAGAAAGAAAATTTTCGAAGACTGTAGCCAAGAAAACAGAGAAATTAGTGTCTCTAATAGAATTTTGAAAACTAGAAAACGTCATCAGGAATTGAAGAAAGAATATAAAATAATAGAAAGCACAATTTTAGGAAAAGAAACCAACAATGACATTAGACCGTATGCAGAAGTGGAATTGTGTGGTGCGAAAATACTTGGTTTGATGGACAGTGGAGCAACTATTAGTGTTCTTGGGTTAGGTGCTTGCGAATTTTTAAAAGGTCAAGATGTGAAATTTATTAAACTTAATTCGTCAATTAAAACTGCTGGAGGGACAACATCTGTGATAATCGGTAAAGTAGTTACAAACATAACTTATAAAAATGAAACGAAACCTATAACACTTTATGTAGCACCAGAATTATGTCAAAAACTTTATCTAGGATTCGATTTTTGGATTTTATTTGGCCTAGACAAATTTATAGTTTCCGAAGTGCACGAAGGCAATTCTGTTGTGCCAGAAATCGAACACGTGTTGAATAGTGTTCAAAAAGAAAAACTTGAAATAGTCAAAGCTGAATTTCCATCATCGGTTAAACTAGGCTTAGGTAAAACACAATTAATTGAGCATTTCATTGATACTGGTGAAGCTAAGCCAATAAAGCGTAGGCATTATCCAATTTCCCCTGCGAAAGAAACCTTGCTTTTCGGAGAGCTTGATAGAATGTTGAAACTTGGAGTCATAGAAGAAAGCCAAAGTCCTTGGTCTTCTCCTGTAGCGACTGTTGTTAAGCCTGGTAAAACAAGAGTTTGCCTAGATAGTCGTGATCTTAACAAGGTAACTGTTAAAGATGCCTATCCTATTCCGCACATTGAAGGATTGTTGATGCGTCTTTCTGATACTTGGTATATTTCAGCCATTGACTTGAAGGATGCCTTTTGGCAAATTCCACTAGAAAAATCTAGCAGAGAAAAGACAGCGTTTACAGTTGCTGGAAGGCCTCTTTATCAGTTTAAAGTCATGCCTTTCGGACTTTGCAACGCTCCACAAACTATGATGCGTCTAATGGATAAAGTCATACCTGCAGAATTACGAGAAAAAGTTTTTGTTTACCTAGATGATTTACTCGTGTTCTCTAATAATTTTGAAGACCATTTAGAATTGCTAAAAAAAGTTGCTGAATGCATACGAAAGGGTGGATTAACTATTAATATTGAAAAATCTAAATTTTGCATGAAAGAAGTTAACTATCTCGGATTTTTAGTGGGCAACGGTGGAGTCCGAGCTACCAAAGAAAAAGTTCAAGCCATTCAAGATTTCAAAATTCCGCGTTCACCACGTGAAGTTCGCCAATTTTTGGGTATGGCAAATTATTATAGAAAGTTTGTACCAAATTTTTCTTCATTAGCTGCTCCTATTTCTGATTTAATGAAGAAAAATAAAAAGTTTGAAATGTCAGAACAAGCACTTATAGCTATATCCAATTTGAAAAATGCCCTTACTTCTGCACCCGTTTTAGTACATCCTAATTATAATAAGCCATTCATAGTGCAATGTGATGCATCTAGTACAGGTATTGGAGCAGTTCTTTGCCAAGCTGATCACGAAGGTATGGAAAGGCCAATATTTTATTATTCAATGAAATTAAATAAGGCTCAGAAAAACTACTCCGTAACTGAACTCGAATGTTTAGCTGCAGTTTCCGCTGTAAAGAAGTTTCGTCCTTATTTAGAAATGCAACCATTCAAAATTATTACTGACCACGCAAGCTTAAAATGGCTCATGAATCAGAGAGATTTGTCAGGAAGACTTGCTCGTTGGAGTTTGACATTGGCTGGTTATGATTTTGAAATCGAGCATAGGAAAGGTGTTGAAAATGTTGTACCGGATGCTCTTTCACGCTCATTTTCTGGTGAGGTATCGGAGTTAGATTTTTGTATAACAGATCTTAATTTGGATTCTCCAGAGTTTGATAATGACGATTATAAGTCCTTGCGGGAAAAATGTGTGCAAAACCAAGATATGTTGCCTGACGTCAAAGTCTCTGGAAAATATATTTTCAAGAAGACAGAATTTTCATTAGGTGGGATAGAACATGACAGTTTGGCTTGGAAGATGTGGGTTCCAAGTAATTTGACAGAATCTCTAATTTCTTCTTCTCATGATCCACCCCAAGCATCCCACTGTGGCATTTTTAAGACCTTAGCACGTCTTCGTGAAAAATATTACTGGCCACATATGGCAAAGCAGGTACGTGAATATGTTAGCAAATGTGAGATATGTAAGACAATGAAATCACCAAATTATATCACTCGTCCTCCTATGGGTAAACAGACTATTATCGAAAAACCTTTCCAAAAGCTTTATATCGACTTGTTAGGTCCTTATCCACGATCGAAGAGAGGTAATGTAAATATTTTGGTTGTTCTCGATCATTTCAGTAAATTTGTTTTTATACAACCATTACGAAAAGCGGATGCTAATAGCATAATTTCGTTCTTAGAAGCTCATGTGTTTGCAATTTTTGGAGTTCCGGAAATGATGCATAGTGATAATGGCAAACAGTTTACATGCAAAGAATTTTCTAATATGGCAAATTCCTATAAAATAAAACAAATATTTACAGGAATTTATGCACCTCAGAGCAATGCATCCGAGCGAGTAAATCGAAGTATACTATCTGCTATTCGGTCTTACATAAAAACAGATCATACAAATTGGGACGAAAATCTACACTCCATAGGTTTGTCTTTACGAAGTTCAGTTCATTCTTCTATAGGAATGTCTCCGTACTTTGCTTTGTTTGGGAGAAACATGATTGTGCATGGATCTTCATATGATCTACTCAGGAATTTAGAATGTATCAATGATAGTGAGATTCAGGTAATTGCTAGAGCTGATCAAGCTAAACTTATTGATGACTCAGTTTTCAAAAATCTAGAAAAAGCTTACAAGAAAAATGAAAGGAGCTATAACCTTCGTGGAACAAGAGCTACGTGCTATCAAATAGGACAAGAAGTTTTTCGTCGTAATTTTCAGCAAAGCGATTTTAGTAAACAGTTTAATGCTAAACTTGCTCCTAAATTTCTTAAAGCTCGAATTCATTCATCTGTAGGAAACAATATGTATAAGCTCACTGATTTGCAAGGGAAAATTGTTGGCATTTACCATGCGAAGGATATTCGACAGTAACTAATATAAATACCCGGCTAGTTGAAAATAGTGCGATCGTGGGTCGAGCCACACGTGAACACCGAAATAATTTAATGTTTTTACTTGAATGACATATCAGATATTCCCAAAACATTTCCTATCTCAGGTTCTGCAAATGTTTTGGTTTTGTAGTGCTGAATACTAAAAAAATACTTGCTTTATACGAAGTTAATTTTTTTTTAAAAAAAAAAGAAAATTAAAAAAGCAATATTTTGAAAAAATGTAAAAGTTTTTTGATTGAGATTTGGATTGCGAGAAAAATTTTAAATAGAACAGAAGGAATTTTTTTTAAAGAAAATTTTAAAATATAAAATTTAAATTAAAAATAAAAACAAAATACTGTAAAGACTTTGCTGGAATAAACCATTTACTAAGTTAAAATATATTGAACACTTCCGCAAAGAAAATGTGCTGAAAATAGACCAAAAGAAACACATAAGCGGATATACAAGAAAAATTCTTAAAACTAAAGGGAGAAAAAGAAATCAATTTACGAAGATAATTGGGCATTTCTGGAACAATCCCAGATCTGATAGACAGTCCCAGAACTCATCATCATTCTTTTGTTAAAAGGATCTAGATGGACGCAGGATCCTGTTTTATTTAAATATATAAAAGACACCATAATATGGAATTTGGATTTGTAATATTTTTTTCTCATTGAGTTAAGTTTTTTTATATAATTTTAATAGAATGGAATTTGTTTTTTTGTGTAACATATTAATTCTTATTTCTTCCCTTTTGGCAGTTAATTAATTAATTAATAGCATCAAACCGATTTTGTGATCACAACATCGTTCCTGTTGCTGCAAATTTTGTAAAATCCTATAAAAAGGATCAACTACTGTAAGTAGTCTTAATATTTAATTTACATATTGCATACTTCTAAAAACGAAGTTGATTTCAAATTTGAATTATTATGAGGTCACAATTTAACTTTAATACTTAGTACTATTTTGAAATCGAAAACTAAACTTAATTCTAATAAATGTCTTAGTGTTAAATTTGGATAAAACATGATTGAGTAATTTATTTACAATTTCGAGATGGGATAGAAAAGGTCTAAAAATTATGTAAATGTAGGTCTCAAAACTAAAGTAGGGGTTATTTCTAATTTAGTCTATGAAATAACCAAGGATGGGGAGGGCATAGACATTGATGAATCAACATCTTCATTAATATATATAAATCTGTTGGTTACTGAAGCATTGTAGTATAATAATTAAAAAAATGATAAATTTTGCTAACTGGCTGTAGACCCACAAAGCCGGGAGTCTAACTTCTTTTGGTACAAACTACATCTTAAGTAACCATCAGCCACGTTACATTGTTGTTAAAATTGTTGTTGTTGTCTTTTTTGGATTCATTTGTACCCATGAAGTAGCCGCTTTTGTTTGATCGCTTGTTTGTTGTTGTCACTTCAAGTGCGCATTACAAATTGAAATTTTTTTATTTTTTTTTATTTAAAGAAATTTTCAAAGACAAGTTGTATTTTGAAAACGCCATACAAAATTCACACGCCATATCCAAAAGAAGGGAAGTTGCAGTGAATTATGTGATATCTTTTTGTCTTCTGTAAATGAGTTATACCTTAAGAAAAAATTATGAACATGGCTCAATGACTAAGGGAAGAATTGATATGATGTTATTTTTTGAAGACACACAATGGAGCGTATTAAATTTTTAAAAATTTTCTTTACTATTGAAATCTAATAAAAGAAAAAAATGTTTAATAAAGTTCATAAGCAACATCAATAGTTTGTTTCTCAAATTCTGAGAATCAATAAAATAGTTCCAAAAAAATTGTGAACTAACTTTGCGAACTATTACAAATTATTTTTCTCAGTGATAAGTCGTCAAGGTGTTTGACATTTATTTGTTATTCAATAAATAGAGAATGTGCAATACTCTCTGTTGAACATTTTTAAGCAATTATGATAGTACATATTCTGCAGCTGCGTTGTACCAGGACCTTTTTGAAGAACACAGAGTTCATATTTATTCCTTTTATGGGTCTCTTATGTCAGGCTCACCACACATCCCGGAGTCTGATGGATAGTCCAGCATTTGCTGCTTTTGTTCCGCAGGTTTTTTTTTCGTCCCGGAAAGTTCCGGAAACAAGTATTTATGCCCCCATTGTCCCGCAATTGCTTATATTAAATAAAAAATTACTTTATTTCTTGTATTTTGTTTAGTTTATGCTCTTAAAATATTGTTATTATAATCTTTATATGTGACGTTGCACAAGAAAAGCGACCTTATCTTCACTGACAAATTTTTACAGGAGAGCAAAAACTAAGGGATATGGTAAATTCTATCCGTTTTCAGTCTAAGTTAGGATTCAGTGCACAGACATATTGTGAATACTTAACAATCGATTTTAGGTAGAAAATTAGGCTGGAAGTACGAATCAAATGGGTCTTACCCAACCCATATCTTTTTAGAGAAAGCAATATTCTACCATAAATATTAGGCATTTTAATATGTAATATCTCGTAAAGTGTACAAGCAATTTCTATAAAAATTGGTAGATAGATACTGAATAAAATTGCCTTGTACTGGTCGCAAAATGGGCGCAAACTAGTGAGTGCCACTCCCACATTTTAACAATTGAACATTTCAACATTTTATGTCGTGCAAGAGTTTATTTTATTTTATTTCTATTTCGGTCTACAAGTTATTTTATTGCAATTTCGTCAAACATAAATAACATACTGTAGTCAAAAGTAGGCATAGTAGCCATGACTTTATTTTTGAATATTTTAACCCATTTCAACTAAGTTTTTGGAAAAGGGGACAAAAAGACCCATAAAAACGCGATATAATGGGTTAAGATCTTCATATAACTTAATATAACCAAGCAAGGAAACATTTTTTAAAACATCTTAGGCCATTATATCCCATTTTTAAGGGTATTTTAGACCCTCTTTTTGAGACAATTTTGAGGGCTGCAAAATAACAACAATAAAATAAAAAAGGGTGCTCCAAGCCCCAAATTGGCTTTAAAAAAGAAAAAAACTTTTTTTTACACCGAAAATAAAATTTTTTTTTCAGTGTGATTTTTTTTCAAAAGCTCATACTATTTTACACTAATACTGAAAATTTCATCAAAATCGGTTGAAAAGCCGAGGAGCTAAGAGTTTTTAAATACTTACACATGTATGAGAGTATCCAAAAGTTGCATGAATTTCGGGAAATCATTTTACCACAGACATATGTATGTATGTCGAATACTAACTTTTCACCAATTTTCAAAAAAGAAATCGGAGATGTCAACCCAAATCTTAATCGTTTGCGGAAAGATTGACCCATATGATTTTCTGTACTATTTTCTATGTATACCTAAAGCAGCCAACTCAACTGATTTTCTCACAAAATTCTGATTTTTAATCTGGACAGCTGATTGAATTTACTACTGAATTATCTTCTGATTTCCGGCCGAAAACCGAATATCAGGAAAATACGACTTTAAAGGATCTATTTTGGTCCAAAAAGATTCGGGAGGCAATGTCGATTGAGGACAATTAATTATCGTGTGCTATAATATGTATGTATATTGCTGCTTTACGTATAGTTAAGAACCATTATTGTGAGCCTTGTATGGAAATATCGTTCCTTCATCGATATGGACGGCTATGTTTCAAACGTCAATTTGAAGTTCCTCATTACTACTTCTTGCAACAAAATCATATTTTTCAACACGTGTTTTATTCCGGGAGCAAGATTTCAAACTGTAGATATTAAGCTAAAGAATATTAAACAAAGTTCATTCTTGTATATTATCTTCAACATTATACGTTAACAACCTTAATTCATTTCCGTTGTACTTTATCTCAAAAAAAAAAGGTGCACGTCATTTAGTTTTCATTAAGTTGTTTTTATCATTATGTTAAAATCTACCACATAGCTTGTATTCTAAAACTACTCAGCATTTTCCGTGTTACTTGTTAAAACATTAGTTTTTTAATATTTTTTTCTAAGAGTTTCATCAAAGTGGGAACTAACAAATACTTCCTTATCCAAGTAATAAGTTACCACAATTCAAATTAGAGCCTTACCTCAAAATTACTTAAGTTCTTAATAATTAAACTATTTCGAAAATTATCTCTCAGATGTACAATACGAAGGTGTACTTACTCGTCGTACTCATGTGTGTTAGCAACTTGTTCAATTAAAAATTCTTGTTAAACAGACTTTAAGACAATACAACCTACAGGGTTTTTTGTTTTTTTGTGTTCATACTTCCAAGAAGATGTCAGAGGTTGATTGCTGTGAATTTTTGTTGGTGTTGTTAGATCTTAGATTAAGGTCATTAAATTTTCTATTATGTTAACACATTATGTCAGTTTTATTTTAACAAATTCTTCTTTTTTTGGGCAACTGGCTCAAAACAAAAAATACCACCTGAAAAGGAAATGCTAGATAATGAATAGATAAACCCATCTTAATTTCACTAAAAGACTTTTATTATCCATAATTCAAAAGACAAAGAAACAAGCGAGATTTTTAAAGCCCGTACGAAACTGATTAATCAATAAAATTACAAAATAGATGGCTTAAGTTAAGACGTATGCACATATATTAGATTACAATTTCATAATAATCATACAAAAGGATAACATTATCGATTTTGAAAGGAAATTGTATCTTGTGGTGATCTTGCTACGTCTGTTAAGTATGCTATTATCATTACTTATTTTCTTTATCTGTCTAAGCGAATTCAAGATTGTGTTTCTTATAACTTTGGTCGAATTCAAAAATCTACAACAGTTTAAGCTGGCTGACTATATACTTCTGAAAGCAAAGAGTTTAAGCTTCAGTTTGGTGGCAAATTGCTTTTTTCATATGTTCCACTTATAGTCAGCTAACTTACATATATTGATAATATGTTCTTAAGTTCAGTACATGAAAAAATGATTTGGTGACAGTTGTAATTTTTGTTGTGATACGATTCAGTGCTAAAATTTCTACGCGGGCTTTTTATGCAGGTAAAAATACGTTTACTACCAGCAGGAGTAATTTTTGAAAAATTTTAAAATATCTCAAAAAATTTTTTAATAATTTAAACGTATCCTTTGGACAATTCTAAGCATTTTTTGCCACATACTCTTTTTTCGTTAAATCCCTTGCTTTGAGTGAAAAATCGTTTTTTCTGACCGCGTAATTTAAAAACTTGAAAAAATCCATTTTGTAATGAAAAAAACTTATGATCCAAAAAAAATTGTACTTTCAGTAGAATCCAAAGTGCTCCATTGGTTTTTCTCGGAGTGAACAAAAAACTAGTAAGAGTGTAACCTTTGGCCTGGCCAAACATTAAAATCCCTTTACTGCAGTGTTTTGAAAACTTTTGCTTATATGGGAGGTACCACACCTTGTCCGATTTCACCCAGTTTTTGCTCTGAGCTTGCATTTATAGTTCATGGTGTCTGAGTAATATTTAGTTCGATTATCTTCAAAAACTTTTTCAGTATAGCATTTTGATGCTTTTGCTTATATGGGAGGTGCCACGCCCTATTGTCCGAATTCGCCCAGTTTTTTCTCAGAGCTTGCGGATTCAATCCCTAGTATTATTGGGTGTGTGCATTAATTTCCATCGTTTTTCAAAAGATGTCGCCATCAATACATGGTGACTTAAACGTTAGATCAGAAACGTCATGTCTGAAGCTTAGGCATTTGTCAACAACTCTGCATCATTAGATTTGAAAATTTTTATCCGCATCATTAATTTTACTGTGCTCCGAAATGTCCGAGTTCGTGCCGAAAAAGCAACATTTGCGGGAAGTTTTACTTCACTACTATATTTCATAGAAAACCGCTGCCGAAAGTCATCGCATTCTTGTAGAAGTTTATGGGGACTATGCTCCAGCTGAATCAAGCTGTCGTGAGTGGTTTCGACGGTTTAAAAGTGGTGATTTTGATGTCGAAGACAAAGAACGTCCTGGTCAGGACCAGCTAGCGTGATCCATTATGAGCTGATGCCAGGTGGTCAAACCATTAATGCTCAACTCTATCGTCAACAATTAATCCGATTGAAGCAGAAAATCTAGGCAGAGCGGCCAACGTATGCGACCAGACACGAGTCAATCATTTTCCACCACGATAATGGTCGGCCACATATTGCTGCCCTAGTCAAAAACTACCTGGAAAACAACGGATGGGAAATTTTGCCTCACCTGCCTTACAGCCCAAACCTTGCACCATCAGTTCCGATCGATGCAGAATGCCCTATCAGGAATACGCTTCACTTCAGTTCAAGATATCGAAAATTGGCTCGATTCGTTTTTGGCCGCCAAGCCGGCGCTGTTTTTCTGGGATGGAATCCATAAATTGCCAGAAAGATGGGAAAAAGTAGTGACTAGCGATGGGTAATACTTTGAATAAAATACTGTTACGAAATTTCCTGTCTCTATGACGATAATTTCGATTTCTTACTGTTTTCTGAGTTCGATCACTGGATTGTGTAGCAATCAAAAACACACACTTTATTTAGCTATAAAATGGTTTATTTAAATCACAAATGTTTATTTTCACACGGTACAATTGTTTATTTCACTATTTATTACATTCAAAATCTGATATTTCAATTAGCACTTTATTTATTTTCACTGGCACTGTGTGTACAACTCTTTTACTTTATTGCTTAAAATCAACTGTGTTGCAACTCTCATGAACAGCTCCTTTTATACCCGGATGAACGTTCTAGAATTGCATTAGCGAAACATCTGGCAACATCTCGTTGATTCTATCGGCTAATAGTTTCCTGACAAAACTTGGCATCACTGTCAAATACTCTTGTGACGTCACTGGTTCTATTCTTGAAATGTCGCGAAGTTTCTTTTCATGTGTTGTTATTTTTCGTCACAATACATTGTACCATTTTCTTTAAATAAAGGCTCAAATAAAAAAAAAAAAACGATGGAAATTAATGCACACACCCAATAATATTTATTTTGGTTGCATTATCATGAAAAATACTCCTAAGTTGCATTTTGAATATATGTATTTTTTGTATGAGCTGTAAGCGTGTCCTTTGACAGACTTCGCTCATTTGCAATCCCTCAAGCAAACATTTACGGCAAAGTCACTGTATCAAATTTCACCGAACTGTTTTGGTTAATTTTCCCGTAAAAATATTTCCGCAGACAGACAGACACCCAGCCAGCCAGCTAGACAGACAGACAGACGGACATGGCTATATCGACTCAGGAGGTGACGCTGATCAAGAATATACATATATGCTTTTTTATATCTGCCATGCCTCCTTCTCTGCGTTACAAATGGAAGAACAAAGTGAATATACCCTAGGTGTAGGGTATTATGGTGCAGATATTGACTTTTCAGTGAATGTGTGCTCACCTTATTTTATAAAGTTGACGTGGCATTTGTCCGTATCCACTTCACATGTGTTTCAAACCTCATAAATTATGTTTTTTTTAGAGACTTGGCATCCTCTTTTTTCTCAGTGAACATTATTTGTACACATGTATCACATCTCATTCATGTGCGTTAAATATTTTCAGAGATATTATGAAGTGATTTTTGTGGGGGCGTGATACCCCCATTTTTACCAGTATACATTATTTGTCTTGGTGCTTTTTACATATGCACCAAATCTCATCTTTGTAGGCTAAATAGTTTCAGAGATATGGTAATTTAAATTTTTGGCTCACGGCTTACCTTTCTGTCGAAATACCCATTTTGTTTGTTGCTCATTTTATTCTTCATGAAAGAGACCTGTTGTCTTGGTTATATCCTTTGGCAACATACCGCAATATCGTTCAATTTCAAATAATCTTTAGCAATATTAAATGATGTACTTAATTTATGTATTCAGCTACAAATGAAAACTACCAACCAAAAGTGATGAAAAAAGCCACAATTTGAAATGCTTTAGAAAAAAAACATGCAATTAGGTAAATTAGGAAAAAATATCTAAGTATTTACTTTCATAAAAAATATGTAAAACTGCGAAATATCCACTCGCACGCTGACTGTCAAAGTTGAAAGATCACCGCAACGATACGCAACGTCAGGGACCGCCCGCAGGTGTTTGTGATGGGGCACAAATTGCTTACGGCAATAGTAACGAGACATAAGCAACAACAACAAAAAGTACAATAAAAAGAAAAAAAGACATAAAAAAGCTTTTAACTTTTAATAATAGTTTTAATAAAAAAAGATTACATAATTTAAATCAAAGCACAGTACAGACAAAAATATGATCTACCAGCCAAATGAAGTACATGAAGTTGGTAATATCGAAAATGTTTTTTTTTTCGGTCATGAAATCACCGCTATGTATATTAACAGATATAAGAGATTATAAGTATTTACAAGCATTTCAATTTGTGGCAATAGATGGCGCTTAGCTTGAGTAGCTCAAGTGATTGGGCATAGAAAAAGTTGATTAATGACTGACCAGCAACGCCGCTAAAATACAAATAAATAAGAACAGGTAAAAGCAGAAGAAGGTGTTGTAAAAGAAATCGAGATGAAATACGAAAGCATAGAAAGACCTAGATAACAAGACTAATATTGTGAGAAGCTAATGAACTTTGCATAAATTTTTTCTAATTCTGATTTAAGTAGTTAATTGTACACGAAAAATTTAAATAGATCACTTAAATTCCTTATACAGGGTGTCTTGCGTAAGGTTACAAAGCTTCTGGGAGGTGACAGAAAAGCATAGTCTAACAAAAATTTGCATTAGCGACGAGGTCTTTAATGTGCCCCTGAGGAGATATAGGGTCAAAACTGATTTTCTGACTGGATTTCCAAGGAATAAATAAATTTTCTTGGGTCACCCAAGCGTTTTAGAGAAAAATTTGTTTGTGGAAAAATTTCCTTTCATTTGATAATACATTTGTCTTACCAATTTTTTGATTTGTGGTCAGAAAAAATACTTTTATGTCACAACTCACGAGTCTCTCGCATGCATTGCGCTTCATATGATTTGAGTGCTCCACACTTTGGATTGTTCTTGAAAAGTAATTTTTTCAGACCTGAAATTAAAAATTGGTAATACAAATGTACTACCAAAATAAAGGGAGTTTAATGAGAATTCCAAAAAAAAAATATATAGTAAAAGGTTATATTAATAAGACATTTTTTATACCAAAATGAACGCCAAAGTCAAAACGTCGGGGAAAAATTAAAAAATTAATAGTTTTAGGAGAAATTATGCTATTAGATATTTACAAAATATTATAAATTATTTAGGTCAAAATTGTAAAAGTTCTTGATTACTTTTAGCAAAATTTGCTATTTTATTGCTTTAATTTTTTAATTTTTTTTTTTTTAATTAGTCGGCCGTACGTGTTCCCGATACGCATTGCAGCTAAACATTTGTGTCATACTTAGTGCCTGACCACTTTTTTTTCCCAACCGCAGCAACAGCTGCTGCTGTTAATCCATCACTCATCGTATCAACCTGATTTTCAAGAAAATTCACTTGCTTTTGGCTGAGTGTTAGCCAGTAGCAGCAAGCAGCAGCTGCGATGGTTGGTCCAGTGATTGCAACGGTTGCACAGTGACACAAGTGAAAAGTGTGTCAGAATTAATTCACTGTTCATTAAGAGTGTGGCATGCTTTTTTTTATTATGCGTTGATCTTATGAACTTTCGAGTTACGGTATATAATGTGGGAACAAAACAAGGCTGGCTTTCGCAACCTTCGACCTCAAGAAACTTTATTTGTGCACACATTATTCATTAAAATAACATATGATGTTCGTTTAGGAATTGAGGGAATTTCAGAGAAATATTTTTTTATACTCTCTCCCTTTTTTTAATATTCTATTACCTTTTGAGAAACAAAAAAAAAATTAGAAGATATCTTGTTTTCAAATAATTCTAATTCCCTTGATATAATGATATATGTATCAAATAACTAACACTAGGGGCATTTCACGTGATGCACCCAATTACAAAATTTGAATGTTTTCGATTTTAGTAATATTTGATTATGTTATACCTATGTATGTATGTATATGAGGTGCATAAAGTGAGTTGTGCAGGTGTGACGAATTTCGATGTTTTTTGGTTGGGAATTTCGAGCTATTTTCGATATTTTCAACAATAATTTTGAGCTGTCTGGGAAATTTTCCATTTTCCGGAAAAGCGGAAAAATTGTTCTGCATACCCAGTGTGCCAGACGGTTCAAATCTCCGCTTTTTTATCCGTTACGGATCAGTAACGGATCCGTAACGGGGAAAAAAGCGAAGATATGACCCGTCTGGCACACTGGGTAGCTAAGTTTATTTTTTCAGCCAGACGAATCTGGAGGGGAAGTTAGCGATAAAATATTTTATCGCAGGAATTTCGAGCTACTTTCGAACTAATTTTGAGCTGAAAGCATTTTCCGGAAAACTCCCAATTTTCCCGGAAAATCCCAAAAAACTTTTTTTATAGCTTACTTTATTTTTTTCAGCCAGACAAATCCACGGGAATAGTATGCGATGAAATCTTTTACCGCAGGAATTTCGAGCTACTTTCAAGCTGACCTTGAATGCAGTGTTTTCCTTAGATTTCCCCGGAAAATCCCAAAAAATTTAAAAAAAAAATTTTTTTTTCCCTATGTTATGTCCGCAAATTATTCGGATTATGTCCGAAAGCTTTTCGTGGATCAGCCTATAATATATCCAACACCTAATTTGCTAGCCACAGTAATTTTACATAAGAGTAGGGGTAAGTGGGCGGCCTGCGGCCGCAGCTTAAAATTTAAAACTCCCAAAAATCCAATATCGGCTTCGCGGCGGCCTTCGGCCGCGTATCAGTCGATTATATATCCAATAATTTGCGGACATAACACCCATTTACAAAATAGGGATTATGTCCGTGAGAATAATGTCATGGCACCGCCATACAAAAAATTTTTATGGGATTTTCCGGGAAAGTTTGAGGTTTTCCGGAAAACACTTTTCGTTTTTGATGAGCTCGAAGCTAGCTCCAAATTCGTGTGTCAAATGATATGATCGCCAAATATTCTCATGGGTTCGTCTGGCTGAAAAAATAAAGGAAGCCCTTAAAAAATTTTTTGGGATGATCCGGGGAAATTTAAGGAAAACACTTCATTTAAAGTTAGCTCGAAAGTAGCTCGAAATTCCTGTGTTAAAAGATTTCATCGCTTCCTATTCCCACGGATTCGTCTGGCTGAAAAAAAAATAAAGTTAGCCACAAAAAAGTTTTTTTGGGATTTTCCGGGAAAATTGGGAGTTTTCCGGAAAATGCTTTTAGCTCAAAATTAGCTGGAAAGTTGCTCGAAATTCCTGCGCTAAAAGATTTCATCACTAACTCTTCCCGCGGATTCGTCAGGCTGAAAATGGAAAATTTCCCAGACCGCTCGAAATTAATGTTGAAAAGCTCGAAAATAGCTCGAAATTCCCAACCAAAAACATCGAAATTCGTCACACCTGCATAGCTCACTTTGTGGACCTACATATATGTGTCCTCGATCCAGATACAAAATATTTTTAAAGTATAACGTCTGGTTACAGAGCTAGAGGGCATTAAAAAATTGACTATTCGGTAGGTATGAATTGCTTCAAATTCCATTACCATTAATTAGCTTTTTAAATGCATTTTTGGATTTAAAAAAAAAAAAACCAAATAATTTTTGAATTTTGAATTTCACAAAGTTTGACCATTTTAATTTTTTTTTTATATATCTTTTTTCTCAAAATAACTATTAGTGAATAGACTATTCTTGCCAAGTTTTATAATGGGCGTATAAGTCATTAAGTACCTAAACCAGTTTCGAAGCGTAGCGGCCGGCGCATGTACCAGTACCGACAAAATGACTTTAACTGGTAACAGAACATTGCACCAAATCTTATAATTTAGTCGTATTTCCTTTTATTAGGGGATGGCACCACCCACTTTTCCACTGGAAAATATTTCTCCCGCTGCACACTGCATGAATGAAGAATAAACTAGGTTTTGACTTTGTATATATTCCGTAAGGAGCGTGGGACCACGCCCCTTTTAAAAATACTGAAAATTTTAATTCAATACTACTCGAAAACGACTCCAACAATTTTAATGAAAATTTAAGAGATGTTAAACCTGAAAACAAGTAAGTATTAATGTGACATGGCGTTATATTGGGAAAACTCGTTCAAGGGCGTGGCGCAAAGGAGTAATCCTAGGCAAAAGTCTAACTTGGAACAGTCATCTATCATACATAACAAATAAATCCATAAGGATAACATATGCTTGCCAGAGGCTGTATGGTTAACCATGAGGACTACGGCAAAAACTGATGGCATGGTCTTATAAAACTATCACAGTGGCCAAAGTTAGACCAAGCAAAGGCTCGGAATGAACTAAACAAGATCTTCAGAATTGCCTGCTTGGGTGTCACTGGGACACTAAGGACCTAACCAACAGTAACTCTAGGCATGCTTACGGGACTTACTCCTCTTCATGAAGAAACCAGCCTGCACGGCCCTCAGACTACCTTATTTACAACAACAATCAACAAAAAGGCAATCTAACAGGACATCTCAAAATCCTGGATGTTTCCTGGGACACATCATGTCTTTCAGTCTCCGATAAGTTATGGAAAAAGTTTGTTTTCTCTAGAAAATTCGAAGTGGTCATGGGCGAATAGAGAAGGAAGGGCATAAATGTAAAACTGGGCTCACAGTTATGGTTCACTGATGGGTCCAAAATGGAAGATGGCAGCGCAGGGGCTGGAATCGTTGAACCAAGATTCTAAAAAACAATTGCAATGGGAAAAACTGCTTCCAATATTCAGGTGGAGACCCACGCCTTACAGTTGTGTGCCAGAAAATGACTAAGAAGGGGCATGGGAAGAGAAAAGCCTCTCCGACCATTAGAAGCACAAGAAGGCATACGGCAAGAAAAGAGGTTAATCAACCCAAAATGTGCTAAGGTAGAAGCTGTATTAAATCTCAGTAGAGAAGATATAAAAACTTACAGTGAAATAATGACAGGTCACTATAAATTCAATTATCACCTAAAAAAGATGGGTTTGGTAGCATGTACTGTGTGCTTGTCCCGCTGCAGAGAGGTGCAGAGTTAAGTACCTAGGTTGCCGAGATTTTAGTTCCAAATGAGAAAGGTAAAATTAATTCTACGGTAGTGACAAGATTTATGGATAATCTGGAACTGTTTTGATAGGGAAAAGGCTGTACAAAAGATCTTTCAGGTCGCAGTGCAATCCAGAGCCTTCAAATAATAATAAATCTAAGGTATAACGAAAAGTGGGCGTTATTTAATATTTGCCACGCCCACTTTTTACCAAAATTTAAATTTCGGATTTTCCCAACAGGACTCTTACTTTCAGAGTTATGATTCTTTGAAGATTAGATATATCAGCCCACGTACAAAAGACGAAATATTTTGGGTGCGTGGCATATCCCATTTATTTATCATAGGTCATTCTATTTCACCAAAGAAAATGTTTTGAAAGTTTTGATATTTTTCTATTGTTTCCATTACCTTTTGATACTTGTCGAGTTTTTTTCTTTTTGAAAGCATGAAACTTGGAAGCAAAAAGATACGAATTTCATCACAAAATATAGTTATGAATAAAAAACATCTACTAAAATAATAAGATCAGATTGTTGACCGAGCGGGGAACGGTCTTCAGGTATTTACTACACCAGGGCAACAATGATTTTGCGCCTTGGGGTTTTGGTATTAATTTTGTATAATCAAGGTCTATGAAAATACTTAAATCCAGATTTGCAGAATTCACTTGAGTGCTGAAGATATCTTTGCTTAAAAGTACACAAATCGGTGTTTTGAGACATATTCAAAGTTATATCGCACTTTACAACAAACAACATAATTCATTCTTGCTAATGACTTCGGATAAACATATTCTTCCTCATTAAAGTTTTCCTTACAACTTTTCCAAATAGATCATTACTTTCCGAATTATCACATCTATTGATGTGAAGGTATGTCAACTCAATACAAATTTAATTTCGCCTTTTTTATAGAATTTAAATGCCCTGCGTGAATGGATGATACCTCGGAACTTAAGGCTTAATTTTTCATAGATAAGTAGAAGAACTAAAGGTTATTAAAACGTTTAATGAAAATCTACCTATAAAATTTTGCAAAAATTCCCCTCTTAACGAATCAATTGTTCTATTTATGTATTAAGGTCTCATCGAAAAAAACCCACTCAAATTGAATATTGAATTCAGTGATTCATTAATGTGTTCAAATCAGCGCAATTACTTAGTTCTTTTGGACAAGTGTTCGTCTTTGCAAGGGATTTCAGCATTATGGAAAAATACATATACCATCACATTTTCACATGTATGTAAAGAAACTAAGCGCCTACTGACAACTTGTCACTGATAAACTGATAAAATTGATCATCACCACTGGTTTCTTATCATCGGCAGCCGATATTAACAAATGTGCAATTTTTTACTATTTATCATACGAGTAAAATTCAGTTGTGTAATTAGTCGAATTCTACATTCTATTCAATATATTATCGTATTTCCATATGAAATCCTTCAGTTATTCTTTTAACTTTAAACGAACCATACGCGAAATTATTCTCTCGATTAATATTTAAGTTTTATATTTAAATTTTTTTTAAATTTCGATTTCGATCATGTCTTATAACGCACCACCGCCAGTAACAGTTGTATATCAGCAACCAGCTACTAGCTGGAAAAATCAAGCACAAACGGCCTCAATGTCAATGACTGCAGGTGAATTAAGTGATTCAAAAATTAAAATATTTCTTTATATTTCGTAAAAAAATGTAACGAAAATGATCAGAAAACAAAAGAATGTTATGTAATCGTTTATGGAAAGTTTTATCAAAAAAAAAAAAAAAATGTGCGACCCTAAGGCCAAATAGTGAAACATTGTCGATCAAAAAAAAATCACACTGTATCATACAACTCAATATAACTCCGAAAATATTGAAAAGAACTTAATCCGTAAAATTTAAATATATCAAAAATATATGAAGCAACAAAACACGCGAAGTTTAACAAAACAAGAATTTTTTTGTCTCCGATTTCGCTCAAATCTGGCAATATGGTAAATCGATCCGGTGTGCAAGAACAATAATCCGGAAGGGTTTGGTTCTAGTACCATTTGTTGTTAAAATACAGGGTGTTGAAGTTGGCGTTTTAAGTCATTTTCATGAAAAGAATTTTTTTTCAAAAATTTATAGCTTCCACCAAAGACTGTAAATTGATATATGTTAGTAAATGATCCAATTAATTTTTAAGTGTTCTTTTTATAAAAAAATATTACTTGGTGAAAAAAAATTTTTTTCACCAAAAATTTTTGAAGCTTAAAAATACTTTTGAATTTTTTTTTTTAAGAAAAACCACTTAAATTTTTTTTAAAAGTACTTTAAATTAAAGCATAATTTATAAGCTTTAAAATGACGTATGGTTCAAGATGGGATTCGGTCGCCAAATGAGAGTTTTTGGCTTTTGAACGCCCGCGGCAGGCAAAACTCTTTGTTTACCCAAGAGGAAGGCATCTTACGAAAAAAGTGTACTGGGCAAAAAATGCTTAGAATCGCCCAAGAAATATGTGTGCAATTTTTGGGAATTTTTTGGAAATTTAAACAAAAAATTTTTCAAAAAAAAAAACTTTAAAAAAATTCCAAAAAAATTCACACATATTTTTTGAACGATTCTAATCATTTTATACCTTGTGCAATTTTCGTCAGATGCCTTCCTCTCGAGTAAACACAGAGTTTTGCCTGCCGCGGGCGTTCAAAAGCCAAAAACTCACATCTGGCGACCGAATCCCATCTTGAACCATACATTATTTTAAAGCTTTTCAATTATGCTTTAATTAAAAGTACTTTAAAAAAAAATTAAGCTGGCTTTTTTTTTTTAAAAAATACAAAAGTATTTTTAAGATTAAAAAATTTTTTTCACCAAGTTATATTTTTTTATAAAAATAACACTTAAAAATGAACTCGACTAGTGACTAACATTTATCAATTTACAATCTTTGGTGCAAGGTATAAATTTTTTAAAAAACATCCTTTTCATGAAAATGACTAAAAATGACAACTTTAACATCCTGTATTTTAACAACAAATGGTACTAGAATTAAATCCTCCCGGATTGTTGTTCTTGCACACTGGAGACAAAAAAATTTTCATCTGGTGCGCTTGGCATGTTTTGCTTCATATACTTCTCCATACCACCACCTTCCACTACTCCTTCTCTGCGTTACAAAGGGAATATACCCTGGATGTCGAGTATAAAAATAATATCTCAAACTTTGTATTAACCACATATTCTTTTTTAGCTCGATTACCTAAAAGAAACATATTCTTGAAATGTAACCCCAATGTGAAACTCTGTACCTAATGACCACAATGAAATCATATAAGGAATATTTTTTTGTTTGAAACATCCGAACTCAATATTTCCTGTTCTTATAAACCTTTTAGACTGCATTTTTTAAAAAATGGGTTACAGTGGGATTAAATATTCACAAAATGATTCTATAGAATATATTTCTGTGAGGGAAACATACTCCTTTCTCAGTGTACGAGAAATTTCACTAAAGGTCACTATAGGCAAGAAATGTTAAATCTTAAGAATATGGTGTCAAAAATGTAGTTAAACTACAATACATATGGTACAAAAAAATGTCTTCAACTATGCATCATTGGCATCAGCCAATCAAATTAGTCTGAATGTGTCGAATGACAATGAAAAATATTAAAAGATTCTCAAAACTATTCATAGTTTTTTCTTTTTTTCAGCTGCATTCATCTTTACATCTGGTGGCATGAATTTGGCGCTCAGTGTTGGATGGAATCCCAGTGCATCTATACCAGAAACACAACATTTTCTTTTCTGTTGGTTCATTGGTGTCATGATCGGTGCAATTTTAGCAGCCCCACTAATAACAGTACTACAAAAGCATTTTTACTTCGTAAGTTGTTGTTACCTTTAAGATATAGATGGCTTATGATATATATTTGCATACATTATAGAAACTCAGCGCTTTACTCGTATTGGCCAGTGGAATTATTTTCACCAGTGTACCCACTAACTATGATGCATTGATAGCAGCACGTTATATAAACGGTATCGCGATAGGTTTTGCAACTGTTCCATTCATAATACACGCCAGCGAAGTGTCACCCAAATCCCATCGAGGCACCAACCTTATAATCGAACAGTATGGCCTTGCGTTAGGCATTGCTATACAAGTGATCTTTGCTACAGAATGGACCACTGATGATGACTTTCCACCACATCGCGTGCATGGTATATTGGACATTATTTTCGGTGTTTTTGCATTTGGTGCTACATTTTTCATTGTGGAATCACCGATTTTCTACATACGCAAAGGGGATGATAGCGCTGCACTAGAATGCCTACGTCACCTGCAACGTCCATGCATTGTGAACGATGCCACCAGAGCTAAGTTGGAGGAATACAAGCAGTATGTCATGCAAAATGTTAACCTGGGTTTCGGTGGCAGCTGTGCTGTTGGCTGGGCGCCACTCATCAAACTTTGTCTGTATCGTGGTCTGGTGGCACTGACCATTTCATTACCTCTCACTTATGCCACGATCTTATCCACTTTCATTAGCATGGATTTTGTAGGAAATTGGTTACCAATATTATATGGTCTTTTGCGTTTATTGGGCACACTGCTTATAATACGTCTCTATGATTCACTTGGACGGAAATTACTGGCGAAGATAGCTTTGTTGATAAGCGCAGGACTTATGATTGCTGTCGGTTGTATTTTTGACTATGACGGGGATATTTTCTATGGCGATGATATGACTGCTGTAGCAACGCTTTTATTGATTTACCAGCTATTTGCTGGAATATTTGTGCCGAGTAGCTCAGTTTATTTGGGTGAAGCTTTTCCATTGTTGGCGAAACCATATTTCATTGCATTGACACTGATTGTGGAAAACGTAGTGCAGCTGATTATCATCTGTACTTACACGTTCAGCTCGTACAATATGTATGTCTATGCCATTTCAATTGGCACTATTTCACTGTTTTTGTTTGTATTCTTTGGCGCCACAATGCCCGAAACCAGAGCTACAACTTTGCAAGAGGCGCAGGCGAGAAATGGACAAGTTGTTTATTTGAAATTTTATTAAATTAAAGTTTGGTTAAATGGCTAAAATTAAGAATATTTTTTATAAAACTATACAAATTATTGATGATAATTTTAATAAAATAAAACTATGATAAAATATTTATTTTTAATTGAAATTTAGCTAAGAAGTTACACGCAAGATGTTTGTACGTTCAAGAAAAAATAGTTTTTCTTCTTTTATGGCATCGAGGTGGCCATGACAGTTCTGAACTTCCCTATCTTCAAAAAAAGATTGGTTCGAAAACATTTAAGTATTGGACCTCACACTTTTATGTATCAAACAGGAAATATTCATAGCTATTTCAGTTATAAATCACATTTATTCTATAAAACCTTATTGAACAGGATAGCAAATTTTGATAATTTTTTGAAGCTCATTTTAAAATAAATAGTATTTCAGTGGTGCTGATGGCTAATGAACGCATCTTTCATACTGTTTGTATTAAATACACAAGTTCTCTCGGTTCAAATCTCACTCTACGTTAAACACAAAAAGAAATCATATTTTTATTTATTGTAATTTTATTCGTTTTGTTTATTTTTTTAATTTCAATAGTTTATTTTATCTTAATTTTTTTTTTTTTTAATTAAATTGTTTAACAAAAAATTAAAATATTGATAATTTTTACTACATAGCATATGCTAATATTGAAATTTTACCTTCTAAACAGTTTTGAAATTTTTATAAAATTGTTACGCAGTTTTTAATAAACATGTAAAACTAACGATTTTCGCTATTATAATTATAAAGATTTTCTTTCCGTGTACAAGTCCTCAATCAAAGTATGATGTGGGTCATAAAATTGGTTAAAAGTATACTAGGCAGTGGTGGAATTAAAGTTTGAGGTCAAGCTTTAAACTTCAAAAGAACTATTTAGCAAAATGCAAAGTATTAAAACTTTAAGGGTGCATCTTCGAACATGCGCCGAGTATGGGAATGTACAATTCAGCATATTATTTCCAATTAAAAGTCTCCGGTTTTTGCTGGCTTTGTGTGGAGATATTTTCATTAACACTTTTGAAAAATTTGACTGCAATATTATTCCTCTATAAAGCTGGCATAATGATATTTTACCCTTTTCTTAACTTTGACCTAGGTTCCTATAAGAAAAACTTCGCGTATGCATCTTCTTCTCACATTTGAGTTTGAATCGAGTTTCTGGCTATTACCTTTGATTGAACTTTCTCTGAATGGTTGTTGTATATTTAATGCATTTTTCTCAAGGCTTGTGTTTCCTTATAAAGAAATGTCTATATCAGCACTCAAAAACGTTAAAAACAAGTTCATATGATTGTTTTTTCATTAAAACTTTAAGAATTGCAATACACGCCAGCTGAACATATTTTTATCGCTGATTTCGCTCAAATTTGGCAATATGGAAGCTATAAATTTTTTTAAAAATCGCCAACTTCAACACATGTATTTTAACAACAACAAATGACACTAGGACCCAATCTGCCCGCATGATTAATTCTGTACACAGGTTCTAACATAATGTTAAATTTGAGCGAAATCGAAGACATGAAAATTTTCATTTAGTACACTTGGCGTGCATTGCTTCATAAGATCTGGTCCAGAAAAATTTGATACTTTTGTTTCTTAAGATTATGATTTACTTGATGATCGTAGAAATCGATATATGGGTGCAAGTTTTTCTATATAACATCACAATTAAAAAAAACGTATAACACTTGGTGATAGCTCTTTAAACAAAAAAGATATCGAGCAATCATAGAAACTTCGCAAAATGATTTTGTCCACTTTCTTGAAGAAACTGGGTTTCAAATTTTTAGTTATAGCTCAAAAAACAGGTTCATCAAAGCACTGTCCCAAGGGTTATTTTGAATCATAGAAAGGGTCTACTTATCGTACGAAAAACTATTTCAAATAGAAAGTGTCGCTTAGACGAAGCAACTATTTGAGCTGAATTCCGACACTACAATGCGAAATATTGCTGTAAGTTTAGGTACCTCGAAATCTACTGTTACGAAATTTCTTGTCCCTTTGACGATAATTTCAGTCTCTTACAGTTTTCTGAATTCGATCACTGGATTGTGTAGCAATCAAAAACACACACTCTATTTAGTTATAAAATGATTAATTTAAATTGCAAACGTTTATTTTTACACGGTACAATTGTTTATTTACTGTTCATTTACATTCAAAATCTAATGTTACAATTAGCACATTATTTACTTTCACTGGCACTGTGTGTACAACCTTTTTGCCTTATTGCTTAAAATCAGCTGTTTTCAACTCTCATAACAGCTAAAATTGCATTAGCGAAACATCTGGCAACATCTCGTTGATTCCCTTTATTGACATCTCGAACTGTCAAGTACTTTCGTGACGTCACTGGTTTTATTGACATCTCGAACTGTCAAGTATTTTCGTGAAGTTTCTTTTCAGTTGTTCTTATTTTTCGTCACACTACTATACAAAGACTAAATAAACAACGTAAGCTGAAGAACTACAGATTTCAAGAAGTACAAGGTCGTATCAATGAAAAGCAGCTGGAGGCTTAAAAGCAAGCCCGAAAGTTATATACACACGTTAAGGCAGATTTCAAGCAGTTACAGTGGCACGAATGTTCCACCTGTTCGGAAGAGAAGCAGATGCAGAGCAAAATTAGAGCAAAGAAAATCACAAAATTTCTTAAGCATTACATGGTGTGGCAGGCCATATCCACCTGCATTCTGAGAAGCAGTTCTTTTTGTAACACCGGGCACAAGGAATTCGAAGAATTTTTGCTGTCGAGTGTCTTAAAAAAGTTTTTTTGCCATTTATTCGTGAAATCGAAGGTACTGTAATATTCTGGCCTGATTTAGCCACCTGTCATTACTCTTAAGCCACCATAGAGTGGTGCAAGAGCAAAATGAATACTTTTTTTCAAAAAGGACGAATCCACTTAACTGCCCAAAGCTTCAACCTTTTGAGAGATATTGGGCTTTAATGAAATTGGATTTTCGAAGGAGTAATAATAATACAAAAATTACAAGATTTCAGAAATAAGTTCAAATCTTAATAAAAGGCCTTAAGAAAAAAGTACAATATTTTACAGAAAAAAAATGTTTCTTAATAGTTCTAAGGTTATTTATATTGGTTATACTACTCATTAATAAAAAACAAAGAAAAAAAAAATTTTTTTTGGTATTTTTTTATTGATGAAAAACAAAGCATCAAATTTTTCTGAACCAGTCCTTATATAAAAATGAATGTTTATATGTTCCTTGTAGACTCCCAAATGACTGGACCAATCACCGTGAAAATTTGTATGCATAGGTTTTCGGGCACAACACGTGTTTCTGTATCATTAGTTTTTTTGGTTTTTTTTTTTTCACCTAAGGGTCCCCTAGGATATCGGAACCAAATATTTAAAAAAAAAATGTTTCGTGTATTCTTCGCGTATCAGTCTCTTACGATATTTTAGTGGAATAAATTGTTTTCATCCAAGGGTCCGTATGTACAAGAGAAGGTGTAGCAACGCACTTCGGGAAATGCTAGTATCTCTTATACCTAAGGTATATTTAGTTATACGATACATAAGAAATGTCGACGTTTTTCTTTTGGTAATCGGATATAAATTATATGAATCATAATATAATTTTTATCACACCATGTACTACTTATATTAATAAAGAAATAATTTTGCCAACTCATTCATCAAAAATATTTATCATAAATTTTGTTAACTTAAAAAAGGGGAAACACTAAAATGTTTCAATAATGGTTTCATTATATCATTCTATTCTACTGGCATATTTTTATTTTATTTTTTTTTTTCTTGTTTTTTTTTTATATTTAGATAAGAGTCGTCTTATCGGTAAATGAAAATAACAAAATATATGAAATTTTGCGTCATTATGCACAATGGTAGATTAAGGCAGTTAAGTACTAATGCCCTCCACTCAATTTAGTTTTGTTATTAATTTTGAGCTGTTCGGAACGTTTTTAGAGTGTCTGTTCGGTATATTTTTTATTTCTCCACATGTCGGAGAATAATGTCAGGTGGAAAAATAAGCCACAGTCAACATCGATGTGTGCAGGTTAATTAAAGAGCTATTTGTTTGTTTTCATTTACTTATATGAATTGAAAAAATCAGTTATATGTTTTACACCTTGAATGAATTCTTATTTTTCTTCTACTCCGATTTTAAATGAACTTGTAGCACGAGTGTATTATACCTTTTTGCAGTGCTGATAAGAATCGTGAAGTGATGGATAATTTTAATGTTTCGCAGAAACGTGTTGAAAATACTCTTGCGAACGTATTCTTGGGACAATTCCAAGCATTTTTTGCCGTATTCATCGTTTTATCGACCGCGTAATTGTAAAACGTAAAAAAATAGATTTTGGGATGTGAATATTATCTATACCATCAAAAAAAAATTATAATTCTTTTGTAAAAACATAGCTTTTATTTCTAAACCACCCTCGGGTGTCCATTTTGTAACGAAAAAAAAGTTATGACCAAAAAACATGTTTTTTAACCAAAAATGGGCCTTCAGTAGAATCAAAAGTGCTCCATTGGATTTTCTCGGAATGAAAAAAAAATAATGCAGATATCGTTTTTAAGAGTCCTTTCAACTTTTGAGTCGGTTTTGGGATGATTTTTTCTTGCTTCATAAATCTTCGAGGTTCACGAAGCTGCTGCCAGAACCATCGAGGTTATAATGGGAAAGCAAGTCAGTATCAGCTTGATTGCAGTGAATACAAGCATTATTGTAAAGTTAATAATTTTGTAAAGTCAATGAGTCTAGTTTTTTTTTTAAACGATTAAATAATATTGAATTAAAATTAAATTTTTTCTTATTTTTTTCAGCTGCATTCATCTTTATGTCTGGTGGTATGAATTTGGCGCTTAGTGTTGGATGGACTCCCAGCACATCTGTACCAGAAACACAACATTTTCGTTTTTGTTGGTTCATTGGTGTCATGATCGGTGCAATTTTAGCAGCCCCACTAATAACAGTACTACAAAAGCATTTTTACTTCGTAAGTTGTTGTTACCTTTAAGATATAGATGGCTTATGATATATATTTGCATACATTATAGAAACTCAGCGCTTTACTCATATTGGCCAGTGGAATTATGTTCACCAGTGTACCCACTAACTATGATGCATTGATAGCTGCACGTTATATAAGCGGTATCGCAATAGGTTTTGCAACTGTTCCCTTCGTAATACACGCCAGCGAAGTGTCAGCCAAATCCTATCGTGGCACTTGCCTTACAATCGAACAGAACAGCCTTGCGCTTGGCATTGCTATACAAGTAATTTCCGCTTCGCAATGGCCCGTTGATGCAGGTTTTCAACCACATCGCGTGCATGGTATATTGGACATAATTTTTAGTGTTTTTGCATTTGGCGCTACATTTTTCATTGTGGAATCACCAATTTTCTACATACGCAAAGGAAATGATAGCGCTGCGCTGGAATGCCTATGCCTACTGCAACGTCCATGTTTTTTGACCGATGCCACCAGAGCCAAAATGGAGGAATGCCAGCAGTATGTCATGCAAAATGTTAACATGGGTTTCGGTGGAAGCTGTATTGTTGGTTGGGTGCCACTCATCAAACTTTGTCTTAATCGTGGTCTGGTGGCACTGACATTTTCATTACCTCTCACTGATGCTATGAACGCATCCACTTTGTTAAGCATGGATTATTCATCAAATTGGCCACCAATTTTATATGGTCTTTTGCGTTTGTTTGGTTCACTGCTTATAATACGCCTCTATGATGCAATCGGTCGTAAATTGATGCCGAATATAGCGTTGCTGATTAGCGCTGTTTTTATGATTGCTATCGGTTGCATTTTTGAGGATGGTTGGAGTATTTTACATAGCGATCAAATGGCTGCTGTTTCGAAGTTTTTAATGATTTACCAGCTATTTACTGGAATGTTTGTGCCGAGTAGCTCGGTATATTTGGGTGAAGCTTTTCCATTGTTGGCAAAACCATATTTTATTGCATTGACACTGATTGTTGAAAACGTTGTGCAGCTGATTATAATCTGTACTTACACTTTCAGCCCGTACAATATGTATGTCTTTACAATTTCGATTGGTACTATATCACTATTTTTGTTTGTGTTCTTTGGTGCCACAATGCCAGAAACCCGAGCCACAACTTTACAAGAGGCGCAAGCGAGAAATGGACAAACCGCTTATATGCGATTTTATTAAATTTAAGTTTGGATAAATTAATAATATTTTTATGAAGCTACTGTTGTTCGACATGCTTTACAATGACACTCAAAGGAAGACAGTTCGATTTAAGGGACGCTGTGCCGCTCATTAAGCATCTAAGGCTTTAATGATAGTTCATTAATTTTTGTATTTTAAGATTTTCTTACCTCATTACTAATTAAGTAAAACTGTGCTAGTGTGTAAGGATTTTTCCAAAGACTTATTCTTAAAAATAAAATATTTTTCTCCATATTTGGACCTCAGTAAATGCTTTTGCGTAAAATCCATAATCTCAAAAATGTTTGGAATGAGCCGTATGATGTATGAAATTTTTCGTCCTGAATCAAGGTATTTCAAACTCTAAATCTTGATTTTGGTTAAAACTTTTTGTTTCAAGGTCACCATGAAATCTTGTAAGGTACAATTTTTTTAGAATATCTTAGCCAATTAAGGAATGAGATCGATAAAATCTTAACACACGTTTTACCTAATTATTTTTTTTTGGTGTAAAATTTCAAAATTTCTTTGAAAAATATGTCAGTTGGACGACGAAACGTATGTACTGGCAGATTTTACACAGCTTCCGGATCAAAATTTTTGTCTTGCTGATGCTCGATGAAGCTCTGGAGTGGTACCAAAGTAATAACATAGTTTTTGTACCAAGAGAGGCCAATCCTACAAATTCTCCGGAGCTAAGACCAGTGGAGAGATATTGGGCTCTTGTGAAAAGAAACTTAAAGAAAACAAAAAAGGTGTCCCAAAATATCGAAGATTTTAAAAGGAGATGGGCAAACTGTTCCAAAAAGGTGTCTGAAACAACTATGAAATCCCTAATGGAAGGCTTACCAAAAAAGTTCCACTAGTTCATAAATAGTGATTAGAACTATAAAACTTATATTTTTCTGTAATTTGTAAAATATTATCAATTAAATAAAAAAAAAATCAAAACTCTAAGATCAACCGTTAGAAAATTCTTGAATTTTACATATGTTAAGATTTTTTCGATCTCACTTATATCATGCTGTTATGAGTTTTTTAACACTTTTTAAAAAAACAAAAAAAAAAACTGAATTAAAATGGGTGTTTCATAGGCGCTTTGCAAGAAAAGTATAATATCAACGACTTACAAACAGCGGGGCGATGCATAACAGGGGAAAAAACTAAAAATAAGAACTTTGCATATGCTGCATTGAATTTTTTGCTGTGATTCTCATCTAATCTATGCAAAAAATGAATAAAGCATGCTTGGTCGAATTCTTGGTTTGTAGATGAATTCGACTGAAGATCCCATATGGTTATGGGTTAAACGTATCGAAAACCAACCTACCAACAATTTTTTGGTTTTTTTACCTACGCATTTTGCCTTTTTTTGTAATGTTGGTGTTTTTACTCAAAACCACTTGATTTGTTGGTAGCTAGTTCCATAAAATATTCTACGGAAAATTTTACTTGGGGTCACTAAAGACGAAAAATACCTAAAAGTATTTATTGCATTTTTATGCAATCCATTATTCTTAAGCTTTAAGCGTTTCTCGTTTATGGTGATCCATACAATAATTTTTCGTAGTATATTTTTTTAGAGTACTTTGCCACATGCTAACCAAGCTTTTTTGGCAAAGGGGTCAAAAAGACCCATAATAATAGGAAAGAACCTGGAGACCGATCCCTGCTCGGTCAACAATCTAATCTTATTATTTTAGTCGATGTTTTTATTCATAGCTATTTTTTGTTATGAAACTTGTATCTTTTCACTTCTAACGGCGGATAATAAGAATCCTATTGGAAAAATCTGAAAGGATATTTGGATAAGGAAGATTGTGACTATCCGATGCTATTAATAGAAAAGAATTTCACCTTTTCTTGTAGCTACGCTGCAAGACTGAACACAGCGTTTTCTTTAACTTCAAGCAAGGATATTTCAAAATCCTGCAGGTATATTGATAGTTCTGCTGATGAAGTCGGATTTAGCGTCAAAAAGTACATAAGACTGCATATAAGAATTAAACAGTTCATTCCATTTTTTTTTTTTTTTTGTGCCTGAGTTATTAACAAAAATTTTTATTTTGATAAAAAAGTGGGCGTGGCAATTATTAAACAAAGCCTTCTTTTTGTTATGCTTTAGATACTCCTGATCCAGATTCGCATACCAAATTTCATCAAAATATGTTGTATCATTTGCGAGAAACAGCATTTAATGTGTTTTACTTATATGGGAGGTTCCACGCGCACTTTCGATATTTTGCCTACTTTCAGGTCGTAGGTGCCTAATAGCAAGTAAGCTCCGTACAGATAAATTCAGAAAGATTGCTTTAGTAGTTTTCTTTTTATAGCGCATTATATTTTTGTGGGCGGTGCCACGCTCTTTAACGAGTTTTCCCAATATAATGGCTTATGACATATTAATACTTGTTTCCAGAGGTAACAGATCCTAAATTTTCATCAAAATTGTCGGAGTCGTTTTCGAGTAATATTGAATCAAAATTTTCAAGGGTTAAAAAGTGGGCGTGGCACTTATTCGATCCCTCCCACTTTTCGTCTGTTACAAGATATTATTAAGCAGTACCTACATACCAAATTTTATTCAAATACCTTGTATGGTTTGCGAGCTATGACCAAATCAAATTTAAAATTTAGGGCGGTGCCACGCCCCCTGGTGAGCATTTACAAAGTTCAAAACTAGCTCATTCTTCATTGTATGCTAATATCTAACACTGTTCCAAGTTTCATTAAAATCGTTGTACCCGTTTTCGAGAAAAAGTTTTGCCCGTTCCAAACAAACATACATAAGTACATACTTAGGTACATAAGTACATACAATTTTATCTCGTATAAGAAGAGAAGATAATGGTTTCAGATGCTCTAAAAAAATTTTCCTTCAGTGATTTCATGGTGACCTTAAAACAAAAAGTTGTATCAAAAATGAAGATTTAAAGTTTAACAATAGGGTATAATTTTGTAAAAGCGTTTTTTGAGTGTATTTTAGCTAAAAAAAAAACAATATCTTAGACATTTTGACAAAACAACCTAACTCGAAATTCGCAACTTTTCAGGAGAGCTAAAAAACTGTATGACTGCTTTTCAATAATGTGGCTCAATTTTGTTGATCCAGCGTTAAGTCTCCTCTTTTAATATATTTTTAATAATCTTCAACTGTCAGCTATTAAATTATTTTCTTTTATTGGTTAGCAACACATCACCACATGAATGACGCTAAGTTCAAATCTTGCATAAATCATGGCACACCATAATATTTCTGGAACTGAAAGTCCATGGAGATATGGTGATTATACCAAAGAAGCATATTAAAATTTCATATTTATGACCAAAATCCTCGAGAATTGTCTTATATCGAGTTAGGTTGTTTTGTCAAAAGTCCACAGGTATGTCGTTGTTTTTAGGTTCCAATTTTTATTTTATTATATACTTACCTTGATTCAAGACGAAAAATTTGTTAAATCATAATGCTTATTGCGATCGTTTTTGCGAATGTAATAAAATAAAAACCGCATCAAGCCAAGAATTTGCATAGATGGGCCTTGAGCCACCTCTAGATGAATTGAAAAAATCTCAGCTCACTTTTTTGACACTCTCTTTCAGATTGTTGGGCGTTATCGTGTAAATTATAACTAAATAAATTTTGTTTGCATCAGTCTAGTAACTGCTAAACATTACTTAGTGATAAAATGAACTTAATCGTAGGCGCTTTCAAATGAGAAACAAGTCATTTCGCAATATAAACTTAAGGTGTACAGATGTTTTTTTTTTTAGTTCTATTCAAAGGATTGCTGATTTTTGAAAAGCTTGAAATCTTTTACGGATTGTTAACTTTGGAGTAAACAAAAACAATGCATAGGAAGATGCTTGTCGTTTATTGAGCGGCAAACTCTTCAGCTTTATGTAATGCGTAGGAGCATTTTATTTGACGTACAAAACTGAATTAATTTCAAGTGTAAAAAAATTTTGGTTAAATTTGCTCAAATCTTTAAATCTTTTCAAAAAAATAATTTAGCTGGTGTGTAACAGAACAACACTTGTCCATGAAAACTTCTTCATGCCACTTGAACAACCTACGCACGCCGCACTTTTGCTTCAACGAATCAATGAACTTTTTGATTTTTTTTAACATTTCGTTCTTTTTGTAGAAATAATTTTCATCAAATTTCAAGGAGTAGGGGAGATGCAAGTGTACCTTGGACTATCAAAAATAAAAAAGAATACATTGTGTATCGCTTATAAATTATAAAATAACCATTTATTATGTAATCAAAAGTAACATTTTTTTCAATAAAAAAAAAAAAAAAAAAAATAATCATAAAAAATCATAACACAACAAAGTCAAATTCGAAAAAACAATTAAGTAAACAAAAATGTTTGCAAATAATTGCATTAATCACGTAAATACTAATAATAATATTATATTGCAGGGCGATTATGGCTTCCTGGTTGCCCGTCGAAAAAGGCTCGATGGTCAATAAGCATAGGTCCAAGGTACACACAGATGGCATGTTTTAAAAACTGTCACACTCATAACATATATTAATGAAAATACATCTAAAACACACTAAAAGCTTAAAACAATAACTTAACTTCCTTCTTGATGTTGTAAAACTGAAATATTTCAAGTAAGTTTCTCACAAAACTTTTCGAAGTTTACTCCAAAAACTAATTTTTACACATCAAAAACACTTTTTCCGTCACTTTTTATACCTGCATAAAGCTTGACGGTCTGAAGTCTACTTATATCAGTCAGCGGTATGAGTAGAAAATTCCATAGAAGAACATTATCGTACACGTGCAACTGTTGAGTGGCAACCGACACTTGGACCGAGGTACGCTCGGACCAAGGTACACACATCTCCCCTACCTACAATTTTTTTTTTTTTTTTTTTTTTTTTCCTTGCACTTCATTTACTTCAGTTTTATTGTCGAATTTGAAACGATAACATTTGCAAAAGTCCAGTTAAATAAGGTTCGAAAGAGGGATTTCTGATCATAAAAACTAGATCTAACATATGACAAAAATAAACCGACTAAAAAAAAAATATGTATTTAATAATTGGGATCGGAAAGTCCAATTGACTTAATATCCTAAAATAAAAAACGTACGAAAACAATTCTACTTTTCTGTAGAAAATTGCAAGAGCTACAAAATTGTAGCCCAACATTTTTCTGTAGAAGGGGCCGTCCATAAAAGACGTCACGGCTTAAGGGGGAGGGAGGGTCTAGCAAAATATGACCATTTGTGACAGGTAGGGGGGGGGGGATTCATAAAAATGTGACGTCCGGAATAATAACTCCAGTTGCGAAATACATAATTTGAATTCAAACCCTACATAGTCTTCCCACGCTACGCGAGACGGCAGCACTTTACGTCTAGCAAAATATGACCATTTGTGACAGGTAGGGGGGAGGGATTCATAAAAATGTGACGTCCGGAATAATAACTGTAGTTGCGAAATAATTTGAATTCAAACCCTACACAGTCTTCCCACGCTACGCGAGACGGCAGCACTTTACGTCTAGCAAAATATGACCATTTGTGACAGGTAGGGGGAAGGGATTCATAAAAATGTGACGTCCGGAATAATAACTCCAGTTGCGAAATAATTTGAATTCAAACCCTACAGAGTCTTCCCACGCTACGCGAGACGGCAGCACTTTACGTAGTGCATGTAGTCTATATGACAACAAGGCACATATATTTTACTCCTGGTTTCTTTTTGACAGCTCAAAAATAATGGCCGTTCTTATTTTACAACCGAAGGCGTGCAGCAGCAAAAATAACAAATTAAATAAATTTGATTATTTTAATAAAACCACGGAAACAAATTTCATAATTTTCACGCCTAATCCAGCTACCTTGGAAACCAAGCAAAACAACACCAACCAATGCAAAGCAAGTGCATCGCCTGGAATCCCTACTTATACTGCCGGCTAACCTCGTAAATGGATGAAATACATACCATCAGTTTTAGTGTCTTAATATTCGATGCAAATCAACCATATTCGCTATTTTTGAGAATAAATTATCAAAATTTACACAAGGAAAAATAAATTGGTAGGAATTCGTATTTTTGCTAGTGAAACGATGTCAGATTTGAAAACTTGCACTGACTTTATATATTTTAAGTCATTCGCGAAGGCCCACCCTTTCAAGAAAAAAGCTGAAGTTCAAAAAAGAATAAACTACAAAGGTTGTTTAATAAATGAGGGTTTATCTTTGAAAATGAAGGAATCTTATTACAATTTTGAGCGGCACAATCAAAATCTCCATGACCAAAATTGCCAGTGGAACCTGAAAACCCAATTGTAAGCGAAGAATCCAAAGTGCAAGAAGTGGCTTCAATTTCTACGAGCAGCAAACAGATAGAACCTTCGAGAACATTTGCTGAAAGCAAGCTCAAAGCGGATATCGATCTTCTGAAATCTGATCAGTTAGAGCTTAATAGGAGAAAAATGGCTGGACAGATAACTGTTGAACAAGAAAAAGATCTCAAGAAGAAAACTGCTGAATAAGATGTTTTGGAGAAAAATTTAATAACAAAAATTAATGATCAGGAACCGAAAAAAAATCTCGTCAACTTAAGAACATATATGTCCTGGTCTATGAAAAGGGTGCTTAGGTGTCAAAAAAAAAAATCCAATTTCTTGCCGATTCGCATAGAATTTACCTTAAATAGTTATTTTCCAGCTGTTTTCTCGAAAACTTATTTTAGCACGTAAGCTCCCTTTTCATAGACCAGGTCACATATGTGAATGAACTAATTGGAAAATAATTGATTAAAGTTGGACCATTCTGTGAAGCGACTATACAACATCTCGAAGAGTTAGCTTCAATCCTCAGGCCTAATGAAGTCTGTTTTCGAAATCAAGATAACAAGTCTCGTGTATCGTTAGGCTTAATTGCTGCGAATTCACTATCTCCAATGGTAATTTACGTAAAATACAAGATTTCTTTGACAGACCATGGATTCAGAAACTCTCGTTGACTTGGAAAAATTCGAATCCATCACAAAATTTCAAAATAGTGTAAAGCCAATATTCATCTTTACCTTGGATGGAGGGCCAAACGACAACCCTCATTATCAGAAAGTTTTCGACGTTTGATTGCACCATTTTGTGATATATAATCTGGATGAATTATTTAACGCTACCAACGCACCTGGAAGAAGTGCTTTTAACCGCGTAGAACGAAGAATGGCACCTTTGAAACGGGAGCTAGCTGGCCTCATTTCACCGCATTAGCATTTTGGGACGCACCTTGACTCTAAAGGTAAAACAGTCGACCTCGATCTAGAGAAAAAGCATTTCAAACTTTGAGTAAAATATGGAATTCAGTGGAAATTGACAAGTATTCAACTGTAGCAAGATACATAGATCCTGAAGATTCAAAAATTAATACTGTGGAGATTATCAAGAAAGTTTTAACATGGGTATCAAAGCACGTTAGAACGAGCCAATATGTATTTTACTCAGATATCAAAATGTGACGATTTGAAGTATTGCTTGAGACCAAGATGCTTAATTTTCAAATCTTGCCTGCTGATTTTGGACTGAAAATTCCTTTGCCGGCCAGCACTAAAAATGCTAAATTTCCATCTCATTACATATCAAAAAGCTTGAAATTGCGAGAAATGTTACCATCACCAGCCGAAAACTCTCCTATTCCATATCATTCATTTGCCCGTTTATTCTGACGACTTTAACCCAATTCAAGTATTTGCGGCCTCGGAAAAAGATTTTTTTTTTTTGTTGATTTATTTTCTAGACAAAATTACGGTCTTTTTACAAAATCCCCCATATAATACAGGGTGCGCCATCTTTTATGACGGTATGTAAACATCGAATAACTTTGACATTCTTCAACCGATTGATTTGGTTGTACGTGTCTTTGAAACGTCAACTCAGTACAATTTTAACCATGAATCGGATTACTCCTAAACAGCGTGCCGAAATAGTGACAATGTTCATAGAAAATAGTCGTTCAGTCGTGTTAACTCAACGTGCATATCGTGATGACCGACGAGGCCCATTTCACACTTTCTGGCGACATTAATAAACAAAATTGCCGACTTTGGGGAACGGAAAATCCACACGAGATCCATAAAACGCCATTGCATGAACGAAAAGTGACAGTTTGAGCCAGCGTGTGCGCCAAAACCATCATTGGGCCCTACTTTTTCAAAGAAAATAAAACAGTCGATGGAAATTGATATCGGTGGATGTTGGCTCAATATATCTGCCCGAAAAGGCGTGAAGAAGGTCTTCATGGTTATTGGTTTCAACAAGACGGTGCGCCATGCCACACTGCAAATCAAGCAATTCAGTTTCTGCAACGAAAATTCCCTGGACGTCTGATACCAAAAAGAGGCGACATTGACTGGCCACCCAGATCTCCAGACTTGACCCCTCCGGACTTCTTCTTGTGGGGATGTTTGAAGAGCAAAGTTTACCCCAGCAAACCCCAGACCATTGACGAGCTCAAGGAAAACATTCGTGCCGAAATCGCCGCTATACCGCCCGAGATGCTCAAAAAAGTAATGTAAAATGCAGCAAAAAGGTCATATTTTGTTTGGGCAAATAAAGGCGGTCATTTGATTGATGTTGTATTCAAAAACTAGTCTCATTAAATTATAAAGGTCGACATTGAATAAAAATGACACATGTATGAAATCGGTTGTTTCTTCCAAAGTTATTCAATGTTTACATACCGTCATAAGAGATGGCCCACCCTGTATTTGTTCAGGAACTACCCTGCGATAGATTTAAAGGATAAACATAATGTGAAATAATATTTTTTTTTTTTTTTCAATTGGTAATATATAATTTATATAGATTAATTAAATATGTTTTATGCTCCACCAGAAAAGAGAACTACTTGGATTTAGTACAATTTACACTTTTGACTTTTAACTCTTTAATTTCATTTGTTTGAGGACATAACAATAATTTAATAAATTTCTAAATTCATAATACGTTCATTTTTAGCTTGCGCCTCTTGCAGCGTTGTTTTACGTGTCTCCGGCATGGTAACAGCAAAGAAAAGGCACAAACATACCGAGATCACACCAGTCGAAATTGCAAACGTGTATTCCAAATTTGCTGAAAACGTTGTGGCCACTGAGATAATAATGATTTGTATCGCATTCTCTACAACCAATGTAAAGGCAATCATATATGGCTTAGGCAACAATGGAAATGCTTCACCCAAATAAACCGAGCTGCTTGGTACAAACATGCCAGCAAACAGCTGATAAAGTAACAACAGTGATACAACTATCGCCATACTGTGGGTGTTGTAGATGTTTTCGGGATCTGCAAAAATGCAGCCAATAGCGATAATTAGACCAGCGCTAATAAGCAACGAAATCTTTGATAATAATTTCCGACCAAAAATATCCAGACAACGGTACATGATGAGCGTACCCAAGAGGCGTGTCGTACCATAGAGTATTGGTGGCCAGCTGTTTACTTGACGTATGCTTACTAAGCTGCTATATTCGATAGCATATGTTAGCGGCACGGAGAATGAAAGCGCTACCAGACCACGATATAAGCTAAGCTTAAGCATTGGTATCCAACCGATTGCGAAACTTTCCTGAAATCCAAGATTAGCATTCTGCAAAACATAAAGTTTTTGTTCTTCGAACGAAGCTCTCATAACGTCTGTCACAATGTCTGGCCGTTGAAGTCGTCGCAGACATTCGAGCGCTGCGGTGTCATCGCCTTTGCGTAGATAAAAGATCGGTGATTCAATTATGAAAAATGTGGATCCAAAGGCGAGCAAGCCAAAGATAAGTTCGGTAATGCCCAATAGGCGTTGTGATGAAAAGTTTGTGTTATAGGACCATTGTGATGCGATTATCACTTGTATGTAAATGCCAAGTGCAAGACTATATTGTTCAGTTATGAGACAAGTTCCGCGATATGATTTGGCTGCCACTTCACTGGCGTGTATCAGAAAGGGTACCGTTGCAAAGCCACTGGCGATGCCATTAATGTAACGCGCCGCAATGAGAGCATCTTCATTATATGGTACACTGATAGAAATAATACCAGAGGCGATAATAAGCAATGCGCTGATTTTCTGTAATAATAAGAGGAACCAAATATTTAAAACTTCATTACAGGGGTTTCTGTCATGCATTTTACATACTTACTTACAAAATATATGTGTTTCTGGAGAATTGTAATCAATGGTGCGGCAATAATGGCACCCAATATCATTCCAATAAACCAGCTGTAGTAAAATTGCAAACTTATTCCCTGATTGTCAGCTGGATTCCATCCAACGCCAAGTGCTAAATTTAAGCCAGCCGCGATAAAGATGCAAGAGGCTAAAAGTATTTAAAAAAAAAAAATTTATAAAAAATTGGCACATTCTCTGGAAAACGACCACCACACCCTTTCCGAAAAATGGGATGTCGTAGCAAAATTTCAAGAACAGGGAAAAATCGTGTAAAGTATACAATATATCTTGTTTTCAAATAACACTACAGCCAAAATCAACTTTGAATGCCGTTATTCATTTTATATGTAAAAGCCGCTGCTGATTCCGAAAATAACATTTTTTTTTTTTCTTTCATGCCGTTTTCGCGATATCGGTCATTTCCAGTTTTTAGACCAAAAAAAAGATAGTTCTGCTTAATTACAAATATTTCAAGAACCAGCATTTAGAGTTTAACGTACTGTATGTAAAACTAAAGGCAATTAAATTACCTATAAATGATATTCACAATGCTTTTTGGTTGATTTGTTAGTTTCGGAGAAATAAATTAATTTCTAAAAAAAACATAATTTTTTTTCCAAAAAATTAAGAAAAAGTCAAAATCAACTGCAAATTTACACACGAAAAACGCTTGTTTATGATATTTTGATATTTTTGTATCATAATCTATGTATTTGTGAACAAAATAAGATATCATCTAAGAAAATTTAATGAAAAATGGCCGAATTGCATTTTTGCCAATTTGTACATTTTTATACCATACACCCAGGGTATATTCACTTTGTCCTTCCGTTTTTAACAGAAAGAATGAGGCGTGGCAGATATAGAACAGTATATAAGTATATTCTTTATCAAGGTCACCTCCTGAGTCGATATAGCTACGTCCGTCTGTCTGGCTGGCTGGCAGGCTGCCCGTCTGTGGAAATATTTTTTACGGGAGAACTACAAAAGATAATTCGATGAAATTTGGTACAGTTGATTTGCCGTAAAATTTAGCTCGTAGGATTGAGAATGAGCAAAACAGGTCAATGCACACGCTTACCGCCCATACAAAAAATATATTCGAAATGTTACTTTCTGAGTATTTTTCACGACAATGCAATAAAAGTACACATAAATACTAGAAACGGTAAGCTGAGTAAAAACGAGGCGAACTAGGACAAAAGAGCGTGGTACCACCCATATAAGCAAAAGTTTCAAAATGCTATTCTGAAACCGTTTTCAAGATAACCCAACAAAATTTCACTTAGACACTAAGAACAGTTACTGCAAGCTCTGATCATAAACTAGGCGAACTCAGACAAGACGGCCTGGCATTTCCCATAAAAGGAAATGTTTAAAAATGTTATAAAGAAAGCGTTTTTTGAGATAATCAAACCAAATTTCACTCAGACACCAAAAGCAGTAAATGCAAATTCTGAAACAAAACTAAATAAAAAGGGAAAAAAGGGCGTGGCACCTCCCATATAAGCAAAAGTTTCAAAATGTTACTATAAAAGAGTTTTTCAAGACAATCCAATAAAATTTCACTCAGACACAAAGAACAGTAACTGCAAGCTCTGATCATAAACTAGGGCAAACTCAGACAAGAGGGCGTGGCACCTTCCACATAAGAACATGTTTAAAAGTGTTAAAATGAAAGCGTTTTCTGAGATAATCAAACCAAATTTCACTCAGACACAAAAATCATAAATGCAAGCTCTAAGCAAAAACTAAATAAACTCGGACAAGAAGTCTTTGCACCTCCCATATAAGTAAATGGTCCAAAATGCTAAACTGAAAGTTTTTTTTTTTTTGAGATAATGCAACAAAATTTCCTCAGAACTTTTTTCGACCTCAAATTAAAAAGTTGGTAAGAAAAATGTCATACCAAATTAAAGAAAATTTAACGAAAATTTCAAAAACAATTTTGTTCGAATATGTTAATCTGACCTTTTTCACACTAAAATCACCGCAAAGTCTAAAATTAGAAAAAAATTAAGATATCAACTTTAAAGGTCCAGAACTTTGCAAAACCCTTTTGAACTCTATAAACCAAATACCCTCTTCAAAATCTCATGGAATTAGCTAAAAGTTTCTCATAGAAAATTTTTTACTCTGTTCTGCCCAAAAATTGAGTCAAATTCGATTAACTTCTCCAACTACGACATTTTAGGGACATCAAGTTTAATACCATAAAACTTTTAAAGGTTGATAACGCTTAACTAAGCGCTTGTCGAGTATTAAGCAATCTTAGAATGATTTAACTCCATCTGTTCGATCAATTAAAAACTTTGCAAGCTCGCACTGCATACTACGCAAGGTGTAAAACAAATAACTAAATTCTTTTAATTTATAAAAATAAACGAATAGCTCCTTAATTAACCTGCACTCATCGATGTTGACTGTGGCCTATTTCTCCACCTGACGTTATTTCCCGACATGGCCAATATGAATGACTAATAAAAAAAAAACTAAAATAAAAAGAAATACAATTCTAAGCAGACACTTTTTGTGCGAACCAGGCGGTTCAAAATTAATAACAAAACTAAATTATGAAAGGTACTAACACTTAACTGTCTTTATCTACCATTGTGTATAATGACGTAAAATTTGAAATATTTTGTTGTTTTCATTCACTGATAAGACGACTTTTATCTAAGTTGTAAGTGTATCTACACAAAAAAGAAAGAATAAAAAAAAACACCAGAGGTATACGTTTTGGTATGGTTGCAATTATAATCGTAGTAAATATCAATTCTCATTTCAGTCCAAAACTAATTGTAAACTCATTAGTGACACATTTAAGTGTTTTCCCCTTTTTAAAGTTAATAAAACTTATAATAAATATTTTTGATTTTCATTCATATATTATATAAGGGGGATTTCAGAAAAAAGTCGCATTCCACCCATTTTAAATGTTAAAGATGTTAAATTTGACTTTTAACTGATATAATTCATTACTGTCTAGCATTTTCTAAATGTTGCATAGGTAGCTGTCGTCATTGAAGTATTGTCCAACGTCCATAAAAAGTACTACTTACTCGTAGTCCTGAATATTTGCACTCAATGATTTTGACCAGCTGAATTGGTTATTAAGTTGTTATGTTATACCACATTCACACTTGGTTAACCAGATGAAATAAGAAAACTTATCATCACCGTTCATACGTTTAATGGCTCTGGCATTTGATTGAAAATTAAAGCAAGTGTACCGAATTACGGGCTAGTACCTAATACCGTCAGTCTTTGGCGATATGCGAAATTTAGCGTTTTTCGTTTTTTATTCGGCATGGGAGGCTTAAATTAAAAAAAGTCGGTTTATTTTTCATCAAGAAATTTGCTTGAATTTTTTCAGAATTTTGAACTTGTAATTCAGCCGTTATGAGCGATTTAAACTTTTTAGCAGATTCTGTCACCACGCACGGCGAGCCTTAACCAAAATAAAGTTTTATATCAACCACGCGAAATTCGGTGTATGCAGGATTATTCTACTTAAAAACACTAATTAATAACTGTAAATAAAAGTTTCGTACCTGATCGTCTGTAGAAGATATTGCATTTTTACTAATTTTTTTCTTTGAGTGCATTTATTTTCATATTGTTTTAAGTTTGAAGAAAAAGATAAAAATCTGAGTATGTAGAAAATTTTCTGCATGTCTTTAAATTTAAAAACTGCAAACCAAAAATTCCTAGCTGATTCTATTCAGGAGATATTGAATTTTAAACTATTTTGTATGCTTTTTTTAAACAAATCGGTTTTTTCGTATTTAAGACAAACACAAACAAAAACCAGATATACTAATAGTCATAACTTTGTGGAAAACTATCACAGGAGACCACTTTTTAACTAATTTTGGAGATGAGAAATGGTATTACATGATTCGGTCAGTAAAAAAAGGCAGGCAAATTTCAAATATAGCCAAAAACCGAGATTTTCACATTGAGTTTCATGATGTGACTTTAAAATTATCATAACTTTGAAGAGAAATATTACAAATAACCATTTGACAGCTCAGTTTGAAGCCAAAAAAGAGTACCAAATGATTCTGGTAATAGAAATTCACAGAAAAACTTTGTGCATCCTGCATATGACATCCAATATCGCCAAAAATCGTGTTTTTGCACTTTTCTAGCATTTTAGGTTAAGATATCTCCGACAAAAAAAAAGATATCGATATCGATCCAATTGTGTTTTGAAGAAAAAAACTAGGGCTATTAGTTGTCATACCAGATTTTTCAGCTCAAAATTACCTTGTCTTGTTATATAACTTCAAAAATAGGAAAAAAATGGTGTCATTTAAACTTTCATGTAAGGATATCTCAAAACTTAGACGTAATATAACAATTCTAAGACCGGATTCAGATTAAGCATCAAAAATCACATCTGGAATGACTATTAGTATATCTGGTTTTTGTTTGTGTTTGTCTTAAATACGAAAAAACCAATTTTTTTTTAAAAAAAGCATAAAAAATAGTTTAAAATTCAATAACTCCTGAATAAAATCAGCTAGGATTTTTGGTTTGCAGTTTTTAAATTTAAAGACATGCAGAAATTTTCTACATACTCAGATTTTTATCTTTTTCTTCAAACTTAAAACATTATGAAAATAAATGCACTCAAAGAAAAAAATTAGTAAAAATGCAATATCTTCTACAGACGATCAGGTACGAAACTTTTATTTACAGTTATTAATTAGTGTTTTTAAGTAGAATAATCCAGCATACACCAAATTTTACGTGGTTGATATAAAACTTTATTTTGGTTAAGGCTCGCTGTGCACGACCCACATACGATTTTTTTGAATTTTACTTCAGAATATTTGGAAAGGTGCCCCGTACTTCTGAAATATATGCTCTCCCGTATATTATCGGAAATCTCGATTTTCCCAAAATTTTCAGATAAAACGAAATCCTGACACCCCTTCGGGTCGAAATTTTTTCATACACCTAGTGGGAAATTTCATTTTATACGTCTAGGAATATATTCCACCACATTTGGTTATTGAACATGAAAAAAAAAATTTCTTAAAACCTGTGTCATATAAGGGAAGATTATTTTCGGATATGGAAGAAAAAAAAGTATATTTAAACATAATTAAAGTTAAATTAATGTGAACATGTATAAAATGGAGAAACTTGACGTTTTTGATTGTTGCATAATGAAAATATATCATATTTTAAGTTAGCACAGAATAAGGTGCGCGCAAGTACAGAATTAGGTTCAACGCAAAATTTTAGTCCGAAATTAGGGACAAATGCTATGTTTCTTAAAATATAAAAATTTATATAATAAAACTAAATTCATATTATAAAAATATCTGCATTAGGATACACAAATTGAGTTACAATCGATTACGGATCAATCAATTGTTATGAGAAATCACACTTCCGGTCTTAGAATTGAGCTGTATGGCTAGGAGCTATTCTAAAAGTGGTGAGTACCTTAACATTTAGGTTGACATCTCTGATTTTTATAAAAATTATATATCAAAACCGCATAAGTAGGCATAGTAAAATAAATTTTCTTAAATTGATTCTAATTTATTTTATTTTTCCCACATATCATAGAGGGACTTAGGCAGTTTTGATATTTAACCACACAAATGCTTTTTATTATTCAATCGGTCTGTTTTTTAACTTAAAGTGGATTCGAAATATTTAAATTTTGGCGACTCGCCCGTTTTTGAAACAAAAAAAAAACTATTCTTATTTTAAAGTCACACAAATCGATCAATGAGATTAAAAAACCAAATTTGCTTAGATTATGTCAGCTATAAGTAATTATGATTAATTATAATTTTCTTAAAAGTTATATATCGCCAAATCAATACCACTTACAAGTAGATAGCTCCAATTTTCTAGTTTTGAGATTATTCAGTTTTACCCCCATTGAGCGGAAGATTTTGTTTAATATACTCGTAGTTTTTATAGCTTAATAAACAGCTTTGCTAATTTTACTGTATTAACTACATCATTATGAAATTAGAGCTAAATTGGTCACATTAAACTTTGTCCAGCTGCTATATTTCTCTCAGCCAAAGAAATCTTTATATTTAGTATGACAGAAGTACGTTAAAGATAACATAAATCAAAGTTTAAATAGCACTATCAAAACACTTGACTGACACATCGCAGCAGTAAAAGATATCAGAAATCAATGTTTGAAGCAAATATCGTTCTTTAAACTTGTCAACACACTTAAGTGCCACAAAGCATGACATATGCTTAATTTTTTAATGAAATGATACTATCAAAATCTGTTTTATATTTTCGTAAAAATTATATTGCTTGAGTGGAGCCCACAAGGCAGCACGTAGATGGCAATTTCTTTACCCGATATTGCTACTAAAGTTACTACGTACAATCTGACATATCTATTGTAATAGACGGAGAGCTGTGGAACAGTTTGACTAACCTATTAGGTACAAGGCTGAAAATTTTTATGCACTTAATTTTATTTTGGTTAAACATAAAAGTGTGAAGAATACGGTATTTTTTGCACTTTTAGATCAAAATATCTCAAAATCTAGACAGGCTAGCGTAATTTTGGTGCCGGATTCGAAAACTCCATGGTAGTACTCATTGGCCCTTACCAATTTTCTCCTTATGCATTACATTGAGACCAGAAAAACGCCAATTGCTATTTTTATTTTATTTATAAATATCTAAAAAGTTATATTAAGTGTATATTAATAGGGTAAGGGAGGGAAATATGGACTACGCGGGTAATATGGACCACACGGTTATTTTCCATTCCATACATAGGATTTACCGTTATTCATGTTGAAACTTTACGCTAAAACCTAGAGCTTATAAAAGTGCAATTTTACCGTTCGGTGAAGTCACATGTTGCTATAGAGTTGATTTTTCTAAAAAAAATGTTTAGTGATTTATTTTGTCTAGTGAGTAAATTTCATTATTTCACTTTAAAGACATCTTTTTTTAAATAAATCATTAATTATACATATTAAGTCGGTTTTCACTGACCTTATGTAATTAAAATAATAATAAAAAACATATTAGTACAAATTAGTTCATTAACCACAAGAGTTTTTGATTAAAAAAACCTCATAATTTACCAACACGTGCTGCAGGCAATATGGACCACTAAGGAAAAAAGCCTGAAAAACAAATGTATTTATAATCTTCTTCAGATGGAAAATCTAGTTGCAGTATTCATGACGAGTCTGATGGTTATTGATTTGAGAATTCGATAACCCCTTATGAAAGGAAGACGAACTAGTAAGGGTGTTACCTTTGGCCTGGCCAAACATTTAATACCCTACATAGCAGTATTTTGAAAATTTTGCTTATATGGGAGGTGCCACGCCCTCTTATCTCAGAGTTTGAATTTATAGTTCTTAGTATTTGAATGAAATTTGGTTGGATTATCTTAAAAAATGTTTTCAGTATAGCGTTTTGAACCTTTTTGGGAGGTGCCACGCCCTCTTGTCCAATTTTATCCAGTTTTTGCTTAAAACTTGCATTAATAATTCTTGGTGTCTGCGAAAAATTTAGTTCGATTATCTCAAAAAACGCTTTCAGTATAGCGTATTGAAGCTTTTGCTTATATGAGAGGTGCCACTCCCTTTTGTCCGAATTCGCCCAGTTTTTGCTCAGAGCTTGCGCTTACAATTTGTAGTATTTATGAGTATTTTGGTTGCATTATCGTAAAAAATACTCCAAAAGTTGCATTTTGAATACATGTTTTGTATGGGTGGTAGGCGTGTCCGTTGACTGATTTCGCCCATTTTCAATCCCCCGAGCTAACTTTGACGACGAAGGCTGTGCGCTAAACCTCATTGAATTATCTTGATTAGTTTTCCCAAAAAATGTATTTCCACACACAGCCAGCCAGCCAGCTACCGAGCCACCCAGCCAGCCAGCCAGACAGACGGACATGGCTATATCGACTCAGGAGGTGACGCTGATCAAGAATATATATACTTTTCTATATCTGCCACGCCTCCTTCTCGGCGTTGCAAACGAAAGGACAAAGTGAATATACCCTGGGTGTAGGTAAAAATGCATATTCTTTAATACCCTTTCTTAGAAGATCGGAGTGGCGAAGTTCTTGGAGTTCTTGGCGTTCTTGGAGTTATAAAGAATGCGCCGGATGTGGAAGTGGGGCAATATGGACTACATAGTCCATATAACACTAAACTTTTTTTTGTCTTAATTTTTAGTATTTTCAGTTTTTTAATTTTTTTTCTTTGTCCTGATGAGGTATGCATCTAAAAGTGAACCAGAATTAAGGTGAATTATTTCCTTTAATGAATGAAATAAAATTAATTGTTTTTTTTTTATGTATTTTGAGTTTTATTTGAAAAAGAAAGAGTCGTGGTCCATATTTCCTTTCCTACAAATTTTACACAAAAACGTCAAAAGGTTTTATAGAGCAATGTGCTAAAGACTTTGTTGTATATTTCTGATCATTGTGTTCGGGTTCGAATCTCAGTGCGAATGAAACTATTTTTTATTAGTATTTTCATTATTTCATACCTCGGCTATATTTGGCACATGTTTCATTTTCCGCACCAAAAACTCTTCAGACAAATTAATAGAAGTTTGAAAACTGGAACTGAAAATCACCGAGTTGAGGATTTAAACTTGGGCCTCTCCACGCAGCGAAAGTCATTAGACCAATAGACTGTCGTTTGTTCTTCTTCACAGTCGACGTACTGCCAAATAGTACGTAGTCAGTAACATTATAATTTCACTAACACAATTGATACACAATTGGACAACTTTTAGTACTAATGACGTATTATGCATAACATTTGGACCATATTTGATACAAATGACCGACTTTGCATTACATTTGAACCAGTTTTGTTATAATTGATAATTTAAGTGAATTTATAATGGTTTTAGGTGTAGTCCCTTTTGAACGACTTACAAAATAACTAGACCAAAGATGGGACTATTGATACAATTGTATCCGCCGCGGTGGTCCTACAGGGAAAGGTATTATATAAAAAAGGAAAACAAGGGGTTCCCCATACTTTTAAGGCAGGTTCTCACCTTGTGGGTCCGAAAAGTGCACTTTTTTTAGGAATTTTTTTTTTGAGAAAACGGTTAAAGATACAACGCTGAAAATTTTTTCTGAATATGAACATATATTTATTCAGAGAATTCAATTTTTGAAATTGAAAAAATCAAAAAAGGGGGGGGGGGAGGGGGCGCCCATCAGTCGCGGCATGTGTTTCGCTGCCGGAAGTGATTCGCTCAAAACCCGTGATCTGAAACGCAAAAACCGAACACATTCTTAATTTGTATCGTATTATCTATTAAATGAACTACGATCATGAAAAAAAAAATCAAAATTCCAAAAGTTATGAGGTTTTGAAAAAAAATGACGATTTTCGCATTTTTTTCTTCACTAATTATTTTTTTAAATAAACAATTTTCCATATTTTTGGCTGATCGTAGCTCATTTATTAGAGAAAACCCTAAGGAACATTTTAAAAAAAATTTGGTGACGATTGGTTCATTGTAGCGTCTTCAATCACTTCCGTTAGGTCCAAAAACATGGTTCTGAGAAAAACGCGTTAAAAGTGCCAAAGCGCGCTCGGCCGGTGCTCGACAGTGCTCTACGTAACGGGCTATAACTTTCGTAATTCGATTTTGATCTGAAACTTCTAGAGCACATTTTTGGAACATGTATCTACACGATAAAGCAAAAAAAAATCGATTTTTTTGACCCCACAAGGTGAGAACCTGCCTTAAGTAAGCTCCGTTCTGAAGAACAGCGAGCATTCATATCACAAGATTTCACAACTTTTTAAACTGATTTATCTCCTTTACTAGAAGTTGTACGAATACAATTTTCACCGGCTTTGTAAGAAATTTGCCAAACTATAAAATGGGGAACCAACATTTTTCCACAGAAGAATGTGTTAGCAAGATATATGCAAAAAACTGAATTCCACAATCTTTGAGCCAGAATAACATTTCATTATCATTACCAAACTAACTTGTCACATTAATTACAATATTATGCAAAAAGAAAACTTAATAGAAATTTTTTAAATTTACCGAATCATGCAAAATATTCCCATGGTTTTATCAACTGAGTTAGAATATAAATTGTCATACATAGCTATTAAGTACAATACATAAGAATATCCATATAAAAAGCTTAATATACATATTTTTGTCATATCACGAACTTATAGCGATTGAAGATCTGGAACTGTCAATGGTTCACACATTTCATCTAACGCAAGGTACGTACATAGTAACAAAAATGGAATTCAAATGTGAAGAACAATTTTTGTTGATCATCCCATTGTATTGAACGACTATTGAACTTAACGATTGATAGACTGAATGAATGGAATTGGTAAGAAAAATTTGTGTGGGAGACACTGCTATCAGTAGCAATAATTATATTTAACTGTAAAATTCAGTCGAATTAACTCAACTGACAGCTTCAATGGATTTACGTTGCGATTTAAGTAGAGAATACGCTATAAAAATACATTACGTCAATATACGAATGAATACATTTACGGAAATAAACTGTGGAAGAAAAAAACTTCGAACACAGTTTTGCAGAGAAAAAAAATTTAAAAGTGTTGAGCAAACAATTAAACAAAACACACAGACATGGGTGATTCCCCAACAAATATACCAATTAATGTCCAGGGGCTCAAAACCATATTTAAATTTAAAATTAAATATTTTAACTATTTAATACAGATACTCAATAGCTTAAAAAAAAAATAGTACTTAATATTCTACTATGAAACTATAACATAAAGTGTTAAAAATTCATTCTCCGTCCTATCCCTAACTGCTCGTGCATTTAATTTGCCCGTTTCGCATAATGTGTTATTATCTTAAAAATAAACTTATACGACATTGTTTGCATCTATATATTTTTCTGTGGTTACTCTTTGGAAAAAAAAAAATTTATATTGAATTGACATGCATAGAATTTGGTCCCTCATTTTAGACGATCTCCGATCAGTTTTTCTTATTCTAACTGTAAAATTTTTAAATATTGAGTAAAAAGAGAACTCAAAGTGAAGAGGAAGAGGAGACTAAGTTCATTTGCAACTCAGTCAGTTTTAGTTTTTCGATAGTGAGTGTTCATTTGTTTTTTTTTTTTTTTGTTTTATTTTAAAAATTTTGTAAAGAACGCAAGTGTGTGTCATTCTCCCTGTAAGTTTTTTATACTTATATACATATTCTGTTATCTTTATTTAATTAATTTAATAAATAATTAGAGTGGCTATCCACCAGTTTCAACTTTTTTAAAAATAATTGCTATTTTCATTGTGATATTACTGTTTTTGCAACATTTTGTCATTCTCCCGTATAGTAATCCTCCCGGTAAATTAACTCCGAGAGAATGGTTCTCTTACGAAACCTTGTTTTTAATCAGTTAATTCATTAGATTTGTTGAATTAATTTTCGTTTTTATGATTAGGGGCTGTCCATAAACCTTTTGTTTAAACAATTTTTATAAACTCAGATAAACTTTTCTAAAATGTACATTAGACCGGGTCGATTTTGTATGATTTTTATTTTTTTGACCAAGTTTTGACAAATTATAAAATTACTCAAAAAATTCTGAAAAAATTCACTCGTATTTTTTGGACAATTCTAAACATTTTTTGCCAAATACACTTTTTTCGTTAGATGCCTTGCTTCTGAGTAAAAAAACGTTTTTCCAACCTCCTTACTAAAAAACGTAAAAAAACAATTTTTGGAACCGAATATTATCTATACCCCAAATTTTGAAACGCAAAAATTTTTATAAACACATAATCTTTATTTCTAAAGCACTCTTGTGCAAATATTTTTTTATGAAAAAAGGATACAGCCAAAAAACATGTTTTTAAGCCAAAATAGGCTTTCAAGAGAATCAAAAGTGCTCCATTGGTTTTTCTCCAAATTAAAAAAAAAAAGTATGCAGATGCCGTTTTTAAAAGTCCTTCTAACTTTTGAGTTGGTTTTGGGATAAATCTAAATTTCGACCCGGTCTAGTATACATATATGTATGTGGTATTATATCATGATGACATTGATCCATAAATTATCGCTATCCAATTTCTCCCCATGTACCTAAAAATCATAAAGTAATGAACATTCGTCAGTAGCTGAATATAAAGAAAAACAAAAAAACAAAAACACAAAAACAAAACATAATTCAACTTAAGTGACACTTAAGCGTTCAATTTAAGTTCAAATTAAATAAAACAAACAAAATAACAAGATGACCATTTTTGGATTTCAAGTACGTTGGTACGTAAGTCAAAAACTCCCACATTAAGTGACGCTTGGTTGGTTCAAAAATAAAAATGAAAAATTACAAAAACAACAAACAACTTAAGTTAAGGAAGTAAATAAGGCAGATAATGGCAACTTCTTGCTAAGGATGGAAAAAAATCACTCGAAGTTAATTACAAAAATTACGCTGCACTCAATGCATTTTTTCGTTCGTTCGTTTACTGAGACAACACAATTCTTCCGCATCAAAGACAGAAACAGCAACAACAACAACAACAAGCAACAAGTAGAAAATTGTCAACGAAACGATGATGCAACAATTTTTGAAGTTTTATTAACATTTTACAAAAACAACAACAACAAAAGCAACAACAACAACAACAAAAGCAACAACAACAACTTGCATCCAACGATTAGTAAACAAAACAACATGAAACTGTAAGAGACATTGATAAAAAGTTGATTGACCGTGCTTATAGGGTGGACGTTAAATGTTTTTTTTTTTCGAATTTCAATCATGGTTAGTGGTGCATTTCACGCATTTATTCGCTTTATCTGTTTGGCTGAATAGTCTATTGATTGGGTCCTAAAAAACGTGTCAAAAAAGAACTAAGACATTTACGGGTTTTTATTACAGAAATTGGTAAATAGGTCATTTATGAAGAAAAAACCGCGGATTGCTATTAAATAAGAGCGTGGCAATCGAAGAGGGATATAAAAATGCACCATTTACAGTTTTTTTTTTTTCTAGCAAAATTTCGATATTTTTAGTCATTTTTTTAAAAAAAATTATCCATTGAATAACTTATTTAAAAATTTAAAAAAAAATTGCTTGTGCTGAAAATGTTGAAACCAAGAAAAAAAGGAAAAATTTCGAATTCTTGTTTTAGGTAGGTAAAGACATAGCAAAATATCAACAAAAAAAGATAAAATTTTCTTTGAAATGCTTTATTGAAAAATTTCTTACGTTCAAAATTGACCAAAATATAAATGGCCACTCGAACATGGAAATTTTGTTCATGCGGTTAGAAAAATGATTTTTACTCAAAACCAAGGAAACTTACGAAAAAAGCGTACAAAGCAAAAAATGCTTAAAATCATCCAAGAAATACGTGTGATTTTTTTCAGAATTTTTTGGAATTTTTTATTTTTTTTGGATTATTTTTTAAAAATTATAAAATGTCCCCACAATTTCTGAAAAAAATCATGAGTATGTTTTGGACAATTCTAAGTATTTTTTGCTTTATGCACTTTCTTCGTAAGAAGCCATTCTCTTCAGTAAAAAAAGTTTTTTCGACCGCATAAATAAAGTTTCTATGTTTGATTGGCCATATTTCGGTTAATTTTTGACATAAGAAATTTTTAAATAAACCAGTTTAAAGGAAATTTTATTTAATTTTTTTTATGCGGCACAATGTCTTTACATATCTCTGACCCTAAAAAGGTTATAGGCAAAAGAGTAAAAAAGCTCAAGAATTTATTTTTTATTGTTTTTTTTCTTTTTTGTTTCAAAATTTTTGGTAAAAGTATTTTTTTTTTTAAATTTTCGATGACAAATTTAATCCTCTACAAAACTTTTCTCCAAAAAATATCGACATTTTTCTATCTTCGCTATATATACTGGAAAAAGTGTAAAGCATGCATTTCCTCCCCACCCTCCCTGATTTCCACTCTCTTATTTAATACCACTCCGCGGTTTTTTCTTCTTAAATTACCGTAAACAGGGGTGACTTTAACATTCGGAAGCGACTTTAACAGGCAAGGATTTTTTAAAATCGTAATATTATCATCTTCAAGACTAGTTATCGATTTATATTGGGTCAATAAGTACCCTTGAAGTATTGGCTTTAAGAGTCTGTTTTCAATTTTTGATTTGAGCGAGAACTTTCAGATATAAGTATTGTTGCATTTTATAAAAGTTGTCTTATGTCGCATTTTTTAACGCTCAGAAAATTACTACTTATTGACTAAAAGGAAAATTGCTGGCGTTAGGTGAGTGATATCATTAGAACTATTGTTTCATTTTCTTCCAAAATCAATCGACTTTGCTGGATATATTTGCCTTTAAGTATTTTTAATACATTTTTATATGGGAGCATGTTAGAAAACATGGGTTTTGGGGTGACTTTGGAAAATAAACTCTAACGTTTTGCCATTCTGAAGGAACAAATGTGAACTGTATGACCAGCTCAGGTCAATACTGGAAATGGCCACACAGAAAAGATATTTGCTATTATTTATTTGGCCAAATTTTGCAAGAAATTAAGTCACCGAAACCTTTTAGCAAAAGAGGCATTTTTAAAGTTACCTACTAAGAAATTCTTTCAATATTTAAATTTTTTGAATCTAGTATTTTTTGTTTTCTAACTTTCAATGGATTTTAACGTGTTTTTGTGGATTTTTTAAGTTTTGCTTAGCCTTAAATATCAGTGTTGTTATTTGATATAACATAAATACAAATAAGTAAAACATACCAAAGGCTGAAACCGAATTTGTCAAAATTTTATTTTGTTTTTTAATCTCGACCTTGAAAACATCCCATAACCTTGGCCAAGTGCTTATACAAATATGCCAAAATGTTGAGAGCTTCAGATAACCAAACCTGATACTCTGATTTTGCATCGTTAAAGGTATAGCATGTAAAATCAATGAATGAAATTTTTCGGTTAAAGTCACCCCACTCTTGAGGTGACTTTAACTCACTTACAAAAATATTATTTTATAATAACAGTAATTACTTCGAAAATATTTTATTATATGACATTAAAGCTAAAATCCTCACAAAAAATTTTGAGTAATTTAACCATTAATTTATCGATTTCTGTAATAAAAACCCATAGATGTCTTGGTGTCATTTTAAGTGACATAATCAATAGCCTAGAAATAACAGACTGCCAGATAAATGAACTAAAAATTCAATCAGAGCTCAACATAAAATACTGAAAAAATTAGAGTTATTTTTTGACATTTAAAGTCAATTTATTACTAGTGAAACTCGAAAAAAGCATATACATTTTTTTGAACTTAATGACATTAATTTCACAGCATTGAGTAAACTTTTAGTGTGGACATTGCTCAATTGTATGCATTTCTAACAAAATGTCAGCCATTTCATATTATGACATTACTTTTGTCCCTGTATGTACTTACTTCGAAAATTTTAACTCAGAAAAATTGTACAGAAAAGTCCCAGGAATCTTACATTTTCCGGTGTTCCACCGATTCCCAAACACCCAAAAAAAAAACTAAATAATTTCAACTGAGCACGCATGTTTGGAACATACGCGCCATTCCACCACTGTGATATTAGCCGTGTTTTTTTTGACGCGTATATACAATTGTGGATACCTTCAAATTGCGATAACTTATGAACGGTGAGTCGTACGATAAAAAGTCCAAGGGTCTTTTTCAAGGAGAATCACATGCTCTACAAATAATTTTAATCTTTTGTAAAAAAAAAAATAATTATTTAGAAGTTATTTAAAAAAAAGTGATTTTTTGCCATTTATCGGCGCTAACCAGTTTTTATAAAACACCGCCTTAAAAATAAATTTTTTTAAATATAAAATGAAAGAGAATGTGATTCTCCATAAAAAAGTTTCTTAGAGTTCTATTGTGTGACTTACTGTTCATGAGTTATCGCAATTTGAAGGTATCCACAATTGTATATACGCGTCAAAAAAAACACGGCTATTGTATATTCTACAACTGTGAGTGGGCTTTTTGTAACAATTGTAGATCGCACCATTTGCAGAGTTTTTGCAGCATTAATTTCTAGTCCCGTCATTTGTATTCTATGTGCTTTCTTTCTAAATGAGCTAGAGAGCTCTCGGATTTGTGTTTTGCCATTATCAACATGTTTTCAGCGCATAGCTGAAACTTTTTATTGGAGATTGTTCATTTGTAGTTTATTTGTGGCTCAGGTTAAATAGTTGAGCAGATAATGAAATGGATAGAAATGGATAAAAATGGACCAACATTTACATGATGCTTATTAACAACAAAACGAAGCTTCCAAGCAAATTCAATTTGTCCATGCACATTTGAAACAGTCACACCTAGCAAATTTTTACACTTTCACTTATCTACTACTTATTTCTAGATTTAACCCTTTCAATACGGATTTTTTTTTTTTTGTAAGATACAAATTATTTTTGATGTGAATTGGTTGATTATGGCTCGAATAATGTACCATAGGGTGGGCTTAGGAAAAGTATCACTATGACAGAAAAATGTCCTGGGACACGGATGTTTCATCAGTAACTATAAGTGGGACGCGAGTTAAAGAAATATTGAAACCGGCACATTCGTAAATTATAATATCACATTGAATGTTAAAAACTGATGTGATGAAAATATATTGCTATAGAATAACAGTGTAAGTTAAATAAGAACACTTAATGGGACCCATACGTCCCGTCAGTATTGAAAGGGTTAAGTTAAATTTGTCCTCACGTATTGCTGTCTTCTATATTAAGGTATGTACTCGAAAAAAAGTAGTCGACAGAAAATGGGTATAAATCGTTTATTTTTTGAACAAAAAAAAGAAAATAATTCATTTTTTGAGTTCTAAGGTATATCTTTAAGAAAATGAAAAGGTTTGCTCATTTTGTTCAGATATATGAAAAATATCGTAACTTTGAATTAACACCTGCCATTAGGCTCTGCACATCATTTTGGGAGACCTGGGATGATACCTTGATCCTTTTTTGTTTAAGTATCTTTCATCTGTGACAACTCTCCTCGTTTTTAGCAATTTTCTCTTCATTATGGCCCAGTATTTTCCAACTGGCTGAAGCTCATGGCAATTCAAAGGATTTGCTTTTTTCGGTACAACATTGTCCCCATTCTCTTTACATCAATTCATGGCCATTTTGCTACAGTGACAACTCGCCAGATCTGGCCAAAATAACACAGGTGTATCATATTCAGCAGACGTTTCTATTAGCACTCTTTCACATAAATTTGGCAGTTAATTGTACCAACTGTAACTTACACTGAGCTCTTCAAACCGCATTTACAAATTGCTTGCCAAACCAAATATTTTTTTGCAAGCTTGTCCACTTTTTTGCTTTAAATTTAGCACCTTTCTTTTTTGCAATGTAAAAAAATTGACCCGGAAGCTGTCAAAGTCAGCTTTGATATAAGTTGCGTCGTCCATTAAAGTGAGTTCAAAATTGTGTTCAAAACGGTCGTAGAGCTTTCGTGAGCGAGTTTTAGCAGGTGTGTTTTGCTTATCGTTCCTATTTGGTGCCAGTAGTAGTTAAAATTATTGAAAGCCTTTCTCTCTGCAAGCTTTCTGTACGTTTCCGGGCGACATATGCACTTTTTTAGCCACATCTCTAATGGAGAGTCCAGTATTTTGTTCATAGGCACGTAACACATTTTTGGCTTTTTTCTCTGAAGTAAATCCTTTTTTTCGAGCACTTCCAACTTTTCTTTCCGTAACTAATCGTTCACTAAAGTTTTTAAGTATGCAAGCTACCGTTGATTTTACAAAATTTATACTTTATGCAATGTTTTTGTGAGACAAATGTGGAAAATCGAATTTTTTGAGCACATTTTCTTTTGATGAACTCATTTTGAATACTATTCAAAATTCTAAAAAATCAAGATAAAGGAATGTAAGACAAAGAATTTTAAGACGACTACATCTATTACATTTGCTTTTACTGTAATATTTAAAGCGACACTCTTTGTTTACTGCGACTACTTTTTTTCGAGTACATACCTTATTACGAGAACATCCCCTTCAAATTACCTCTCTATAACTTTACTATTGCCAACATTGCATTACCAATTAAACCAAGTTTTGGGACACTCTAGGCCATATGTGCTAATATACGTAAAACTGTATTTGTGAGAATGTGTGTGTGAACAAAAATTAAATCATTTGCTGTAAATGTGGGAACAGCAAAAACTACAGTATCTAACAATAACAAAACATTGTTGAATGCATCAAAATTTTGCTGTTGCTGTAGTTTTTTTGTAACAAAATGCTCTCTTCCTTATTTTTATGCCATAATAATTAGCCTGATTGTTGTTGCAGTTGGCGTGTTAATAGCCCACATTGTAGCCGTTTGTAATGTTGCTTACAACAACTAAGTAATAATGAAAATGTTGTTATTCATTAGAGAAATGCACCAATTAACACAAACCAAATATGTTTTAACAGCCGCTTCTGGGTTAAGTTGACTGTAAAAATTAACACTTCAATATTAATTGATACAACATAATGACAGCAACAGCAACAGCAGCTACTGCATCCACAACAGGTCAAACAAAATGCAATGACTTTAAAGACTAATTTGCTAGGAAGCTAATTAAAATAAAAACAAAAGACTTAAGCAACGAACTTGCTATGCATGATCATGTTATTAAATGAATTTTCTGTCGTTGAACTTATTTTGGTTTAACTTGAATGCTTTGCTTGATGTTAATTTGTAATCATATTTAAATTTTTTGCTTAAATACTTTTAATTACATAGCAAAATTATATACTGTTGGTGTTTTGATTAATTTCTATTAATAATTTTATACAAGAGATCATTGAACTTTTCTTCGTTGAGTTATTACATCGATATTGCTTGCTGAAAATCAAATTTTTCACAGATAGACGGAAAGGCAGACAAATATGGCTTTACCAACTGGATCTAAGGCATGTCAAGCTATGAAAACATTAAAATTCAGGAGTCAATTCTTATGCAATGTATTAAATTTGATATTTTGCCCACTAAGCAGATCTAAGGGCTGTAGAGTGAAAAAAATAGTAGAGTTTATCCAATGCCATTCTGTTAAGCCATGCTGGATTCCTCGCCACTCAAATATCATTGGAAATAAATGAGTCTTTTCTAGCTCCTTTTCTTGACAAAGGCAATAACTAAGCATTATCAAACTTAGCCATAACTTATCAGATTTTTATGAAAATTAGTTAACGATTAAGGAGAAATAAATTTCAAAATCATTTTATTATTTAATTTTGTAATGATATATCGTCGTCTGTTTCGACACAAACACATGTTATTTGCTTTTGTTTTTTTAACGAATATGCATATGGGGCAAAAGAGAACTTAGGCGACGATATACGTATGTACATTCTGAGCTTATACGGCTTTAAATTAGTTTTTAAGAAACTTAAGATGTATTTGAAACAAAAATGCTATAAAATATATTTCCTGCGAAATTTTACTTTTGAGTTAATAAAGAACTCACAGCCAAAAATCAAAGCTTTTATAAAAACAAAAGACTTAAGCAACAAACCTGTCGCAATAATTTTTTTTTTTTTTTACTTCGTCATGCTTTCTTTCCCGATTATATAAAAAATTACACAATACACTTTAATCAAAAGCAGACAAAGGTGCTTGCGTCCTTTACCCTACACCAATCTTTCTCAATATTAACGGTCTACCTGTTCGTCCGAACGTCTGTGTATTTGTCTGCTTGCCTGCTACAATGGCAGCAGTCAGTTTGCATTAATAAATTTGTGCAATTCCAGGAATCAATATTCTCAACTTTATTGATGTTTTACCGACATTTTTGGCGTTAGCACATTCAGAATACGACAGCAAGGTGAAGAAAAAAAGTACAGCGCAAGCGTAAAAAGTCAGTTTCGATGAGTATAAAAGTTTGCACAAAAAAGTCACTTGTTATTTTTCCCTAAAAACTTTTTTGTTTTTAAATTTTTGCTTTTCATTTTGAATAAAGAGTGATGCAAGACAGAGGATGATTAATTGGTCTGGATTTTTGTACACTCAAAAATTTGTTCTCTTTAGTTTTGTGTTATATGAGATGAAGGCAGAATAATAACTATTTTCAGAATATCACAATCCAAAATAATATAAATTTATTATTAGAAAATTAATTTTTAGAACTTTTAGTAATATACTTGCAAAGATCGATTTTCATATAAGTCTTTCAATGCATTTTCTAACACATAATTATGCGGATTAAAAACAAAGCTATAGTGACATAAGTTTAGTCTTTCGCCACAAAGACTCATGAGACTATTTTTGTTGTAATTATAATTATTTTAATTTTATTTAGTGTTTTCAAGGCATTGAAATAAGATATCTTAATGAGATGACGTAAGGCACCACTTTTTCTTTTAAAATCATTAGTTCCTAATCTTTTGAGTAAAACAACATTCTTCGCAATATCGAAACCTTGGCACTTCATGTTATTTTTGGCAAAATAGGTTAACAGATAGCTTTTATAGATCTTCTGAGGAAACTTAAAAAAATAAATAAATCATAAAGAAAATAGTAATTTTCGATGTATTTGTTGATGCTGATTCCGAACTTAGTCTCAAAATTGCTGTTTCTTTCACGGTTAAGGAGATATTTTAACATACAACTATAAAAAACACCATTTTTGCTATTTTTAAAGTGATATTACAAGTCAAGGTTACTTTCAGCCACAAAAAGTGGTATAGTGGTTAAAATTGCCATTATGTTTTCTTAAAATTCAATTTAAATTATACCGATATCTTTTTTATCCTCAGAGATATCCTAACCTAAATAGTTGAAAAAGTGCAAAAAACACGTTTTTTGTTATGTCTGCTTACGGTATTTCGGAGGAACAAAGAGATATCGATGCAATATAAATTGGGTTTTGAAGAAAAAGACTGCCACTTTTAACTTCAATACCAGGCTGAAAGTTATCATGTAGTGATATAACAGCTTCAAAAATAGCAAAAACGGTAATTTTTCCATTTTTAGGTTAGAATATCTCTAAATCCATATGAGATAGAGCAACTTAGAATCTTCATGAACACATACATTGTAAATGACTATTGTTGTTTCTGTTCCACCATGAAAATTTTAAACTCAAAGTTTTTTTTTTTGGTCAAATTTAATTTCATTTTACGGTTCTTAGTAAGTAAAGTGAAGCTTATAGCTTAGTTGTTAGAGTCGATTGATAGATAAATTAATGCCTAAAAAAATAAAAATATAAAAAAAAATTTGCTAGAGCAAAATAAGAAAAAAATCGGTTCTTGAATGTGCAAACACCTCAAAAAATTAACAAATTTTGAAGTTTACAGTGCTGCTAAAAAAAATTGGGAAAGAGCAGATTTATTATTACTAATGCAAATTTTGGCTCAAAATATTCTTAAAAAAATGCAATTTAATTTTTGCAAATACCTTATCTGGTTAAAATGATATAGCGTTTAAATTAAAAAAAGTACTCAAAAACTAAAAAATTCCTAAAAAAGTACCTTCAAGCTCGTTGCGGAATATTTAAAAGCAATTTTTTTTGGTTCGTTCCAAAGCACTTTTTGTAATCAGCAGTATCCAAGGATTCAGAAAAGCCGCGCGCACCTTGACTTTTTAACACTTTTGGTTTTTCCATACAAAATTTGGACCACTCTAATGGGTAATGTTATTCAGATTGATTTATCTGGAATATTGTTTAATATATATTTCAAATAAAGATGTTTTAAATTCTCGATCGGGATATAACGGAATTTCTGCATTCGATTATCCGATGTTGAACTCCTTAACCGCTTTTAGTTGACAGCTGCTTACGTGGATACTACGTAGTGTTGTTTAACCTGTGTCGGTAAAATTATAAGATTTATTATTCAAAACTACCATGCACGCCTAGCGAATACTTTAAAAAAGTATTCGACGTACAGACTATAGCACTGTTCACCAGGTGGTGTCCAGGAGCCTTCAGAAAGTATGAAAAACCTTCCCAGCCTAAAGTACTAACTACCCTAGAAATTCCTAAGTGATACGAGGCCTCTGCACTTTACCTTTAAGCTTTCAACGTTTAAACACTAATATTAAAATATTGATGATGTCGCATCGAACGCCTGGCTGTGACTGCCTGCCTTCTGCCATTTATTGCCATTTATTTATTTAATTACTTTAAAATACATTTTGTCTTAATACTACATTACATTACATACATTCTTTCTTAACATACACACGTATTTATCTAAGAGTTTCTTAATTAGGATTATACATAAATTTGTAAAAATAATACATATCTTATTCTACTACATAACATTAATTATAAAATACATTGATTACATTGAGTTAATTTTTTCCGAAAAAATTTTAAAAAAAGGAAATTTCATTATTTGTTTTTATACTTAAAGCTAAACAATATCTTAATACTACCTAAAACTTTATAACAACAGATAGAGAACCCTTATTTTAGCTCGTCATTAATTTTGCAGAAACTGACTAGTGCTATACACTGTATTTCTGACGTCAAGTGTTTTAAATCTTCTATGGTAAAATAAGAGTTCTTTACCTGAATATATATTATTATTATTATTTAATACACTTAAATATATGGGTGACATGTGCTTATCTTCTATGGGGTACGCTATATCACTTTCCTTATTTAAATAATTATCTAGCAGATTGTTATTGACAAAAGGCAACTTTCCTAAGTATTTCAATGCTAAGCCTACCGAATCTATTCTTATTAATTTACTTTGGTCATAAACTACTTTATTAGGAGTATTTCTATAGGTGCCATTTACGTATCGCTTAGCTCTAATACCCAAGCACACCCTGAGAGTGTATCTCTCGAAAATTCTTAGCCTTTCCATTTGGGGCCTGCCTTCTGCCTTTTCGTTCGGTCTTTTATAGTCGTTTGGTTGAGGAGAATATATTTGATTGAGGTGAATATTTAAATTGAGATGAATATTTCACTTACGGTGAATATTTCACTTGAGGTGAATATTTCACTTGAGGTGAATATTTCACTTGAGGTGAATATTTCACTTGAGGTGAATTTACCAATGCAGATAGGCATAAGATTTGTGACGTCACTTTGAACGTTACAGGCGTTATTCATCTGCAAAATGTTTGTTCCAGTAAAAAACAAATTTTGAACATGGCTACTTACAAATTTGAAAGAGCCAAGTGAAATATAGCAGCAATCTCTTCAAGGTAACTTTTAGTCAATGACATTCCCTACTGTCTGGAGCTGTCTAAAAGCTTGGCGATTAACATCGATTCTGTAGAGCTTGATTATGTAGCTCGATTTTTGTTCGATTCAAATACAAACTTGATTGTATTTTTGGTGTAAGTTGCCGTTTAACTATCGGATCAATAACAGCAACGTTTGCACCTATTCAATACTACCGATTGAATCAAAAATACAATAATGTTTTTGTGGATCTCTAGGTTTTATTCAGTTGAGCAAATGAGTCTTACGCTTTAAAAGTCCTAACTCGGAAATGATAAGGAAAACTGTTGAGTTATTCAATGTCATCATTGACACTCCTAAAAGAAAAACACTCTATTGCTGTAGAAATATCAAACCACTTCAATGCAATCCATGTGCTTTCTTGGGAGATGATATCAAAAATTTTTCTTGTACCCTTTCAAAGAGATTTAGGGTGTTAGCTTTATTCACATAAAAACAAAAAAGTTTCTCACTTATTCTAATTAGGAGTAACCTTTTCAGTAATCTACATACAAGTATAAGGCATTGAGAATAACCTAATCCCACTATAATTAAAGCAGAGACTAAGGAATTTTGGAAGATGCCCATGATTCAATTGAAGTAGTCTTCGACGGAAGTTGTTGATAAAAAAGTTAATTAGATGCGGTAGTGAGAGAACACAGTATTACACAAAATTGCTCTTCCCAACGCTTTTTTTCTTCTATCCTTCTAATGGGTGGTTTTATTGGAAGTTCGTAAAGCTGTCAGAAGCCATTTACTTCTACAACGCTATCTACTTCGTTTGTAAGTTGATTGTTAATTTTCTGTAATTTATATTTAGTTAAAAATCGAAAATGCATTTTTTGTACAAAACAAGTTTGTGCCTTAAGTCTTTTGTTTTTCCAACTGATTTAAAATCCATTTTCTACAGTGTACTTACTAAATGTAATTTCAGCCACCAAATCCATAAGGGCGTGAATATTCTTGATCGTGTTGTTTTTGTATAATTTTTCACTCACAAATTCTTTATTCCGACCCCCAGCCTCAACGTATGCACCATAAGCGCTGCAGCTCCAATACATATTCTAAGGTTACCAAGGCAATCGTGACGCTTGTTAATTTGTCCAACAGGATGTACTCGTATTGTTTTTAGTTGCTTTTGCCATTGTTGTTGTTGTTATTGTTGTTGTTGTTGCTGCTATTGTTATTGGTAGTTGCCACTCACCGACAGCAGCGCATTCGACAGCCACCAAACAGCTAATATTTTTTGGGCTTCGTTAAACATGGCCATGACAGCCAGAGGAGGAAGAAGAAAACACTGCTCCAATGCAGTGCACCGAATGATCTTCTTTTTTTTCCAATTTTGTATAGTGAAAACTGATGGAGGCGCCATAAATAATTATATCTATTTTTATTTTTGTATTTCACTTGTTTTGTCTTCACTACCGCCGCCCGGACAGCCAATCGCTCTCATGATCTTTGCAGCCGATCACGTTGTTATGATGACTGCGCAGCAACAATCTTGGTTGCGGCGTTGGCGGCGGCGGTGCACTTGATCGCGCTTGCAATTGAATCAAACGTGATGATAACAGGGCGGATGCTATTTTTCAGTAAACGTGATTAATGCGCGCTCTTTTTAATTTGGTTGTTCTTTCACAATACGTCGTTTCGTTGTTGCCGTATGACGATGATGATGATGATCATGCGCCTCCACAGCAAGTGGAGCTACATATCTTCTTTTTCCGCCTTTCTTAATCAAGAGTGTTTCTTTCGTTATGTTTTGAAAGCGTTGTGCTGTCGTGTCTTGTAAAAACATCAAGTATTTCTCGATCACTCGTTCGCAAGAGTGTCAAATGCTAAAGATCTGCGTTGATTGCGTTCTCACTTGATGGTGCGCATTCTCGACTTTATTACATAATTAAGCGTGTTAAGCAGGTCCCCTTGTTACTTTTTTTGCACCTTAACCCATTGCTAATTGATCGTCATTGTTTCATTCTCTCTTTTTGTCGATCGTGTCAGTTTGTATTGGCGCTCCACTTCCTTTTTGCCCCTGCTTTTAGAAACTTGCATGCTGCAGCGCATAATTGAATCGGAAACAATTTTCCAATTTACATTGTTACCATGGTTTTTTACACGCTTTGTTGTACCAGACGGTACTGCAAAAAGTGCGAATTATTTGTTGTTATCTCAAGGTGTCTTGGTGGCATTTTGTGTAAACGCATTTAATATGAGGAAATGCACTGCGCATGAGTTGTTTGTGAGGAGTAATTTCAAATAGTTTGTCTATAATTTGTGGTAATTGCAAAAATTCTTTATTTAATTTAAGTTAATTAAGGTTTCATTAGAGAAAGTGTTAAAAGCTATGGTTGGAGTATAGTGGAAAAAGTTTTTTAATATGGTATTTTTTTTATTCAAGAGGCATACTCTGTTTTTTTTAATTTTTCTGGAAGCTAGAATGCTATCGAGTTTCACCGCAGACTCTTTTTGTGTCTTTTATATCTTCTAATGGCGCTTTCATTTCTATCCAACATTTCCCACGGATCAAGTTCATATTTCTTGCTCTTATGGCACATTGAAACATATTCAGAGGAAACAATTTTGACTGAGATCTCCATAGCTTTTTGGCAGCAGTGAATAACAAACAAGGAAATAACGCCTTAAAAGCGAAACAGCGAAATAACTCCCAAATTAATTTCGTTTAAATTTGGGCGATAATGATTTTGGTAAAATTGCCCAAAAGTTGGGATTTATTTGGGCGTTGTTTCATTAAAAAAAAAAGAAATAACGCTCAAAAGATTAAAAAACAAAACCACGCCCATATCACTCAAACAATACGAAATAAAGCCCAAGAACATAAACGAAATAACGCCTAAATTACCAAAATTTGGTCAATATTTAGATTTTTTTTTTGCATTATTTCGTTTTTATTTCGTTTTTTATTAATTATTTCATTTTTATTTTCGTATAAATATATTTTTAGAATTATTTACAAAATGAGTATGGCTCAATTTTATATGAAAATAGTTTTGGCTTTATTTCATTTTGGTTCTTGGGCCTTATTTCGTATTTTTTGGTCATTATTTCGTTTTTATTTTGGCCGGTATTTTGTTTTTTTAGTTTTTAAAAAATTAAAAAAAAAACGAAATAAGGCCCAAATTTTGGGCGTCGCACACAGAGGCAAGGAGCTCTTATTTGTGGCATCAAATAAACGGAGCTGCGCACTGCAACCAAATTACATACTTACATGAAGCAAAACACGCCAAACGTAGCAGCTGAAAATTTTTTTGTCTCCGATTTCGCTCATATTTGGCAATATGGTAGATCCAAAACCAATAATCCGTGATTATTTGGTTCTAGTACCATTTGTTGCTATAATACAGGGCGTTGAAGTTGGCGTTTTTACTCATTTTTATGAAAAGGATGTTTTTCAAAAATTTATAATTTACACCAAAGTTTGTAAATTGATTCAATTCATTTTTAAGTGTTCTTTTTATAAGAAAATATTACTTGGTGAAACAAATTTTTTTTCACCAAAATTTTTATACCCAACACCCAGGGTATATTCACTTTGTCCTTCCGTTTGTAACGCAGAGAAGGAGGCGTGGCAGGTATAGAAAAGTATATATATTCTTGATCAGCGTCACCTCCTGAGTCGATATAGCTATGTCCGTCTGTCTGGCTGGCTGGGTGGCTGGGTGGCTGGCTGTGTGTTGAAATACACTTTTTGGGAAAACTGAGCAAGATAATTCAATGAAATTTGATACACTGCCACCGTCGTCAAAGTTAGCTCGGGGGATTGAAAATGAGCAAAATCGGTCAACGGACACGCCTACCGCCCATACAAAAATTATATTCAAAATGCAATTTTAGGAGTATTTTTCACGACAATGCAACCACAATACATATAAGTACTACGAATTGTAAGCGCAAGCTCTGATAAAAAACTGAGCGAATTCGGACAAGAGGGCGTGGCACCTCCCATATAAGCAAAAGCTTCAAAACGCTATACTGAAAGCGTTTTTTGAGATATTCGAACCAACTTTGACTCAGACACTAAAAATTATAAATGAAAGCTCTCAGCAAAAATTGGTTGAAATCGTACAAGGGGGCGTGGCACCTCTCATATAAGCAAAAGTTTCAAAATGCTATACTGAAAAAGTTTTTTGAGATAATCCAACTAAATTTCACTCTGGCACTAAAAACTATAAATGCAAGCTCTGAACAAAAACTGGGTGTACTCGGACAAGAGGGCGTGGCACCTCCCATATAAGCAAAAGCTTCAAAACGCTATACGGAAAGCGTTTTTTGAGATATTCGAACCAACTTTGACTCAGACACTAAAAATTATAAATAAAAGCTCTCAGCGAAAATTGGGTGAAATCAGACAAGGGGGCGTGGCACCTCCCATATAAGCAAAAGATTCAAAATGCTATACTGAAAGAGTTTTTTGAGATAATCCAACTAAATTTCACTCTGACACTAAAAACTATAAATGCAAGCTCTGAACAAAAACTGGATGTACTCGGACAAGAGGGAGTGGCACCTCCCATATAAGCAAAATTTTCAAAATACTGCTGTGTAGGGTATTTATTTTTTGACCAGGCCAAAATTTGCACCCTTACTAGTTTGAACTTAAAAATACTTTTTTTTTTTTTTTTTTAAAAAAAACACCCTTAAATTTTTTTTTCAAAGCATAGTTTATAAGCTTTAAAATTATGTGTGACTCAATATGAAATTCGGACGCTAGAGATGCGAGTTTTTGATTTGAGGTGGACTGATCATGTGTTTCATGTGTCGGAAAAAGCGGCCAAGTGTATAGGTTTTTTGAAACGGTGTAAGAAATACTTCACCCCTGTTGATCTTTGTAATGTCTATTTCACCTATATTCGTCCGAAACTAGAATACAATTCACACAGTTGGGCCGGGGCTTCAAAAACATCTTTAGAGCTGCTAGACCGAGTTCAGCGACGTGTGTTCAAACTTATTGGTGACATAAATATTATATCAACAATTGAAACCCTTGAGCACCGACCTAACGTAGGGTGTATAACTCTTTTTTATAGATATTATAATATCTGCGTCACACCGGCGCCAAGCAGAACATCTCACTATCGTGATAATTCGTTCTTCGGTCGTACGATTAAGTTGTGGAACAATCTCCTAGTCACTGTTTTCCCTGTAGGATACGACATCCAAAAATTCAAGAAAAACGTTCACCAACACTACTCCATCTTTTCCCCCTCCCTCTAACTTATCTCTTTTCTTCAAACCAACTCAGTGATATGCATTTATAGGGGGCCATCTCCTGAGCGTTGGTTTCAATTAAAAAAAAAATAAAAAAAAATCTGTTGGATGTGCTTCTAGTTGAGTGCTATAGATAATGCCGTAATAGACCGCACCTCAAAGTTTGCATCGATTGTGGGATGGAAAAAATCAAAAATTGTGGGTAATTTTTATTTTAAGTTTTCTGCAATTTTCGCCAAAACTGTACATGATATGCGTTTAATATCTGTCATGAAAATAATCACTGGAGTATGCTAAAGTTTTATTTAGAAGACATCATTAACGAGAAATTAAAATATTATATAAAAACATTGATTTTTCGGTCAAAAATACGGGTTTTCCAACATATAATACTCTTTGAACATCTATAGCACCGCTTAGAGATATAAATTCGAAAAATCTTTTTATAGTTTTTTTTTCACTCATCAATGGTAATCGAAAGTACTGAACTGAACAGTATATCGTAATATTTACAATAGTTATAGTCATTGCAAAATTATTTCCTATTTAATCACGCACAACATGTCGTATGAGTTACATTTAATTGATATGGAATAATAAATGTTCACTTGTAAACAAATATTATTTTAATAATCCATTTACTATTAACTAATGGCAGCAATTAAACAAATTTGTTACCTTTTTTTTGTTTCTCAATTCAATTTAATTTTTAGTTGAATTTTATTACATCGCGTAAGTTTTTTTTAAGGCGTGAAAAGTGAAAATTTGTAATTTTCCAATTTTACGCGTCAATGAATTTTCATGCAATGCCATAAACCCTGCCAACCGAAACGGTGGCGACTTAGCGAAAGTTTTATGTTGTGTTTCCGTCATTTAAGGCGAAGTGCAACATTTGTTTTTTTTTGTTGTTTTTAGCCAATTTATAAAATGCGCGACATAAAATCGCTGTCGCTGTTTTTTCTGCTGTTTTACTGTGGCTTTTGTGTCATTTAGCAAATAATTATTTTTTTTTGTTTTTTTTTATTTTCATTTTGCCAAGAGCTAAGTGCGTTTGCATTACAACTGATGTCGTTTTTGTTGCTGTTGTACTAGTTTTGTTTTAGGCAATTTTGGACCAGTTTAAAGTTGGATTTTGCTGTTTGTTTTTTTTTTTTTTTTTTTGCAGGGAATGTGCGTTGCCTTGCTTTTAAATATACATTCATACATACACACTCGTGCATTTACGACTATCGCTGTTTAATTTGGTCTATGTCTCCAAAAATGGAAAGAAATGTCATTTAACTTTCATTTTTGTAATAAACGGCGCAGACTGAACTTGTTTTTTCCATACTCGCTAAATATACAATTTTCCAGGAAGAAAATGAAAGTTTTATACAACCAACAGCATATTGACAAGTTTTAATTAAAAATTTGTTATAAGAAATGTAAGTTTATCAATTGAAAACGAAAGACTTAAGCCACAAACTTGCATTTATAATTCATAGTCTAACATAAGCTGAGCGTACTTGTATTGTTTTTAATACATAGCACCCATCAGAGTTAGAGAGACAAAAATGCACAGCCTTCAATCAAAAGTATTTATTCACAAAATTCTTTATTTATTTAATGAAACTTTAAGTTTTTTTAGTTCTTTTTGTTTTTTTTCAATTGACAAAAATTTATTGCAACAACGTTGCCAACTCATTTGTCTCATTTAAAAGATAAAATTCATTTAAGCTGCCACAATTTTTCTATCAGCTTACTGCGCATTTGTGTGTGGTTTTTATCTGTACTTATAAAATACAAAGACAATAGAACTTTTAATTGATCTGGCTAACAATTATTGTTAACAAATACATACATAAATGTCAATAGCAACAACTAGTGTATAAAAAATTGCCAATTGTTAGCCATGTCGCAAAATCAAGATAAAACCAAAATCAGTTACAAGCTAAAGTGCGCTTGATGAAATAAATAAAATGCATGGCGCATGCGTGACGCGCTGCGCAGCACACTCACTCACACACTCACTTACTTGACGTCACGTAACAATCGTTAGCGTCGTCAGTGCGCATAACTAATTCTAATATTTTTTTGCTGTTATTGTTGTTATTGACAGAGTTGCAAGTTGCAAATTACTTATGCTACGCTATTGCAAAATTGAACTGCTGCCCATTATAATTATATTTTTTTTTTTCGTTACCAATTCTTCACCCATTTGGCAACTGGAAAATTATCGGAATTTATTTAATTGGTTGAAAGTGATGAAACATTTTATGCAGGTCAAAAGTTGACTTCTTGCAAATATGAAAAAATTTGACAATAATTTGGAAAGAGTATAAAAGAATAGTAAAGTTCCGTCCAGTTTTTGATCAGAGCTTGCATTTATAGTTCTTAGTGCCAAAATGAAATTTAGTTGGATTATCTCTATAGCATTTTTAAACTTTTGCTTATATGGGAGGTGCCATGCCCTTTTGTACGACCTCACTTAGTGTTTGCTCAGAGCCTGCGTTTATAGTTCTTAGTGTGTGAGGGAAATTTTGTTGGGTTATCTCAAACAACGTTTTCAGCATAGCATTTAGAAGCTTTTGCTTTAATGGGAGATGCCACGCCCTCTTGCTCGAGTTTGCCTAGTTTTTGCTCAAAGCTTGCGCTTATCGTCCTTAGTATTTATGTTTGTTTTGGTTGCATTGTCGTGTAAAATATTCCTAATGTTGCATTTTAAATTTATTTTTTGCATGGGTGATAGGCATTGATCGATTTCACTAATTTTTGATAAGTCAAATAAACATTAACGACGAAGCAAACATGCCAAATTTCAGCGAATTATCTTGCTTTCAAAAAATATTAAAATGACTTTAACGGACACATGGACATGGCTATATCGACTCACAAGATGACGCTGATCAAGAATATATATACTTTTGCATAACTGCTATATGCCTCCTTCTCCGCGTAACAAACGGAAGGACAAAGTGTACACACCCTGGGTGTAGCGAATAAAAACACAAAGCCATCAAGTAGAATGCAAAGAGCTTGCCCCGAAGAGAATATGCTGCTATTGAAACGTATGTGGAGAAAACGTAAGTCAATCGACCCGCCACCGATCCACCATGGTTTCAATGATCACATTTGGTGGCCGAATACCAAATTTAAAAGTTGTTAAAATAAAATTTTTTCTTATTTAATCATACCATAGATAAAATGCATTTCTTTTAGTTGTTTTTAACATTGTACCATTAGTTATTACGGGATGGAAAGTATAAATCATAGTTACAGGTGGTTTTTGGTGGAAATTGAATAAATTTTTGTGTTGTTAGCACTAAAAGTTTTATTTTTCAAAATGGCCTTTAATATAAAATTATTAGTAATATTTGAAAGCTTTCTTAATCTGAAGCTAACATAGTTTACCTAGTATAGCCTTAATTCTTAGAGACTAAACAAGATCAAGGTTCTCTGAATGTAGTAGTACTAATCCATTTTGCAGGTTTTTGCATTTTTTTGAGCTATAGTTGTTTTTTAGACGTTCACTGCTTCAAAAACGCCAATTTGCTCAACGCGTGGTGCACAAATGCGTATGGCGTTTGTCTCCATGTTGGATCCGCCATTTTGAATTTAAAGATTTTACTATCAGATTCTTAATTAGCATCTTTTAGAACCCTTGGAACCGATTTTATTGTAAATATAATGGATCCACCATTTTGAATTTAAAATTTTTACCATTAGATTCTTAATCAAAGTCTGTTGGAACCCTAAAATATCGATTTTCTTGTAAATCAAAAGATTTTTAAATAAATATGCCACCATATTGAAAACGGCATTTAGATTTTTAATATATTGACCTCAAATTTGTAATCAGCAATCTTGAAAATCACCGTGTACCGGTTTCCATCCTCGTACGGTGATACTTTATAGTTTGACCACAAAATATGGTAAATGAAATTTAATTGCGATCACAAACTCATGGCCTTAGGCATCCTCAATCTAAATGATTTTGAGCAATGCTCTAAGTCTGCACACTTACAAAATCCATTTGGTGGAAAAATATACTTCATTGCTTGCATCTTGTGTTCAGTGAATAGGCGTTTAAATAGTTTAAAGTTTATCCACTGCTAAACCATAAGATAGCTGTAACTTTTTTCGTCTCTGAAATATAAGTATCCTAAATTAAAAGTTAGGTAGGTAAAAAACACAGTTTTTGGCGTTCTCAAAACTTTTTTTGAAATCACCGAAAGACTGGCACATATTGGTCCAGAAAATGCAAAATTAGGTCAAAAATTCTTAGTCTTCCAGATACCTTTATTGAAACATTTATGCCTGAAATCATTTTTCAACATTAATGAAAGAAAATGGTAATAATGTGGCTCCATTAAATATGCTTTGTGCATTTTTTTGTAATCTTCAATCCTCTTCCAAACAGCTCTAAAGCATATTAAATTATAATATCTATAAAAAAATCAGTTAGATACTTTATATTACGAATTTGTAGAGGTGAAAATATCTGCATCCCGAATTAACTTCATCAAACTTCGATGAACTCTTTCGAGTAGCATCAAAGTAGTTTTTGAAGACCCAAAAAAATTTGTGCAAATTATACTATACTAGCCTTCTTTGCCCGCTTCGCTAGGCATGTTTGTTTTGTTTTTTGATTCCCAATAGCTTAGAAGGTATACAGGGATAAAATTTTGATTTACGCCACTGCCACGTCACCAATAAAAATTTAGGTATTTTGAGAAAGTTAATTTCATTTCAAACCATCTTAAAAATTGGCAATGGCATAGCTGGAGTGTCCCAGGAAACCATCAATTAAGGGTTGTTGATAGTTTGTCTTAGATGGTTTTCCTGTAGTACATCTAGATATTCTTCGTTTTGACTATGAAGCCTTCGGGTGACCTTCGGGAAGCATCGGGTATTCCAAAAAACTATCAGTTTAAGTTTGTTGATAGTTCACCATAAATTTTTTCCCTCTCGTATACCTAGATATTCTTCGTTTTGATTATGAAGCCTTCGGGTGACCTTAGAACACCTTCGGGTGTCACAAAAAACTATCACTTAAAGCTTGTTGTTAGTCCGCCATAGATTTTTTCCCTCTCGTATACCTAGATATTCTTCGTTTTGACTATGAAGCCCTCGGGTGACATTCGGCAAACTTCGGGTATTCCAAAAACTATCAGTTAAAACTTGTTGAAAGCTTGTCATAGATATTTTTCCTCTAGTGTACCTAGATATTCTTCGTTTTGACTATTAAGCCTTCGGGTGGTCTTTGGAAACCTTCGTGTATAGCATAAAAACATTTCCAAACCTAATATATACTCATTTCCAAATTTTCAGATCAATTGGACGAATGGTTTCTGAGTGATAATGCTTCAGACACACAGACACACAGTCATTTTTATATATATAGATATAAATAGGTCTGATATAGACGAAATAGATAGTCTAAAAATCTGAAGATTAACAGAGAGTATTTCTTATGCCATGTTAAAAACCTAAACATTTAGCCACTTCATGATCGGTTCACTTCAGGGCAGATTGAATCAATATGCACAAAATATAAGAGATTGTGATTTTAAACATGTCTATGCCAGCAATATAAGGGCGTGAGTCTTGATAGCATTGAAATCAATCATTTTAGCAGAATATGCTGACCAAAAGATTAGCTTTATTAGTAGCTCTAACGGATGGCCACACAAATCTGCAGCTGCGAATAAATAAACTTAAGGAATTTTGTAATCAAGGATCAAAAATTAATATTGCAATGGCAAAATAAATAGTTTTAGATCATAGAAGCGATCTCGCGATAGTAGCGGATTGAGCTAGAATCAGTGACGGAACAAACACTGAGGTTGTAAGCGAATTTAAATATCAACAGCATTCCTTTAAACGTTATTATAAGCTTCCAACTAGCATGCTACAGCACTCTAGTCAGTACGCTACATTTGTTGAGTCTGGGATCCTATTAATATACATAAAAAATCTTAGCAAAAATGCGGATTACAAAATAAAGACTTCAAAATGTTAAATGACAATTTACACAATTGAACTTAATATTTTCAGGAATGCACAGATAAAATAAAAATATCCGCTTCAGTGTGATGACTCCTTTTTAAGTTTAAAAAATTTAAAGCACTAAAGTACTTGATTTTTTATTCTAAAGTTAAGATTTAATTTTATCTTTTATACGGTACTGAATTTCAAATGCATTATATGTTTTGCGTTTTTCTTTAGATAAAATTAAAGTTAATTTAATAATTATATTTTTAATTGGTATGCAAATGCAAATATTTATTAAGATCTTTATAAAAAACTGTATAACAAAATCCTATTTATTAAAGTTGAAAATTAAAAAAAGAAAACAAAATCTTCAAACACCCTTATCAGTGACGGAATGATGTCAATTTTATTCAGCAACCAAGTTCAAAAAGTAGACAAATCTCAAATACTAAGTATCGAAAAAGTTGATAAAATAATGGAAGATAAAATTGGCATAAGCGATTGACTAGATATAACATAGATTTTTAAATGATGTGAAACTTACTCATATCATCGAGATGACAATATCCAACGCAATGAAGACTACATTTTGTAGTTTGAGTTTAGAGCTCATTTAAATAATCCGTTGTCAAAAAAAAGTCATTTGAAAGTTTAAATAAATGATATCGGCTTAACTCTTTTACAAACAAAAATTAATAAAATGAATATAATTAACACACACAGTAGTGGAACAAGAGAAAATTGTTAATTATTTAATGGTGCAACATTAGATCACTCACTGTGAGAGCAGCAGCTGTGGCTGTTCTAAAAGATAAACACAGAAAAAGATTAATGATTTCAACACAAAAAAAAAAAAAAAATCACTAAAAAATACGCGCTTCACATGCACATCCGGTGTCGGCACTGGCTACAAAAGCTTTAGCCAACATTAACTACGTATGTTCCCTGCCAGTCACGTTGTGATGCGCTGTGTAAAAAAGACACTGCACCGTACTGCGCTATGGCAACATGTGCACCATAGAGTTGTTTAATTAACTTAATCAAACGGCAGCAAAAACGATTATTCATATCGAGTTTATAGACTTTGATATTATGTATTACATACAAACAACACACTTATTGTGTTTATTCTCTTTGATTTTCCTGAATTTTCATCTTTGACGACATTTTCAGTTCACTTTTTGGTATTCCATGTAATCTACGAGTACATCGCTCGGCTTATAAGCAAACTGCGCTATGTGGTTTATACATCTCCATTTAAGTTGCAATCGCGATCAAGTGGGGATGGATTGGTCATACTCTCCGGGAATCACACAGCGAAGTCTGCAAAAGGTCGCTGTGTAAGTAAATCCAAGAATCGGGAAAGTGGTGGTAAGAGAAAAAGACCCTTAAAAACTATATTCAATATATCTCTGAAACTGTTTGAGGCATAAATAAATAAATAAATAATAAATATCACTCACTGAAAAAGTAAGGGGTGTCATATATCTGAAATTATTTGACTTATGTGAATAAGATTTAATACATATGTATGTATGTATGTAAAGGGTACCGGAACGAATATCATCAACCAGAAAAATTGGCCATGCGCTAAAAAACTCATCATAGCTCTCGAACTATTTGAAACAGATGAACAAGATTTGGTTCATCTCTAAAAGGCAACGGAACAAAGGTGAGGAAAAGCTCACTGGGTAATAACTAGTTAATATGTATATGGGGCGTTTTACGGGCACTTCGCTGCCCAAAATCTGGTGCGTCTAAATAAGGCACCTCGCTGAAACTCGAGGTCTAGTGAAACTACCTTGCAACGAGCGAAAAGTGGGCGGGATTAAGTAAGTGAGACGCCCACTTTTCAACATTTTGTGAATTGAATTAATTACATCTGGAAAGCTGTTTCAACGATTTTGATAGAAAGCTTGGATCACCTATTCGTAAAGATCAGCATTAATTTGTAGAGTCTCGCTTTTGGGCGTGGCACCGCCTACGAAATTTAATACATTGTGATAACAGAATTAATAAAGAAATTTTTCTGAAATTTAAGTAGTACAGCGAGCCTACTACATATGAAGTGCTTCTGAACAAAAAATGGGCGAAATATCACCAGTGGGCTTAGTAGTTTCCATATAGGTGAAATACGTTACTAGACATAAGAAGCATGTTAACAGATCGTATAGAATTGTAAAAGAGCGTGACATTGCTTAAAAATCTAAATGTTTCCATTTCGAGAAGGACGCCCACTCTAACCTGTTTATCAGTCCATGAACATGATTCAGTGTCAATATTTCCAGATATTTTTCTATGAGGAATTTTTTTTATGAACTTCCGTTCCTAAATTTTAAGAATTTTTTCGTACGAATAACAACGTTTCATAAATCTACAGATACAAATATTATAAATGTTTACATAAAATTAAACAAATCGTTCATAAATTTGAAGTAAAAGTTTCATGAATTTGAAATATTATTTTCAGTTTGTATTTCATTTTCTTCTTTTGGTTGTTTGAAATCTTCAAAAGAAAAATCAAAAAAGGGTGCGGCAAATTAATGCGAATCAAGATAATTATTGCTCACAATCCATTAAATGTTACAAAAGTCAGTTAATGAAGCTTTTCTTCTAAAATGCTGTGCTATTGCCATTTTTCCTCATCTTCTTGATCATCGCAAAGTTCTAGGGGGCCCCCATTGGAAGTTGCTTTAGACGTATTTATTTTGCAGCTTCGAAAAGTGTGTCAAGAGTCTTAATTCGCAGTACAATTTAGAAAAGAATAACAACAACAAAGAATCAGAGAAATAAGAAGACACGATTCACGTGTTGTATTTATTATTTAGATACCAAGTCGATTTTGTTTATAAAGTTGTTGTTATTGTTATTGATATTTATTTCGACCTGGGAGACGACAACAACGACAACTCACTTTTGGCCAGCAGCTAAAAGCTTAAGATAATGGTGCCCATTAATAGCAACTCTTCGATACGAAACCTAAAATGTAGGTCATCAATTATAAATATTTGCTCGTCATAACATTAAGTTGAGTTGAGTTTAAGTATCTGTAGACACAGCCATAAAGCAAATAGATTTTGAATGAGAATTTTTGCTGTGGTTGCTAATAATTGTTAAAGCTTTTTTTTAACTGCTTTTCTAAATTAATTTGCTTATATTAAGCATTTACTTAAATTGATTTTTAAAAACTTAAACTTTTTTCATAATAAAATCTATAAATATAAAGGTATATATATTTTGTTTATTCTAATTAATTTGCATAAATTATTTAGCTGTTTTTGTTTTACAATACAAACCTACATATTTGCTGATTCCTCTGACATGATTAGTGATTTTTTACCTCTATCCCGTAGTTTATTGATTGATGAATTGTTAAATTGATTTATGACAAAACGAGTTTTATTTGTATGTATTTGGATGATTCTACTCAATAGGGAATATTCTGCAGCTCACCTAATTTTACATATTTTTTGTAACAATATTTCATTGATTTATAATCAAAACAAAACGTCTATATTGTTTCTAGTATGACACTTAAAATTAGCTTGATTCTAAAGATATTTCATACAATAATTTAACTTTAAAGTGTCAAAACCTCAGCCTCCTGGCATGCCTCTTTTCCAAAATTATGAAATTATGATATTACACGAAAAATGAGATATGTAATAACCGCCAAATTTTGCAATTAATATTCAATTTTATTAAAAAATATGTAATTGAACTTTGTCTCTTTTACCTCAGCCTCCTGGCACATCAAAAAAAAAATTTGCTGAGTTTTCGTATATATCGCGATGCTGCTTTATTGATGCGAGTGATCGAAGTAAAAATCATGGACGAGTTTTGTGTGTGAAATTGTGTTGCTGCCAGTCAGACTCAGGTCCATAATAAGTAAGTATTTTCGTGAAAAATATATATCGTGCGAAATTTTTACGATATCTATGGATTACAAATCCATTGCATTTTGTTTTTTAATAGTAAAAATAATTGGGCAATTCGTGTCATTTCGCCAAAAAATTTCAAATATGGGAATGGCATCGAAAAAAATAAAAATATTTTAACTCCGAAAATAATTGAAAAAATTTTCAAATAGTGTAGAATACCGTAAACAAGATCGAAAAGTATTGAAGAAAAGGTGTATGCAAGTATTAATCACTATTGAAAAGTGTGAATTGGCAATGGAAATCCACCTAAACAGCAATATTGATACGAAAATTCATCAAAATATAATTTCACGTTCCAAAGATATTAGCAAAAGAATAATTTTTACCTAAAGTACAGCATCACTTATGATTAAATATTTGCAGTGTATGTGTATGTCTTAATCGAATGACAATGGACTTGTCAAAATCTGTGCAGTAGTTAAAAATTACTAAAATATCGTCTAGTCTAGTACATGTGAGCGATAATCAAAACTCTCATACAGTTTGCGAGATCTAACGTTCCACTTTCTTTAGCTATATAGACGGTGGTACGCTTACTCGTAATATTTTACTCACTTTTAACTAAAGACCGTCTATTGGGGAGTAGACTCCGTATGATTAATTTCAGAAAGATCGCTTTGTTACACACAAAAAAAAAGGACATATTATTAATGAAAAATGTATTATTTCTAACGAAAAAATTCATCGAATATGAGCCGAGTACAGCATTCATTGATTATGGGGTTTATCGTGAATCAAGATTCCCGGGGAATTTTCTTAAGCTGCAATAGAGAATGCACGGCAGTCTGAGAAAATTCCCCGGGAATATTTATTCACGATAACCCCCTATAAGTATTTCAATCATACGTTAAACAACGCATACGTTCGCTTATGAATTACTCATAAAATGTAAGAACTTTTCTTAAAATCTAAGAACAAAATACGTAAATTTTTTTTATGATTCATTTTTAAAACGTAAGAACACGTTCATAAAATCTATGAATGAAATTCATAAATTGTTTTTTTTTTTTTTCAAAACAAAACAATTCAATCAAATTTTTAAATACAAATTTTACACAAAAACGTCAGAGGAGTCTGTAGCGTATGTGATAAGGGAGCCAGTAATATTTATCTGCGATTGGGTTCCTGGGTTCGAACCCCAGTGCGGGTGAAAGTTTTTTTATTATAATTTTTTTTTTTTATTAGGAGAACGCCCATGTTCCAATACCAAGGACATACAATAATAAAATGAAGTAGTGCGTCTTAAAGAAAGTAAGCGCTTGATGCTGGAGAAAGCTTTATGAAGCGCTAGTGTCCCATTGGACTTACCACAGCATGAAACTATGCTAAGAAGTCCCAAGAGAAGACATAGCATGATGCTAAAAGCGACATATAAAGGATCTTTCAACAATACTTTATTTGAAATTTACCATAAACCAGTCTAGAACCAAAAGGTGTAGATGAAATACAAACTGAAAATAATATTTTAAGTTGATGAAACCTTTTCTAAAAAATTATGAATGTTTCTTTAATTTTACGTAAACATACATAAAATATTTGATCTGTAGTTTTATGAAACGTCTTACGCGTACGAAAAAGTTCTTAAAATTTAAGAACGGAAATTCATAAAAAATTTCTTCATATAACAATATTTATGAATTCATGTTCTTACGATTAATGAATCGTTCTTAAAATCAAAAAATTTTAATGTAAAATTTTTATTTGAAAATCAATGAATTTCGATGTATGAATGCCGTTCATAAATATTATGTTCAATATTTTTTTGTGTGTAGTTTTTTTTTTATAGCGCTTTAAAATTTTGAGGGTGGTGCCACTCCCTTATAAGAGTTTTCTCAATAACCCGACATATTACATAACAAACCCTGTTTCCAGGGATAACATATCCTAAATTTTCATCAAAATTGTTCGAAGCGTTTTTGAGAAATATTTAGCCGAAATTTTCAATGTTTAAGAAGTGGGTATAGCACTTCTTCGATACCGCCCATTTTCATTTATTACAAGGTAATCATTGGCCCTATGCTCCTCCTAGGAGTTAAAGGAGAATACATACATACATACATAATCATTACCCGCCTACCGAATTTTATCAAATATGTTGCACCATTTTCGAAAAGTAACATTTAAAGTGTTTTACTTGTGTGGGAGGTGCCACGCACACCGGCGATATGTAGCCCAATTTTAACTTAGAGGTGCCTAATGGCAAGTAGACTCCCTACAATTAATTTCAAAAAGATTGCTTTATCGATTTTATTTTTATAGCGTATTATATTTTTGTTAACGGTGCCACGCCCTTACATGAATTTTTCCAATATATTTACACATCAAATACAATATTAAGTCTCGATTTCAGGTTCAACATCTGTTAAGTTTTGATTAAAATTTAGCTTAACTTCTTGTCTGGGATTCGAACATACTCTCCCAGATCATCAGTTAACCGCCTTATACATTAAGCTAACTGTTATTTTAAATTAATTTAAAACAAAAAGTCAAACAAAAAATTCGTCAAGTATTGATTTTTTTTATTACTTATTTTAAATAAGTCATTTCAATGTCCAATTAAAGGCATATTAATATTCATAGAAATTTGTTAAATATTACGAAATATTTTTTAGAATGTTTAATCGAATACATTTCTGTGAGGAAAACATACTCTTTTCGTAGTGTAGATAGTTTCTATAGATCTTCTAATGAAAGAAAATCAAACAAAAACTAATATAGTCATTTATGTTTTATTTCTCGATGCTGATTCCGAAGCCGGCCTTAAGATTGCTGTATCTTGAATGGTTTTCGAGACATCCTAACTTAAAAGTGCTAAAACATGGTTTCTTTTTTTTTCTGATGAGAAGCAGTTGATTTTCGACAAGCCTTAAATCAAGTGTCAATCAGGTACTGTTAAGAGTTAAGATTTTCAATAGAAAAATAATTGCGCCTTGCTTATCTTATCTTGGAAATATATATAAAAATCTAACATGAGACGACCACCAGCTGGGAATCGAAACCATTATTTAAATTAAAGAATTTTGCAAATTAAATATCGTTTAAGCATGAGTTCTTTATAAAATGTTTATGTATTACACAATTTCATCAGCATAGAAAAACAATCAGGAGGTGTGCCACTGTTGACACACGACCATACAAAGAACTCAAGATTTTAAGACTCGTGTTGTAGAGTTAAGAACCACATATTGATATTTTTTTTTTTTTTTTTTTTTTTTTTCAGTGGCAGAGTATGTCAAGTATTATGTACCATTTGATAACAAGCAAAGAATTGAAAAATAACAAAACGATGGAGTCTTTTGTATTTTATTGCAGATTCGTCAATTCATAAAATGCAAATTTTTTTAATGAGTGCCATTCATTGTTCATATGCTTTCAGTGGACTTAATACATTCATATTTGCATTAGATTTATATCTTTATATTGGTATATTAATTGCTAATAAGCTAATACAAATTTTTGTTACTAATTTTTTATCTCTTTTGAATGGCTTTTGTTATTGTAATCCAAACGATTTTTTTTTTTACCAATAGAAAGCTTCTTGTCTTGAAATATTCAGAATGTTCGTTTACTAGTCCAGAATAAAGGTTTCAGTCCGAAAAGCTTTCGTTTACGCATAAAACGTACGTAAGCAAAAGCTTTATGCGTAAACGAAAGCTTCTTGGACTAAAGCCTTAATTCTGGACTAGTAAACGAACACTCTGATTTATAAGACTGATTTAAAATCTATTTTAGCAACAACAGAGTCAAACAGCAGGAACTTTCAGTATATACAATAAATTTCAAATAGAAATCATTAATTTTTTATCATATGGAAAAATGCTGTAATTGCTGCGCTGATTACTGTCTTTTTATCATGTAACGAATAAAAGTAAGTTTTTTGACAATACGGTAAATGTTGTACAAAGATTTTCTTGTTGCTGCTGCCGCTGCTGTAACAACTTGGGCTCTTTTGCCGCTTATCTGATGCAGACTACGAAAACACCGAGCACAATGACTTGGTCCGCTTACGAAATTCCCTACCCCAAGCTCCACTGTCAACATTACAACGAGCAAAACAACAATTACAGCATCAGCAAAAACTGTAAAACCCAATAACAAAATTGTTGCAGCTGCTCCAGACAACTTTTAACTGGATGGATGCATCAGTTAAACTGGTCAGCAGCAGACAGGCGAACTAGTGGACAATCGCTGACAAAAGGAAATGAAATAAAAATGAATGGAAGGAAAGTAGATAAAAAACTAAACGGTAAAAAAGATTAAACCGAAAATACAAAAATTGTGGCAACAAAAAAGGATCACTTGACAGCTTGCAGAGCAAAAGTGGTCAGAGTAATTCATGGATCTTTTCAATGATGCAGTGAAATCGAAAGTGGATTTTCCACTTCCTTGCTTCGCTGATGTTGTTTATCCCTTCCAATGTGGTAGATGATGGCAATGAATTGCGATAATGGTAGACACATGAGTAAATGCAATTCTTCTCCAGCAAATACACACAAACACTTGAAGGGAAAAATTTATAGTTGAAAATTGTGGCCAGCTCAAACCGAAAGACTCTTTAATTTTTTAAAAATTTTATCAGCCAGTGATGTTCTACAGTGCTGCGATAGTTAAAGTTATTAGAAAAATATTTAATAAAAATTCAAATTTTCTTTAAAGCAGAAAAAGTCATTCCCGCTTTTTTCTACCAGCATTTAAACACGTACGGATAGTACAGGTTTGATATTTTAAGAATAGTGAAAATTTACGGTCCCTAGCGGCCCCGAGGATCTTCAATATTTTTATATCTTAAAAAAAATGGGCCAAAATCACTTAAAAGTTGTGCGTGTAAAACTAATTAACTTTTTCATGCTACTTCGTGGTGTATTTAGATAAACTATAACCGCCTAGTGGTCAAAATTCGACCACAAATGTATTAAATAATTTCGGTACTTTTTGGAAACTTTTTGTACTTTTTTTTTGCTATTTGGAACGAAATAGAAAAGCTCATTTATCATCCCTGGTATAACTCAAGCGGAATATAAACAAAACAAAATAAAAAACATGAAATTATGCTTTTTGTCTTTCTTTGTTAATATTGAAAAATTTCCATTTAATTTTACCTGGCTTAATAGCAAAATATTAAAATAATATTAACTTTGTGCACATTTACACTCAAATACCTTTCTAATGGTGTATAATTCAAATTCGTGCTCCATTTCTAGCATAGTAAAAAAGGTAGGACCAATTTTTGTCTTGCGTGTTAATATAAAGATTACTACCTCTTCCGCCCTCTTTGCTAGGCATATGCATATGTGTGTCGTTTTGTTTTTTTTTTTTTTTCGTAAACTACAACTTTTTTTAAAAAACATTGGCGCATAATCATAGTCCCTCATAAAAGCCGGCTTCTCTTAGCAAAATTCTAAAAAGATAGAGTATACTTTAATTCTGCAACTACCATAGTCGGTTTAGAGCATGCTTCTACGTAGATGCGACTATGTTGGGCAGAAAACAATCCAATGTGGTAACTCTTTGCAAAAATAGAGAGAAAAAAAATCAACTGAGCGAGTTTTTTTGTATTTTTACGTCAAACTAAAAAAAAAAAATGATTGAAATTGAAAAAATTCAAATTTCGTTTGTTTTGGCGATGATAGAGCAAATAAAAGTAAGTAAATTAATAATATAACTTCACAATTATTTACTAATTTATTTATTTTCTAAAGGAAAGAAATGTATGCAGAACTGGATTGCGGCAAAAAAAGAAGGCTTGTATGATTATCGGGACTCAACACCTACAGTACAGTATTTGCGATACTTCAATGACGGTCGAGCATGTTGTGCTAAATTGTCCTTTGTCGAGATGTAACCAGCAACTAAATACAATACTTGATTGCAGCAAAATCGAAACTATAGATAAAGTCAAAAACGCCCTGATGAAGCACAACTTGTACTTACTATGAAGTCTTAATAACTACCGGTGCAATATGGGCACGGCGCCCTGCACCATTCCATATTTTATAAATTTCTTTTGTAAGATATGTTACAATAAATAAATAAAAAAAATAAATTCAACACACTGAAAATTTACATAAAGTGATATTTTTCTGTTTTTACAGATTGCTAACTGGTTTAGCAACAGCTTTTTCCTATTTTAAAGTTGAAGTATACTTTTAGCGATAGAGTATGCTTTAAATCGACTATGATTGATTTAAAGCATACTCTACTGAAAATCATACTTTACTGATTTTAATGTATGCTTTATTTTGACTATGATTATGCGCCATTAATTTTTGATTGAAATTGGAATATCATGTGTTAAGGTATCTTCGGGTTTCCCAGAAAATATTCAGTTAAGTTATTCTTCGATTTGACTATGAAACCTTTGGGTGACATTCGGAAACCTTCGAGCGTTCCAGGAAATATTCAATTAAAGCTCTTTGATAGTCGCTATAGATGTTTTTTTGTTTAATATAAATAGATATTCTTCGTTTTGACTATGAAGCCTTAGGGAACCTTCGGGTGTCTCAGAAAACTATCGACTAAGACTTTTTAGATAGTTTGCCATACATTTTGTTCCTCCAATATACCTAGATACTCTTCGTTTTGACTATGAAGCCTTCGGATAACCGTCGGGTGTTCAAGAAAACTACCTATTAAAGCTTGTTAATAGTCCGCCATAGATTTTTTCCCTCTCGTATAACTATACAATATTCTTCTTTTTGAGTATGAAGCCTTCGGGTGACATTCGGATACCTTCGAATGTCTCAGAAAAGTGTCAACTAAGGCGTTGTTATCAGTCCACCATAGAAGTTTTTCCTCCGATATACCTAGAAACTCTTCGTTTCGACTATGAAGCCTTCGGATTACCTTTGGGTATCCAAGAAAACTATTAATTAAAGCTTTTTGATAGTCCGCCATATACTTCGTTTTGACTATGAAGCCGTCAGGTGACCTTCGGGTGTCACAGGATACTATCAGTTACGATTTGTCGATAGTCCGCCATTGATTTTTTGCCTCCTGTAAATCTAAATATTCGTTTAGCTATGAAACCTTCGGTTGACCTTCGGAAAACTTCGTGTATAGCATAAAAACCTTGTGAAACCTGAAGAACACTTACTGCGAAATTTTTAGCTCAATTTGCCGAATAGTTTCTGAGTGATAATGCTTCACACAGACATACAGTTCTTTTTATATAAAAGCGAGTGTCACCGGGTATGGGTTAGGTTTTGTTTTTGAGCCATAACTTGTTACTGGTTAAACCATTTCGAGTATTTTATACATCATTCGAAAGGTAAGAAACATACGCAACATTTAATCAAAGGAATACGCAAAAGTTATGGCCAATTTTTAGAAGACATGTTTTTTCGCTTTTTAAAAATTTGTATCCGGGTAAAAATTTGTATCCTTACATTAATGTCAATATTTGACAGTTGCACTCGATTTAGGTTCGAAAAAATAATGTAACATATCCGGATGATGTGTCCCATACCCGAACATGACACTTTTTCAGCAATACCAAAAAAGAATGTTTTAACCATTTATATTGGCACAAACCCATATCATATCATAAAGAAGACATAAAACACTGAATGCTAACGCATGACACTTTGCTTTTTCAATTGGCTAAATCAAAAATTTAGCCCTTTGAAACAGATCATAAAACACTATTTATAGTCGAATTACGACACGAGGTGTGAAATTGTAATAAACAATAGATCTTTTCACACTGGTCATATCAAGACGACAATTCGACAGTAGTCAGATTGGCAATATTAATTTTGCATGATACAAAAAATCTACTGTTCCTTACACGGCGATGTCCCAAAACCAGTCAATCGCCCCTATAATTTTTGTTGCTTTTTTATTAAGTTATATTATTTTGTAATTAATTTAAAGAAAAAATGGTATAAAAACGGTTTAAAAGATATATGATTTTCCTTAGCAAATTACTAAATTAGCTACGTCTTCTTATCATAAAAAAATTAAAGGTATGAATCTGCTCTTTCAATTTCAATGTACGACATATTTCAAGCCAAATGGAGAACTTATTAATTTTCTGAAAAAGTTCATTTCATTTCATTTTCAATGCGAATTTGCAATGTAAGCAATTGGATATGGAAATAAAGTTGCAAACCTATGTTAATGATTTGTTGCATACCTTTAGGGCTAAAAAATTTTAATTAATTTTTTATAGGAGGTAGGCGTGTTCGTTGACATATTGCACCCATTTTTAGAATTTTGGTCGTCCAGGACCATCTAAATTATTGATCAGATGCCACAAGGAAGCAAGGGCATCTTAAAACATATGTGGATCGAGAAAATGTTAGAAAGAAATAAAGTCACAAGTTAGTTTCATACCAGAGAGTCTTAAAGATCATGATTATATACCTAGATGTGTTTTGTTTGATTTATTGTACAGTACGCAATTGATTCTAGAATTATGCACGACATGTGCATAAGAGTTTACTGAGCAATTCTTGACATAAATTTAAATTCTGTGAACAGTATTCTAATCAATTTACCAAAATCATAATTATGAATACCAATAATAAGTTTTTACTTCATTATTTATCCATTTGAAGAACGTGTACGCATGCGTAACTTGCACGAGCCTTTTGTTGCAACAAGCACTATTGACGCATTTCATGAAACGTACAATCCAACCGAAAAATTAACAAACAAAAAATGCGGTAACTAAACAATAAAAATTATTAAACAATTGCATAATGAATACAATTATTTATTGTTGAGCGAATACAAAAACCATAAAAAATGCTTTTCCATATTTAAGAAAAGACTGACACAAAGCAATTACGATACATAGCAAATATTAAAGAAAAATCTGTTGAAAAAATAATAAAAAAACGTACGTATGTATGTTGATATGGGTTAATAAAGGTACAATAAAAACAATTAAGTAGCTGCAAGAGAAACCCCATTGCCCATTTATAATCGTGATGTGGCAATATAGCAATTGATTCAATTGCATTGAAATTCATTACAGGCATTGCATAAAAGACAATTGGTCACATCATCAGAGTTTCTTATCATCAACTTTGATTTTATTGTTTTAAATCGAGCCGATACTTAGATCGTCAACAAATTCTGTATACAAAATGGGTCAGTGTGTAATTTGAGAATTTCTTCAAAGTGTAAATTTACACATAACACATCTGAGGGCTTAACATTCACACAAGTTTATGGTGTTTTGTTTGTTTTAACAAATTTTATTAATTAATGCTTTTATCAGCTTTTGACAAAAAAATAAACTAGTTTAATAGTACAAAAAACGTACGTAAACGAGAGCTTTTCGGGCTAAAACTTTAATTCTTTACTAGTGAACGAACACTCATTATGCCTTTAACTTAAGGTATACTAAATAAAAGTTGAATTTTTGTATTACCCGAAAAGTTCTCGTTTACGTGCGTTTTATGGTGTAAACGAACAGACTGAATCTCTTTCCATACTACAAACCAGTGTTTAAACCAGTGAAAACCAAACTCAATACTAGCGCATTTTATCAATGTATAAAAGCTCATTGAAAGCTTTTGTGTTCAGTACTTATAAGCTGCAAGCAGTAAACGCAGATCTGCACAACAACTGGAAACGTTTGGGCGCTTATCTGTGAATGTATACGTATACCGCAAGCTTTTAAGCACAAAAGCTCAAGTGCCCGTGAGGATAGGCTTTGGACATCACTCGTTTAAAATAAGAATTTTTCTCGATTCACGAAAGTGATTTTTTAAATTACAAAGAATACTCATACTCCACGGCTCGTTTGAATTCGGGTTTACCTCAATGTCGCCCCACTCCGAGGGTATAACTCGTGAAAATCATGTTTCGCATGTTTTTCACATTACAAGATACATGATTTTACGTCACGAATTGTACGTTCTCTGATGCGGCGATTCAGCCCCAAGTTTTTTTATGCAAAGTTATTCACTGGGGTTCAAATATACAGAAAAAGTTTTTTTTTAAATCAGTCAGCGAGTTATTCGATTTTCAGGGTCGAATTTCAGTTACCAAATGGTCTTGACATTGTTTCTGTATCAAAAAAAAAGGTACGACAAAAATAAACTAAGAAAATTGAAGTTATTGATTCAAAAGTGGTATTTTCGAAAATTCTAGCTGATCGCTTTAACGAGATATTGTATTTTTAACAATTTTTTTTTTTATTACAAAAAATTAATTTTTTCAGTAACTAGTAACAAACAAAAAAAGAAAAAAATAATTTTCAATGTTAATTTTGATGCTAAATCCGTATGGTTTTCGAGAAATCCTAACCTACTTAAATGTTTGGTTTTTCGAGATTTTTGAGATCATATGACAGCGATATCCAAAGCCACAAAACCTGCAGCTAGAAGCCCTAGCCTTTGCTTTAAAACTCAGTTTAAACTAGATCGATATCTTTCTTTGAGTATCAAAATATGTATCGTATACTGAAATATCCAAAAAACGTGGGTTTTTGCTTTTTGCACCTTTTCAGGTCAGAATAATTCGAAGAAGTAAAAAAATATCGATATAATTTAAACTGGGTTTTGAAGAAAAAGATTGAGGCTTCAAGCTGCATTATCAAAATTTATCGAGTATTATTTATAATGAGGGTATTCCAGTAAAAAGTACCTCAAGAATCTCAATAGACTGTCAAAACTTGTATTGCTTTTGACAGCAATAACGGGTTCACGTTTTATTAAATTGTACCCTTCATTAGCGCAACTAAAATACACTTGGAACACAAGAAACATCTAGGGTAAGCTCAGAGGAATTTGGTTAATTCGGATAAGAGGGCATGAAATCTTCCAAATTTTCTCTTCTTATACTAGCTAAAATTGTATATTTGTTTCTATATATATATGTATATATGTACAGTTTGTCAAGTAATTCTTTGCAAAATGCAAATAGCCACACAAATTCAACTTTAAAATGAAATTTTATTAAGACAAGCACTACTTTAAAAAAAATTGTTTTGTAACTATTTTAAGATATGTATTACCTATTAATATAACAACAAAAAAATGACAAAAATCAAAACAAAAACATAAGAAAAACGAATAGAACCAAAAGGCAACACATATGATGCTGTCAATAAATTCTTTGCAATATGCAAACACAAGTCGAGGAGTGACTCGAAACTAACTAACGGTACATCCAATTGGAATTCGAATGAACACGTGTTGCTTTGCTTGCATTGCCCTTTTACATTAGTTCTCATTTTTGCTTCGAACTGCGCACATCTTATTAAAAATAGCGTGTTTTTGCAATGCCTGGCAAGCGAGTTGACGAAAGTGTAGTCCAATTGGTTTATTTCAACTATTACAAAGAGAAAACAGTAAATGAGTTGTCTGAAATGTTTAATATTAAGCTAAGGACAACATATGTATAATATTATTCAGCGTGCAGAAAAAGAAAATAGACTGGAATTGAACAACTTTGGCGGCAGACCATCAAAGCTTACACGGCGAGATCACTCAAAAATTTTAAAACAAATTAGTGACAACCCACAAACAAGCCTTAGAGAGTTGGCAAACATTATAAAAAGTGATTGCAACAAGACTGTGAGCCATGAAACCGTGCGAAAAGTGCTAAAGCTCCACCAGTACTCGTCGCATACAGCCAGGAAAAAGCCACTGCTGTCTGCTGTTAATATTGAAAAGCGCTTGAACTTTGCCATTTCTAACAGAAATAGGCCAGCGGAGTACTGGAATGACGTCATTTTTTGCGACGAGACGAAGATAATGATGTATTATCACGATGGATCCAGCAAAGTTTGGCGGAAACCAAAAACAGCTCTTCAACAGCAAAATATTATACCAACAGTTAAGTTTGGCAAGCTTTCAGTGATGGTGTGGGGCTGTATTTCATCCATAGGCGTTGGAGAATTGGGTATATTCACTGATATAATGACAAAAGAGTTTTATTTAGACATTCTTGAAAACGAGTTGACAAGAAGCGCCCAAAAATTTGGCTTTGTTGATCGTGAAAACCCGAACAAATTAAAATACAAGTTGTATCAGGACAACGATCCAAAGCACAAATCGCTGCTGTGCCGGACCTGGTTGCTCTACAATTGCAGCAAAGTAATTGACACGCCCGCCCAAAGTCCGGATCTTAATCCAATTGAAAATTTGTGGACATTTTTAAAAAAAAGAGTGGGAAAGCGGAACCCAACTAACAGAAACGCTTTGATAACGGCAATCAACGATGAGTGGGTAAAGATACCTGAATTGTATGATGTAAATGGACTTGTACAATCAATGTCACGGCGTCTACAGGCTGTTATGGAAGCTGACGGGAAGCACACAAAATATTAGTGCAGTCCTTTATATTTTATATCCTTTTTGTAATATGTGTTTGCATTTTGCAAACAATTAATTGACACCTTCAATTTTGTAGTTTTATTTTGTTTATGGCTTATCTTATGTTTTTGGTTTTGTTTTTGTTATTTTTCTTAACTGTAATGAAAGGGTATACAATTCCTAACAATACTGTAAAAAAAAAAAATTTTTAAAAAGTGCTTTAGTTAATAAAATTATATGTTAAAGTTGAATTTGTGTGGCTATTTGCATTTTGCAAAGAATTACTTGACAAACTGTATATCTGTGCCAAATATTTTTCTCCAAAACGGCTACAGCGATTTTAATGAAACTTGGAACAGTGTTAGATATTAGTATACAATGAAGAATGAGCTAGGTTTGAACTTTGTAAATGCTCACCAGGGGGCGTGGCACCGCCCTAAATTTCAAAATTGATTTAGTCATAACTCGCAAACTATTCAAGTTATTTGGATGAAATTCGGTGAGCGGGTACGGGTTAATAGTACCTTGTAACAGACAAAAAGTCGGCGGGATCGAAGAAGTACCACTTTTTGGCCCTTGAAAATTTTGATTCAATATTACTCGAAAACGACTCCAACAATTTTAATTGAAATTTAGGAGATATTACCTCTGCAAACAGGGATTATTATGTAATACGCCGTCATATTGCGAAAACTCGTTGAAGGGCAAAATATCGCCGTTGCGCGTGGAACCTCCCATACAAGCAAAATACGTAAAATGCTATATCTCGCAAATGTTACAAGATATTTTAATGAAATTTGGTTTGTAGGTACTGCTTATCAATGCCTTTTAATAACCGAAAAGTGGGTGGTATCGAATAAGTGCCACGCTCCCTTTTTAACCATTGAAAATTTTAATTCAATATTACTCGAAAAAGACTCCAACAATTTTAATGATAAATTAGGAGATGTTACCACTGCAAACAAGGATTAATATGTGATATAACGTTATATTAGGAAATTACGTTGAAGGGCGTGGCACCGCCCACAAAAAATTTAATACGCTATAAAAACAAAACTACTAAAGCAATCTTTCTGAATTTAACTGTAGGGAGTCTACTTGCTATTAGGCACCTATGACCTGAAAGTGGGCAAAATATCGCCGGTGTGCGTGGAACCTCCCATACAAGTAAAAAAAATTAAATGCTATTTCTCACAAATAGTACAACATATTTTGATGAAATTTGGTATGCGGATCTGTATCATGAGTATCTAAAGCGTAACAAAAAGTAAGCTTTGTTCAATAATTGCTACGCCCACTTTTTATCAAAATAAAAAATTTTGGTTAACCCTTTCGACCCGGCTGGGACAATATATCCCAATTTACATATATTTATTGTCCCAGCCGGGTCGAAAGGGTTAATAACTCAGGCACAAAAAAAAAATGGAATGAACTTTTTAATTCTTATATGCAGCCTTATGTACTTTTGACGCTGAATTCGTCTCCATTGCAGAACTTTCATTACACCTGCAGGATTTTGAAATATCTTTGCTTGAATTTGAAGAAAACGCTGTGCAGCATAGCTACAAGAAAAGGTAATATTCTTTTTTATTAATAGCATCGAATAGCCACAATCTTCCTTATCAAAATATCGTTTCGGATTTTTACAATAGGACTCTTATAAGATATTTCAGACCCCATACAAATGACGAAATATTTTGGGTTTGTGGCATATCCCATTTATTTATTTTAGGGCATTCTATTTCACCAAAAAAAATTTGAGTTTTTGAAATTTTCTATACCATTCGATATTTTCTGCTTTTTTTCTTATTATTATTCTCATCGGTTTATTTATCATTTTGAAAGCATGATCATTAGAGGTCAAAAGGTATAAGTTTTATCACAAAAAATAGCTATGAATAAAAACATCGACTAAAATAATAAAATTAGATTGTTTACCGAGCAGGGATCGGTCTTCAGGTACTAAGCATAATATTAGAATAGCTAAATTGATAGCATTATTTGAGATAATGAAACCTAATTCCCACGAATAATTGGGATAGTTATTTAAAATTTTGGTGATTCGGACAAGATGCGCAGAGATATATAATCAAGAGACGCAAAGAAGCTGTGGCGGTCAAATATATATTCTTATATTTATTTTAAATTAGTATCTATTCGTAAGCCAGTATTTTAAGTAACATTTAATCTGTAAAATTTCATTTGTATTCAATACTGAATTTTAATTTATGTTCTTAATACTATTTGCAACAGCAACACCTTTTTGCTGTTATTAACATTTTTTGCAACTCTGATAAAAGAGAAGAATTTTAGATTTGGCTTGCGCACTTTGTTAAGCGCATTTAATTTTTTGTAAAGTTATTTTAAATCATTTTTAATTAAAGTAATATTAACTTTTCTAAAGAAAATTGTTTCTTATTTAAAACGTGGTAGGATTATTTCATCCAATTCCCACAAAGATCTGAAGCAATTTTTTGGAGTTTGTATTAACCGTAGACGGTAGCTTTGACAAATTTAGAAGTTGAACAGCAGCGTAATTCAACCAAAAAATCTGTAAACAACTCTTCTCATCCGGAAGCGAAGAGATATAAATAGAATTTGTGGTTGAATTACGCTGCCGTTTAACTTTTAAATTCGTCACACTACATAGCTGATAGATCCCTGGAATCATTACGCACCTCGATCCTCGATCATCATCAGCACACGCCAATCACATATCACCCTTTGGCGTTTGGGACTTTTACTCCACCCTTTGGAGTAATGTTTCCTTGTTTTCTGTTTCGGCTATTTGAATTGTTGTTAAAATATTGCTGTATTGCGCCTTTTCCAAATCTTCCTAATTAAACTAAATTGTAAAATTGAATAATAATAAAACAAGTTCAAAGTTTGTAAAGAATTATTTTTACACATTTCATTTGACTTTTTTCAAAACGTTTTCTAAAGCTGGTATCTTTTGCTAGCGTAATTCAAATTGTTTCATTTTGGTGGTTTAAACAAATGAGAATGATTTAATAATTAATAATTTAAAAACTTATAATTTATAAATGCAGTTTGTTCAAAACGTCAAAATTGTTATATACTAATTTTTATATACTATCTGTCAAAAAAGAACTTCATATTTCCCTGCAGGAAATATGGTCATTGCTTATTATTTTTTAGGCCTTTTTTTGTATTAGAATAAAATAATACAACAAAAAAAATATTTTTTATCCCTTTAACTGTTTAATTTTGCTTCGAAAAACTTTTTCTGCCTACTTAATTATTTTCCAGCCAACTATGATTAAAAATCATAAATATATTTTTTTATTCGTTACTAAAATTAAAATAAATATTAGAGTTATTCACGATCTGGAGTAACGAGCTGAGTAACAGGGTAAAAGTGCACTCAATTACTCTGAATAGTGAGCATACTCAATACTTTGCACGTATATGTGCTTTTCGTTTCTCAAAATAATTTTAGCTGACAACAAAAAAAAAAATTTTTAAATGAATATTTTGCTCTCATTCAAATTTTTATTTTTGATGAACGAAAATTGCCTCTCAATCATAAACAAGTTCAAACGTTTCTATAGAAATAGAAATAGTAAAAAAAGGCAAAAGTGTAAGATTATTTTACACTAGAAAATAGCTTGACTAAAAGGGTAAAAGAGTAACAGAGTAACTTACGTATATTTTGTTGTTGTGGTTGTGCACTGTTACCCTGTTACTCTGTTACTCAGGACGTTACTCTAGATCGTGAATACCCCTATTATTAAAATTAAAATATGTTATTAAATACATATAAAAATATTATTGAAATTAAAATAAATAAGGTTGCCAGACTAAAGAATATTCTAAAATGTAAATTTTTCAAAAGATCTTAATCTTTTAGGGGCTGTCCATAAACTCCGTGACGCTAAAATTCGCTATATTGAACCCCCTCCCCCCCTATGTGACGGTAGCTTCATATAAAAATAAAAAAAAATACACCAAGCATGACGCTTGCTCGAACCCCCCTAGGAGCGTCACGGAGTTTATGGACAGCCCCTTATCACGAATGCGAAAAATTTTCATTTCGCTCTGACAAGGGTAAATAATTAATCTGTTAATTTACTTCGCGCTGCGTTGCTAGGGTTCTTCTCTTTTTTTATCGAGTAATTCTAATTTTTATTGCAAATATAAAATTATAAATATTGCGAGTATCTAAAAGCTATATGAAAAATTTTCTGAAAGTTATAGAAGTGTAGCTGAAAAATACTAAAAATTTTATCGAAAAAAAAAAGTATCTGAAAGATTTAAAGGCACTTCAGACTATCTGAGAAGTCATATGAGTTTTCTTATGTTTTTCTATTTGATTTTTTCTCTGACTGTCAAATTTTTATTGTTTTAAATTTATTTTGTTCAAATTGTTTTAGTTTTTTATTTTTCAAACATTATTAAAAAATTTGAAAACTCCTATGACTTCTCTTTTCAAATATATTCAAATCTAATGCCAAAATAACTCATACGAGTTTTCTTCTGATAAATCATTTGTGATATAAATTTACATTCACACTATCAGAGTTGCCATATTTGACAACTCATAAGATTTTCTGTATGACTTCTCAGATAGTCTGAAGCGGCTTTTACTTAAAACGTCTTTATCAAAGTATAAAAATATCTGCGGTACACAAAAACTATCCCAAAGTTTATATAAGTAAAAGGTTTGGTAAGGTAGTATTATTATCAGATCGTTTTTATTTTGCCTGGGAGATCGAAAATGTATCTGAAAGATATAAAATATATCCACAAGATATAAAATGTATCTCAAAGATATACTTAAATACGTCTTCAGAGTATTTAAATATCCGCGGATTACAAAAAGTATCCAAAAGTTTGTATAAAAGGTTTGGTAAGGTAGTATTATTATCAGCACGTTTTTATTTTGTCTGGGAGATAAAAAATTTATCCGAAAGATATGAAATGTATCTAAAAGATATTAAATGTATCTTAAAGATATGAAAAGTATCCAAAAGATACAAATTAAGACATGAAATGTGTAGGGAAGTTGCAAAAATATTTTAACGAAATAAAATTCGCTCAAAGATATATATGTGGGAACAGAGCCAGACGGGCACCGATTACGTAGTGGACGGCGGACAGTTGCGTAAATTAGCGTAAACTTGGCAACACCAGCAAAACTAACGAGACTCGACATAATTGACGAAGAGACTTTTGAAAAAACACGAATGGACGACAGTCGTAGAAAAGAAGTAGCCAAGAAAAGAAGTAAATTTTAAAAGATGTGAATTTAAAGAAATATAAAGAGAAGAAATGTGAATTTAACTAAAAACAAACTGTAAAATAAAATAACTTGTAAATATGTAAATATAAATGTAAATAAAACTTGAACTGAAATTAAAACGATTTATTTAAAGAAAAAGTGAAGTGTTTGCATTTATTCAAGAGGAAGCAGCAAATTAAAGCCTACATATATAACTAGCCTTCTTTGCCCGCTTCGCTAGGCATGTTTGTTTTGTTTTTTTTCCCAATAGCTTAGATAAAATTTTGATTTACGCCACTGCCATGTCACCAATAAAAATTTAGGTATTTTGAGAAAGTTTATTTCATTTCAAACCATCTTAAAAATTGTCCCAGGAAACCTTCAATTAAGGCTTGTTGATAGTTTGCCTTAGATGTTTTTCCTGTAGTACATCTAGATATTCTTCGTTTTGACTATGAAGCCTTCGGGTGACCTTCGGGAAGCATCGGATATTCCAAAAAACTATCAGTTAAAGTTTTTTGATAATTCACCGTAGATTTTTTCCCTCTCGTGTACCAAAATATTCTTCGTTTTGATTATGAAGCCTTCGGGTGACCTTCGGGAACCATCGGGTGTTCCAAAAAACTATCAATTGAAGTTTATTTATGATTCACCATAGATTTTTTCCCTCTCGTATACCGATATTCTTCGTTTTGACTATGAAGCCTTCGGGTGACTTTCGAACACCTTCGGGTGTCACAAAAAACTATCACTTAAAGCTTGTTGACAGTCCGCCATAGATTTTTTCCCTCTCGTATATCTAGATATTCTTCGTTTCGACTATGAAGCCGTCGGGTGACCTTTGGCAAACTTCGGGTTTTTCAAAAAAACTATCAATTAAAACTTGTTGAAAGCTTGCCATAGATATTTTCCCTCTAGTGTACCTAGATATTCTTTGTTTTGACTATTAAGCCTTCGGGTGGTCTTCGGAAAACTTCGTGTATGGCTACGGTGACCAACCGTCCTGTATTTCCGGGGACAGTTCTGTATTTCGGTTGCTTGTCCCCGGAATTTATTTAAGAAATAGGGGACATACAAATGTTCTGTATTTTATTTTGTGTCCCCTATTTGTCCTGTATTAGCACAGTTCATTTATTAATATTTATAAAATATCATTCAAAACCGTAATTGTTTAGCTAATTCATCACAATAAGAAGTTGTACATTTTCATATTTTTATCAATAGGTTAAAAACCTGAGAGTATGCAAACTTAAACAGTGTTGTATAGTTTCGCAACAGATAGAATCATTTCATAAACGGCTCTTCCACAATTAACAACTGAAATGTCAAAATCATCTGTATTTCTTTTATTTTTTTTTTTTTGGCTTGTAAAAATTGTTGAGTTTAGCTTGTGTTTGCCAGAATCAAATGCTTCCACGGAAAGTTTTCTCCATTATGAATATAACGTAGACACTGTTTTGAGCAGCACCATGCGCAGGATTTGCTCTGGGAAAGGTTTTTCATATAGATTAATTTTATTACATCTTATTCAATTCATATATAATTTATATGGGAAAAAGATATTTCTGGTGGGGGTTAAACCTCCAAAACCCTCTACGTGTGCACAATCCTGGCTTACAATAAAGACTCTTAAAACTATTTTGATAACTAAATGTAATTATCATTTAAACTGTCTCGAGCTCAAAGAGTATTTGAGGTCACACGGAGACATTTTGAAAATAATTTAAAGCCAATTTAAATGTAATACAATTAAAAGAAATAAATATATTCATTAACGAGCAATAAATAATGTATAAATTTATGAAGAAAATTGTACCGTTGAGGTCCTAGTTTGTAGGTATAATTTTGCGCTTTGAAGGAGGTTACATTTAGAGGTGAAAATCTTTTATTTTTGCTCATCAGTCATTGTTTGCCTGACTATTTATGTGTCCCCGATTTTTGCCCGACTGTCCCCGATTGTCCCCGTTTTTTTTCGTATAAATATCGTTTTGTCCCCGATTTTACTCACACAGACATGGTCACCGTATGTATGGCATAAAAACATTCCCATACCTAATATATACTCATTTCCAAATTTTCAGCTCAATTGGACGAATGGTTTCTGTGTGATAATCATTAAGTATCAGGAAAAAATAAAAAGTGTCTCTAAAATATTAAAAGTATCTGAAAGATCTAAAAGATACGAAAAGTTTTGTACTCTTCTGTTAATTCTAGAAGGAGCATAGGGCCCAAAATTAAACGTCTTTATTTGTCACGATCCTTTGTAATTATTTTTATCTATCCCGATTCTAGAATGCCTTATCTAGCGACCTTTTACAAGGAATATAAAAAGTACTTTTGAAGAAAAAAAAAGTATTTAAAGATATTGAAGTATCTGAAAGGTATAAAATGTAACTCAAAGTGTTAAATAGTATCTGAAAGATATAAAATGCTTCTTAAAGATATGTTTTGTGGCTAAAGCTATCAAAGTACATATCTGAAGGATATACATATTTTGTATCTAAAAACATAAAAAGTACATGCAGGAAAGTATTATGTTTTTACAAGAATTTTGGCGTTTAAAAATTTCATTTTTTTTGTTGGGTTCCAAAAATCGATTTTTTTACAAGCATTTGCAACAACAAACAACTTTTTTACAAAACAAGTTAAATCGACATAAGAAAATGGGTTTTTCTTCACAAAACATCTCAAGTCGAGATAAGATACAGGTTAAATGGCAATAAATAGTTTGACAAAAGCACTTCTTCGAAATAAGTGAATTTCTTAAATCAAAAAATGTATGACAAAATCATCTTATTTCAATTTTAATAACAACTATTTACCTTACAGTAAAAAAAGGTATTGGAAAATATTCGTTTAGAATTATGCATAAAAAAATTTTCCTTTTTTCTAACTATTTCGCATATTTAAAAAAAGTTTTTGCCAACGCCTTAAAAAATTTAACTTGATAACGAATTAATAGTTTTAAAAGCTATTGAATTGCAAAAAAATGTTTTCAATGAATTCTAATTATAGCCTTATTTGACGAATGACTAATTTTCTCACAAGGTTATCTGAGGATTTATTCACCAATAATCAAATTTCTCGCTGACATATGTGGAGTGTTCTTTTTTTGATGATAAATTTTCTCGCTGGGATATGTGAGTTGTTCTTTTTGCCTTCGTTTTTGCCGAACGAAGGTCGTTTTTTGCCGAACGAACAATACAAATCTCAAAAAATTGCTCCAGTGTTTCTTTGCGTCTCTTCTTCGTGTAATCGATTTGCAACACAGTTGTCCTACAACTGGTTGACGTTTCACATTTGAAAGCGAACAAACCTATTTTTGACAACGTTTAATCAGCTGTTTTTTTGTTTACAATCGGACCAAAATTTTTGTAATGAACGCGTGTTTTTAACTAAATTTACAATTGTATTTATTAACTTTACTTAAGTTAAGTTTCCAACAAAATCAATAAATGTCCTCACAAATAGATGATGAAGGCTTCCCGCAAATACTGGAGCGTTTGCAGTGTCAATTTCTATGCTGTTACCCTGCAAAAAGCATCAATTGGCAAGTATTGCAATAAACTCCCGCTTATTTTTCGCAACAAAAAAACTAAATTCAATACTTCCAGAAACTCAGGCCGCACATCAGTTGGGAAACACAAGAACAGCTACATGACGCTACTTTAGCGCATCCTTTGAATCAGCAGCATCCAATCAGATTGAGCTATCAACTTGCCTTTCTAAAGAGGCTGCTACAGTTTTTGGAACAAAATACAGAGGAAATATACGATGCACTCTATGAAACCTACTCAAAGTTGCAGCAGAAATCTGAGCATGGGGAGGAATTTGCTTATAAGCACTATTTGCTGCCCATTTACGATACGCAATTTTCTCTACGCGAATCCAAAAACATTGTCGCTGCAGGAACCACTGGTCTTTGTAGCTGGCAAGCTTCACTGGCACTCGCGGATTTTTTACTCCATGAGCCACACATTGCACGTGATAAATTCGTTTTGGAGCTAGGCTCAGGAACTGGCCTTTGTGGTTTTATAGTTAGTCGTTGCTGCATGGCTAGACATGTTTGCCTCACTGATGGCAGCCGGGAATGTATCGAACTGATGGTTCAAAATTTGCTGCGTAATTTCAAAGATGCTCGCGAAATAAAACATGGGCACTTTTCGGTTAAACAACAAACTATCAGTTGCTTACAATTGGTGTGGAATTCGATTGCGGAGGCGCATTTGGAAGGGCATATTAAACCAAATTTAATATTGGCTGCTGATGTGGTATATGACAGGTCCGTGCTGAAAGAATTGTCACAAGCTATCGATTATGTTTTCAATATGATGGACAATAAAACGAAAATGTTTCTGGCTGCCACTGTACGCAATCCAGAGACCTTAGCAGAGTTTTTACAATTGTTGTGTAAGTAGGCATTCCTTTATGTTTAGTTTCCGATACTTTATACGCACATACTAAATTATTTTTGTGACTCACGTTACGCACAAAAATTGTCTTTTCACTTTGAAATTATTGAAGGCTTGTGAGCCGGAATCGTTCTTAAAAAACTCAGATTTTCACTCATTAGTATTAACTGATCAAAACTGTTTATGAAGAACTTACTAAGCGTTCATTTTAGTTCAAAGAATAAAGTTTGTAAGCATAAACTTAAAATCATCTCTTTACTTGAAGGATGTAAGCAGTTGAAAATTAGTCACTAGGTTCGTTCGTCATACATGATAATGATGTAAAAATCGTATTCCGCTACATTTATTTATTCACTGTAGATATTCAAAAATTGCATTTGCTACCAAAAAGCATGGATCAGATGATATTGTTTATTTGAAATGAAAATGCTTCATATTTGATAAAAAGTACTAAATTTATTATTTTTTTCGAGTCATGAGTTTGATCTATCGTCGACCCAACATGTCAATCCAAAGTAATATCTTAAATACGGAGCAAATAGAGTATGGCGCTGTTATAAAATGCCTTACCAAGCACGAAAAATCAATTCAAACCATACTGGAGGAGATGTTATCCGTTTACGGGGACTCTTTTTCCGAGTATAATATTGGTTTGCAAGTGGCATAATCTCTTTAAGCAAGGCGGAGATTTATTTGAAAATGTCTCCCTCCCAAAACAGCCGATTGAAATGATTACTCCGGAAATCCTTCAAAAGGTGTCAGTTATTTTAGTGAGTGATCAAGATAAGGTTTCATCCATTTTGAATTATTATTTTTTTACACTTCAATGTGATTAATTGTGCTCATAATTTAGAGTATTCGAGTACTCCTTACTCCAGATTGCGAAAAACTCTAATGAGAATAGGATTGTTACTTTTCGTCACTTTTTTTTAACGTGCTCCTTCAGCTTCTCACAAATTGTGAAGGTTTGGAAATTTATTAACCCATCAACAATTTTGTATGTATTATAAACTGATGTAAAATCGCAATAGATTTACTTATGAAAGTATTGTGAAAATCCTTTAAACAAATATTTTTTTCACCTATTTTCTTTTCTTGGCTTTTTTTAAAACATATTCTGTCTTTTACAGCTCATATGAGATTCTCTACAGTTGAACAAGAGGTTATTGCATTAGAAACAAGTTTTCTTTACTGGGATCGATCAACACCTGTGAAAATTTACCTCATAACTAGAAATTCATAGCACAAAGTACTGGACGAAACAAAAAAAACCCGCATTCAACAGCTACAAAACAGAAAGTACAAGAAGCATTTCAACTGAAATAGATCATTTTTTAAAACTAAAACAAATTATAAGTGGAAAATTACGACTTTATATTAAATAAAATAAATACAATTTATTTTAAACCTACAATACAACAAATAAACAAACTAAAACAAGGAAACATTTAATACTTAAATAATTAACTTAATTAATATGGATCTGGCCTGCTAACAGTCGGAATGGTACCATCATTTAACCATTTAACATTGAGCTGTTCAATTTGATGTTTCTTGAAAATGATACCCAACAAACCGTACTGAATATCAAACAACGATGTACGATGAGTGCGTGGTACTTTCATGCCGACCACTAAGGCCTGCAGGCAACTGATTATGATAAAAACGAATCCTTGTGACATTATCGTAGACTTATCGGTGGAATAGAAATATGAATTATTTGCATTCGATACGAAATAATAGTAAACAATGCTAGTACATAACAATTTTAATAAGTACGATACATAGATTACAAGTTCGGTCAATTTAAAATGCGACACTTCAACAAGCACGATTTGTAAATTTGAGAACGACATGCCAAAAAAGAAAAGTATCAGCCACAATGGCACCGTAGTCTCAACCGAATCATTGAATATCATTGCAATTATAGCGAACAGAATCAGAAATAATTGATTGCACACAAATATAAACTTTGCACTAACGAATACTAAAAATCCAATTGAAACGAAGCTCCCCAGAAATATCATCCATAACATAAGATCAATATCGGAAATTTCTGTAAGTCGTATGGCAGAATTCATCGAAAACCAAAATATAAAGTATATGAATAAAGCGTATTGTACTGCTTCCGTAAAAATCAATAACAGCATTACATTCCATTGTTGATTTTTGGTCACATAGAAGAATTGCACACGTTTTATGACTTCCTGGCGTTTATCAAAAATGCCACCATTTGAGTTTGCAATACGGTATTCATTATCTATACACGTCTCACAATCGACAGTACCGAAATAGCCCAATACTTTTAGACCGATCATGAGTACCAGCATAACAATCGAAATCGATAGGTAAACTGCTGCAAAATCCACGTATATGCCATCGATTAGTTCCTCCGTTGTTGCTGTAGGATTTTCCTGTACGTTTTTACTGTATGAGTGACAAATAAGAGATACTGCTGATGCCAGGCCCATGAGATAGAAACAAAAACACATTGCTAAAAAAATGGCACGCGTATACTTTCCGGGTATGGAATGTAAAAAGCTTAAGCCAGCTATAAAGATGATGCTGTGTGCGAGATACGAAATAAAGGCACCAGTGTTATCTGAAATGAAGAAAATTTTATTTAAGTTATGTGAGCAAATTAGAATGATCCTTATTAAATAGTTTGCCATGAGAAACAACTAGCAGATATGTTATTTTTGGCCTGGCCACTGTATACATAAAGTTCGAAACTAATATTATAATATTTTTCGCTAATAAATTCCCTACCCGTCACAAACTAAAAAGACTCGTTACGGAAATCGTCAAGTAATTGTAGTTGAAAAATTTGAAATGGCGAATACGTAAGATTGTTTAGATGTGACGATCAAAACGGTAAATGCAGTCTTTTTCTTCGTCAAAAACTAGTTACAACACTGGACTCATCAAAATTCTAACTAATCGATATAAAAGGTAAGTTCGAAAAACAAAATTTATATTTCGAATTATAAAAAACGACGTTAGGAAATAACGCCCAAAACATAATGAAATAAAGCCCAAATTAAAAACCAATTAACTTTCAAAGAATATGAACTATGAAACTATTTTCACATAAATTTGGGCGTTAACCATTGTGGAAACAACGCCCGAAATATGGGCTTTGTTTCATTTTTGTTTTCATATAAAAAAATGTTAGGCGGTTTTTCCAAATTTGTATGAAAATAGTAGTAGTAGTTTTTATGCTGAATCCGAAATCGGTTACAAAATGCCTTAATTACACTGGGATTCTGGTTTTTTTTAGCACAAGTATCTGCTCTGAGGGCAGACAATGCACATGTCCCTCTTAAAAGTAAAGCTGATATTCCATGGCATAAATCTTTGAATTAGAAGAGAATCTATGAACTCAAAAATTTCCGAAAGTCTCTACCCAATGAAAAATTTCGGACATACAGTGAGAAGCAATACTATCTACATGTTTTCTACAAAATACTGCTATAGCATCCAAAAAGAAATATGAACCAAACGGAAGCTTGACCTTCCCTCTTTTCAAATATGTGAGCAATTTTATGTTTATGTTTATTGAATCTTCGGATTATATATCCTTACAGTTAATAAGAAAGAAAGTATTTAAATTAACAATTTCAAATCAAACTAAACCCAAAGCATTTAATAAGCTTTGGAACTTAGTTTTTGATGAACTTAAATCTGAGTTATTATCTGGCTCAAGTATCGAATTCAAAATAGATGCAGTTCTAGTTATTGGTTCATTAAGATCATAATTAGTCCTATGAAATTGAATATAAAACAAATCATAATGTCGCAAAGGTCTTGAAGGAATATTAAAAATCACACATTGCGGTAAGGGTGCGCAATGTAGAGACCCCTATATAAGGTCATGAATCAAATCTAGGGAATGAATCTTACGTCTTGTCTCTAGAGACTTTATTCCCAAAGATGGCATCTAGCACTAAAAGAAGGCACAGCAGTTTCAAAATTAAAAAAAAAAACCCCAAATCTAGTCAAAGATTTCTGCACTTTTTCCAATCTATTGAAATAAATGCCAGGATTCCATTTTACCGATGCATATTCGAGACTATCATCTAAGAGGGGCCATAACTTGCAAGGAAAAATCGTAGATGATCACTCAGTCTATTTTTTGGAAAGGGGAAGATCTGAATAGTCTGGTGCACTTTATGGAATAGAGCAGAATAAATCCTATCGTCCTGGAACTTTATTTAAAAAACAGCATACACCTAGTTTTTTGCACTTTTAGATTCGGATATCTTGAAATTCTGACGTGGTAGGGGGTTTCTGTGGTCAGATTTGGATTTAGCACAACGAAATCTATTGGAATCGTTTTTTTTTTTTTTACTAAGAAAAGTATACGTTGCAATAGAGAATGCGCGGCAGTTAGAGAAAATTCCCCGGGAATATTTATTCACGATAACCCCCATTGTCTTTTCTCCTTCAAGGAAATTCCCACACATTTCGTTAAAGATAAAATCCGTATTTAATTGGCAATTTCTAAATAATTTTTATCAATTATATTTTCAAGTACAATAAAGTTCTGCTACATATTGCTGCATTCAATTAGACAATTAGAATTTTATTGTTGTTTTTTATTTAACCGATAACCGTTTCAGCTTCAGATTAAACAAATATTTTTGTATTTCCCTTTTCATAGACAAAAAAAATTAGATAAGAAAGTTAGCCTAATTGATTACGACTCTTGTGACTAATATCTTGGAGAAAAAGTTAATCGACCCCAGAAATTTGACTAAAGATCTAAATAAAAATGCTGAAATAAATGAAACAGTTAAAAGAACTGCACAGTGCGAAATTTGGGAGGTTTAGCGGAACTTTATTCAATTTTTGAAATACATAAAACGCATCAGATTATTCGTTATTTCGGTAGCTTAATATCCCACCTCAAAAACCTCATACTCAGTTTGGTGAATAACCCTGCGGAACAACTGCAAAATGCACCTGAAACTTGCATTACTTATTCATTCATACTTTTTGACTATACAAAGTTTTTTCATTTATTTTTTAATAAAATTGTCACTTATTGGCATTCAAATAATTGCAGAATCTTTTCTTACTCGTGTGTGATTTGTTTGTGAAAATTGTGCTTTTTAAGAAGTTCATAAGATTTACATTTTCAACTTCATTGGATACTTTAAAAGGTGTTACCACAAATTGCCGTTTTGAAACTTACAAAATTTGAAAGGTAGGTTTATCTTCTATTGGAAACACAAAACATCTTCCGCGATATTTTGCGATCCTCTTTTAAACTAAACCTTTTCCAGAATGTCTTTGGAAATTTTATATAACACCGAAATTTCATAAAAAACCAACATCGGACGCCATCGTTGGTTTTGTTTTGGAAAAAATAGGCTCACCAACACTAACATCTGACACTCTCCATAGTTTTAAGGTAACTATTCGTACGCTAGCTTATTATATACAAAAAAGGTAGAGGGAATCCTCTCGAAATTTAGAAGCATTTCTGAATAAAAATGCAAGAATCAGCAAATACCCCTTGTCTTACCCCCTTCATTTTTTATGGTGTTTTGATAAGAAAATGGTTACATCTATCAAGCTTCATAGCGATATCTGGTACTGGAGCAGAAATACAACGTTTCAAGCATTTCCATATATGGGGGGTATAATAACCCCTTGTCTGATCCCCCTTAATTTTTGCATGGTGTTTTGCCAACTTAATATATATCCAAGTATTAAGTTTCATAACTATAACTGCTATATGTGCTGAGATAAGAATTAAGTTCCGCTAGACCCTGAAAATTTCGCACTGTGCACTGGTGAAATAAATAAACATTCACATTTTAAGCCAGCGACGGTATAGACTTACCAAATCCATCAGCGAAATAAAAGCAGCTAGCAATTAAATTAAAAGCACCGCCAGCAAGCAGCAACTCCATATGCCAGAATATAATGCGTCCTTTGTAAATCTTTGTAATGAACATGGCCATAGCGACTACGAAACCCCAACACGCTCCCAAAATCATTGGCCCATATTCAATAACACCAGCATTCTCATTGCGTTCAGCGACAAATGATGATATTGTGTAACCAAATATTAAGCCGGCAGGAAGAAAATTCAAGGATACTTCCAAAAAAAAAAAAAACATGCATTAAAATATGTTTATATGTATATTTTACAATATTTTTGTAGAATATTTTTCATTTATTTTGCACGAAAGCGCTCTTTTTGCACCACCATACCATACGATAATATCTGACAAAAAAAAACAGAATTTGTTATGGTCAAAGAATTCACTTCGTATCGGACACTTATATGGCGATTATTGTGGTCTGGAGGCTATATTTTTGAATTTAATAGCGCAGTTTGAAATTATTCTCCACATTGCTTATTTTCTACGGTTTTTGAGTATCTTACTTCTTCTTTTTTTTATTGCAAAACAACAGATTAATTAACACTTTTTAAAAGTGGCACATAATCGAACGTAACGCATGTCAAGTTAACAAAATGTACATATGTAAGTTTACTCCGTGTTTATTATATATGTATATCTGTGAACTTTTGGCAAAACAACGTGTTTCGCGATAAGACAATTTTCCAGGATTTTAGTCATATGTCTATATGAAATTCAAATGCGCTTCTTTTGGTGTAATCATCATGACTTTATGATTATGACTTTCAGCATGTTCCATTATTCACGAAAAATTTGAATTGGCTGCCATTCTTTCGCTAAAAAGCTGCCAATTTGTATTTAGGTTATTTTGTCAAAATGCCACATGTATATTTATGTACATATCTATAAAACCTACCAATAAAACTGGGCGCATACTGAAAAAACCGGCAAACAAATTTTTCCCAAAGAGACATGGTGATACGGTTCGAATAAAAAAAGTTTCAACACTTTGTTATGGGAAAAAATTCAACTTAAGTATTTTTCAATACATTCCAATAATTCGATATGCCCCGTTGGACGAATAAGCAAAATTTCCATTAAAACTTTTTAAGCTTTTTAGTTATTTGTTATCTCTTTGTGTTAGCGACCGTAACGTACACAATTTCGCTTAAAAGTTAAATGACTAAATCGAAACAAAAGTGCAAAAACATTTCACTGCCTCATTTCAAATTGGATTTAGTTACTTTAATAACGAGTAACAAATTGGTGAGTTTTGCTCACCTAGATAAATGTTTTTTCTGATAAGATACTCTTTTTCATATAAATTCAATTGATAACACCTATGGCTGGTGATAAGATAAGGTGCTAAACATTACTCTTGTATTATATACTTCAATAACTTTGACAGTGTGATCATTGGTGAATACTTTTTTTTCTGCATATGTATCAATGTTTTTGTTTACAATTAATATTTAAGCCTTTTTCTACCCTACATCCAGGGTATATACACTTTGTTCTTCCTTGTTTGCAGCGCATAGAAAAAGGCGTGGCAGGTTTAGAAAAGTATATAGATTCTTGGTCCGTTCAACAGATTACACCTGTCCCATACTCAGTTTTGATAATAACTTTCGAGTAAGAATTCCTGATAGAGCTCAGTGGGAAGATGGCAGTATCAACCTAATTTTTGAAACCGCCATATACACCGATAGCTCCAAGATGGAGTGTGGTGTTGGCGCGGGAATATTTTCAGAAGACCTGAAATTATCTCAATCATTTCGCTTTCCAGATTCAGCCAGCGTCTTTCAGGCAGAAGTTTTAGCCATCCTCGAAGCCTGCAAATCATTAGGGAATAATGACATTTCCGGAAAAGTGGCAATTCTCTCAGACAGTCAGGCAGCTATCAAAGCACTGAATTCAGCAATAATTAGGTCAAAATTGGTGGGGGACTGCAAGAAGGTGTTTATTCAGGCTCGGAAGTCGGTTTGATATGGCTCTCGTTTGGGTTCCAGGCCATAGGGACATCGAAGGCAACGAAAAGGCTGACGAACTTGCTAGGCACGGTTCCTCCCTTACTTAACCGAGACAAACACTAATTGGAAAGCATTGACTACATGTAGGATATCCAGGTCAATCTGGTCTTCATTTAGCAGGTTAAAAACTACTTATTTACTAGCTAATAACCGTATTAATATTACCGCAGTTTGCACTGGACACTGGGCCATAGGCAAGCATGCTGAAAAACTAGGCATCCCTTTCAACCTCTTTTGTCGGAGTTGCTTAGTTGCAAACGAGCAAGAATCTCTTGAACACTTTCTCTATGGCTGCCCAGCTCTGGCTAGAGCTGGACTTAAATCACTGGGAAAGCCTTTCTTCAATACACTCAGCAAAATTGCCGACATTGAAATTGGCTCGCTGCTGAACTACCTTAATAGAACTAACTGGATATAGATTTCGTTAGTTAGGTGATTAAAATTTTTTATTAAAATGGCACTTTTAGTGTTACTTAGGCTTTAGCTTGCATCGCTAAACCACCACTCTAACCTAACCTAACCTTGGTCCGTTTATATGTATGTGGAAATAAATTTTTCGCGAAAGCAAAGCAATTTAATGAATTTTGGTACGCTGGTTAATGAAATGATTTACGAAATGTTCAATGGACACGCTTCCCGCCCATCCAAAAAAAAAACACTTTGAAACGTAATAGTGAGAGCATTATTTACTGCAAAGCAACGATATATAGGTGCTCAGAATAGTCAGTGCAAGCTCTGAGCAAAAACTAAATGAATTTGCAAAAGTAGGCGTGACTCCTCACATACGTAGCGTACTATTTATGTTTCGGGAACTGGCTACACTAATGTCAATAGCTAAAATCTGGCAACACCATAATAAAGTTTGACATTTTTTAGCATAAACGTACTCACAACGTTTTGATGTACAGTGATTATTTAAGCGATTGATAGATTATGGGGTTTCCAACGAGAACAAATTTTTTTTACAACTAAGTGTTCATGCAAAATCGAATGTATTGAAGTGGAACTAATGTGCATGGATGGATGCCTCTATCTCACGATATGAAAGTTGTGAAAAATAATCCAACGAAAACCTCATGAAATTTTTATTTTTTGGCCAAATTGATTTTTTACATCAAAACGTTGTGAGTACGTTTATGCTAAAAAATATCAAACATTATCATGGTGTTGCCAGATTTAAGCTTTTGACATTAGTGTTGAAAGTGTCCGAAATATAAATGATGCCCCTCGTATAAGTGAAATCTTCAAAATGCTATAACAAAAGCGTTATTTGAGATAATGCAGCCAAATTTCACTTATGTGCTAGGAGTATTCGTCGCAAACTTAAACCAAAAGGGCGTGGTACCTCCCATAGAAAAAAGATCTTTAAAATGTTATACTGAAAGCATTTTTAGAAATAATTGAAACAAATTTCGCTCACCAATTACAAACAAAAATTTAAAACTCTGTGCAAAAAGTTGGTTAAAAGAAATTTAAACAAATTTCACACAAATACTTTCTAGAGCTTAACACAGCTTAAAATTATGCCAAATTATGAACCAGAGAGCATCCTAACGTCGTACGCAAATATATTAAAAACGATATATTCGGTACATTTATTGTATAAATTGTAGGGTATTCAATATTTGGCCAGGCCAAAGATATCACCCTTACTCATTGTTATACAAACTTGTACATATGGAGCGAAGAAATTCAGTGGCTTTTAGTTAAGCATGCCAACTGAAAGATATCAACAATGTGATCAATTAAAATAAATATTATTTTTAACATTTTCACTCCTTGTTATGTGAGTCATAATGATAATGCGTAATAATGGAGTTTCCTTAGGTATTTAATGAACAATTTGCTACCAATATAATTAACTTTAACCTATAAATTCGATCATCAATTTTACTCTATACTCCTAGGCTCTGGCGCCAAGTCCCAAATTATGGTTTGGTATAAATTTAAGCTGCGATGTTATGATTGTAACTTTCAAATACTAAATTGGATAGTCTTGTGAATTTTCCTGTAAATATTAATGAGACAAAATTTTATGAAGCTAGGGTGAGAAATCCGCCTCTCGCGGGGTCCAAAGTTAAAAAAGAAAAACAATAAAACAATTTCGTGAAACCTCTTTGTCTATTCTCCAACACTTTTGTGGAATATACCTATCCCTAAGAGATTTGGAAATGATTGTTTCAGCATACAGCATAAGAGAAGAAAGATTTCTCATTTCATCTCTATATGGTCAATCTCAAAATCTGCCACGTGACATTCGTACGCTGTTTTTTGGTCATATCTATGTTAAGTAAGTGAAATGTTCATGATTTAAGAATTTTATATTACTAGAGTTCGCCTTGTGGCCGAAATTCGACCATTTCGATTTGACCATAAAATAAAGGAAAAAGTTTTTATACCCTTCCTTGGCCGATAAAACACAAAAAGCTTTTAATATTCTTCCTTACGATTCGGGCTATCTGCATTGGTGCAACAGCTAAGTTGCAATATCGTACTTTCCATTTAGAGGCGTGTAATTCCTACTAAAGAGCAAACAGTTTTTGATATCTTTCTATACCAAAATTCATAAAAATCAATCATACTATCGTGCTATATGGTGCCAACTCTATATCTATACCAAATTTCATAAAAATCGTATACAGTATTTTCGCCGTGAGAGCGTTTTTTTCATTTAGGGGCGTGTCACTGCCCACTGAAAAGATAATGGTCATATAATCGTTCCTTAGTGCCAATCCTATCTCCATACCAAATTTCGTTGAAACAGATGCAGCGGCTTAGCCGTGAGAGCGTTGTTTCCATTTAGGGGCGTGGCACCTCCCACTGAAAACATAATGCTCATATAATTGTTCCTCAGTGCTAACCCTATCTTCATACCAAATTTCGTTAAAATCGATGCAGCGGTTTAGCTGTGAGAGCGTTTTTTTCATTTAGGGGCGTGGCACCGCCCACTGAAAAACCTAATGATCACATAATCGTTCCTTGGTGCTAACCCTATCTTCATACCAAATTACGTTGAAACCGATGCAGCGGCTTAGCAGTGAGAGCTTTCTTTCTTTTCATTTAGGGGCGTGGCACCTCCCACTGAAAAACATAATGCTCATATAATCGTTCCTTAGTGCTAACCCTATCTTCATACCAAATTTCATTAAAATCGATTCAGCAGTTTAGCTGTGAGAGCGTTTTTTTCCATTTAGGGGCGTGGTACCGCCCACTTAAAAAAAAAATATAGTCCTATGCACTGTTCCTCCTCACAACCTTTCCAACAAAAAAAAAATCAAGCAAATCGGTTAAGATTTAGGTATAGAAACAGGGACCTAACCGATTTCGTTTGCCTATTTATATATAGATTAAGCTTCTTGAGATACACATTTCTTTCGAACAAAGAATTATTATAAATTGTGTGGTTTTCGTGTTATTAGCAGTCAAACTTCTCTGCCACGTGACACAAATTTGGAAGTCATTTTAGAGGTGCACATACATTCATCGAAAATTCTGCGCAAATTTTTATGTGTTAGAAATAAAAGATGAATTAAGAGAACTGCGTTCATGATGGTCTTTAAAAATATTGTCTCTGCCACGTGACATACAAAATCTGCCACGCTACACCGTCTGAAAAATTGTATAAAAAAATTAATTCATACCCTTGTGAATGTTCGTAACAACAAATAGAATGAAAAAGAGCATTAAATTATGTATGCCTACTTCGCTAAACCTGCCTTAAGCTTCACTTTACCCAAGTTCCCATTAGGTTAGGCGCCAGACGGACTTGAGTATAAAAAATATGAGAACCGCAATCTGAGCCTAGATTCTTATTGGTAGGACTCCAAGTTAGTAAAAATAGGATGTTGCCAGAATCTGCGACGGTCCATTTTTTTTAAATCTCATACCCCCCATCCAGGCCTACCATGGTTTTCCGTGCTAGTTTTTTATAGCCGTTTATGATGGACTTAGATCTGCTTATTACGAATCTGAGTTTGGTTTTTTTTATCACGTCTGGTTCCTGAGTTATCCTTACTTAAAAATGAAAAAATCACTGTTTTGGGTTCTACTTAAAGCTACATTACAAAAACAGAAAAGGGTATCATTGATTTTTTTCAATGGATTTGGATGGCCAACTGTATTCACAAGAAGCCATACTGACGCTTTTTTTAATACATATCTCACAAACTATGCGAGCGATTTTGATGAAAATTATTGGAAGGATGGCGAACATAAATACCATACGGTGGGTGGAAAAAAGGTGGAATTAAATAAATGCCACGCCCACTTTTTCACTTATTAAGTTATACGATCGCATGGCAGCGGCTCTTTTCTTCTTGTATTGCTCAAATGTTACATCTTCTTTGAGCTTTTCGGTGTAATTTTTATTCATTTCAGCCTTCGTGAAGCGATCCTGTGCAACAAATTGGTGATTGAAATCAAAAAACGACATATAAAATTTACTGTGACAAATCTCTGTCACGTTACACAATTATTATGGTCTTTTAGAGAAAGAAGGCTTCTAAAAATTGCTAAAAATTAAGTGTGGTCAAGATGTATCCATAGTCTGTTCGTCAGAAATGCAATTGCCGTCAAATTAGATCGCGGGTAAAGTGCCATTAAAAACTTTTTCCTTTTTTGTATCTGCCACGTTACCTTTAAATTGAGGCTGTTTTCATTGTCATAAAATCGGCTTACCAAAACATTTTTTTTTACATTTTATTATTTATTTATTTATGTAATGGTATAATTTCACATAACTAGCCACAATAAAACACCACGTGAATTGAATTTAGCGGTTCTTACCTTTTTTCCAGAGCTCTGAATTTTTTCTATTTTTTTTATATTTTGTTCACTTGGAAAAATCAATTTATTCCACATATATAGAAATACCTCCTAACGGTAGATAGTATAAAACATGATCTTTCGACACACACACAAAAAATTTAAAAAACTGGAAACAAAAAATTTTTTCCTGGTTTACTTTTTTGTGATTTTGACCATATACGTTTTACACTGACCTGAAGTATTTGTTTGTTTACAGTGTAAATTGTGCGAGTAAAAGAAAGTACACTTCATTTAAAGATGTCCTATGCAAGCCACTAATAAATAACTTTTGACGAAACACAAGCTCTCCACAATACACCATAGACCAAAGCGTGGGTTTTCCACAGCGAACGGGAACACTGTGAGTCATTCTTTTTCTCAATAAATTTGGTGGCAATCGAAAGCAAAAATCATATAGAAAATGTTTCTGAGGATTATATTCAAAAACTTGCGGTATGTCTGAAAAAAAAAAAAAATGTAATGAAAAAAAAAATTTTCGTATGAAATTAAAGTACAGAAATCGCAAGACAAAAATTTGTCCTACCTTTTTTACTATGTTAGAAATGGAGTACGACTTTGAATTATACACCATTAGAAAGGTATTTGTGTGTAAATGTGCAGAAAGTAAAAATTATTTTAATATTTTGCCATCAAGCCAGGTAAAATTAAGTGCAAATTTTTCAATATTAACAACGACAAAATACGCGGTCCCACAGAGCCAGGGATGATAAATGAGCTTTTCTATTTTGTACCGAATATCAAAAAAAGTACTAAAACTGTCCAAAAAATATCAAAATTATTAAATACATTTAAGGTCAAATTTTGACCATTGGGCCGATTCTAGTATCTAGTAAAAGATAACATAGAGCGTATGTATTTTTGTTCGTCTTAAGTTAATGGCACATGACCTTATTATGTCCTTTTTTCTTAAATTAATGGAAGACTTACATTTGTATTGATTATTTAGTAATGAAAGTAGAACTATTTAGGTAAGTAAAATTCAAAAAACATTCTATTTTTTTTATAAACATTTATTGCATTTTGTGTATTTAACCATAAATTTTGTAAGTCATATTGATTAGGTATTATTTATATATGTATAAGTTTTATCGCTTGTATATCATATGTATATTAAAAGTCTATTTACTTATTATTTTGCAATATCTTTGTATGCTATACCATAAGTATAAATATCTATAAGTGCAAAAGAGGAACCATGTGAACTTACGATTGCTACAATCAGACTAAATTTGATTTATCTTCATTTACAGCAACAAATGTTGGTATAACATTATTAAGCTGATCAAAGCCGCATACACTAATTGTAAACTTATTTACGTATAAAATTGAGCTAATTTCTTATATGTACTTACATATGTATGTACTAATATTTAAAATTTCTTTTAAAGAACAATCAATTTTTACACACACATACATATATACATATGTATGTATAGATTTAGAGAAGCCAATAGTTGCAGTGCTTTATATAATTTATGGCCAACCAAAGTTAATACCTGTCATTTGATAGAATTTATTATTGAAAGGACGATAAAATTCACGCAATCTATCAATCGCTGCTGCATCAATTCGCGGATGATTACGTCCTTTCGTCTTACCCAAACAATGTGGTGTTGACTTTGCTTCCGATTTGAAAAGGCATGGAAATCCTTTTGTAGCATTGAAATAAAAATGTTTTTCGGTCACAACACGCTTGAGCCCAAGAAAATCCTGAACTCGACCAATTTCGAAAGCTGGATCAACAATCAAACGTTCCCCGCTTATGAAAAGTAACTGCGAGAGAGGAAAGTATTGCAGCCACTTTTCCAAGTATTTGGCATAGACACCAATTTTGACGGGACCCCAAGCAGTATCGACAACTGCAAAGGAGCCATTAACAAAGGCTAAATCCTCAAAACGTTTCATGTCAGACTTTTTGCTTGCGGCTTGTGTATAATCGGAGATGGCGCGTGTAACTGGATCACGTACAACGACCAGTAATCTAAAAAGAAGAAAATATGATTATTGAAGATAGGGATATTGAAGATCATTAATTTTTTTTTTTTTTTTTTTTTCTTGTTTGGACTGTAAGGTCATTCGAAAATTATGAATTGACTAAAACAATCAGGTAAAATTTACTTCAGTGGGGAGTTTCCACTATTTCGAATTGAAATTGTGGTAAAATTTATTAGAAATAAAGTAGTACGTACTACCGTGTGGTCTATGAAAAGGGGGCTTAGGTACAGAAGCGTTTGAAAATTTGACAATAAATATGGAGATCGAATTAAAAATAGATGACAACAAACAGCTTTGTCGACACCCGACACCGTCCGGGCTCCAAAACATCCGAAAGATTTGACTTGCATTAAACTCTCTTCTTGGGTCAAATATCTTGGATGAAACACCTCATCTACATGATGCAACCCAGATTCAATGTCATCAAAAGCGGGACTAAAGCCCACTTCCACTTTCTGTTATATCAAACAAATTTAGTAAAATTCTTAACCATCCTCAACTCACTTTGTGCCCGGATTCATGTGATGCACACGCTTCGGCACTTCTTTTGTCACAAAATAACTCGGTGACTTCTCCATTGTTATTTGACCTTCTATAGTGTACGGCATATGATGGCGATACCAATGTAGACCTCGCTGATAATGACGATCAAAAAAATGCACTTCACAACCAGCGGCACGTACGTCCGGATGTAAACGTATAAACTCCAGGAGAGCACGCGTACCGCTCTTTTTCACGCCAATTATAAGTGTATCCGGTAGATGACGCGATGGACGCAGCCCTTGCTGACGTAAAAAACGATATTTTGGCGAACCATCTACCTCATTGGTGTAATTGTAGGAATTTAGCGGTACAATGCGTACCAAAGAACCCAGTATACGAATTTCCGGTGGTTCAGTTGTTGTTATGAATTTCTTTCTTGTGGGCGGACTAAGTGTGGATGATACGGACATTAAAGAATCCGATGATACAAGCAAATTTCTGATGGGACTCTAAGGGAATAGAGAAAAGAAAAAGCAATAAATAAAACATTTTCTCACGTTGATAACACCAAAGGTACCACCTATGTGTAGGTATACTCACCCGCTTCCATGTTCGATTTATGCTTGATATCAGACAGGAGTTGAAGGAATACGATACGTATATTAGGGATATGCAAATTAATATTGTTATCGCAACGCTGCGATTGCTTAAATTGTTTAACCAATTAATAAACATGGCTAAGCTTTCATATCAGCCCTTAAACTTAACATTTGATAAGGTTACACGAGTACTTCTTATTCGTTGGAGTTTGATTTCAATGCCACATTTGCGTTGCTTTTGCGTTGTTTATATTTATTACCGCACTTCCGAAAATACTTAAGATGGATTTTCCATTAAAAAACACATTAACTATCAAAAATTGCCAAGTCAACACAAAAAAAGGATAACCGTGTGGACCTGAACGATAAATAATGAGGGTAACAATGGCAAAGCTGAGAAAATATTTTGGGAATTTTACTTTACATGGATACAATATGTGAAAAATAGGAACGAAAGGAATGTCGATATGTAAAATTTCCCGCAACGGCATTGTAAAGGTATGAAAATTATGAAAGTATGAAAATTCTCTCTGGAATATACTCTTGCAAACCATATACATACTAACGAAAGTTCATTGATGAAATGCATATGAGCAGAGCACGCGTGTTTATTTGTACTTGCGCACAACAAGTAAGAGAGCAATTTTACCAGTTCTCAGATCCTTTAAAATTAGGGTTGTTGTATCGAAACATCCTCGTTTAATTGATGTTTCCTTTATAGTCTAAGATACGAATAAGGAGAGTAAGCACCCATCTGTTTAATGGATGAAACCTATTTTATATGAAAGTAAATACGTTTAGAAACATTTTGTGAGTAGGTTGTCTAAAAAAATCCTGGCAAGGCTATGGTTCATTCCATATTGAAAAGTGCATTTTTTTGAAAAAATGCACCCATCTGTTTAATGAAATAAATAAATATCATTCGAAAGTTTAGAGTCTCTACAATATATTAAAGTAGGGTTGCCAATTTTTTTCCTGGCAAGGCATAGGGTTGTCAGGCTTTAAAAGGTCGGCCAAAACCACAAATTTGCACCCATCTGTTTAATGAAAAAATTATATACCATTCGAAAGCTTAGAGCCTCTACAATATGTTAAAGTAGGGTGGCCTATTTTTTTCCTGGCAAGGCATAGGGTTGTCAGGCATTAAAAGGTAGGTCAATACCCCAAATTTGCACTATGTGTTTAAAAAAAAAAATGTTTAAAATGTTAAAAAAATCTGTTTAATGAAAAAATTATATACCAATCGAAAGTTTAAAGCCTCTACAATGTGATTACGTAGAGTTGCCTATTTTTTTCCTGGCAAGGCATAGGGTTGCCAGGCTTTAAAAGGTCAGTCAATGCCACAAATTTGCTCTCATCTGTTTAATAAATAATTTTTATGTTAAAATAAAGATAATTTCATTGCGAACACGTTGATACAGGGTTCGTATTCTGTAACACCGTAACCCATTATATCTTGGTTTTATGCGTCTTTAAAAAAAACTGGGTTGTAATGGATTTAAGTGTTCTACAAGAATATTTTACGGAAAATTTCATTAGGGGTCACCAAAGATGAAATAAAAAAAAAAATTATGATGGCACGTTAAAGAAATAAAGAAATTTTTTCCCAGAAGTCCATCTTAAAAATTCCAGAATTCGGTGCGCATTCTTTTTACATAAAGAATAATAAGTAGAAATTTCTACTTTACAAAATTAGCGTTAAACTTAAGGCCCGACCACAATGCGTGTGAAACGTTTTTGCGGTTGGGAGAATTTCGTTGATTACTTTTTGCATTTTATTCTCCTTCTGCATTCGGCTCCAAAAAATGTCAAACAAAAATAGCATAATAATTTTTGTTTCTAACAACTGTTAGTCAGCTAAAAAACCAAATACAAAACGAGAAGAGTAAGTTAGGGCAATGTAGACTATGCGGGTAATGTGGTGCACCTGTTTATTTCGCATATTAAAGATTGTATAACAATTCTGGTTATTTGTGCACATTAAAACGCAAAAAAAAAATATTTTTTTCGATCTTTGGCTTTTCTATAATGCTCCTTACATGTGTGCTATTTCTTAACATATGCTGTGAGGTCAAGTTGACTTCCTCAGAACTTTGTTTTCTAAAATTAAAAGAACTCTAAGGCAATTGTGAAACTATTATTCAACGAAGAAATGCATAAGCAAGTCTGATTTTACATTTCTTTCTTTCAATGATTATTTCAAAAAAGTGATGTATTCGGGTAATGTAGACTTTGCCATATTATATACCGAATATCAACTTTGATTACTTGTTAGTATGAATCTCGTTTATGTTACTATAAAATATTTTTAATAAGCCTATACAGCTATTTTATTGCAAATATAATCCAAAATAATACTACTCGACTTTTAGACAACAAAAGTTGCGAATCACGGTACTACTTTAGGAAATGGACAGGGTGATCCACATTACCTGACACTTTTCTTTTTCAGCTTTTTTTAGGTACTTTCAATTTAACTGGCCTCACGCTTGAAAATGTTAATATTTTAGTACATCTATTATCAAATAGTAAAAACGATAGAATAACTAATACAAATTATTTCACCAAACTAACATACTACCATTACTTTAGTAGAAATAGACAAAAAAGACAAAGGTGACCACATTACCCGAACTTACGTATTGTGTTTATTAATCGACAATATATTGTAATAAAAAATGCCTAAAAAGTGTTTTTTGTGTCATTACTTGCAAGTCATTACTTGCAAGAATATAAATTCTATGCATTTTTCAACTAAGAAAATCTTGACAATTAGGATAGGAGAAAAAACTACTAAACATGGCTATGGTGACATATGTTTCGGTTACCGCCACGTAACCATCATCAGATCAATTTATGTTTTCATTTAATTTATTTTAAATTAAATGAAATAACAATTGAAAAAGTTTATTGATAAATGCGCTGTGTAGAGAGATTGACTTCGAAGGTTCCTAGTTCAATCTCGGCCTCAGACAAAAAGTAAAATTTTTCAATTATTTCATTTAATTTAAAATAAATTAAATAAAAACATAAATTGGTCTGATGATGGTTACGTGGCGGCAACCGAAACATATGTCACCATAGCTATGTTTAGTAGTTTTTTCTCTTATCCTAATTGTCAAGATTTTCTAAGTTGATAAATGCATAGAATTTTATATTCTTGCAAGTAATGACTAAAAGTTCATAAAATTAGTATAATTTTTAAATAGTCAACATAAACCACTTTATTTTTTTTTGTTATTATGGCGGAGACTTAGTCGCACAACTTGCTAGGGTCTTCCACAATTAAAATTAGCTCTATATTGTTATTGTTGTTAAAGTAGTGAGAATGTTGTATATATATGTAAGTTGAATTTATATGTAAGTGTGATATTATTTTGCGATCTTCAGAATAAAATGTAATTGAAAATTTTTTTCATTTTTAGAAATATAAAAAGATATAATAAAACATAATCCAAAATACTTAGAAATGCATTTTTTTTATGTTTTGAAAAATTATTGACTTGTTTGTTCTTTGTCTCTTGATGATATAACAAATAAAATTTTCAAGATAAGAATACATCGTAACCAAATAGTTCGCTCGGATCTCTATGTCGCACATTTTTATCTGTACCAATATTTCATTTCTTAAAGATCGGCAACCCTGGCTTAAAACAAGTTTTTCACAGGCAACCCTGTATCACCGTGTTCGCAATGAAATTACCTTTATTTTAACACAAAATTTATTTATTAAACAGATGAGTGCAAATTTGTGGTATTGACTGACCTTTTAAAGCCTGGCAACCCTATGCCTTGCCAGGAAAAAAATAGGCAACTCTACGTAAACACATTGTAGAGGCTTTAAACTTTCGATTGGTATATAATTTTTTCATTAAACAGATTTTTTAAACATTTTAAACATTTTTTTTTTTAAACACATAGTGCAAATTTGTGGTATTGACCTACCTTTTAAAGCCTGACAACCCTTTGCCTTGCCAGGAAAAAAATAGGCAACCCTACTTTAACATATTGTAGAGGCTCTAAGCTTTCGAATGGTATATAATTTTTTCATTAAACAGATGGGTGCAAATTTGTGGTTTTGGCCGACCTTTTAAAGCCTGACAACCCTATGCCTTGCCAGGAAAAAAATAGTCAACCCTACTTTAATATATTGTAGAGGCTCTAAACTTTCGAATGGTATATATTTTTTTCATTAAACAGATGGGTGCATTTTTTCAAAAAAATACACTTTGCAATATGGAATGAACCATAGCCTTGCCAGGATTTTTTTAGACAACCTACTCACAAAATGTTTCTAAACGTATTTACTTTCATATAAAATAGGTTTCATCCATTAAACAGATGGGTGCAAATCTCTCCTTATTCGTATCTCCTACTATTATGCACCGGTTAAATGTGTTACTTCGTAGTAAAACAAAATTGAACATATACTTAATTTGGCAATTAACTTTTTACTAATCCAGGACAAGCTAAGTTCTGTTAAATTATCCAGAGCGATATTTCCAAGACTACTATCACTATCTATCCTATAAATTAGTGTTGATGCTGATATCAGCTCAACATCAGCTGATAACCGTCATAAAATACATATCAGCATCAGCAAAAAATTGATGATAAAAACAGCATCAAAGTTTTTATTTATTAAATATTCTTTACCGGTCATTGACTTTTATTACACAATCTTGCAAATTTAAAACTTGTTTTACATTCTCAATCTTTGTAGCGGATTATGGATGCTTTGGACCTCCCATTTACGAATCTGAACTTGATTTTTCGATTACGTTAGGATTCTAAGCAAGATAAAGTGTAATTTACTAAGCCAAATACATCGAATAGCCATTAACTTATTCATAAAACTTTATCTTTACTTTTACATTGTAGTGCAGCTATATCAGCCCCATAGAAATATGGTTTAGTCCTTTGTATGAAGTTGTAAAACATTAATTTCAGTGGAGGATTAGTCAGAAAATAATCATCCAATTGAAATGTGTTAAGTAAAAGTTTAATCAGTAAAATTATGTTTCGCCACAAAGACTCATCAGACTATATTTGTTGTAATGATAATTATTTTTATTTTAGTAAATTTATTATAATTCCAAGTTGAAAAAATTCGTGTTTGGGCAGGAGTTGAACTTAGTTGTTGAACACAGAGAAAAATGAGTATCATAATTTTTACTCCACTCGGGTAGTAAAAGATTAAAGTACAATAATTAAAACTAAATTTCAAGCAAAAATTACCTTAGTTTATGTAACCATTTTGACTTTATGATTCTAGTAAAAATATTTGTGTTTGGATAGACATTTGCTTTATATACAAATTTTATACCTCTTCATCATATCAGGTCAGTGGTGTAAAGTCTATCAAATAATATTTTTTTATCCTTCACGCGGACGGACTCTGGTTCGAATCCTAGTGCGGTCAATTCGTTTTTTTTTTTTTTTTTTTTCAAAAAAATTGCTTTACAGTAAGGTAATTAGACTTTTATGAATTGGCTAAAACAGTAAGGTAAAATTTTCTTTAGTGGGGAGTTGTCTATATTCTGAGTTAACTCGTGAAAAGGCGCGCTATGAGCATTTTACTCACGCAAAACTTTATTGCGATTGTTTTTTATTTTAACTATACTATTGGGTGTACAACTTAAAAAAAATGCTAGAATATATTTTATTCAAAGTATTGTCCATTGGAAGCTACAACATTTCCCCATCGTTCAGGCAATTTATGAATTCCATCCCAAAAAAATTGCGCCGGCTTGGCGGCCAAAAATGAATCTATCCAATTTTCGATATCTTGAACTTAAGTGAAGCGTATTCCTGATAGGGCATTCTGCATCGATCGGAACAAATGGTAGTCTGATGGTGCAAGGTCTGGGCTATAAGGCGGGCGAGGAAAAATTTGTATAGATTTCCCATCCGTTGTTTTCCAGGTAATTTTTGACTGGGGCAGCAATATGTGGCCGAGCGTTATCGTGGTGGAAAATGATTGACTCATGTCTGGACGCATACGTTGGCCGCTCTGCCTGGATTTTCTGCTTCAATTGGATCAATTGTTGACGATAGAATTGAGCATTAATGGTTTGGCCACCTGGCAACAGCTCATAATGGATCACACCTAGCTGGTCCCACCAAATACAGAGCATTTCCTTCGAAGCGTGAATATTTGGCTTCGGCTGTGATGGGCCCGCCTCACCTTTCTTGACATACACTGTTTTGCGCTTGGAATTATCGTAATGGATCCACTTCTCATCGCCAGTGACAATACGATGCAAAAAACCCTTCTTTTTGTGGCCTTCCAGCAGCATTTCGGACATCAAAAATCGGCGTTCGACGTCCCTTGGCTTCAACTCGTATGGCACCCAATTTCCCATCTTTTGAAAAAATCCCAAGGCTTTCAAACATCTGGAAATAATTGCTCGATCAACTCCCAATGATTCTGCAGGTTCTTCTTGCGTTTGACATGAATCTTGATCGAGTAATGCCTCCAATTCTTCATTCTCAAACTTTTTCGGCTGACCAGGACGTTCTTTGTCTTCGACATCAAAATAACCACTTTTAAACCGTAGAAACCACTCACGACAGCTTGATTCAGCTGGAGCATAGTCCCCATAAACTTCTACAAGAATGCGATGACTTTCGGCAGCTGTATTCTTTGCAAAAAAATTACCCAACAGAACCTCCCGCAAATGCTGTTTTTTTCTCCAATTTTCGAAGTTATTCATCGTGAAAAATAATAATGATGCACACAAGATAAAATTGTTTTGTTGACTGATTTTGACAGCTGTCAAATGTACCTTCAAAATGACATATATATAAAGTTCGAGCTTTCACGATATTTGTTAGTACGGACATCCACTGTCAAATTCCGGTTTTTAAGTTGTACACCCAATATAACGGCGCAACTATTGCAGTACCTCCCCAACTTTTCATTCTCTATCTTTTGATCCAACTCCAGCGTGGATCTGTCGCACTGTGGTTACGTAGCGAAGTGTTCGTCTTATGGCGCAGCATTTTGCTCATTACGCGCCTTCTCGCGTAGATATTTATTTCCTAGTGAGTGTATGGAATTTTATTATTTATTTATTTTTATCTATTTAAATGTTTATATGCACTAAACATATATTGCAAATAACTTTTTATAATTATGAGCACACCAATTCTTAGATAAATGATCAGTGAGACAAATTTGTCCGTGGCTAGAAAAGTACGATTCTTATGAAGAATTTAAGATCCTGAGGAAGGTGAGCAGGATCTTATGGAAGGATGATTTATTCCAAGGTTTTTTGTGATTATTTTTTTATGATTTTTTTCCTAAAGTCAGAAAAAAGTTAAGGTCAAACTTTGTAAAGTTTTTTATCAATAAATAAAACTACTTCTTTTGCTACATTTTTATAATACAACAGTTTTAATACTAAGTATATGCCATATAATTTAATTTAATCAAATTTATTTGAATGTAATGTTATTCTCCACAACTAAAACAAAGCACTTGAAACAGAGTGAGCATTTTTCTCACGCGCGACTTAAATAAAAGACAACTCAGGAAATTGTGTTTATTAAACGTTTATTTTATTCGGATCTTCAAAACTAAACTAAACTTACACAACAAATTCTTAGAGCGATCATGCTCTGCATACAAATACATTTCTTTCGTTTATTTTCTTTATTCTTTTATTTGTTGACATTATTCTTTCTTTATTTTATTTAGCAGTGTTGGGTTACAGTATCCCAACAGAAAATTTCGATGCGCATTCCCAAGATGCAATAACGATGCGCGTCCTTCTCGCATCTAAAGACCTGATTTGTATGGGCATATTTTCTGCACTATAGGTAGCTAGAGCGAAGCGCATCCATAGAGCATTTCTGAATGCGGGAGCGATACGCATCCAAACAGCATTTCTGGATGCGAGAGCGATGCGCATCCAAAGAGCATTTCTGGTAGCAAGAACGAAGCGCTTCCTTCCAATGACATGCCAATGTTAATTTCAGCGCTTTTGGAAACGAGAGAGATGCGCTTCACTGCTGCTTTAGAGCGCTTCAGAAGCGCTATTGATGCGATCCATTCACCATTGGGATTCTACTTTGTACTCCACACGGCGAGCCTTAACCAAAATAAAGTTTTATATCAACCACGTGAAATTCGGTGTATGCAGAATTATTCTACTTAAAAACACTAATTAATAACTGTAAATAAAAGTTTCGTACCTGATCGTCTGAAGAAGATATTGCATTTTTACTAATTTTTTTCTTTGAGTGCATTTATTTTCATATTGTTTTAAGTTTGAAGAAAAAGATAAAAAATAATCATAGGACACCACTTTATAGCTCATTTTGGAGATAAAGAATGCTATTACATGATTCAGTCAGTAAAAAAGGCACGCGAATTTCGTCCGTACTGTATACAACCTCAAATATAGCCAAAAACCAAAATTTTTCACATTGAGTTTCATGATGTGATTTTAAAATTATCATAACTTTGCAGAGAAATATTACAAATAACCATTTGATAGCTCAATTTGAAGCCAAAAAAGAGTACCAAATGATTCTGGTGATAGAAATTCACAGAAAAACTTTGTGCGTCCTGCATATGACATCCAATATCGTCAAAAATCGTGTTTTTGCACTTTTTTAGCATTTTAGGTTAAGATATCTCCGAAAAAAAAAGATATCGATATCGATCCAATTGTGTTTTGAAGAAAAAAACTAGGGCTATAAGTTGTCATACCAGATTTTTCAGCTTAAAATAACCTTGTCTTGTTATATAACTTCAAAAATAGGAAAAAATGGTGTCATTTAAACTTTCATGTAAGGATATCTCAAAACACAGGCGTAATATAACAATTCTAAGAACGGATTCAGATTAAGCAACAAAAATCACATCTGGAATGACTATTAGTATATCTGGTTTTTGTTTGTTTGTCTTAAATACGAAAAAACCGATTTGTTTAAAAAAAGCATAAAAAATAGTTTAAAATTCAGTGTAGATTCAGCTAGGAATTTTTGGTTTGCAGTTTTTAAATTTAAAGACATGCAGAAAATTTTCTACATACTCAGATTTGTATCTTTTTCTTCAAACTTAAAACAATATGAAAATAAATGCACTCAAAGAAAAAAATTAGTAAGAATGCAATATCTTCTACAGACGATCAGGTAAGAAACTTTTATTTACAGTTATTACTTAGTGTTTTTAAGTAGAATAATCCTGCATACACCGAATTTTGCGTAGTTGATATAAAACTTTATTTTGGTTAAGGCTCGCCGTGTCCATGTGAATATACAGCTTTTGCATGTTCACCTGAAGTTACGCTATGTCTGGCCGTATCATACATAACTCGCGCCTGCTCTCGAGTTAATATTCTATTAAAATTTTCTAGAAACAAAGTAGCACGAACCATTTTTTTTTTTTTTTTTTTTTTCTCCGTGTAGTCGAGCCCCATATCTGAATTTTGTGTTAAATTGTAAGCTACATAAATGCCAACTTTTACCCTTCAAGCTTTAAGATGTCAAATTCCTTATTGGGAGATGATTTTATATTCGGAAGGGGCGTGACACCCCTATTAACGATAAATTACCACTACCGAATAACAGCTGTGACCTTGGACACTAAGTCTTGGTATTGAAATTACAAATGTCAGCACTTTTTTCTTGGCCACACAAAATTACCAAGACCAAAACTGATAATTTGCTCATCACTAGTAGCAGCCAATTTCGACTCTTGTGCTAAAATATCCAAACATTCTAAAATAAATCAATAATATGAAGAAATAAACACATATATTTATGATGATTTTTCAATAAAAACAGAGAAGAACTTAGATATTTTTGATATTCACCTGCTCTTAAAAAGTGTTATCTTATTTATCTTTTCATTTTCAAAATGATTTGTTATTGGTTTTGTTTCCTTATCAATTTACGCTTCTGTTGACATTGGTTAAAAGCATGCAAGTCGGCAATTATGATAAAAAATGACTCATATTATTCACGTCAAAGTTTAAATTTACTTTGAATTCCTTAAAGCCGGGATGCCTGTCACCATGTACATAGCCCTTACAACAACATACTAGTATTTTGTAAAATTTCAAATGTGTATTGAAATTCGAAGGATTAAATTTTCTAATTGCACATTCGCGTCCTATTGCTTTATTATTATTTCCTATATTGCGAGCGATGTCAGCTTGCTGCCTAAATATTGCTGTTTTGTGTTTTTAGTCGTTATTCGATCAGATAGCTGGCTTGGTAGATGCTTTTATCAATTTTATTTTATACCGAACAAACATGTTATCCTAAAAATCAGTCCCACACGGGTGGCTCAAAATAGTTTCAACTTTCAAGTTGTGAAAATATTTTAACTTCTGAGATTTGACTTTTTTAACATCACATCTTTCAAGATTCCCTATCACATTTTGTAATAATTTTAAGAACTGTCCGTTCCTTAAACATATGACATTTTGTATGGATGACACTATGAAGGTAACATCTGAGAAGTAAATTTCATGCTTTACTTTCAATGAACAACTAACTACATAGAAATGTTTAAAGTCTTTGCTGTTATCTTCATCAAGAGCATAGTAAGTACTTAGTTGACGAATGATGCCTATTTTCAAATAAGTATCTATCAGAGTCAATATGTTACAGAATAATATTTTTATTGGAGTTAGTTTCCGAAATTTATTATTATGAATCGAATGTGCAATTGAAAAACGAGACACACACAATTTGTTTTTGAGTACAAATAAGAAGAATGCAGTATTTTCCGGATATTTTGGGTAAAAGTGTTGAGATAAGCAAAAAAGACAAATTAAATCAATCAAATGATTTTGTAATTCCCTTTAGTATTTTGCTGTTTATTTCTGGATGGTTTCTTTTTTGGTTATTATTGCAAATATGCCTACATATTTGATCATCTATGGCCACATTGGTTTTCGCTTGTTGGTGTGCTAGTGTCACTCACATTGGCTGGCATCTGGACTTTGAAGAAATATAAGGATCGACAATTTTCCTACGATCACTTCTATGTGATCTTCTATGGTTTAATATGTTTTGTTATAAGCTCGTGTTTTATGCTGAATGGAAATATTGGTATGTTTATTATTATTGTTCACACATTTTATTTTAATCGGGAAAATAAGTTAATCAAACGAATTTGTTTTTTTTTTTTTTTTTTCGTGTTGTACATGGGTGAAAATATTTCACTCAGTAAGGTGTAAAATTCTCTCACCGTTTGCACATTTTTGAGAGAATTTGATACATTGCTGAATGAAATTTTTTCTCAGTACTATGTGTTTCCCTTTTTATACAGAATGTGTGAAATTTAACACAGTTTTATTAGAGTATATGAGCTCTTTTTCAATCTCCTTGCTATTAAATCTTGCTGGCTGATGAGATGATCGCTTATATTATGCAAAGGGCCGTACACAAATTACATTATACGTAAGTAGATCCCAAAACGAAAATAGATACTGATATGGTTACATAGGATTTTAACTGAAAAGACTAGCAGTTTCATCTAATGTATCAGGTTTCATAGTGAAAAACTCTGTTTTTCCCCATTTTTAAGTTAACAAAAATTTAACTCATTAAATTGTACATCAAGTAAAGTTTATGATAATAAAGTACCCACAGCAACTGAACTCAAAGATGCTATTAATGTTTTCCCATTAGTATAACTTTATATTCTTCGTATTGACTATGAAGCCTTCGGGTGACTTTTGGGAACCTTTGGATGCCTTAGAAAACTACCAATTAAAGCTTGTTGATAGTCCGCCTAGGAGTTCTTTGTTTTCATTTTGAATCCTTCGGGTGAACTTCTGGAACCTTCGGGTGTCCCAAAAAACTACCAGTTAAACCTTGAGAATTTGCCAATGAAATTTTCCCTCTAGTATACCGAAATATTCTTCGTTTTGACTGTCAAGCCATCGGGTGGCCTTCGAGAACGTTCGGATGTCTTAGAAAACTGTCAAATGAGGTTGATTGATAGTCTACCATAGATATTTTTACTCTAGTATACCCAGATATTCTTCGTTTTGACCAGACAACCTTCGGATATCCTTAGGGAACCTTCGTGTATAGCATAAAAACCTTCTCATATTTGAGATACACTCACTGGCAAGTTTTCAGCATAATTAAGCGATTAGTTTCTGAGTGATTTAAAACCCTATTTAAACGCTACATATTGTGAGTTAGGGCTTTTTTCTTTCAAGAATTTTTTGTTTTGTGTTAGGGCTTTTTTAAAATTGACTATAACTTGGCTATTTTTGATATTATCATGCCCAATTTTTGTAGGAAGGTGTTTACTGCCGTCCTAAGAAAGAATGCCGTAACTCCAGTAAATTTTAATTTTTGTAAAATTAGTTTTTGTGTTTATGTTTATGTGTTCGGCTGGGAGAAACGACAAAAGACGTAGTTGTTTTTATAGGAAAAATGAAGGTATAATGCAACCTGTTCTTGTGGGTTGACGGAATGAACCGAGGTGACCCAAAAAACGCCGTAAACTCATTTTTTTGGAAAATTGCAGTTACGGCATTCTTGCTTAGGACGGCAGTATAAGAGGGTGGCCAACCAAAATATGCAAAAAAGTCAATTTCGAAAAAATTTGAGATACGACTTTTCCATATTAAGCTAACGATATGCACTTTGTCCTTTCGTTTGTAACGCACATTAGGAGGGGGCGTGGTACTTCCCACATAAGCAAAAGATTCATAATGCTTTTCTGAAAGAAGTTTTTGAGACAATCAACTCAAATTCCACTGAGATATCTAGAATAGTGTAAGCTCTGAGAAAAAAACACTTAGGTGAGTTCGAACAAGAGGGCGTGGTACCTTTCGTATAAGTAGAAGTTCAAATAAGTAAATGCAAGTTCTGAGTAAAAACAAGGCGAACTCGAACAAAAGGGCGTAGCTACTCCCACAAAAGCAACAGTTTTCGTAATCTGTAGTGCAGACATCATTTGAGGTAATGTTATCAAATATCGCACATATACTTGAAACAGTTAGCTCAAGCTCTGTGAACTCGGAAAAGAAGGCGTGGCACGTCCCATAAAAGTAAAATTTTCAAATGCTGTATTTAATTTTTGGCCAAAGGTAACACCCTTAGAAGTTTTTTTTTTATCGATACTGTTATTCCTATTCTTAACAATAAGAAAACCTTGTACCTTGACCTCTTATACATAAATTTAAAATTATTCAATATTAAAAAAACTTTTGTATTTTTTTTTTTTCAGATGTATGCTTCTACTTTGGCTTTGTTGCACACGCCACGTTATTTTTGTCCTGCTACAGTTTCATCAATTTACGTAGTTCTTCGAAAGAAATGCGCCCTGCGCTTTTGGCACTCGGTAATGCGCTCTACATTAGTGGGCTTACCGCTGGCTTCGCCATCTTCGATGAATTTGATGCTACAGAAAGCACATGGACATTTTTAGGTTTGACGATACTAGCCATCATTGGTACAGTTGTTAATGAAATTCTTCAACACGTTGGCATCCACAACTATAGGAAATCTCGTGATCTTGTTTTTGATTTAATGAATGACGAAAAAATGGTTTTCATACCGACTAAATCAATTTATGGACAGTTCGTTGGTCGGCCAGATTTCTATATTGGTAAAAATAAGCAATATATAGTAGTGAGCTTGATAGCATTGCTGGTCTTGGAACGTTCATTTCTTTACTCCTTCTCTTTTCTGCGTTTAAGTTGGAGCTCTGCGCTTGTCTATACGGGCGATCCGTTATTGTATGGACCATTTTTGTGTTGTGCATTTGGTTCACTACTCGGCAGTTCTCTGATGGTGAGATATAAACCAAAACTCGCATATTTGATGTTTGGCGTAATCAAAATAACTGCAATCGCCGCAATATTAGGAGTATATTCGGATTTTAAGACACAGGACTGTTTTTATTTTATTGTGTTTTACTACGTTTCAATGGGATTCTACGCAAGCATTGCCATCCAAGGCATACTAGAGTGTTCGCCATTTCTTTTGACTGAATTGAATTTAGCAATTGTTTACGCGATCGATTTAATAGCGCTGGAAGCATTGAAATATGAAAGCGAAGTAAATGATACTTGGGCTATTTTACTGGGCATTGGCATAGCGATTATTATTTTAACCTCAGTCTGCATTGTTATAGTGCAATTATATCTGCCACAATCAACCGGACTTATAGATATACGTAACCGTCTGTTAGGTATACATCGGCATAAGACTGTTGTGCCACAGAACAAGATTTGGAATGCCAACTACTTTTTGCATCACGACTTGCAGCCATCCGATATGACGAGTGTCAGCTTGGAAGGCGGCCGAGTGTTTCAGCAGTATCCTCGGGAGGTGGAAAGAAGCTCACATTTTTAGTGTGATTAATATTTTGAGGGCTTTGCTTAAATTGTAGCGTCTACCATGTACTTTTTTTGTTAATAAAAATCTTTTACACATATCGTCGGTTAAGAGGTTAAACTCATTAACTCGCATTTTTTTTTATTTAAAGAACGGGCGCCATATGGATTTGAGTATGCAAAATGTGAGTACCGAAAACTGAGCTCAGTTATTTTTAGGTAGGACCCCAAGCGGATGTTGCCAGAATCTGCGGTGGTCGCCCCACCCCTGTCTTAGTCCAAGCAATTACGATTGTGAACTTTGTTTTTTCTATCATCAGGACTCTGAGCTATCCTTGCTCAAAAGTGCAAAAATCACTGTTTTGAGATAAAGCATGTAACAAAAACAGTAAATTGCAAAATTTAATTTTGTTATTGTATTTGGATAGGAAAGATCACCCTTAACGCTATTCTATTCCTACTTTCCGAGTTATAAGCCATTAAAATAAGGGTCTCTCAATAACATACAAAGAATTTTTTCGGACCGAAAAATTAAAGGGTTCATAATTTATTGGGGGTTATCGTGAATAAATATTCCCGGGGAATTTTCTCAGACTGCTGTGCATTGTCTATTGCAGCTTAAGAAAATTCCCCGGAAATCTTGATTCAGGATAACCCCCATTATATTTTGTCAGTAACATAATTCATTACAAAAAATTCGAGCCCTTGCAGAACAAAGTCGGATGATAAATGGCCGCTTTATTTTAAAGAGGTGGTGCCTTCGTCAGATATTGGATACAAAAGGTCAAGTAAAACAGTTTTTTTGGTCTTCCAATAGTAGGTATGAGAAATCGGGTGCTAAAGGTAAAGAAAATACCTTTAAATAGAATATAATTTGTACAAAAAGAACTTATGCAACTTTTCTATATGAAATTTTCTGAGCTAAAAAATCGTGGATCAAATTAGGAAAAAAATTTTACAAAAAACTGATTTTCTTTGCACCCGATATCTCACAAAGGCACCACTTCTCAAGATCCATTCCATTTTAGGCTTATCTGAACAATGCAAAGTCGGCACTAAGTGTGTTATCTTTGGCCTGATAATGCCTATAATGCTACAAATTGAATATACCCTGAGAGTAGGGTATTAAAATATAAAACGAATGAAATAAAAATCGCCCGAAGCCGAAGGTTATAAAAAACCGATTAATCGGCTTCGGCCAAAAAGCGACCTTCGGTCGAACACTATAAAAGTTAAAAATAATATGAGAATCCACATACGATTTTAAACTTTTATGATGTCATTTTAAAATGATCTTAATTTTTTAAAGAAAAATCATACAAAACCAATTCATAGCTCGTTTTGAAGACGACGAATAGTTCTATATAATTAATTTTATAGCAAACAGCAAAAAAAATTTCTTGAGTCATTGTTATATAACCTAAAAAATTGTGTTTTTTAACTTTCAAGTTAGGATACCTCAAATATCATTTGTGATAGAGCAAGTTTAAGTCCGGATTTGATTTTAGCATTGGCAAATGCATCGAAAATTACTATTTTTATTTTTTATTAGAATTATTTTTTTTAGAAATTTTAGTAAACTTTTTATGGGAGGTCGACGTGTCCGTTGTCATATCATTCCCATTTTTGGAATATTCCTTAATAAGCTATATCTAATTAAGCATGCGAAATTTCATTATTATTGGATCACTCCTTCTATTTTTTCCGAAAAATACCACTGTGTGCCGTAACACCTCCTCCAGCCTCCCTTCAAGCAACAAAAATCTTCAAAATGGTATACTGAAAGCGTGGTTTGAGTTGTCCTGGAACTCCTACGCTGTGTGGCTTGCGGCAAGTATGACCTATACATACCCGATTGCGTAGCTTGATCTCATTTGCTATGGGCATCTGGTTGCATTTTAGGTGTTGTTCGGCGTTTTGGAATTGTGCGAGGCCACCAAACCTTTAGTATGACAAATACTTGTTAACGAATACTTACAGCTTGCTCGGTAGGTAAGAAGCCACGTTTCGCACTCATATACAAAACTGATTTCGTATTTGAAGATTACCATATTTTGTTCAGTTGAGCAAAGCTTTTAAAGTTTTTAAAATGCTGAGGTGCAGGGTGTTTAATTTTTTGCTTACTATAGCGCCTTTACTAGCATAGTTTAGTTGAGCGAGTACAGATAGTTACAACAAACTTTCATGATCCGATTTTTCGAACTTTTCTCTATAGTACTACGCTTTAAAAAACTACACTCCTAAGAACAAATTTCTATAAATAAAATTCAAAAAAATGAAACAATGATTATTTTTTTAATGATTTCTCGCAATTATTTTTGTTTACGCACGTTTATTTTTTAAATTTAATTTTTTTTTTTTTTTTTTCTTTAATTTTTTAAATTTTTCTTGACGCTGTACTTCTAATAAATAAATATCAATTTTGAAATTAATTCTTGTTACTCTTATGATTACAAGTTTTTACAGCAATTCGCATATTAATTTAAAATATATTTTTTATGTATAATTGTTTGTTTAGATTTTTAGTTTTAAATATAGGTATACAATTTTAATAATAAGAATAATAATAAATTATTTTATAGTAATTTAATAGTTAACATAAAAGATTTTTGTTGCTTTTTTATATGTAAGTAATAAAAATTGTTTGGACAATTTTAGTTTAGTTAAATAATCGTAATTTAAGCCAAACATTTTTTTTTTATTATTTTTATGTTTATGTACGTCTATTTTTTTAAGTCCTAGTCACGATTCTACTTTATAAAGATTGTTTGTATAAGGTATAAATTAAGTGTTTCATTTTTAATTTAATTAAAATGAATATTCATTTCAACGATATTATTAATATACTAATAGTCTGCTTGCTTTCCTGTGTTACTAATTTTTCGACAATTAAATTTAATATAATAAAAAATATTGTTCAAAACTGCTTGTGTTTGTTGGTTGATGTTGTAGGTATAGTATATACATAAAACATATGTATGTATGTAAATAGTAAATCAATATCACTTAAAGCTATATAATATTTATAAACTATTATGTAAGTAATGGTTTTTTTTTTAAAAAAAATTGGTTTTTTTTTATTTAAAAAAACACTTTTTTAAGCATTAAAAAAAAATGTTTAATTTATTATTTTTACTTTTTTTATATAAAAACAATTAAATAGCATAATTTATAATTTTAATTTAAATTTATATTGAAGCACAATAACAAAGGTTACTATGAATTAAAATACATACATAATAAAATATTAAAAATTAATTAACATAATGACGAAATTATTGTTTTTTAATAGGAAATAAATGTTTTTTAGTTAATATTTTTTGTATTTTAGTTTTGTAACATTGTTGTTGTTTCTAGTTTTATACTCAGGAGTCTTGGTTTTGTTTGCAGTACAAGTTTGAATTTTTTTTTTTTTTTTTTTGTTTTTTTTTTTTTATTTCGATATATTCAGGTATGTTCTGAAATCCGATTCACTTCGGAATCGGAATGAAAGCAATTTTCAAGAGCTCCGCATTTCGATAATTAACATCAAATCAGATTTATGTTTCGGTAAATCGAAAAAGAAACATTAGCAAATTTTATTTGTTGAAAGACAAATCCGATACCATCTTATTTGTTCAAATGCAGAGCTCTTGAAAATTGCTTTCATTCCGATTCCGAAGTAAATCGGATTTCAGAACATGCCTGATTTTTTTGTCAAAACTTTACGCTTAATTGTAGTTTTTTATGTATTGTAGTTATAAGTAGTTTTTTATCATTTCTGATGGCAGTTTAAGTTTTAAAAATTTTAGCTTTTGAATAAATTGTGTTTACAGACTTCCACAAAAAATATATGACTTTAAACATGTTTTTTTTTTTTAAATTTTGTTGACTTTGTTTTTTTTTTTTTTTTTTTTTTTCTCTTAATGTACAGGATATACAAAGAGGATTTACATACATACATAAATGCTCTAATAAATTCGAATTCCAAATTCAACGGTTTTATGTATAAAAATGAAAGAAAGAAAAAAAAATAAATAATAAAAATTCAGGTCTGTTCCGTAATTCGAGTGGTTTCAATTATTTTTACTTAGTATGCTTTATGATGAAAATGGTGAGTCACACGATAAAAAGTATTAGAATCTTTTTTGTGGAGAATTACAGGTTTTACAAATAATATTGATTTCTATTTACGAAACAGTAACAGTTTCGGAAACATTCGATAAAGTCGACTTTTTCGACTTTTTGCGCTTTTTTAAAAATATTTCCTAAACGGTTATATTTTTGTCAATGTAAGTCAATGTTATTTGAAGAACCTGTAATTCACCAAAAAAAAAAAAAGATTGTAATACTTTTTATCGTGTGACTCACCATTTTCATCAAAAAGCTTCCTAAATTAAAAGTAATTAAAACCATACGGATTACGGAACAGGCCAGATTAAGTGTATTGCGTACGGAAAGAGAATTTATTACATTTTTAAAAGTATGGTACAGTGGCAGCAATTTTCAAACTCAAACGAAACTGCGCGGAGATTTCAAATTATGGCATTTTTAAAAATTAATGAATTTATGTCATTTTAATAATCAAGATAGCGAGTTATTATAGAACGTTTCAAAAAGTAAACATCTGCTGCAGTTTTTTTTTCAGATTTTTTCGTAAATGTATGTATGGTAAGACCTGTATCTTACGCATTGAAAATTAATTCTTTTTCGAAAACAATAATAATGCATGATTCGCCTTGATATGGAAAATTTAAAACTGTCGTAATAAAATCCATAAAAAATATATATAATTTGTTCTTCTCGAAAAATTTTGTGTCTTTGAAAATACCGGGAAGGGTCAGAGAAAACCACATACAGTAACACTTTACTCGACTGATTTTTGGTTTTTCCATGCTGGTACTAGAGGTCTACACAAGACTTCTTGTTGTAGTTTTAAGACATTTCGATTCAAGATAGGTACTTTATGTCTTGTATTTTTTTTAATATGTATATCAAATGCTTCAGTTCAGTGTCACGTGCAAATATGAAAGAAGAAAAAACAAATACTGTAGGTACCTGTCTTGTTTGATTTGCTTCAGTTCAGTTTAGAGCATATGCTGTTATTGCAGTGTAGTGATACTACAAAATGCTACTTTAAAGATAAAATTAGTTTTCCCTCTCTTCGTGTGCCTCTTTTTTGTTAACGCTTTATTTCGCTCGCGAAAATGTGCAAAGCATTGCAATTTGAAAGTATTACCATATCATTAATTTTCTTATAGTTTTTCTACTCGCACGTCTTACACTGAACTGAAGTATTTGTTTGTATAAAATACAGTACACTGAAGTATTTGTTAGAATCAGGTTTTTTTTTTTTTTTTTTTTTTTTTGACAATGATAAAACAAGACAGTGTAATTCATTGCCAAAATGAAACCAGTGATCAGTGAAGATTTGAATTTTGGATTTTTTTAAATCAAAATCAGTGTAAAAATTTCCAATAAAGAAAAGTTATTTCAAAATTTTTTTGAAAAAATACTTTTTTTAAGGTGATGGAAATTGGTATCACTGTAGGGATATCAAATGAAAAGATCGTTTACAATACGAAAAATGATTTTCACATGAATAAACTTCATCGAAGATAGAACTTAGACACAAGTATTTGAGGAGTGATTTTTCAAAAGGGCTTATAACCAAAACGAAATGTAATGCAAAAGTAATGTCATAACATTAATCGCCTATTATTTCGTTAGAAATTATTAAAATAGGTCTCTGTTTTCAAGTGAAGTTTACTTAATGGTGTAGAATTTACAGCGTTAAGATAACAAAATGATATCGCTCAAATAACCTATTATTATGCCACGTAATGTGTATGACATTATTTTTGTCTCGTTTTGGTTATAAGCCCTTTTGAAAAATCACACCTCATTTACTTAGAAAAAAATGTTATGTTTCATGAGTTAAAATACGCATGATTCCTCCATATGATGGGGTACAGAAGATAGAAAAATGTTGGTTTCGGAATCAGTGACCAAAATTTATTAAAACACCAAGTTTAGTCCGAGAGCAAATATAAAACATATTTATGGTGCTTACATAAAAAAAAGGAATCATCTTTTCGAAAAATAAATCAGCATAAAATTATTTTAAATACGATTGGAAATTTTCAAGTCCACGGAATGAGAGGTAAGGATTAGAAATAACAATACTAATTTATTTTTCCTGTTCAATATATTCTTCTGCTACCCTAATGAATTTTAATGATCTTTCAATTTCACCTTCGAAAAAAAAAATGTTTTAGCTTAGCCTGAAAAACACTGAAACCGAATTCTACACTTCATTACATAACTTAAAAAACTCTACCAACGGCGTTCTTTTTTCAAGTTTGAGAATAAGTAATATAAGCTGGGAGTCGAAGGGTAAGACTATAAGGTGGGTGAGCCAAAATTTCGAAGCCCACCTTCTACAAGGCGGCCATCACAATACGGCTCTTGTGAACAGGTGCGTTCTTATACAGAAAAAGAACATCTATGGACAATTTTCCCCTTCTTTTTTCTCTGGAGACTTTCTTAAAGTATAATATTTTTCGATTATAATTATCTCTATAAATAAATAAATTTGTATTATTATTTTCAATCCTTACCCCACATTTCGTGGACTTAAAAATTTCTCCTCGTATGTTAAATCATTTTAAGGTAATTTCTATGGTTTGCACATCAGCAAAATTTCCGAATTTATTTTTATCTGTTAAGAAATATGACTGCCCAAATTTTACAAAATTTTCTTCCCTTGTGAAATAATATATATAAATCGTACATAACGTTGTGCCTAATAATGATTTAAAATTACAAAATAAAACTTATGTAAATATGTAACTATTATAACTATGTATCTTGTTTTTGCTATATATTGATTGTACCCATGATGAAAATTGTTGGTGATGATTATGATGTGTAGTAGTAGTTTTGCATTGCTTAAGTCATTTGGAACTATATAGTAAGTAGTTGTCTATTTCTAATACAAATATTAACATTTCTGTTTTTGTTTTAGTTGCTGTCTGTTTTGCTTCTTTTTTGTTACTTTGCACTTATTTCATATGTATGTATTTATTATATTCATATTTAGAAGTCTGCTAATGGAATTTTTTAATATATTTTTTTAATTTTTGTTTTATTTGCTATTATGTTTTATAATTTGTATTGTTGGTTGTTGTTTTTATATTTAAGCCTTAAGTTCTTAATTAGAGGATTTGTATTTAATGTAAGTTAATGAATGTATTTGATGAAGTTACTAGTTGTGGAGTTAAAGGGAGGAGAGAGGGAAAGTAAAGTGAATTGTGAGTTCTTATATGAATAACTCTTCAAACCTTTATTGCGGTGGTGTAGTTGGGAGATTTTTTTTTATTATTATTATTATTTTCTTTTTAATTGCCAAATTTATTTTATGTTTTAAGCCAAAAATAATTAGTTTTATGGTTTCTGATTTAAGTTTTTTTTTTTTTTTTAAAGAATAATTACATATCGCAGTTTGACTGTATTTGAAAGATTATTAAACAAATGGCAAGACAAAGTACTGTTGTACCGGATAAAACTGCATACCAGTTGTTTTTGTTACTGATAGTTAATAATTGAAGAATAGAGTATTAATTGCATCACTTTCCGGTTCTAATATTAAGCTTGTCCCTTGAGTTTACTACCCATTGATGAAAGATCAATGCTATATCCCTTGAACGGAGAGCAACCACTAATAATTGTATATCTAATGGTCTAATAGGCGGAAAATGTACAGAAACTGAATTGAAGAGAAAAAAAAAGTTTGCAAAATACATTGAAAAAATTACCGGGGAGTGTAGAAATATAACATAAATTTATGTTTAAAATATCCACCTTAAAGTATGCACCATTCTTACTGTATATTTCGGCGGTAGGCAATAACGTTTAATAGAATAACGCCCAAAAATAAAAACGAAATAACGCCCAAATTATTTGTATATACAATTTGGCGATAATCATTTTGGAAATGATTCCCAAAATATGTAATTTATTTCGTTTAAAATTCGGGCCCTACTTCGTTTTTATTTTGGGCGTTATTTCACAAAAAAAAAATCCCAAAAACAAAAAACGAAATAACGCCTAAAAATTAAAAAAAAACCGAATTATTTGGCGTCAGGAAATAACGCCCAAAATAAAAACGAAATAACGCCCAAAAAATAAAATGACATAATAACCCCAAAAAATATGAAATAATGCCCAAAAACAAAAACGATAGGAATTTTGGAAATAACACCAACATTTTTTTTTTTATTTTTTTGGGGCGTTATTTCGCTACTTTTTAATAAAAAACCGAAAAAACGAAATAACGCCCAAATTTTTAGCAAAATAAAGCCCAAATTTTGGGTGTTATTCAATTTCAATAATTGGGCGTTATTTCGTTGTTATTTATGAGCGTTATTTATATTTTTTGGGCTATATTTCATTTCAATGATTCGCCGTTATTTCGTTTTGATATTTTGTTTTGGTCGTTATTTTCTACTAAAGTAACTTTTCAGATGAACAAAATTTTTCGACTAAAAATACGTATGTCTTAACCCTTCAACGGCGAGGTCTAAAAAAATAAAGCGATTTAAAAAAAAAAAATCTCAAAATCGATTTGATGGGGCCTAATAAGACTATCATCTAAGCCAATGGCAAGATGGCAAATATACTTGCCTTTCGTCATTAAAGGATTAAGTCCTGTAATCGGCAAAAGTTTATATGCATGGTAAAGCCTTTAACATGAAATTTTATTATAAAAAATTTTAGTGATTTCATGATTAAATACAGTGAATGCCAACTTAGACCGCTAACCAAAAAATTACAGACTTCACATTATTTCTTCATTTTGTCCGACGCATTACAACAATGCTTTGCCTTTTGCCTTAGGTAATCATTTAACATAGCAAAGTTCCCTGTTCAGTAAAAGGGAATTTTTTAACATAAATAGTACATAAAATCTTTAGTAAATCGTATTTTAATAAAATTGCTTATGATACATTTTGTATACTTTTTCTTTAGAATCAATATCAATCTATAAAAAAGTGCTATTTATGTTGCTATTTTAATCAGAAATCAATCTCAAAGGAAAAGCCTTTGTATGCAAAAAAAAAAAAACAAATAAAAGTTCCAAATAAATAAAAATGCCTTTGGCAAATATTAAAAACAGCTATAAAACAAAAAATTTACCACACCAATGCAGTAAAGCACTAACAACAGGTGACAAATAAACATATAAAGTTACTAGAACCATGAGTCAGTCTAAGAATTTCAGCTCATATTAGGTTTTGCTTTAAACTATGCAACATGAAAAGCTTTCAGCTTCATATACAGGCCTGTTCCGTAATCCGCGTGGTTTCAATTACTTTTCACTTAGGAGCCTTTTTGATGAAAATGGTATTCGAAAATTTTCTAAACGGTTACTTTTTCGTTAATGCAAATAAATGTTATTTGTAGAACCTGTAATCCCCCACAAAAAAGATTATTATACGTTTTATCGTGTGACTCACCATTTTCATCAAAAGCCTCCTAAATGAAAAGTTATTGAAAACACGCAGATTACGGAACAGGCCTGATACATACAATTTTAGTTACTTAGGCATGTTCTGAAATACGATTTCAGCATTTTGATAATTTGAACCAAATCAGATTTATGTTTCGGTTAATCGAATACGAACCATTAGCAAATTTTATTTGTTGATTCCATCATTTTTGTCGCAATGCAGAGCTCTTGAATATTGATTTAATTCGGAAGTAAATCGGATTCCAGAACATGTTTGATTAAGTTTTAAGCGTGAACGCATAGAACTACAAAAAATTTTCAATTGAAACTTTCAATTTTTTGACGCTGTAGTCACTGTAACCGTCGTTGTGGTCGTCGCTATCGCTGGTGCTGCTGCTGCTGGTGTTGCCAATGTTAATGGCTTGGTAAGCAGTCTTGTAGCTGTTGCAGTATTTGTTAGCAATGCTTCTGATTTTGAAGATTGCAATCGTTTCTCACAATATAAACTACCTATTGGCTTGGCCAAGGAAGCTGCTAAACTCTTTGTAATTGTCATTGGCGAAGTTGCAGTTAACATATGCAAAGGTGGCAAGTAGATGCTGCTGCTGCTACTCCTATCAACTGCAGTTTGCGTAGAATCACATGTGTTTGTGTTGGAATAACTGGCTATAGCTGCTGTATTAGATGCACTGCTACCATAAATTGTACCCGGGTATGACTGACGATTAACAGCCGCCGTCATCGGATATTGGGTATTCGAATTTGAACCCCAAGACAATTGGCGTTGTATACTACGTTTGGCAGGTGAATTCATAATAGTAGAGGTGTTAGTGATGGCATTCGATGTCGGAGTCGTGTTCACGGTCGCAGTTGAAGTGCCACTCGTCGGTTCATTTGTCGTCATCGTTGTTGCTGTCGAACGTCTTCGATCGGTTATCGGAAATTTATTTTTAGTACAACTTAAATCTAACTCAAGCGTATAAAATCGACCACGTGTATATTTTTTATTTTCATTTTCAATTGGTGTGGGTGTACCACCGGCGCTTGTCGTGATGCTGGTGTTTACAGGGTGATTACTAATTGTACAAATACTACTACGATTGCTATTTGTCGTTTGATCGCTTATGTTGCTAATGGGTGTTGGATTACGTTGATTGCCATGTAACTCCTGTCTACGCTGCAACAAAACACCGACGACTTCATCATCAACATCATCTTTTGCTGCATTATCATCATCATCGTCGTCATCATCTTCAGAGCCGATGTGAAGTTCATTTTGAAATGTTGCTTGTTGTGTTATGAAACGTGGTGTGATATTGCTTGTACTACTGCTGCTACAACTACTACTATTTGCTGTTGCTCCTGCTGCCGTTGTTGTTGCTGTTGACGTTGCTAGTGCTGTCGTTTGTGCTTTAGTGCTACTTAAACTACTATTTTTTAAATTGCTTAAACTACACTTTTTCTGCATTTCTTGTTGAGTGGGAGCCACTGGCAGTATAGGTGGTGGTCGTGGCGATTGTTCAAGCAGTAAATTCTCACAGCTTGTCTCGTAAACGCTTGCCAAAGCAGGTTGTTGCTTTATATGAGATTTATGTAAACCGCCACTATAACTACTGCTAGCACTACCACTGCTGGGAGTTGTTGCGCCGCTGCCGCCAACAATGCCAGACGTTGTGACACTACCACTAATTAAATTCGTATTCGAAATTACTGTAATTCTACTTGTACTGGTGTGATGACTTTGTGAGCTACTACTAGAAGCGTCAACTGAATCGCTGCCTCCACCGAAACCTAAATTAAGCTCAGTAAAACGTTTATGCACCCGTGTCGCTGCTATGTCCATGTTACTGCTACTGCTGCTGCCATCCGTTAGCACCAAATCAGGAAAGGATTTTATCTTCTGACTAATAATTTCAATTGGTTCAACATAAAATGAATCGAAGTTTAAATCTAAAAAAAGCTCCTGCAGAAAACGTCGCGCCGTCATGCGATAACTGCTACGTCCTAGTGATTTGCATACCTCCGCGTACAGACAAATATCTTGAAATGTGGTTGGATGTTTTTGTTTCACCTCAAGCAATGCATTTTTCGATTGCTTAGCACTAACTGGATTTGCTAGACGCTGCACATTAAAGAGTATATTTGCAGTCAAACGATCGGGCATACTTTCTTCGCTGAGTATACTTTCGGGTGAATTAAATGAAATGTCCGAGAGTTGTATGGAGGAACTTTGATTTGATTTACTTTTATGTGTAGCATTTACTACCAAGGAAGCTGCAGCAGCACTGACTACCGCACCACCGCCACCGCTGCTATACAAATTCGTATCGCTATCCAATCGATGCGGATGTTGGCGATTTCGACGAGTTCGGGAGCAATGCAAACAGTTACCACGTCCATGTTTGGTACCCAGCCACTTCGAGCGTTTACTCACCGATGATACATCGGAGAGAGAGGATATCACAGATGACTCATCGCCTTCATTATTAAGTGAATCGTTGAGAAATTGTTGTTTGGCAGTTAACAGGTTAATGTCCATTAAGTCTTGATCTTGTATATCACGCGAAACGTAGGTACGTGCTAGGTTACGCGTGGGAAAAAGATCCAGTAGATTTTTTGGAAGACAAATACCTTAAAAAAAGCAAAAATATAACTTTGTCTTAATCAAAGTAAAAATATTTTTCCATCTCATTTACCAGCATAGCAGGGTCCTTTAGAATCATTTTGCGACAGAAACTTTGGTGCGACTAAAGTTGGCAAAGGAACTTGTAATTCTTCTGTGTCCAATTGGCTAAAAAGAATAAAACACAATATTTATTTCATGGATGTGATAAATTAATAATCATTCGTAAATTTTGTCTATCGACATTATACGCGTATAGCTCCCATATAAACTTACGTAAACATTCTCAACGATGAATGTCGATCCAAGCTTCGCACTTTCATGTGACGCTGCGATTCACCCCAAGACGATTTGCGCGTTCGAAATGAAGCATATGGTAGCAAATCTTTACGATCGATAATTTCATATAAATCAGTTGCCGATTCATAGAGTACAGGTCGGCAATGCCGACGCAACCAACGTAATTGCGCTGAACCTTTGAGGTCCACAGGACTAATAGCCTGCTGTAAATACGAGGTACCAGCGAGGGATGTGCGACGCACTGCCTGTGGCGGTATATTTAAAAGGTTGGACATACTCGGAATGGGACTGAGAGGAACTTGTTGGAATTCACTAAAAGTTGGTAAAATAAAAATTGAAATTACTTCTTTTTCCTTTTATAAATATTGAATATTGTAAGCCTACCCTGCAACCGCTGCGCGACCTAATACAGAATCGCAACTGCTAACGCCAGAAGTATTCGAATCTGAATTATAACGTATACGATGCTGATGATGCACTCCAGTTCCAACACCACCAATTATGCTGATAACATCGGTAGTTGTTGATTCAGAAAGTGAACGCTGATGTTTACCGTACCGCGTGCATGTGCTTTCGGGTAGTGTCTTTGATTTTACAGCAACGTGCTTCATATTCTGCATTAATGAAGAGTTTTAGTTAAAGAAATAAATATTCCACAATTCTGCGCAAAGACGACAGAGCATGATGTGTCCATTTTTATGAACTTAACAGAAAACGAAAGCTAAACTTTAAATTGATGGAAAATATCTTACAAAATCTGTCATATCATATTCAGTCATGTCTTTTATGTCGGGAACCAGAAGTCGTAAAGGTTTGCGATTTTGCCAGCTTCTAGAACTAACTAAGTAGCTAGCTAGATGAAGCAAAAACCCATTAAAAATAAATTGGACATATCAGAGTTTGCCATCTTACTACAGTATAAATCTAGAATAACGTACCTCTTGAGCTGCTATTTTACTTTCTACAGTTGCATTCGCATCCTGCTGCTCTGAACTCGCGCTCGCTGCGCCCTCCTTATTGGTCGTACTACTGCTGCTCAACAGCAGATTCCAATAGCTGCCTGTATAATAGGAACCATCGATTTGATCGTCGATGCCGGTGTAATTATATGGCGGCATATCTTCGTAATAATGCCGCGTTGGCGTATAATTGCTTGACATCCAGTCTTCAGGTTGGTGTACGGGCCAATCGGTGTTACGATCGTGACGTACGCTAAGCCAGTCTACAAATGTTAAATGTTAAACAAGACATTCTCTTTTTACAGATTCAAATATACCAAATCCACAGGAAGTACAAATATATGTATGAACATGCAACCTGAGTAAAATTTGGTTGGATTACCTCAAAAAACGTTTTAAGTATAGCATTTAGTATCTTTTGCTTATATGGGAGTTGCCATGCCGCCCTCTTGTCCGAGTTCGCCTTGTTTTGCTCAGAACTTGGTTGTATTGTCGTGAAAATACTCCTAAAGTTGCATTTTGAATATATTTATTGTATGGGCGGTAGGTGTGGCAATTGACAAATTTCACTCATTTTCAATAAGTCGAACCGGAGGCAGTGTATCATCGAATTGTCATTTTTTTTTTTTAACATTACACACTTTTCAAAAAGTGTGAAGGTTTGGAGATTTATTTGGCCGAACTCGTAGACCATCACCAATTTTGCAATTTTACTTTGTTTTGATTGTTTTTAGTGATATTGAATGATATTCCATTCTCAAAAGATCGTAAATGCTTGCTCTCGATAAAGGAATATTTTATCGAGAGGGTAATTCGTGATAAGGCCTAATGGATCCACACTTATTTTAAAATTTTTGTTTCATTGACTTAAAATTTCAGGAAGCCCACAAGTTTTTTCGATAAATACAAATTTACTTAATTGTTAAATATTTTACTTACTTAATTTGAATAGTATATTGGCTCCAGCATTTGTGCCACCAATAAGACCCAATATATTAAAACACGTGGCGCGTATTGAGTATACATCACATTTAGTTGCTAATGTTACAAGTTTTTCGTAAACTCTACATAAAACAATCATAAATTAAGTACCAAAATATGTAATAACAGTTCAAAATATGTAAAACCATACCTTGCTCCAGACTCTACTAAAAATTCAATTCCATTCGAGTGCGTCGATGCATGCCCTACCGCCCAAATGGCTGCTTTCAATTCCAAACACTCTGTATCATCGGTACATTTACCACGACTGATCACATCCACCAAATGCTGCAAGTCACCATATTTACGCAACGCAGTTGTACCCTGCGTTGTTTGCACCATTTGTCCATATAAATGTGGTGGAATATTTGGTGGTATTATCGTAGGTCGTGACGAATAATTACGACGACTATAGAAGCCAGCTTCATTGCGTATATGCAACGTCAGACTGGAATGTGTATCTGCTTCAATCAATAGCACATATCTAAGCAAAGAAAAAGAAAAACACAAATAACATAAGCATATGGATAAAATATTTAAATTTCAAATAAGTCTAAGACTAGCACGCTCGCCTCTTGTTGTAACCATTCTTCCAGTATTCGATTTCTTCTTTTATTCGCGCATTACAATGATTTAGACCACGTGATAGTGAATAGTAACGTGCCATAAGTAAACGTCCAACATCACCAAGAGATGTTAAATTTGGCCAAAGACTAACGATTTCTTCAAGATAATACTATTGAGGTGCAACAAAAGAAAAATTATGTACTTATTAGCATATTGTCCACTGTAATATATGATCTATTTACCTTTTCATGGCATGCCTCTTCTAATACATCAAGTGCTGCCAACACCACACTTCTATCTGGATCTTTGGTTTGCAGAATAATCATTGGTATACCCCACTCTACGAAATTTGGTATGCGCGCTCGTAACAAAACAACAAGAAATTGTGTTGCATACAGGCGACCACTCGACTCTTTTGATGAAGTAAGGGCTTTCTCCAACACTTTACGTGTATCTGAATCGAGGCTATAATCCAAGCCAGAAACGATTAGCTTTATATAGCATATATGGTCGGTATCGCGCACCAGAATTTTAAGACTGAAAAATAAATAAATGAGTTAAAGTTATTGTTTGTATTGTAATCTATGTAATCTATCAGCCAAAGTGATGTTTTGAAAAAAAAAAAAAAAAAAAAAACTATATTTAAACTAGCGGGCCCGGCAAACGTTGTTCTGCACTTTTTCTGTATATGGCAGTTCGATTTGAATGATAGCTGCTATAGGTTCAGAGATATAGCATTTAAATTAATATTTTTTTATGTTGAATGCACCACTCCCTTGTTCAATCCATCGCACTTTTTTCATTGGAGGTACAACGCCCCTCGACGATTCCCCTTAGCAATAAACCATCTGGACCACAAAATAAATTCATAAAACGAAAATAGTTATGATTGGTCTAGTGGTTTAAAAGTTACACGATAACAAACATCCGCACCCACCTATTTTATGTATGAGCCGTTTATTTTGGAAATGGGGCAAGTCCAAAACGAAGCAAAAGTAACGTCATACCATGAATTGCGTAACATTTTGTTAGAAATTAATGAAATTGTTCTCGGTTTTTACGAAAAGTTAATTTGATGCTGTGGAATTGATAGCATTAAGTTGAAAAAATTATATCGTTCAAATAACCGACTAATATGATAGATAATGTGTTAATAATGTTAATTTTTCCTCGATTTGGACTTGCCCCAATTTCAATATATACGATTCATATATAGAAGTATATATATAGATAGAAAGACAAATGAAATCGATTCAGTCCTTGTTGATGTGCCTTAACTACAACCTATTCGGTTGAATTTTTTTTTTTTTTTTTTTTTTTTTGTAAAGATTGTGAGGTTGCTTTTCAAAAAAGTGGGCGGTGCTACGCCCCTAAATTGAAATTACACTCTCACAGCTAAGCCACTGCATCGATTTTTATGAAATTCGGTATGAAGTTAGGAGAATTTAACATTTACAAAAATAGTTCTATAGTTGTATGTCAATTGTGAAATCGGAATTATCGATTTCAAATCACTCAAAAAATTCTTCTAAAATCATTCCTCAGAATTATAATCTGTCAAAAACTACCAGGGGAATGGTGAAAAAGGTCATCTTTGTGGAAAGTTTGTTCCCTTAATTCCCTTAATCCTTTTAAAAACATGTCACGATAAGGACATTTTGGGAATAAACCCACATGCGTGGTCATGTATATTGAATGAAAAGGTCTCGAATCTTTTGTATTCTCAAGAACAAATCGAGAAAATGATGGTATTCCAGCGCGGACGACAATACCCCATATTTACGTAGGAAGTACTCATAGATAGTCAATGTTTATTAGTTTATTATCATAAGGTAGCCTTTGCACTCCCTGAGTATAAATATCATCTTTGTAAAACCATATTTAAATTTTTATCATATATAAATGTAGAAATAGTTATTTTATGCCATTTATTTTTATATATACTTACTGTTCAAACACCGCCGTGTTTGTTAAAATCGTGATTCCTTTTTGCACGCGGCACATACGACCAATATATAAGAAATACTGTTGACACATTGTATTACTCATATGCTGTGGACTGAAGAGACAATCTCGCGGACGATTTGAAGTTGTAACCGCCAGCAAGTGTTGACTTACATCAGAAAATAAATCAGTTAACATGCGTATACTCTCAAGCTGTAAAGAAAAAAGTAAAAATTAGCGATTACACAAATTAATTTATTTGAATTTGACTTACCACATAATTTGATAGCAACCAGTCAATTAAATCTAAGCCAGCCATAACATAAGGAGGCAAAGAGCGTCCATGCGCCAAGTCCTGATGTGAAAAGCGATTGCTGCTTGGTTTGAAATAATTTACTAAACGTTTAAGAAACTTTCCGGAACTATCATCAATTTTTCTTATTAAATTCGACTGGAAAACAAAAAATAAATGCAGGTTATTTCTTTCCATGATTTTTGTAAAAAATAAAATACATTTTGAGAAGCGCGAAGGGAATTTGTTCTTTTAGAAACAGTAGATTTTAATCGCCATATCAACAAGTAAGGGTGTTCTCTTTGGCTAACCAAAAAAATAAATACTCTACCATTTTGATAACTTCGTTTGTGTCAGATATGCCACGCTTTTATATAGTTTTTGCACAGGGCTATTTCCAATCTAGAATAATTTTTTATTTTTTTTTAAATTATTATATCACAATGAAGAGGTCGCTGATTCCGAATTCGTTGTCAACTATTTTGAAAACAGAATGGCGGATCCAAAAAGGCGGATTATTTCTGACTATGGAAGCTGGGTGTGTCTTTGATCCGATCACGCCATTTCATCGTTGATATCATACTATTCATTTCTTTCTTGGTGTTCTTAACTAAAACACATGGAAAAGCAAGCTCAAACCAACAATGTTATCTGATACTTGCTTGTTTGGTATTGGTAGGTAATAAAGTATTATTGTTGTACTTGAAATATTTCCCAAGGTTTGGCGACATAAAATTTTGGGCTATATGGGAGGATCATGCCCATTTTTAACAAATGTTTAGATGCTACCAATAATATTTCAGATATCAAATGTTATTGCTATACCTCAAATATTTTTGTAATTATTAGTTCTACGAAACAGAAGCATTGCAAGAATACAGAAAAGTCGCTAAAGAATTGTACTCCCAAATACGGCGAGAACGAGGTGGCTGATAATTACACAGAACCTTTAGAGATCTTAATTTTAGACACTTAAATGATCGAGCCGTTGCATCTTCATGAAACTTTTAAGTTTCAATACACAGAGTGCGAAATTCGTAAATGTTGGAAATAAAATTAGAGATTTTTTTTCATGATCCGAATCATTTTATTTAAAAAAAAAAAAAAACTAATATCTAAGTATGTTATCATTTGGAAACATAAATATTCAGACTTATGACCGGCTAGCGCTCTCTCACATACCACTGTGCGCTGTGTGTAGGGCATAAAAAGAAAACTGGAATAAAGAACAACTAATAAGACTAAATACCCCTACGGGTAAGGGGTCAGAATATGACCGAGTAAGTCGTAAAAGGCGACTAAAAGCGGGAGACCAGCCAGGGTGTGGAAGGGTGTAGCGTTGGACAGCGTTGCGCCTCGAAAGAAAAACCCACAAGGGCCGTAACTGGCACTGACAAGGCGGGCCTTAAAATAAGCATCTTGTCGAAATCCTGAAGCGTCTGACCCAAAGTGGGCGGCTCCCAGGTCAGCGTCTGTTCCAGATTGGGCGGCTGAAATTGAAAGTGAATTTGGCCACTATAGTTGCAGCGCTTGCCGGATCCAGCTTTAAGCTTATAACGTACTGCGTGCGGCGTTGCAGAGAAGATTAAACTAATGAAGCATGGATCGATGGAAAACAACTCTCCAAGTGGTACCCACCAGAGTGTGGTTAATCCACCTGCCTCGGCATCATGCACATCGGATTTGGAGGTGCATAGTTAGGAATGATTCTCCTATAACTGGAACCAATTTGGCCCTATGCTCCTCCTAGGAGTTAAAGGAGAATACATACATAATCAGACAAATCGGACAATTGATAAAATAAATCCGCTGCACTTTTCGAAAATCTTTAATCCATTTTTATGTCAAAATGCAGACCTACCGATTTAGAAATGCTTACAAAGCTTACTCTATGTATTTGTCAACAAAATTCCGTTTTAGAAACTTACTCGCAAAATTGTTGTTACCACTTCCCAGTCCCATGCATTTCCATCTGGCAGTGACAATACATTCGAGTCTTTAATTAAACGATTTACGCGCAAATTTTCAAAAAATGGTAATAATTTTCGTTTAAGACGAAAACTTGAACGTCTAGAAGAGGAAGCTTGTGACATCGATTCATCACTTGATGAGACAGAATCGAGACGTATTCGTTCAAGTGTGTCGCCACCGCCACCACTATGTTGTTGACCTATAGCACCAACGGCTGCGGCTGAAGTTTGAGATATTTCCTGAGCGTTAATATCACGTCGAAAAAGACGCGTGTGAATGAGACCTAAGAGAGATAAAATGAGAAAGTAAGAAAAATATAAAGAAAATTTTATATAAAAAAAACTTACTTCCACCCTGTATAATACTGTCCAAAAATAAACTACATGAAGCCGGACGATTCCGTAGCATCTTTTGGTAACTTTGTAAAGCTGATATTGCTGCTATAGCCTGTTGATTACCCTGAGTGGCTTGCGTTAATAAAGTTGGCAACGCTGGACTTGTGCTGAAAATATCTGGTGGCAAATGCGTATGCATCAAGTGTAGTATCTTGCCAATTAGAACAGTGGCTCGCACAGAAATTTGTACATCGCTTGAGACAATAACCTCAACGAGTGCATTTAGTAAACCAGTCTCTAAAAAACAGTACAACAACAAGGCTAAATGTTGTTCACAAACATTGGGCGCACGCGCTGCTAAACTGGGCAAAATAGAGCGGCCTTCTGCTGCGACAAAACCGTTGCTGAGCAACCAAGCATCCTATACAAAAGTGAAAGTGTGAAAAATGTAAAATTATTTAAATTGAACTATGTAATAGCTTACTTGTAAATCAGACGGATCAACCGCCTGTAAGGCTGTAGCATAGTCATCTGTTAATGCTGGTTGTGGAAGCCCTAATAACTCATAAAGCAAGTCCAATATTGCTTTCTGCAAGAGTATTAATCAATTATTTTCTGAAAATTAATATGTAATATTTAGGTAAAACTTACTCTAACTTCGAGTTGATTCAAATATAATGCATCAACTATTGCTTTTAAACCAGATGGTTTGCTTGGATCACAGAATTCGATAGTACCAGTCCAGCTGCGCAGTACAGAGAGCAAAGCTAAACGGCAACTTGTATAACGTAGCTCACACGCATCCCTTCGATGAAAAGGAAAACTTTAGTTCAATAGCGAAATACTTTAGCAGACAACGGTCTGTTTGTTTTTGGCGCTAATTTGACTTACTTATTTTTATCCATAATGCCCAGTCTGTAGGTAAAATCGCAATAAGGCGCCGCCAAACAATCTAAACGTACACCCGAAATATTACGAGTTTGTGGCCATTCCAACAAGTAGAGTAGCACACCACAGAGACTTTCCGCAATGCGTGGATTGTGACATTCCAAGACATTGCGTGTGATTGCTGTAACGCCACCGCAAACAATTAACAGCGTTGGATTGAGTACGGCAAATTCACAGAGCGTTGCCAAACAAGCGCGTAATAACGCATCACCATCCTCAATACCATTGTCGGCCAGTGAGACCAAACAACGTACGATTACTGGGCTGATATCTTCTGCAGAAATAGCTAACATTTTACGTATCTGGTGAAAGAAAAAAAAAATATATGTACATGTTCATAATTAAATGCTGGTAAGACATATTTGTAGAAACAAAATCAAACTATGAACTTATTAATTTTTAAATATTCTTTTTATAAAAATAAAATAAAAAAAAAACATAAAATCTTTTTTAAAAATACTTTAAAATTGTATATCACTATTTAAAATTTTTAAAAAACGAACCAAAAAATCCGAAAAAATTTATATCAAAATCGATCTATGTAAATTATATGACAAAAATTTTATAATTTTTAATTGTTTTTTTGGAACAGTTAATAATTTACATTATTTACTACCAACAGGCACGGATCAGATGACATTGTTGGTTTGAGCTTACTGTTCAGTGTGTTTTAGTTAAAACACCAACAAAATTACAAAAACAAAGCAAAATGCATAAATTTATTCGAAGGCTAGTTTTCGTTACGTTTCAATCTTATCATCAGACGAATTTTCCGCCATCCAGAAGAACATACCAGCATTCTAATAGACCATTCAAATTAGAGACTGGCTATATGTATGTATATGCGATGCTTGCACTATTTATTTCCTAGGTTCATAAAACCTAAACCAATGGATAGAGAATTTTCCTCTGAACAACACATCTCACTACCAATTTTTCCGGAAATTATGTAAATTGGAGTTTTCTAAGTGAACCGAAAAGTTACAAAATTTTGATGTTTTCGATTTTAGTAATATTTGATTATATTATACATATATATGTCCTCGATCCAGATACATAATATTTTTACAGTACAAAGTGTGGTTAACAAACTAAAGGACTTTAAAAATGTAACCTTTCGACAGGTATGCGTTGCTTGGAATCAAAATTTTAAAGTTCTCTAGCTCGTTAACCAGTCTTTATAATAATTGTTTTTTGAATCAGATAATGATTTTCATTATTTTAGTAAAAACACCAACAAAATTACAAAAACAAGGCAAAAGGGTCTGATGTTATGATTGTACTGATCATTGAAGCGTAACGAAAACCAGCCTTCCAATAAATTTGTTTGTTTTCCTTTATGCTGTGATTCTCAACAAATCTATGCTTGTAAGTTCATTTGGATGTCGGCAAATTCGTCTGATGATAAGATTGTTTTTGTAATTTTATTGGTGCTTTTACAAAAACACACTGAACAGTAAGCTCAAACCAACAATTTCATCTGATCCATGCGTGTGGTAGCAAAAAAAAAAATATGACTAAAACCACAATCAAAAATTAATTTTCATAATTAAAAAGTCTTAAAATCTCTTATAAATAATATACTTTTTATAAACAAATAGAAATTAAACGAATTTTTCATATCGATAGAAACAAAATTATTACACAGAATCGTTCTCTAAAGTCCGTAGGATTTAAAAACAAAAAAGTAACACGAAAGTAAAAAAGACACTCAAATTCTTGATAACCCAATAAAACTTTTGAATAAATTTGTAGCCTCTTATACGATAATTGATTACACAGGCCCACAAAAAAAAAAGTACCATGCGCGAAAGATCAGACCACCTGAACTTTATGTATTCGGGGTCGCTGAATCCGAATATGGTGCCAGAATAGCGAAGTTGGTTCGCGTTTTTTCACAAATCAGAAATATTGCTGAAAAAAATCTCAAATTTTTCAGCATAGTTATTGATTCCTGAAAAAACGTGAACCAACTTCGCTATTCTGGCACCATATTCGGATTCAGCGACCCCGAAAACATAAAGTTCAGGAGGTCTGATCTTTCGCGCAGGGTACTTTTTTTTGTGGGCCTGTGTTACCTAACGCAATTCTTGAATGTTAAAACATTTTAAGTATTACATATAATGCAATAAATAATGAAATATTTTTTCAATTACATGTAATGCAATAGGTAATGTAAGAACATAAATAATTTCGAAAGTTTTTTACTTAAGATTTTTTGATTTTTAAGTCATTTTCACGTTAGTATTCGGTCATAAGAAATAAATAGTATTTCAGATAATGTTTCCCCTGATGAAGTTTTGACCCAAAACAGAACCCTACATATCTATAACGTCCTACTACATTGATTCAGTACTTATATAACGCAAAAGTAACCCAGAAAGTAATCGATACACATAATTTTTTCGATTACTCGATCGATTTCATGTAAGCGAGTGTTTTGTTGAGGTAATCGATTACGCCCAATGACATGCATGTGTTAACATAATGCCTTATGTAACCCAGAATGTAATCAATGCAAACAATTTTTTAGATTACTCGACCGATTACATGTAAACGAAGATTTTACTGGGAAATTATGGTTTCTTGTTTTCAAACAGCATTCGGCAGTGAAATGCGTAAATCATATTAGGCAGTCGGCATTTCATTGAGCGTAACTCTTTTGATTTTAAAACCTTCTAAAATTCTTTTTCATGAAAACATTGTGCCAATTTTAGTGGACAATTCTGTGTAAAAATTTTATTTCTATCAATATAAGAAATTATTGCTATCATTAAGTAGACTGACGTATGGATTATCTTAGCCATTTAATATTTTAATGTTGGCTAAGAAACTTTTTGGTTTAACTTAGTGTTGATGTGTGTGTAACATTTTTGCATACCAATTTTAAAGCTTGCACACGCTCATCATCATTCCTTAGCAGTACATCAATGGAACGTACAAGCAAATGTTGCAGCTGCATTGAATTAAAGATTTTAATGTCTTTCGGTGTATTAATCGCATAGCGTATTGTACGTAAAGCTGCCGCTCGAACTTGTGTAAACGAATGTATAAGGGAGGCGCTTAAACTGCACAATAAGAGAGAGAAGAAATTACATTAATAACTTAATTCCATGGCTAAATAATAAATGCATTTAAACTTACCAATAGAGCAACTCTTCCATGGTGAATCCTAAATTATTATTTTCTTGTTGTTGCTGCTGCTGCTGTTGTTGCTGCAACAACAATATTGGCTGTGTTGGTGGTGGCATCGGAACTGGCGCTGCCGCTTGCTGCATTTGTTGTTGCTGTTTCTGTTGAAGTTGTAGCTTCTGTTGCTGCAGCAGTTGCTGTTGTTTTTGACATAGCGTGGCCAAACCGTTGAGCAGACATAAACGCTTTTGTTTGGGCGTCTCACGAAAGCACAGCGCCGCATAGATATCGTAGGCATTTTCAGCTGGCGATTTTTTTGGATCCAAGCGATAATAATCTTCAGGATCTTGGGAAGCTGAAATGAAGAAAACCAAAGTTGAATTAAAAAAGGCTTGAATGAATAATAAGGAAACTAGTCACTTTATCTTATATCTAATGGACAGCAAAAGAGTAGTAGGCGGAGGCATGAAGGGATTTTTGTATGACATTTATTTTATAATTTATTTTTTTTTTTTTTGTTGCTTTATAACGGCGTTAGGAAATAACGCCCAAGGAAATAACGCCCAAAAAAAAACGAAATAACGCCCAAATTATTTCCAAAATGATTATCGCCCAAATTTATATGAAAATAATTTGGGCGTTATTTCGTTTGTGTTTTTTGAGCGTTATTTCGTTTTTTATTTTGGGCGTTATTACGTCATTTTATTTTTGGGCGTTATTTCGTTTTTTTTTTGGCGTTATTTCCTTGGGCGTTATTTCCTAACGCCCTTTATAACAATACATATGTATAGCTAATTGGTGGTGGAATAAAGTGAAATGATTTATTATATGCAAAGGGTGGAAGTTCGTTTCTTTCAAGAAACTTACCAAATCCAAATGTTTATAACGCCACCAACAAGTAAATAAAATTAAAAATGCATTATTAATGTAAAATTTTAAGAAAATATTTAATTTATAAAAATTATTTATATTTGTTATTCAATTCTTTCAATCGCAATTGAATTGGTAATTGTAGGTTATTCCATATAATTCCCAAATTTTGCCGTTGTTTCGGAAAACATGAAAAATATACATAAAATAGTTTTAGAAAGCCTTAAAGTGGTTTCTGTGAGATAGCTGACACCTCAGCAGGAGGTATGTTTACAATTGAACATGAAAATTTGAGCACGCGAAAGTTTCTTTCAAAGTGGCTGTCGCATTTGCTGTTTTTCCAAGACACAAGTCGATGAAAACTATGATTAAAATTAATAAATTCCGATTCGAATTGCCCACTGGGATGTCCGTTATTTACCGAGTGCATTGTTTTAGAAAACGACCCCTCAAAATGGAGGGTTTAATGGCCAGTAATAAGATAAAAAAACAATCTGAATCTGTAGCCAATACCAGAATCCCACTTCTCATCTGGGCTTGTTATTTTTTGACAAATAAGTTAAAAACTATTCGTCGGACAAAAAAAGTTTCCTAGCAAAAATTATAGTTAATGTAGTTATGCACATTTTTGTTTTTTAAACATTTTTCTAGCATAAAAATTGACCGAGATAAGTAAGTAATTTTTAAGAGTCCATTAGTTTTAAACGCCAACGTCTATAACTTTTTTGTTCCTAAACCGATCGGAAAAGATCAAACAGCATTTTAAATCTTAAAATTCAATCTTTTTAATTGTAAATATTTTTAAGTAAGTCTGCTTTTTTGTTTTCTAAAATTAAATATTTCACTTTAATTTTAAGTTATACAGTCTGTTAAATAAGAGCGTGGTCACGATTACTCGCGATCGGTAAAGTATAATGCTGTAATTTTTTTTTCTCACACAGAGGGCAGTATTGTCCTTCATGCTTCGTGAAAGTGAATCAGCTGACCACTCTTTTCAATGCGTTCTCAGCATTTTTCCAAAATGAGTACCGCGTACGCGTCGCGCTTTGAAGCCGTTTTTTTGTGTTTGCACCCCAAAGGTCGTGACTTTGGATTGGCCGTCTCAGTCGCCCGATGCCAATCCAATTGAAAACGTTTGGGCGCAAATGAAGATGAAGCTTCAGAAAAACCGACCCTGCAACTTGAAACAGCTGGTTCGACGCATTCACAAAATTTGGAGGTCGTTTTCAGAAGAGTATGCGCAAAATCTTGTTCAAAGTATGTCGCGAAGATGTCAAGCTATAATTGATGCTGGGGGTGATTGGACCTGCTATTAATGTATTTGCATTGAAGTTTTCGATCAAATAAATCAATATTAAAAAGAATTTTCGCAATGGGTATTTTCATTTTCTCACAACAATGACCACGCTCTTATTTAACAGACTGTATGTAATTGCTATACTTTTTTTGTTTCTTATCCGATCGAAGAAGTCAAAATGCATTTGAAAGGTTAATATTTATTTTTTTAGTTGTAAAAAAAAAACCTCTAAATGAATTACTCGATACTGACACTTTTAAGTAGGAAGTAGGCCTAAACAGGAGCGTACTATTTCCATCATCTAAAATTTTCTTAACCTTAACAAAAAGCATTACTGGGCAAAATTTTATCAAAATCGGTTAACATTTACTGGTTTGGGCCGCTCTACATATGGATATTGTACCGTTAATAAAAACAATGTGCAACATATAGGGTGTAAAAGCTGGGCGGGGTCGATAGAATAGTTCCGAGATACATGCAATTATTCAGGCATACGCAAGTGATAAAAAACCAGGACTTCCCGCTGAAAGTTGCTTCACCTTATCTTGTTAAGTGTGCCCCAAAACTGATTAACTACTTTTCAATAATGTGGCTCAATTTCGTTGATGCAGCGTTCTACAGTGACTCACGAAATTGATCACGCTTTGGCTATGAATGCAAACAACCAATAAAAAGTCTGAAATGGGTTTGTATTTTTAATGTGTCTTTATTTTGGTAAAACTTCATTAAGTAAAGGAAAATAAACAAGGGACAAATTCCATGAAAACTCTTTCTTAAATAAAAAATAATAAAACAAAATCAAAAATACTCAGCGTGATCAATTTTGTGGCTTCACATTATGAACCTTGGAAACTAATGTTGATATTTTGTATAGCCTCCTAGTGCATCAATAACTGCTTTTATCCTTCTGGCCATACTATCTAGAAGAGTTTCACAAATTTCTGGAGCAATAGCATCTCAAGCATTTTGAGCGTTAGGCCAAAATTCATTAAGAGTAGCAATTTAACCTTCCATCGATTTTCTCAATATGGCCCATAAGTGCTCGATAGGATTGAGGTCTGGAGATTACGAGGGCCCTGTTATTGTTGTAATTCCATTATCCCCAAGCCATTTTTGTGATCTCTTTGCAGTGTGTTTTGGATTATTGTCCTGCTAAAAGACAATAATCGAAGCATTTACTTTCAAATCTTGTAAAATACCAAGCAAATGACTTCGTAGAATTTCACTGTAAGACTCTCTTGTTATTCAAACTTCAATTTTAGAAACTCTGCCAACACCTCTAGTAGTCAAACATACCCACATCATTATTGAGCCTCCTCTAAACTCAAACTTTGTTGACTCAAATGGCGTGCAAAAGCTAAAAGCCATTGAGGCACAAAAAGTTGCGTTGGGAGCTTGTCAAATGTTACAAAGACTGGAGCGCTTACGATTGGGAGAAGGTTATATGGTCAAATAAGACCAAAATAAACCACTTAGGATCGGAAATCAGTGAGTGGGTTTGGAAGAGTAAGGGTTCGAGACTTCAGCCATACTACGTTAAGCCCACACTTCAGTTTGCAGAAGGCTCAATATTGGTGTGGGTATGTATGACCAATAGAGGTGTTGGTAGAGCTACCAAAATTGAAGGTCGAATAACAGCAGAGTCTAACAGTGAAATTCTACGAAGTCATTTGCTTGGTATTTTACAAGATTTGGAAGTAAATGCTTTGATTATTGTCTTTTACCAGGACAATAGTCCAAAACACACTGCAAAGAGGACACAAAAATGGCTTTCAGATAATAAAATTACAACAATAAAATGTCCCTCGTAATCTCCAGACCTCAATCCTTTTGAGTACCTATTGGCATATTGAGAAAATCGATACTCTTAATGAATTTTGGCCTAAGGCTCAATATGCTCGAGTTGCTATTGCTCCAGAAATTTTGTAAAACTCTTGTAGAAAGTATGCCCAGAAGAATAAAAGCAGTTATTGATACACTAGGAGTCTATACAAAATATTAACATTAGTTTCCAAAGTTCATAATGCGAAGTCACAAAATTGATCACGCTGAGTATTTTTGATTTTGTTTTATTATTTTTTATTTAAGAAAGAGTTTTCATGGAATTTGTCCCTTGTTTATTTTCCTTTACTTAATGCAGTTTTACCAAAATAAAGACACATTAAAAATACAAATTCATTTCAGACTTTTTATTGGTTGTTTGCATTCATAGCCAAAGCGTGATCAATTTCGTGAGTCACTGTATATCCTTTTTTCATACATTCTTACTAATGTTAAAGTGTCAGCTGTCTAATTATTTTTTCTTTTGGTTCATAACACTTCTCCGCACGAATGGCGCTAAGTTCAAATCTTGCGTGAACTATGGGACACTTCTATATTTCTGGAACAAGAAATCGTAGAGACATGGCGATTATACCAATAGAAGCGTATTTATTGTAAACTTTCTATTTAGGACTAAAATCCTGAAGAATTGTCTTATCTCGACTAAGGTTGTTTTGTCAAAAGTCCACGGACATGATGAAGTGATTTTTGTGGGGGCGTGATACCACCACATGTCCCAGTGCACATTATTTATCATGAAATAACTTCAGAGATATAATGATTTAACTTTTTGGCTAACGGTATACTTTTCTGTGGAAATACCCATATGGGCTCGCTACACAGTACTGTGCGCTGAAGGCAAAAGTTATCCTTTTTTTAATATCTCTGGAGCGAGTTATTAGATTTTAATGAAATTTCGTTGTTGTTTCGGAGAGTTTTTTTTTGTCCTCCTGAAATATAATCGATATATACAGCTTTTTAACATTTTTGTTCAGTTTTCTTCGGTGCCTAAACCGTTTTGGGTGTTTTATATATCGTTTGAAAGGAAAGAAACATACGTAAGATTTTACCAAAGGACGGATTGTGATTTTGCCGAACGCAAAAGATATGGCCAATTCTCAAAAGACATGTCTTTTCTCTCTTTAAAAATTTGTACCCGAGTATGGGACATTTAGAAAAATGCAATGAAAATTAGAAAATACGAAATAAAGACACCACGACTGTGCGTAAATACAAACTTGTGTTCATTTTTCATTTCATTCATGTAGATATTTAAGAGTTGCACGCGATTTTGGTTCGAAAAAAAAGTATCCCATACCCGGGAGGTGTGAAACTACAATAAGCAATGAATCTTTTCACTTCGGTGTTGGCTTCAAAAACAGATTGGCAATATTAATTTTGCAAGATAGAAAAAAGTCGACTGTTCCGTATCCGAAGGTGTCCCATAATCGGTGGTTCTCACCAATTTTTTTTTATGCTTTTACTACTTTTCGCCTTTATTTACTGTTTTCCATGAAAGTTTTAAGTTTTTTCGATGATTTTTGATGGCATTCCCTACGAAACTAGACATAAAAAATATTTGAAAACTAAATCGAAAGGTCAGATGTTTCTCAATGCCTCTGGGAAAAGAAGGATATTTCATACTTTTTTATGAAACTTTCTTTAATATACAGATAAAACAAAGAATTGAAAAATAGCAAAGATTAAAACGCAGTAGAATCAGAAATGGAACTTGTGTTGGTACAAGTCAAGTCGAAAAAAAGTAACAAATTTGATCATTAATAAAAATTTTATATGAAGGTATGCATAATATTTATATAGACTAACAAAATTTACTAATGTGATTTCATCGCAGCATAATGGCAATAACAACAACAATATACTTATGTATACGTTTTTTTTTTTTTTTTTTTTCTACAAATGTTGTCACATTGCGTGAATTTCAAGAAATTGTGCTTTTTGTTTGTGCAATTGACTCATTTCTATTATTTGCACAACTATTTGAGTAAACCAAATACCGAACAGCAACAATGACAATAGTAGCAATAGCAGCAGCAACAACAAGAACAACAACAACAGCATATGTATACACTCATCAACCGGAAATTCCAACAAGAAATTAAGTAGACCACAGACAACGCCAGCAACATTACGAGGTATCAGCGTGCAGCAGCACCAGCAATCAATGACAGACAACAGCAGCAGCAGCAGCAACTGCAACAACAACAGCAATAGCAATAATATAAAAATAAAAAAAACCAAAAAACGCAATGTTGCTTGCAGACTGTTGATACAGTGGGCTTGAATTCATTTTAGAGATTGATACAATAAAAAAAAAAAGTTTCTTAAGATTACTTCTAACCAACAGCTTCAATATGGGCTAATCCTACGTTGCGAATGTTAAATTACCTGCAGTGGTATGTTACCATTTGAGAGTACTTTCAAAAGGCATTTAAAAACATTTCCTGGCTTTTATCAGTTACAATATAATCGTACATAAAGTGCTGTTTGCACGTTACAAAAAACAGAAGTCGTTGTGGAGATCAATGTACATTTTCAAAATTTTTAACGAATTTTCCAGTATAAACAAAAAAAGCAAAATCCTCCAAAGAAAGAAGAATGTTTGAGCTTATCGAATCTGCTTTTGAGGGAATCAAAGAGTCCTTCGTTCGTACAAAAATTTGACTTTTGTGTGTTGCGCACGTTACATTGCGAACGTTACAATTTTTATTTTATTTTTATTTTTCAACCAACTTAAACACATTATATTCCCTTTATTAATCTCTGGAAAAGGTTGGAAAGAAGTGCAGTGCACACAAAAGTAAAATTTTTTCTTGGCACCGCATCTCATGGTGAAAATATGCTGATGCAGCTCAACCACTGCATCGATTTTTATGAAATTTGGAATGCAACCTTATTAAAGGCGTTTTGTTATGTAGCTACCAGTGCCAAGCCCCTGAAGGCGAAATGCGACTAAACCGTTGCACCAATTTTTAAGAAACTCGGAAAAAGGAATGAACCCTAAGAAAGCATATTTAATACTCTTAATTATTTCAGGGCGATCCCGCTTACCTAACGGCAAAATGCGCTGTTACGGCAACTTTATAATTTTTCTCTTGGTTGACCTTTTTTCGGATTTGCCCATATGCCATCAATTATTGATAACATCAAAGCTCCTTGAATTAGTGGTCAAAGCACATTTTATAGAATTTCTATCAAATCGTCACACCCGTAACATCCTTTAATCCATTACTTTAAATACTTTTTCTAACTTACAGAGTGTACACAACCGCAAAAGGTCAGAACATTCAGTGTTGCCAGTTTAGGGGATTTCCCGCTAGATTTAGGGGATTTTAAAAGGTCTAGGGGGCAATCTAGGGGATACTTTATTTAGGGGATTTGTTCAGGGGATTTTAAAAAGGTCTAGGGGAAATCTAGGGGATACTTTGATGTAAATATTAAGAAAACCTTATTTTAAAATATATAAAATTACATTATAAAACATGTTAACAAAAATATCTATATTTATAAAATATATTGAAACAGCATTCACTTCATTTTGAAATTTGGAAAATTTTTTTTTACTACCAAAATATAAATGTTCAATATTTAGGGGAAATTTTGTCAAAAGTCCAAAATTTGGGGGAAATTTCGTTATGAAAAATATTAATTTCACTTTGAAATTTGGAACTCTGTTTTTTTTTTTTTTTTTTGGTTGCAAAATATAAGATTTTCCATTTAGGGGAAATTTCGTCAAAAAACAAAAATTCAGGGGAAATCTCGTGCAATCTGGGGGAAAATAGGAGAACCTACCTGGCAACACTGAGAACATTGTTAATGAAAAATTTATTTCACCATGTAAATCAAACGTTACTCATACGACATGTTGTACGTGATTAAATAGGAAATAGTTTTGAAATGGCTACAACTTAACCAAATTCTTCGGAGCATATACAAAGCATGGTGTTTAATGGTGTCAAAGAAAAAGACGATTTTTTGCGAGCACTGCCGATGATGATCGTCAAATAAAGGTTTACATTAAGAAAAACCCTAAAGCAGAAGCTAAAGAAGTTAGAGATGCAATTCAGCTGGATGTTAGTTTGAGCACTAAAGAAAGAATGGCTATAGAGGCTGGTTAAAGCACTTTTAAATTTTTATAAAAAATCATTTGTATCAGAAAAAAAATTTAAACAGCAAATCAGCATCGATGATGCTCATACAAATTGGAGCCAAAAGCAATGGAATACAAAATTACGGTCAGACGAATCACAATTAAACCTTCGCAAATCCGCGAATCGCCCAAGTTTGCCCAGTTTTTGCTCAGAGCTTACATTTATAGCCCTTAGTGTTTGGGTGAAATTTAGTTGGATTATCTCAAAAAACTGTTTCAGTATAGCAATATGAAAGTTTTGGTTTTGGTGCCACGCCCTCTTGTCCGATTTCACGCTGTTTTTGCTGGGAGCCTGTATTTACTGTCCTTAGTATCTGAGTGAAATTAAGTTGGATTATCTGAAAAAATTCTTTCAGTATAGCATTTTGAAACGACAATGCAACCAAAATGCACACAAATAACTAATAGGAATGGTTAGCGCAAGCTCTCAGCTTTTGCTCTGGGCGAATTCGAACAAGAGGGCGTGGCACCTCTCATATAAGCAAACGCTTCACAGCGCTATACTGAAAGCGTTTTTGAGATAATCGAACTAAATTTCACCCAAACACTAAGGACTATAAATGTAAGTTCTGAGCAAAACTGGGCAAACTTGGACAAGAGGGTGAAGGTGCCTTCCATATAAGCAAAATTTTCGAAATACTGTAATGTAGGGTATTTAATGTTTGGCCAGGTCAAGGATTACATCTTTACTAGTTTCCTTTGGCATCGAAAAAAAGTCCAACGAACACCTTCTCTTGGAATTTCCATTTTTTGGCCAAATTGATTTTCTTAACACACTGTAAACAAAACAAATAGCACTTGTACATCAAAACGTTGTGAGTACGTTTATGCTAAAAAATGTCAAACTTTATTATGGTGTTCCCAGATTTCAGCTATTGACATTAGTGTTGCCAGTTCACGAAATATAAATATGTAGTACCCTACGTGCATATAAACTTAATATTCCCCTGTTTAGGGTGTCATTTTTGTACCTTTTTAAGAAAAGGGTAAAAATGACCCATATGTGGGTGGTGTATAGGGTTAACATTTTCTGCAAAAATATTTCTTGCAATAAATTTACCGAACGCATGATACAGCTCAGATGTAAGGCTCATATAGTTAAATTCTTCGATTTAACACAATGCGTTATTTTTGGTTTTTTCATGTGGATTTAATAACTTCAAAAATCGATTTTAAACAAATCTGACGTGCTGGAGAAAAGCCACGAGACAGGGTATTTTTTTAACGTCTACTTGAAGAATTTTTTGGATTTTCTCATGTTTTTTTTTTATTATTGTTTTGTGTCGGACCGTCTAGTAGCTATCATAAAATGCTATCATAAATAGCTAAAAAAAACTGTAAAATTCACAGCACTTCTATTTTTTATGTATTTATGGCCACGATCTGCCAATCTGCGTCGAAGCATTGAATTGCAATAAGCTCCATCTACTAGGTATAATAACGCGAAGAGCACAAGTTTTTACAATCTTTTAATTTGTGGAACTTAATAGCATTTTTTAATGAATATTGTAGCAGAAGTAGTACTGGAGTAGTTCTAAAAAAAAATATATTTTTTCTTGTCCTGAAAAATCGCGTTTTTGCATTTTGCAGACAGAGGGTATGGGTAGATATTACCCTTCGACATACAAGCACATGTACTAAAAAAAAATTTGAGCAATATCTTTTTATATGCAGAATAAAAATGTTGTAAGCCAAAGCACCTTTTCAAATCATTTCGATCGTTAAACAACACTGACAGGATCGCAAAAGAGATAAAATTTTATATCTACAGCCAGCCTATGCATACATGCGCACATATGTATCTCTGAGTTATTACATGTGTGTGAGAAGCTTTTTTTAGCATGATGTATGAATGAATCGTTAAAATTATTTTAAGTTCATTTCGACTTTATTTTTAATTTTATTTTTGTTTTTTATAGCCAACTGAAATTCCAATTAGTCTGGCCCCATGCTAACAAATGTAACAACAACAATAATGACAAGAATTGCTAAAACAAAAAATTAAAAATAAATAAAAATAAAGGCAAAAAATCATTTTACAGCTTAAAAATAAAAATGTCTTATTCGGGCCATGTTGCAAAAATGGTAAAGACAAAAAAAAAGAAGAGCAGACTTTCTCAATAAAAGGGAAACAACAATAACTAGTAAAGGTGTTATATTTGGCCTAGCCAATAATAAAATACCCTACAACTCTGTCAGTATATATGACGCTGCACAAGAAAAGGGTTTTTACCGGTCTGGATCAGTGAAAATCGTAAAATTTGGATAATTTAGAGGAACTTTGCCAAAGAAAGTATATATTTTCATTGCAGTCTACCCCTCGATATTTGAGCCGTTTGTTTTGAAAGTGTCCATTTATGTTGAAATGGAAATATTGAAGGATTTGCGTTTTGATGAATTTAAAAATATGTATCGGTAACTGATACATGGTCGTATAAAGTTTTTTGTTTCCTCGGGAGACAGACGAACATGGCTATATCGACTTAGGGGAAGATGACGTTTATCGTTTACCCTTGGTATAATAAATATTTAAATTAAAAAAAGGACAACTAAAGTAACAAAAATGTGAAGAAAAATTAAAAATAAAAAATAATGCTCTTATAGATGCATATAACAGGTCATTCAATAAGTCCGTAGGATGACACATACATATGTGGCGTTACTAGAATTTTGTCCATATGATTTTTATTTAGAACTAACCTTCAAACGAGACGTGTATAAATTTGACAGCAATCGGACTATTGATTTGTGAGTTATAGCATTTAGTGTGATGCAACTTTTGTTAGTAAAAAAAAAAAAAGTGAACTTCGAGTTTTGATAAAGCATTGCTTTTTGATGAAAAAAATACAGTGGAAACCAATCAATGTCTTGATAAACATTATCCGAACTCTACTCCATCGATACAAATGGATTGCTGAATTGAAACACGGCCGTACCAGCACAAATGATGCAGAGCGCTGTGGACTCCCAAATTAGGCTGTTATTCCAGAAAACATAAAAAAAATCCACAAATTGGTTATGAACGATTGCAAATTGAAGAAGCTCGAGCTAGCTGACGTTGTAAAGATATCAAATGGTAGTGTTTTTACCATTTTACACGAACATTTGGGTATGCAAAAGCTCTTTGCAAAGTGGCTGCCGCGTGAGCTCACAGTCGACCAAAACAAAAACGTATTGATGCTTCAGAGGAATGTTTGGCGCTGTTAAACCGCAATAAAATCGAATTCTATTGTCGATATGTGACAATAGATGAAACATGGCTTCACTTTTACACACCAGAATCCAAAGTCAGCTGAGGCCTATTTTGACGAAAAAGAGAAATCGTAATATAAAAGTGGTATCGAAAAGTTGGAAAATCGCTATACTCGTTGTATCGCCCTCGAAGGCAACTATGTTGAATAATAAAATCGAGTTTTGTCACAATTTTGTTTTTTTCTTACTTATCCTACGGACTTATTGAATGACCTGTTACATACCATACACATATGTATGTATGCACGGATCTGTATGCATATTGTAGAACACGCAGCGTAGCATTTATTTGAAATGCAAACCTGAAATTTCGCCGGTTATTTATTATAATAATTGTTGTTGGTGTTGTTGTTGTTATTGTTGCTGTACTTGTATTTTCTGTCGTTCATTTAAATTTCACACGTTTTTATTTATTGTTTTCTTCTTCTTTTTTTGCTAAAAGAGCGAACGCACAGTGCAAGGTTAAAGCATTTTGGAGGGAAACAATAATTTTTGTTTTTGTGTCAAGTTTTATTTTTTATAATGCGTAGGGCACTTTTTATATTTCAGGAACTGGCAACAATAATGTCAATAGCTAAAATCTGGCAACACCATAATAAAGTTTGACATTTTTTAGCATAAACGTACTCACAACGCTTCGATGTACAAGTGCTATTTGTTTTGTTTACAGTGAGTTTGATTATTTTTCACAACTTTCGACGTGGATTATCTCAACAAGAATGTGTCGATGAACTCAGTTATTTGTGTGGCGATAAAGCACCATCAAAAACCACAGTATATCGCTGGTATAGTGAAGTCAATCGGTCGTCCAAAATCGGTTGTTGTGCCACAAAACATTGATGCAGTGCATAAACTAATAATGCAAGATCGTCATGTGACATATTGTGAGATAGAAGCATCCTTGTATATTAGTTCCACTTCAATACATTCGATTTTGCATGAACACTTAGTTCTTTGTTCACGTTGGAAACTGCATAATTTATCAATCGCTTAAATTCTCAATGGAAAAATTGATTTTCTGAACTCACTGTAAACAAAACAAACAGCACTTGTACATCAAAACGTTGTGAGTAAGTTTTTGCTAAAAATGCCAAACTTTGGCATCACCATTAGCCAGATTTTAGCTATTGACATTAGTTTTGCCAGTTCCCGAAACATAAATAGTGCCCCTCGTACGCCACAAAACTACAAAATGTATAAAAATAGCTTAGCTTCAAAAAATAAAATTTTACACTGTAAAGACTAAAAAAAAATTTCTGATCATTAAATACACAGTCCCGCATGAGTTTTCCTCTCTGAATTTTAAAAAGCGATTTTTATAGACTTAAGTGTGCTGATTACGACAAAAATAGTGAAAAAATTCCACCACAATTTTCAGTAATTTAAGTTTTACTTAAGTGACTACCACGCCTATAACTGAGCGTATCAAAACCATATTTGCACCAGATGTTTTTTTGGTGCTTCAACACATTGGACAAGGGGATGTTGTACCCCTCTTGCAAAAAAAAAAAAAACTCAAAATAATAGAAAATGTTATTTGAGTCGCTCCTACGCCTATACCAGTAGGTATATTGTAACCATATTAACACAATATATCCGCCTGATATTCCGACAGACTGGTCTTGATAATGGGGGTAATTGAATGAAAGTACGATACGCCCGGTATAAATAGAAAACATACCAAAAACAAAAAACGCATATCTACTTACTTTACCCGCATTATGAAACTTGATATCTAGATGAATATTACGCATAACAACTATCTTGATCGTACGGGGAGCACCAAAGAAATATATAGTGCAAGAATGGTTTGAATATGTTGAGTATTTTTATTTTAGGCGTGATATTGAAGAGTACATAAGCACAGACGATTGAATTAATAAGTTTTCAAATGCTGCACAGACGAACAAGATTACGAGAGTGATTTCCAATGTACTTTTTGATGCTGAGCCCAAATCCGTTTACAGAATTGCTGTATCATGTCAGTGAAAAACACGATTTTTCATTACTTTTGAGGTTCATTACTTTTGAGGTTATGAGGAATATCTCAAAATCCTGACGTGATGGAAAAAAGGTCTCAAACCACCATAATTGGCTTCAAAAATCAAGAGAGGAAAAAAGTGTCCACAGAAAAGTAAACCGTGAGCCAAAAAATTAAATTATATCTCTGAAACTATTTAACGTACATGGATGAGATTTGGTACATATGTAAAAAGCACCAAGACAAATAATGTATATCGGAAAAAATGGCGGTACCACGCCTCCACAAAAATCACTTAATCGTATCTTCGAAACGCAAAATTTGCTCTAAGCACGCTGTCTGATCGTGACTATTAATTCATATGCGATTTTAAATACCTATTTACACCCATAACAAAGAATATTAAGCTTGGACAGACTCTGCTGATACCGACAAATCTCCTTTCAGTGAAATCCACAAAAAATAAGCGAACATAAAAGACTGCCTGAACCACCTGAAAAATGTAATTGCACGCAAAAAAAGGGGCTCTCAGAAATAACGCCATAAAAAATAACGCTAGAAAAATTTTTCAAAGAAAGCCAAAAAATGTCTACACAAAATTCTGGCGTTATTTTCAAATTATTTTGGAAATAATGCCAAAAACGTTTCTGACATTTTTTCCAAAAGTTGTGTATTTATTTCCAAAAGTTATATGGTTTACAAAAAAGGAAAATAGCCAAAGGAAATAACTGGGAAAAATTGGTTTTTACACAAGTCCACTAAATTGTAGAAAATCATACACTGTACGTCTGCGACAAAGACTGATGAATGAATAAAATAATTGAATATGAATTTTAATTCAGTTGAATTTTCGAGTTTCGAGTTGAATTGCGGTTATTTTTGTTGTTGCTTTTTCGTCTATCAATTGACGTCATCTCCATTCATAGTGAGTCAATTTTACAGACAGACAAAGGTGTGGACAGAGGAGAGGCGGCAGCAGCAGCAAATTTGGAGCGTTGCACAAAGATAACAATCATAAAAAACAAGCAATAAAGCCCAAAAAAACATCAAATTTTTTAAAATTTCAGCTTAATATCTAATTTATTAGGTAACCCCATAGACTGTCAATTTCACGTGTTTCCACGGTATGACTACGTCAACCAAAACTGTTCAACTGTCGTGTTGATATCCATGTGGTTTCACGAAAAAAAATTGCGGAATATTTTTTGTTGTTTTTGTTGTAATTTAATTGGTAAAATTTTCATGAATTATAAACAATTAAGAAATTGTTGTGTAAAAGAAAAAAGTTGGTAATATTGCTGGGTTGTTGTTCCTCAGAATAAACGAGAGTGCATTGACCTTCTTTCATAGTTTGGGTTGTATGTTATATGGCTGACGTTAGTGGTAGTGTTAGTGAACGAGTAGATGATGGTGATGACGATGATTATGAGGAAGACGATGATTTAGCACCTGGAACCTTTGCTGTTTCTGATGCTTCTGTTGATAGAAACCAGCTACGAATGAATTTGTAGCACGCGCACGCTGTATCTGTTTGTGAATGTCTTCCGTTTAAAGAGGCAAAACATTAAATATTGGCGCGAAATATAAAAAGGTTTCAAGTTTTCAGAGTTTCTGGAGGGATACCTTGAATTAACTTCATTCAACTAAGGCGGTTCAGTTACAACTACTTCTTTTGTACACTTTATAAAACTGGCAAATATTATCGATAAAACTAGGGATTGCAATTGTAATCCGTCCCACAATATACATCCATGCATCAAGTTTTATTACGATAGTTGCTATACACGGTAATAAATTTCTGTTTAATTTTTCAACTAAAAAAGTTGGTCTAGTTATTTATCCAACTTAATTCGGTCAAATTTTTCAACTTAAAAGTTGAAATTTGTGTCAACTCTGAGGGTTCATTTTTTTTACTTACAAAGTTGAAAGAGGTCAACTTAAAAAGTTGAAAATTTGTACTAAAAAAATTTAAAACAACCAATCTTAAAAGATAAGAAAATGTACTAAATGAGTAAGAACTTTTTGAACGAAACCGATGAAATATCGTACTTTCTGAACTTATCACGCATATAAAACATAAATCCACAAAAAATTAAAATTAACGGATGGTTTGCGTCAAGTGCCCATCACAGGTCGCCTTGTTGGCGCATTTTCCAACATTGTAAACAACTTTCAAGCATACTTCATATATTCACTCTTAAGCATAGACTCGTTACGAATCACAGCGACATGAAATTACAGCAAAAGCAAAAGTTATAATTTTTCAGTATTTTGCCGTAGAACAAATTGAATCAATCGGCAAGCAAGAGACATCTAAAAATGAACGTGCCAAGCAAAGCCGAATGAAGATGTGTTCGTGTGCTTAAATATCCAAGACAATCAACTCCGGAAAGTTGAAAAAATCAACAAATAAGTTGAATTACTTCAGAATTTGCTTGTTCTTCTCAAAATTTTGTATCAACAAAAGGGTGTCAACTCCAAAAAGTTTAAAAGCTCAACTAAAAAAGTTGATTTTCATAACAAATTTAATTTTCAACCCTAAAATTCCGTATAAAGTTGAAAATTTAAACCGAAATTTATTACCGTGCAGACTTCGAATAAATCGGAATTGCGGAAGAATAAGTTACCAGACAAAAATATTCATAAAAAAAAAACGGGCAAAATCGGGCGTCTAAAATTCTAAATAATATTAACAATAGCAACATCTCACTAATTTTGGGTTTCTTAAAACTAACAAATCCCAACAAAATTTTAAAAGCTTACACAAAATTCGAAACTTTAAAAATTTTAAAATCAGAGGTCCCATATGAATTTCAGATTTTTCCACAGAAAATCAAAATGTATATAAATGTTTAATTTCATAATACATACATACCAGCATCAATTTTATCCATTTTTAATTAAGAAAAAAAACAACAATTATTTTTTTTTTTTTACTTTTTAGTAATTGAGAAAAAGATTTAAAATCACGACTTTTTTGCGTTATCTCAGTAAAATGCAAATACATCGACTTTGACACAACGCTGAAAAACGGTAAATAATTTTTCCTCAAAACAAAAAACATTTTTGTTTGGTTTGAAGTATTCTCCGTTACACTGCATCAACAAAAACTCAATAGCAACACTTGTATAAATTGATTTTTGGCCAAAAAAGTGTGCCTTTTGACCTATAGTGCAAAGGTACATGGGTATTCTCCATTCGCTTTTTTTTTTTGCTATTTATCGAATATTACTATCAATTTAAAATGTCTCCGATTTCAAAGTAAAATGCACATAAAAAGCTTCAAAGTGAACAAAATATTTCACACTTTATTTCACAACATAAACAGTAACAACAACAATAAAACTAAGTAAAACGCAAAAAAAACGCATACCTTTGATTAGGATAATTTCTGATGAAGAGAGAAGAGAATGCTACGAAGTAATGTGTGCAATAACAACAACAACAACACCAATTGAAAATAACTAAAAAAACAAACTGAGGTCAGCAGCAGACAACATACTACCACCAACAACAACAGCCATGATAAATAAATATGTACTGCAAAAACAACAAGAACAACACAACGCCAATGAAATTCAATATGGAACACATGTGCGAATTACATGCGCTCATAAACACACAAACACATTTTCAAAACAACGACTCAAATGCATTCGCTATTGTCGTCGTCGGCACAGCGCCACACAACACGAGGTGTCTCCGTTATTGTTTCTGTTGTTGTTCTGTGTGATATAAAATAAGGTGTAAAAATTGCATAATAAACACAAACAACGGCGACGACGACAACAACAACATAAACAACGACAAAGCCCAGGAAGAATAATGTAAAATAACAACAATAACACCGTCCTTCAGAGTCGCTGCACTCTCACTCTCTCTCCTTCTCACACCGTGTCGCCCTTTGTAACCAATGTACACGCACTGCATTAATATGCAGTATGAAAATGCAATACAACCCGAATGAAATCAATTTGCGCATCCACAAAACGACGACGACGATAATGCACAAAAAAGACATGGGAATAACAAAACGGCAAAAACCCAGCGAGAAAACTAGGTACTGCAAAACATAAACTTAACACATCGTCTGATATGTTCCCGGTCTAATGAAGAAAACACAATTTTTTTTGGTCAAATTCGATTACATTTATCAACATTTTCTCCATCAATAGCGATTCCAGCGCTTCTCTTACATTTCGGGGGTTATCGTGAATCAATAATCCCGGGAAATTTTCTTAAACTGCAATAGAGAATACACGGCAGCCTGTGAAAATTCCCCGGAAATATTTATTCACGATAACCCCCTTAATTTCGTAAAACGATTTGTATTTGCTCTCAAAATACGCCAAAGTTTCATTCTCTGGATCTTTTTTTTAACACTAAATTTCAAACATAAACAAACATACTTATGAACTATTTGATGGTTCCGTAAAGTAATATTTGCAAATAAAATATAGTAAAATAAAGTAATATTAGCTGTGTTTTAGACGTCAGATTTCAGTGCTAATTTCAGCATTTTCTGAGAAACGTATGGGAAAGCAACAACTGAAGTGTTGACTTCAGAACATATAAACTTCAGTGCTCAAATTTTCAGCACGATGTAAATCTGTTAATGTTGCAGTTCTACACTGAATTTTAAGTAGCTGTGTTCAATAGGAATTTAACATAGTGGCACCACATTTTTATCGATTCTCCTGGGAAGGTGGTGCGGAAACGAAAAGTAAAGCAAAATAAGAAGAAGGAGATAGCACACAAAATCGTTTTTGAAGAAAAGGGTTAACTACGTGTTAACACGCTGCCGTCTAAAACACAGCTATTTACTCTAAATTGACTACATTTTCTAATAGGTATAGTCACTTATGTTTTTAGCCAGAAAAATATATGACAATTTCTTCGTTATATTTCTAGTATAGTAAAAGGATTTATGTTTGGACAAACTTTGCTAAATACACAAATTTTATACTTCTTCATTATATAGGTCAGTGGTATAGAGGAAGTAAAAATAATATACTTTCTATCTATCACACTGATGGACGCCGGTTCGCATCCAAGTGCAATCAGTTGGTTTTTTGTTTTTGTTTCTTTTATTTTTTTGAACTTTACAGTACTTAAATTACTTAAATTTTATCATAAAAATTATTATACTGTAAGATTATTCGAAAATTATGAATTTACTAAAACAGTAAGGTAAAGTTTATTTTATTGAGGAGTTGTCACTACATTGACTTGGAATTCTAGTAAAATTTGCTAGAAATAAAGTATGTAGTACGAACTTTTTTTTTGCAGTGTGGGGTCGAAGAATTTCGCTCAGAACCATACTTTCCGGATCTGGCGCCTTATGATTTGTGGTTATTTACAAAAATTAAAAAAAATAAAGCAATGCGGAGATAATTAATGCAGAAATTGAGAAACTTCAAAAACACGATTTTTAGGACTACTGTAGATTTATGGGCTGAAAAAATGTATTGATATGAATGGCGATTATATAGAGAAGATAAAAAGGATAAATATTAAAAATAAACAAAAATAATTATCCTATTGTTCTTCTAACTTATAGGGCTATTCTGGCGTCAGTATTTGAGCTGTCAAACAGCTCACCACAGTCTTCACTGCTACGAAAGTAGTAACGAAGAGGTTTTGGTATTCTGGTAGCATTAAGAAAGCTCTTTTCCGTCTTTTTGAATACAACTTTTAATACCTGCTACGTAGGAGGTCTTAGAGCGATCTTAAAACTATTAGTTGCTTGCTGTCAGGTTTTTATTATGTGAAAAAGTGAAGAATTAAGAAAAATTTTATTTTATTGCTTGTTTATAATTTTTTATCATAAAACAGCTGGACTTAACGTTAGATTATCGACTGTCAATATTTTTTTTTTTAAACCTAATTTGGTTTATTCAGCTTTAAATTCTAAGAAAGAATATGTAATCACAAATGTTTGGTCGGATCTACTATCGGAGATAAAGCCATCGAAAGATCGGGATATAGCTTTAATAAAAACCGGTCTAAGTTCGGAACTCCTGGCTGGATTTTGATAATATTGGTGTCATATAAAAGGTATTTTAACTGACTACAAAATCGTTGTACAAAAATTTTAAATCCGAGTCAACATTTTCGAGATATGGCGTATTTTCAAAAATTTTGACCAGTTTTTTATTTTTAAAGCACTATTTTTCCAAAAAATGTCTGATTAACCTATCTGTCAAAAGTCTAGAATCAAAACAAAGAATTTTGACATTTTCGTAGTTTCGTAGTTTATCGCTGCAACCAGGGTAATTCAACCATGTTATTTTGCACAATTTGACAAGTTCACCACTAAAACTTTTGTGTGGTGAATTTATGAGCTTTTTCTAAAAGATTTCTGCGCCGGAATACCGAATGTCTTCGGGAGTCTTAAAAAATCTTAGAAAGTAATTCTGACATGTATTCCGAAAGACTTTCTGCTGTCTTAGCCAGAATAGCTCTATTATACAGCGAACTTTTGTTCCTCCGTAAACTGCTCTGCAATGTTAGTCGCAATGCCCTTACGGATACGGAATCCAAATGATAAGTAGAAAACGTAGTAGACCAAAAATATCATTGGAAAAAGTTCGGTCGAGAGGACGAAATCCAAGAATTGGAGAGATCAAAGTCATCGCAAAATTTTACATTCGATTAAGATACAAGAAGTTGGTTAAAGTTTTAAGCTCTGTTTGTGAACATCATCTTTTAATGGCGCATTAACTTGATGTTAAGATATCACGCACGTTTTTATGTCAAGGATATTAAAGCACATTCCTGTAGACAGTCTGAATGTACAGTAGCATATTTTGATTCGTTTTTCTGGCTGGGTCAAGTTTTCACAAAAGGGGCGGCACAAAAGCGTCAGCAGCACTTGAATGCAACAGAAAAGTGCATCGAACGAGCAAAAAAATTTAAGCGTAAAGGGACATCAAGAAGTCGAACAGAAAATGAGAGCAAATAAGCAATAAGCCAAATTGTAGACAACAAAAAAAAAAAAGAAAAAAAAACACATTAAAATACATAGCGATATAGAAGATGCTGACGATGGGGCGATAGAGTCCAAACGAAAGTAAGCCGAATAATATCTGTAAATAAGGAATAATGTGAACGAATTCGAAGGTATGAAAATGGATAGACAAAAATATAAGTGAGGATGCAAAAGATAAGTCAGGGATGCCAGATTAAAGAATCTTTTCAACATTTTGGAGAAACGTAAATGCTGTGGAGAAATGAAATCCGTGGGGAAATGGTTGGGTGAATAGTTTTGCTACGGGTAATTTACTGGATTTATTTGGCTAGTATCCGCCAAAAAAATGTATTTTTATTTAAAAGCTTTTTGAGGAAAAATTTTTCAGAATTCATCCGTTTTGGGTGGAAAACAAATTTTTTTGGGGAAGAATTTGAAATTTTTATCCGGGAACCTTGACTGCATAATACTAACAAAAAAAATAATATGATGCAGATAGCCAATATTGTGCAATTTTGTAATGAATCAATGAAACATTCGGTCAATGCAGCAATGACGACAGCAGTTGTAGCAACAACAACTACAACAACAATGACAGAGTGCAGTTAAAAGTTGTAGCGTAAAAAAGTTTTCCATAATGAAATGTAATGTTTCGCTGCTATCAAGGGTAAAAAAGTAGTAGGTATACGGCAGGCAGTAGTCATGATGACGGTAATGACTGACGGACTGTAAGCTTCATGGGTGTGACGTACAGTCAGGTTTGATTATTGCATGCTAAATTCCCCATTACTTATGCATTTTGCACACATCAAGTTTAATGTCTGTGTACAATAAAAAAATAAAGTGAAATTTTTAATTGCGTCATATTATCGTATTTCTTTTCTCATTTTTTGGGAATAGGTATTAATTACTAGGAGCCAGGTATGAAGTAAGGGGTCGATGATTCAAAATATCAAAACCCACTTTATGCAGGGCAGCCAGCGCACGAGAACGTTGTTCATAAAGAATTTTAAAAATACACCAACAATTTCTATGAGTTTGTCTTCAGTTAATATTAATGGTAATTTAAATAGGCCGTGGATCGTCCTCAAATGAGTTCTTGTCTTGCGTAGAGAGGCTGTTCCATTTGTAAATCATGGTTTTTCCAACGCAAGAATCTATGTAAGCCGCTGACATATCATATAGCATGGGCTAAACTGACTTTCTTTGGTATTGAATATTGAATGCGCTACTATCCATGAGAGCATGTGTGCAGTTGGTTAGCTTGCAGCGACTCCTGGTATTTTTTGAGTTTCAGAAACTCCATGTTAATCTGCTTAGTGACAAAATGAACAATTCGGTCCTTTCTTCTTTATACAGCTTGTGTTAATCTGCTTAGTGACAAAACGAACGATTCGGTCCTTTCTTCTTTATACAGCTTGTGGGTATACAGTCTTTCAGACTTCAAAGAATGCAATTCGCGGGGAAACCACTAATAGTTTCGTTTCAAATACGGTTGTTTTTTTTTTTAAATAATTTTCTTAAAAAATCTAGAAAAAAATACTAAATACAACACTTAGTTTACAGCTAAAACATCACTGTTTCCATCCGATGCACTTTGGCCTCCTAATTGTCAAAAACTGAAAAATTTTTAAAGTTGTGAGTCCGTTGGAAATAGTTCTGGAGTTCTTTCACGAAATTCGAAATAGTTCTGCGAAATTAGATCAAGACTCGAAGGGGTGGCTCTATTTGCTCAGCTCCACCTTTTTCACGTAGTGGAGTTCTCGTAACATTTTTGAGCTCACAAGAAAGTGTTCTGGAGTTCTTGCACCACTTTTCCATATTATTCGTAGTTTCCATATGAATCGCTAAATAAGGTTCCATCGGTACATGAGGAAAAAAAAGTTTATCTGATAGGAGTTCTGATTACACTTCTGAATAGCGTTCGATGAGTCCTAGAGGAAATCCTAGTAAATTCTTTTCAAAATATTCGTACTTTTATTTTAATTGAAAAATCAGAAAAATTTTGTTTACTTTTCATCTAAGTAGTTATACAAAAAAAATTTATTGAAGAGGAGTTCTGATTGGAATTCTGATTGGAGTTTTGTGAAGCACTCAAAGAGTTCTTAAGAAAATCTTAGTAACATTTTTAAAATATTCGGCAGGAAAAAAAAATTGTATCTGAGAGGAGTTCTGATTAGCGCTTAAAGAGTTCTAAAGGAAATCCTAGTAACATTTTTCCAAAATATTCGTACTTTACTTTCCGGAGTAATCGATGGAGCGAGTAACACGAAAACTACGAATATTTTTAAAAAATGTTAACTACAAGGAGTTTTTTAAGAACTCTTCGAGTGCTATCCAGAACTCCAATCAGAACTTCTCCAATTTTTTTTTTTCGGATACCTACTTATAAAAAAATAATATAATGAATGTTTCGATTAAAATGTTAAGTATGAATATTTTGGAAAAATATTACTACATAGGATTCTTTACAAACTCATCGAGCCCTATTAAGATCTCTCATCAAAACTCGCAGCGCCAAGTATTTAGCTGTTTACTGTTAATTTTCAATACACTTTATATTCCTGTTATACAAATCGACGGCCATCCATCCTTATTGCTATTCCTTTATACCTATGCCGAGAACATTAACATTTAATTAGAATATCAAAAGTGATGGTATCGCGCACATACAGAATATATGTATATTGCGATCAAATTGTAGTTTACAGAGTTGCCAGAGCTAATAAAAAAACACACTTGTAAAAAGTTTATTACGTTTTTCAAAGAACATTGTCGTCGCTACTCTACGTACGTACATACAACGTTCCGACATTAATCAATCCTTTGCCCTGACTCTTCGGCGGCGATGGCGGCATATCTATCAACCTTATTTTATGCGTTTCATTTTATTGCATTTCGTTTTGCAACACTGTTTCATCACTTTTATTGCGATGTAATTTTGCAACGTGTGTGGCATTCAGCAGCGTACTGACTACTCATCGTCATCATCATAGTCGTAAACACACGAGAGCATTAACGAAGTTACTCGCTATCATTGCAATCGATTATTATTTCTGCCCTCAATTTTGTATGCGCTTTCAGTATTACGAGTAGTACATGCTTTATTTCAAAGCTACTCCGTCTGGGTGCAGTTTTTATCATTATTTTTCAGAAGTCAGCCATCGTTGTAATCTATAAAATGCACCAGCATCGACCATCAACATCCTTAACTTGTTAACTGTTGTGTTCATTTAAATGCAAAACTGTTAAATGGATGTTAGGGCCCTTCAGCTTAACTTTTACGTTTGTACTTACAGTCGGCATAATAGCTTACTTTGACGAAAAATATTTTAGATTCTTATACGATATACATATGTACATGTACTTATATCAAGAAAAGCAGCCGTTCCATTGATGGTTTAAATTGTAATTAAAATGCATTTTTAAATATGCACTCTTTAATAAAAAACTAGTAAGGGTGAAAAATTTGGCCTGGCCAAACATTAAATACCCCACACTGCAGTATTTTAAAAAAAGTTTTGAAGCTTATTCTTATATAAGAGATGCCACACCCTCTTGTCCGAGTTCGTCTAGTTTTAGCTTAGAGCGTGCATTTAGTCTTTATTATTTGAGTGAAGTTTGGTTGGATTATCTCAAAAAACTCTTTCAGTATAGCATTTTGAAACTCTTGCTTATATGGGAGGTGCCACGCCCCCTTGTTTGATTTCACCCAATTTTTGTTGAGAGCTTTAATTTATGATTCTTAGTGTCTGAGTCGAATTGGGTTCGAATATCTCAAAAAACGCTTTCAGTATAGCGTTTTAAAGCCTTTGCTTATGTGGGAGGTGCCACGCCCTCTTGTCCGAATTCGTTCAGTTTTCTTTTAGAGCTTGCGCTTACAATTCTTAGTATATATGCGTATTTTGGTTGCATTGTCGTGAAAAATACTCCTAAAATTGCATTTTGAATATATTTTTGTATGGGCGGTAGGCGTGTTCGTTGACCGATTTCGCTCATTTTCAATCCCCCGAGCTATCTTTGACGACGAAGGCAGTGTACCAAATTTCATTGAATTATCTGGCTCAGTTTTCCCAAAAAGTGTATTTCAACACGCAGCCACCCAGCCAGCCAGACAGACGGACATGGTTATATCGACTCAGGAGGAGACGCTGATCAAGAATATATATACTTTTCTATATCTGTCACGCCTCCTTCTCTGCGTTACAAACGGAAGGACAAAGTGAATATACCCTGGGTGTAGGGTATAAAAAGTTCAGAGGCAAAAGTATTTTGACATCAACTTATGCATAAGACTGTTTTAAATCAAAAATTGTGAATGGAACGATTCGAATTTATTTCGATTGCTTGGGGTGTACTGAACTGAAAAAAAAAAAATGTTCAATCCTGTAGTGTTGCCGTATTCGTAAAAAAAAGATGTTTTTCTAGGAAAACCATTCAAGCCCAATTTCCATCCGATCTTGATTTTCGAAAGAGCTCAAAATTTTCTTAATAAAATAGGCTTTCGATACAGTCATTAAACTTGAACTTTTTCAAACGGTTAGTTAGGAAAGACTTAGCGGCAGTGATGCAATATTATCAAAATTTTAATTAACTTTTAAAAAGTTTTTTTTTAAGTTAAGTCAAACTTAAAATTTTTAAAACATTTAGATCAAAGTCTAAAAAAACTTTAAACTTTTTGAAATAAAAATTTAAAAAAAGCTTTAACAAAACTTTTAAAACAAAGACCAAAACAAATTTTTTTCGTATGCATATGGAAGTGTTTATACAGCGATTTCGAGCGATTCGGAGCGATTTAAAGCGACAAGAGCGACGGGAATTTACAACCAAAAATTTTTCAAACGGAGCACAGTGCGAAATTTGAGAGGTTTAGCGGAACTTAATTCAATTTTTGAAATACATGAAACGAATAAGATTATTCATTATTTCGGTAGGTTAATATCCCACCTCAAAAACCTCATACTCAGTTTGGTGAATAACCCTGCGAAACAACTGCAAAATGCACCTGAAACTTGCATTACATATTCATTCTTACTTTTTGACTATAGAAAGCTTTTCGATTTGTTTTAGTTTATAGATTGGTACATAAAAATGGTAAGTCGATAGGACGCGAAAATTTTTTCATTTATTTTTTAATAAAATTGTCACTTATTGGCATTCAAATAATTGCAGAATCTTTTCTTACTCGTGTGTGATTTGTTTGTGAAAATTGTGCTTTTTAAGAAGTTCATAAGATTTACATTTTCAACTTCATTGGATACTTTAAAAGGTGTTACCGCAAATCAAGATTTTGAAACGTACAAAATTTGAAAGGTAGGTTTATCGTCTACTGGAAACACAAAACATCTTCAGCGATATTTTGTGATCCTCTTTTAAACTAAAACTTTTCCAGAATGCCTTTGGAAATTTCATGAAACACCAAAATTTCATGAAGAACCGATATCGGACGCCATCGTTGGTTTTGTTTTGGAAAAACTATTCGTACGCTAGTTTATAATATACAAAAAAGGTAGGGGGATTCCTCTCGAAATTAAGAAGCATTTCTGAATAAAAATGCAAGAAACAGCAAATACCCCTTGTGTTACCCCCTTCATTTTTTATGGTGTTTTGATAAGAAAATGGTTATATCTATCAAGTTTCATAGCGATATCTGGTATGGAAGCAGAAATACAACGTTTTAAGCATTTCCATATATGGGGGTATAATAACCCCTTGTCTGATCCTTCTTAATTTTTGCATAGTGTTTTTTTATGTATAAGTATAAAGTTTCATAACTATAACTGCTATATGTGCTGAGATATGAATTTAGTTCCGCTAGATTCTGAAAATTTCGCACTGTGCGGAGTAGCGAATTGTTAAACTTTAATTAATATATTTCTTGTCTTTGGTGACCCCTAGTGAAGTTTTCCATAGAATATTTTTGTGGAATGCATTAACCCATTATAACCCAATTTTTGGAGAGAGAGAGAGAGAGAAAAAAAACGTACAAAAAGACACATAAAAATAGGTTATAATGGGTAAAGATGTTCTAAGCAATTGTTCCTTGTGTGGTTTTATGGTATGGTTTTATCCAAAATGAAGTTGTTGAGTTTTACAGAAGGATGAAATTTAGAAAATACGTTTCTTGTGGATATTTTATCTAAAAAACAAAAAATAATTGATTAAACGTTTTTTATAAACATTGATTCAAATCGAAAATTTTTGTATATCGCACAACTTATTCCGAGCATTTTCGAGGTCGAAAGAAAATAAAAACCGCATCGAGGCAAGATTTTGCATAAAACATCCTTAGCTCACTTTTTTGACATCTCCTTTCAGATTTTTGGAGGTAATCGTGGAATTTTCAATATCCAAAACGTACAATAAGTATTCTTCAATCGCTTGCAATTCCGCTAAATCATAAACACTCTGTCGCTAGCGAAAACGCTACTTGCGATAGAGAGATTCTCGTCGCATCGCGCGATGCGAATACGCTCGATCATAAACACAGCCTTAAGGGTTATTTTTAAAAAAAACTTATTACACTATTGTACACCCATTATTGTGAAATAATTACCTTGAAAAGTATATGGAATTTCATATACACTTATCTTTAGAGCTGAAAGATAAAATGTGAGTTTTGGGTCCATTTTTGAAAAAAAAAATGTATTGCACCAATCGATGAAGAAAGATCAAAAATATATTTTGGGCATGACCAGAGGTATCTCCGACCCCTCTAAGTGACCTTTTTGGGCCGATTTTTATAAAAACTGTTCAGAAAACTTATATAAAATAGAGTTTAAAAAAATCTTTGCAAGTAAAAGTTTTTAACAACTTTTTATGACCGAAATTTTTATAAACTTATATGGAAAAAAAAAGTTTATTTATTGTTGTAGTTAATGACCTTATATATTAAATACTTGTTAATTTCTCGGGCTCGAGGTCAAATTAAATTGAAAACTTTTTTTGTTTTTAATTTTTATTAATAATTTCCAATATTTCGACTTTCTTTGGAAGTTATCTTCAGGGAAAAAATAAAAATTTTAAAAACTTAAAAAGGCTGATAAATAAGTGCAATATTTTTGTAGTGAAATATTTTTAAACGTTTTGTTGTTCAGTGTGTGTCTTTTTTAAGTTTTGTGATTTTTATTGTCAAAACTGGAGTTTTTAAGTTTTTAATATTTTTATTTTTTCCCTGAAGATAACTTCCAAAAGTAGTCGAAATATTGGAAATAATTAATTAAAATTAAAAACAAAAAAAAAGGTTTTTAATTTAATTTGACCTCGAGCCCGAGCAATAAATAAGTAAAAAAAAGTTTTCGAAAACTTTCATTTGTAAGACTTTTTGAATAAAAGTATAAAAGTTTCAATGTCTGACTGTAAATAAGAACTGCCCCAGAAAAAACTGATACTTTGTTTTTTATCAATAAAAAAGTACGTAATGAATTTTTTTTTAAATATTGTTTTTCTATTTATTAATGAGTAGTATAACGAACATAAATAACCTTAAACTATTAACAAATATTTATTTTTTTCTTAAGACCCTTCATTAAGTTTTGTACAGTTGTTTCGTCTACAGTACTTACTTCGCCACTTATTTTTGAAATCTTTTACATTTTTTGCAGTACTTTTACACTTCCGAAGATCTGATTTCATTAGAGCCCAATATCTCTCTGGGTCGAAGCTCTAGGCAGTTAGGTGGATTCGCATTTTTGGGAACAAAATTTACATTATTGCCATTGTACCATTCTATGGTGGCTCTAGAGTAGTGAGAGGTTGCTAAATCAGGCCAGAACATTACAGTACCCCCATGCTCACGAATAAATGGCAAAAGACGTTTTTCAAGGCATTCATCAACATAAATTTTCGAGTTAATTGTGCCCTGTGTTACAAAAAGACTGCTTCTCAAACCGCAAGTGCATATGGCCTGCCAAACCATATACTGCTTGGGAAATTTTGTAATTTTCTTCTCTTTAAATTTGCTCTGCACCTGCCCCTTCTCCGAACAGGTATAAAATTCGTGTCCTGGTAGCTGTTTAAAATCTGCCTTAACGAATGTTTCATCGTCAATTATGCAGCAGTCAAATTTAGTCAGGTAAACGACATATAACTTTCGAGCCTCTAAACTGCTTTTCGTGGGAACGGTCTGGTACTTTTTGAACTCTGTAGGTCTTTAGCTTAAGTTTTTTCTTTAGTCTGTTTATGGAAGATTTTGAGGTTCCTACTCTGTTAGCCATATCTCGTTCTGAAGTGTTAGGATTCTGCTTAAAAAGGCGCTTCACCTTTTTCACCAACTGTGGGTCTATACTGGCTTTTCTACCTGAACCCTTTTTCCGCGTAATAAGTTGACCCTTTCTATAATTCGAAATAACCCTTTGGACAGTGATTTTTGATGCACCTGTTTTTTTAGCTATGGCTGAATATTTTCATTCTGGTTTTTGCAGGTAAGTGTACAAAATGAGTTTGTGCTTTTTTTCTTGATTGCTAGACATCTTTATCGTTTGAAGTTTGTTTACCAAGTGTTATATATTTTTGTAATCGTCATGTTATATAGAAAAAATAGCACCCATATTTCGACCTGCACGATCATCAGGTAAATCATAATCTTAAGGAATAAAAGTATCAAATTTTTCCGGGGCAGTCCTTAAATATGAGCTATAAAATATGTAACATCACTGGCTGACAATAAAGACATTGAAAACGTCTACAACTTTACTTATCTAGAAAGCATCATCTCCATGGACATTGCACCATCTGATAATATAGACACAAGAATCTCTACTGCAAAATCAAGCTCACTTACTAGACTGCGATTTGAATGGTCCACTTAAAGTGAATCTTACTTTAGAAAACTACATGAGTGATGACAGCAGATTTGCTGGTTTTTCCAACAACAATCTTCAATTATTTTCACCCCTAAACTTTATAACAAACAAACAATCACAAATCACCTTTTGATAAAAATTTCCTAATCTTATCTTTGTGAAATGTTGAAGCAAACATATAAATTTCTTAGGAATGAATTTTAACCCATGACGTCACAATCATTTGATTTCCTTAAACTTAATTACAAACTTGGCCAATTGTTTCTTGTGATTGTGTGTGTGCAAAAAGTCTAAAGTCATCACAATGTGCACAATGCACATGTTTATCGCCCACGGGACCTGACCGACTAATTAATCAGTTACGTGTAGGAACTAAAAAATTTCATAAAAAAAAAGAAAGAAAGAAATTTTACCCAAGCAACAGACCAAATAAATGTGATCATGTGACTCGCATTGACTTGTTGTTGACATCGATTAAGTGGCAAATCCAACAATCCAACAAATAAAATTAAACCTCGTCGGAAAACATTTTTCACAAAATAAATAAAGTAAATAAATAAGCACACGCACGCACACAGACACATTTACGCGGTCACTTGGCGACCGACGACGCAACGGTGACTATAGCAGCGACAATGGCGATGACGATGTATTACCACCAAAACTATTTATGGCCACAAGTGCTGCAAACGACGACGCTCAGTGAACGTCGTCGAAAGCGATAGTCGGAAATAACTTTGTTTCGATTCTACGCGTACACTGAACGAAATTGTTTAGAGTTCAAATGAAAAAGTTTTTAAAACTTTAAATTTCATAGTTTACATACATTTATGTAACTATTCTTTAACTATTTATACGAAATTCGTCATTCCCTGCCATAATTTTCATTACGTACCACACGTACAGATTTTAAGATTTTCTCATTTGGTATTCGATGTAAGTAATGAGTCTTTGTAAAAAAATCAGACCATGAAATAAACTTTTTTTATTTTTTTTAAATAAGTAAAATTTTAGTCATTTAAATAAGTTTTTACAAAAAATTTAAAAAAAAAAATTTAAATAGTTAAGTCAAAAAAAAACTTTTATAAAAAACATTTTATTTTTAAGTTTATCCGACCCCTACTTAGGGGGCTCCCATTCGTATTGAAACCAGGCTGAAATCACAAAAAATTGGGGATCTAATGATGGGGCGTTGTACCCCCATACAAAACTAATTTTAAAAAAACACTTAAAACAATATATCTCCACACCTTTGTCAGGTATCGATTCAAAATTTGATCCATGAATGTATATGTGCTTTTCAATGGTATCGCACGGGACCGACGAACACATTTGAAGTTAAAAAAAATGCAAAATAAGACGGATTTTTTTTTTTGACAATAGGCTTAAATCATAGTTCTTAAATAGCTTTATAATTGGTGTTAAGTTTGATTTTGGGCAGTTTTTTGTTTACAATATGCATAATTGCAAAAACTAAGGCGGTCGCACAGGACAAAAACAGAAGTGGTTTTCACGGCCAACAATTCAAACGACGATTTCAGGGAAATCTGAAGCAATATTTCAATGTGAGTGATTGTAGAATGTTTTGCATTGATGTCTCTTAAAAATTGTTTTAACTTTACCCAAAAATTATTTATACTTTTTTTTAATTTAATTTTAATCAGGGTCGCACGGGACATTTTTTCCACCATACTAATTTTAAATTGAAAATCTTTCAAAAACAAATTGTTCAATTAATTTCAAGGCATAAAAGGTCTGAGTGTGATGTCACAAATAGGGGCGGTCTATGAAAATGTGACAGAGTGTGGCATGGGGAGAGAGGGGGTCCAAAAATCGTAAAATTCGTGTAACATAATTTATGAACAGCCCCTTATCTTGTTAAGTTGACATGGCGCCACCAATTTTTCCAAAGAATTTTATTTGTCCCGATCCATTTTACATGTGTACCAAATCTGATAAATTATAATTTTTTTTTATGAGCGGTGGCATCGCCAATTTTCCCAGTGAAAATTATTGTATATATACCGGCGCTCAAATCAAATCTCACTCATGTGACACATTATTTGTCTCGGTGCTTTTTATATATGTACCAAATCTCATCCATGTGCATTTGATAGATTCGGAGATATGATCTTATTTTTTGGCTCACGGTGGACCTTTCTGTGGAAAGGGCCATATGGTATATATCAAGGACCATACATAAAATAAAAGGGATTGGATCAGGGGGCGTTGAACCTACATTCAAAGAATTCTTACCATTCATTAATTTTGCACCTATAACATATGGTGTGAATATAGTTTCAATACGTATGGGAGCCTGCCTAAAGAGGGGTCAGAGCGGATAGGTCACCAAAGGGAAACATTTTTCCTTTGAAAAGTAATGGCGATCGATCAAACCATCTCCGGTCCTTCCTAAAAGGGGAAACAAATCAATGTTTAACAATAGGCGGTAGGATTTGCCCTGGAACCCTGTAGAACGAAAACCAAGGGTGACCCGAAAGCACTGACTTGATATTCGGTTTCAGCGACCTCGAAATTGATTAAAAGAAGACGCAAAACCGCACGGATTTTTTTTTCTGTTGTAGGTACAGTGTAATTTTAGCAAAAACAAAAATGTTTATTGCCTAAGATCGTATCTATTATAATCCTTAGTAAAATTTACATTTTTCAAAAAACATAGCGCAATGCAAATTATTTTTATTGCAGTGTAGTGAAAGCCAAATTGTAGCATTAATGCAGCGATGACAGCAGACGACGACGACGGCGACGCATACGCAAACGAAGAAGAATTCATTACTCATCCGCCATGGAATTTATGAGTTGTACATGACTTTCATTCAACGGGTTAACATCATTTATTAACCCTTGAGCGCCACCATAAACTAAATCAAACAAAGAAGACGAATATTAAGCGCACATACATAACTACATAAGTAAAACAACAAATATCATATAATATAGTAAATAGAAAAAGAGGAGGAAAAAAGTATCGCATAGATGCGCATACATCAAGGTTTTTTAGTCTTTCTCTACTATTACTTATTCTTCACTTCTTTTATGAGCCTTTTTTCGCAACCCATATTATTTTTCTCTTTTTCTTTTTTTTTTTTTTTTGTTGCTTATATTTCTTCATTTTCCTTCGAACATTTTGTATGATTTTTTTTAAGTTAAAAATTGTGAAATTTCCATGACACATAATAAACATCGACAGCAACGTTGACTGCGACGCTGATAGCAACGTTCCAAAAAGAGTTTTGGTCGTCGTATGTCATCAAAGAGCAACAGCGTAAAATCGAATATATTTATGTACATATGCATTTATCGAAGAAAAAAATAAATTTCAGAAATAGTTAGGTATAAAATTGTCAATTTTCTTTTATAAGTTTTTGTTTTTCATCAATCACCCAATAAATGTAAAATTTAAGTTTCTAAGGATTAGGGGTCTGCTCAAGACGTCTTGTTGGAGTTTCAAGACATTTCGTTTTAAAATATGTTATGTCTTGTACTCGCTTTTTATTTATCAAATTCTTCAGTGCAGTGTCACGTGCAAATGCCTTGAAACTACTTGGATATGATAAACAAAAAAATAATTACTGCAGTGACCTGTCTTGTTTGATTTGCTTGAGTTCAGTGCATAACTACACGGAAAAAACTAAACCGTAAAAATTCATTGAAAATCCCAGTACTTTTTACTGATTTTTTCAGTAAAGCCCAAACTCCAATAGCGCGTCGGCAGTTTTCGAAGCAGTATTTTACTGCCAGTATTAGATGCCACTGCCCATGTATCCACAATAGCGCGTCGGCAGTGGCACTGGCAATGTTCGAATAAAAACTGTTTTCGTGAACAAACTCAATTATTTTTCTCGTAACCGTAAAAATTCATTGAAAATCCCAGTATTATTTACTGATTTTTTCAGTAACTGTGCGCCCGTAAGGATAAACTGTAGTTTTTACTGATTACATACAGTAAATTTTTTAAAAAATATAAAAATATAAAAAAAAAATTTATGTTGATGGTGTCGAACTTAAGACCTTTGTGTTTCTAGGCGACGCTTTAACCACTGAGCTACTGTAACACTTTCATTTCTATTGCTTATTGTTTAATTTAAATTATTTTTCAATAAAATTTTTTACAATCTCAATCAGTAGGGTAAGGGAGGGAAATATGGACCACCCATCTTTCTTTTTTAAATAAAACCCAAAATACATAACACAAAACATTTAATTTTATGTCATTCAGTAAAGGAAACAATTTAACTTTATTCTGATTCACTTTTAGATAAATATCTCATCAGGATAAAGAAAAAAAATTAAAAAACTGAAAATACTCAAAATGAAGATAAAAAAAAGTGTAGTGTAATATGGACCATATAGTCCATTTGGTACAGAAGTTGCATACAAAAATGTCACTTCCACATTCGGCACATTTTTCATGACTCCAAGAAGGTCAGATTACACATTCAACCCAAAATTCGCCATGTCGATCTTCCGAGTAAAAGGTATTACATTGTATGCTTTTTTATCATTTTTTTTCCTTTGTAGTTAACGAATTACATATAATGACCATCAGACTCGTCATGCAAACTGCAACTAGATTCCCCATCTGAAAAAGATGATAAATACATTTATTTTTGGGGCTTTTTTCCCTGGTGGTCCATATTACCCACAGCACGTGTTGGTGAAATAAATGGTTTTTTATCAAAAACTCTTTTGGTTAATGAACTTATTTGTGCTAAAAAATTATAAATGGTATTCACTGACTTTATATAATTAACCATTTATTTAAAAACGCGATGTCTTTAAAGTGAAATAATGAAATATACTCACTAGAAAAAAATTATCACTGATCCTTTTTTTAGAAAAATCAACTTTACAGAAACATGCGACTTCACCGAACGCTAAAATCGCCCTATTATAAGCTTTAGGTATTAGCGCTAAGTTTGAACATGAATAACGGTAAATCTTATGTATGCAGTGGGAAATAACCGTGTGGTCCATATTACCCGCGTAGTCCATATTTCCCTCCCTTACCCTACTAATTGAAATGAATTCTAAGCAAATATTGCAGAGCTCACTGGCATTTTTTCATGCGACAAGTTTTTACTACTCTATTCAGTAGTTTCCACTGTTTATCTCTGAACTTTTTGAAGTTTAAACTGTATATTTTACTTTCGTTCCATTACTTTTTCATAAGAATTCAGTAAAGTAATTGAATTACAGGAACAAACCGTAATTTTTCATGAGATTTTTATCACTTTGTGCTATTTGAAAATCAATTTTTCCGGATAATTTTTTTGCGTGTATGCTGTCGTTGCAGTCAGTGTTCACTACAAAATGCTACTTTAGTGACAAAAGTAGTTTTTCGCTCTCTACTTCGTGCCTTTTTTATGTTTACGCTCTTGCTCTCTCGCGAAAATGGATGAAAGCTACTACAATCCTTGGTTATCACCAGTGCTGTCGTTTTGAAAAGTTTGAACGAAGTGAAATTTTGTAAAAAGTGAAGTGTTGCGAAGTAAAATTCTGAAAAAGTGAAGTATTAGCGAAGTGAACACAAAAATCACAATTTTGTTTATTCAATTCATTCATTTTTATGCTACACATAACAAAATTTGAAAATATATTTTAAAAAAATAAATAAAAAATTTCTTAAGTCAAAAATTTACCGAAATATGGCCGGCCACTCGAACATGGAAATTTTGTTAATGCGGTCGAAAAAACGGTTTTACTCAAAACAATGCATCTTACGAAAAAAGTGTATAAAGCAAAAAATGCTAAGAATAATCCAAGAAATACGTGTGAATTTTTTTCAGAATTTTTTGGAACTTTTTTAATTTTTTTTTGTGACCAATTTTTTAAAAATTATAAAATGTACCCAAAAATTAAACGTATTCTTTGAATGATTCTAAGTATTTTAGGTATTATACACTTTTCTCGTAAGACGCTTTTTTTTTTTTGAGTTAAAAACATTTTTCCGACCACTTAAAAAAAAATTAAATGTTCGAGTAGCCATATTTCGGTTAATTTTTCACATACAAATTTTATAATGAAGCGTTATAAAGGAAATTTTATCTACTTTTATGATATTCTGCTATATCTTTACCTATCTGTGACCCTAAAACAGTTATAGACAAAAGAGTAAAAAACACAAGAATTCGAAATTTTTGCTTTCTTTTTTTGGTCTATAAACTATTTCGATGGCAAATTTAATTCTCTACAAAAAGTTTCCTGTGAAGTACAATATATCGAAATTTTGCTTTGTTCGCTTTGAAAAACATATTACTTTTCAGTCAGGGCGGGCTTCGGGCATACAAAAAAGTATGTTTCTGAGCTCTCTTAAAAACAATAGACAAATTTTAAGACAAATTTTGTATTCAAAAAAAAAAGTGAAGTGATTTTATGAAAGGGGAAGTGGCGAAGTGTTTTTGATAAAAATGGAGCAAAACACTTCAATTGAAGTGTCAGCGACAGCACTGGTTATCACTGCGCTACGACTTGTCAGTGTTCCCATATCATAAATTTGGCTATAATTAGTCCTTCTAACTAGTCGCACGTTGTGTTTGTATAAAATACAGTACACTGAATTAGCTTATGTTATTGAAGTTGTTAGAAGCAGGATTTTTTGACACTGATTAAACGTTTTAGTATAGTTACTCAGTGACAAAATGATATCAGTGTACAGTGAATATTTGAATCTTGAATTTTTTTGACCATATAACTACTTCAGTTCAGTGTGCGAGTATAAACAGTTCACTGTATTTCAAGATGTTTTGTGCATTCCAAGTAAGGAATAATGATTTTACATGTAATGATTATTGCATACAAAATACTAATGGCAATTATTTAATTATTGTTAGTTTTTTTAAATGTTAAAGTCATTCATGCAACTTTTATGCTCTTTTTCCCTCTAACTACTCTGTTTAATTTCGTAAACTGGCATAGTGCACTTAAACATCTCGTGAATCATGGTGGAAGTTGACTAAATGAGAAAAAAATGCTCATGATTCACGAGTCGCCATTACCAAAATCATATTTCAGTCTATCGTTCTCACTCCCAATTCAGTTTTGCATTTTTATACCCTACACCAGGGTATATTAACTTTGTCCTTCCGTTTGTAACGCAGAAAAGGAGTGGCAGGTATGGAAAAGTATATATACACTTGGTCACCTCCTGAGACGATATAACCATGTCCGCCTGTGAAAATATTTATCAAGGGAAAACTAAACAAGATAATTCGATGAAAATTGGCACACTACCTCCATCGTCGAAGTTAGCTCGTGGGATTGAAAATGAGCGATGTCGGTTAACGGACACGCCAACCGCCCATACAAAAAAAAAATATTTAAAACGCAATATTAAGAGCATTTCTCGCGATAACACTACCGAAATTCACATACATAATAGGAATGTGGCACCTCTCATAAAAGCAAAAGTTACAAAAGTTAAAAATTTTTTGAGATAATCCAAGCAATTAGACACTAAGGATAGGAAATGCAAGCTATGAGCATAAACTTGGTTGATTCGAACAAGGGGACACATGGCACCACCCATACACTCAAAGTGTTCAGAAGCTGTAGTGCAGGCACTATTTGAGGTTATTTAATAGAATTTCGCACAGATACTAGAAATAGTCACTGGAAGCTCTGAGCAAAAAACAATGCGAACTTAGACAATAAGGGGCGCCACCTCCGATGCATGCAAAATTTTCCAACTGCTGCAATGTAGGGTATTTAATTTTGGCCAGGCCAAACCTACAAACAATCAGGGAACATTCTGAATGCACGGTTTTTGGGTACTTTAGATGCTACAAAGATGTCATCACACACTGTAGGAAAAAGTTAATTTCGAGCTTTTTACAAATGGATATCTGTTACTCATACAACTTCAAGAAATTCATGAGTTGCAAAATTTATGGTTCAATGATAATTTTTCACAGATTCCAAGTCTGCGCAACAAAGTATACTTTTTTTTAAAAAACTCAATTAATTAAAAGATAAAAATTTTATCCCACAATAATGCCATGACGAATCAAAATCCAATTATAAATTATGCAGTTAAATTCAAAAATATAAACGACAAAAAAAAAATAAAAATTTTACACCAGAGAAGTAATATGGCTTATGCTTTACAATGTTGCTTATTAGTATTTTGATGTTTATGATGCTGTTGATTATTATTTCTGGCTTTACATAGGGAACACAACTCATTAGCGTTTAGTTGATTTATGCCACAATATAAAAAAAAAAACATTAAAAACGCTCAACAGTTCTGCAACATTAAAAGGCAAAACACACTGTGGGTATTCAAAGAAGCGAACAAACAGAAGGTGGGCAAAATGAAGGAACAATGCACATACCAACAAAGTTATTTGATGCAAAAAAGGCAGGGACACCAGCCAATAAAATGGCTGATATATTTTTATGATATGTGCATCTTATTTTTCTTAAAATGCTCAGAGGGGAAAACTGCAAAACTATGAAAACAAGAACGTACAACATGACAACATTGTATGTGGTTGGTGTGCTGAAAATAAAATGGTAGGGAAAAGTGGGGTAAAGTAGGAAATTTTTGTTTCGAAGTTCCATAAATTAAGCATAACTAATTATTTTTTCGTGTTTCAACTTCCAATAGTAAACAGAATTAAATAAACTATCTTTTTGCCGAAGAAACCAACCGAAAATATTGATTTTATATTGAGTAGCAAGCTTTGACTGAACATGCCGAAAATGGCAAAATTTCAAAATCGTTGGGTAAAGTGGAAAGCATTCAAATATTCATCAAAACTAACACAAATGTTGTAGCAAAGTTCTAATATCTTTATTGTAAGTCAAAAAAGGTTCAAAGGATACACCCATAAGAGTAATAAAGAGTAATAGTTATTTAGAGAAAAAAAAAAATAATTTTGCAGGAAACATTTCCAACAAATCATCGGGATCTCGAACTATGTACACAATTAGTTTTTTTCTCGTATTTTCTCGGCTTGATTACAGAAAATAAGCAAAAAACGTTTGAAATAAATGCACAACACTGATTTGGATCATGATATAGTACATAACGTTGTGAAGTGAGGAGTCGTCAATTAATATTTCCCACTTTACCCCATACAAAATTTCCCACTTTACCCCGACACCACATTTTGCTAAAATTTAAGCGTCATTATTTCACTCTATGAATCACACGGGAATCCTTTTGCATTATCAAAACCAAGACTTCAAAGAATATTTTTAGAATACTTACAATCGGTTTATTTTCAAAAAACACTAAAAATATCGATCTCTAAAATTTAAAAAAGAGATTTCAAAATCACTTAAAAACTTACAAAATTCCAGGGAGCACAAATAAAGATTTCCTTACGGTCATTACAAATTCCTGTCGGAAATCGGTCTACTAAAACTATACACAAACTAGTTTCAACCGAAGCAAGACTAGTTCGTAAGTAACTCGTAACACGGCTTGTCATTGGAGCAAGTCAATTGTCTTGCTCTGCATTCGGTGTAACTAACTACATAGTTACAAACTAATCTTTTGTGTCAATTGTCCTGCGACACATTTCGTGTTACTTGTTACAAATTAACCCTTTCAAATTAGTTTATGTTAAATGTATTGTGAGATATTCGCTTCGAATAGTTTCAGACCGGTTGCTGGAAGTAAGATTGTGTCAATTGCCACGCGATGCATTTGTTTGGATTAGTTTCAAACCAATTCTTGAAAATTAGATTCTGTCAATTGTCGAGCTGAATTTCCTTTGGACTAGTTCCGGACTAATAAGATTGGTAAACATAAGGTGTAGTAGGCCAGGCATACTTTTTCTTAATAATTTAGCTATTCTAAACAGAACTGTGTTTTTAGTTTAGTGCTTGTAAGTGCGAAAAACCGGGTTTTCGAAAATGTTAGAAGTTATTTCACTTCAACAGAAGAAACTCCAGTTATATTTGTATGAAAGCCAATCGAATAAGAAGCTTGCTAACTTGTTTGAAAACTACATAGCGTGTAATTTCGAGAGAATTTACTTCTTTCATCCTAGTAAAAGCAAGAATGAGTTAAAGAGTTTCCGATTGCTGTGAGTCATCTTCAAATACTTACGTTAAAAACACAGTTTTTCGCACTTAAGCACAAGGATATTCCAAATCCTGATGAAAAAGCAAATTAAAAGGACGTGTGTTCCAGTTTTAATCAGTTTATTTACTTACAAAAATAAAACCTTAACAGTCGAAAGTAATTGATTTGAGCCCAGATAAATGGAGAACATCTTCAGGTAGAGAAACATAACGTTCAAAGTAAATAAAGGCTTAGAATCTTTCCTTTAAAAGTTGAATTAAAATCTCCAAGCTAATTTTTGAATCTTTCGATTAATAAAAACATAAATCAACAAATTCAGAGGTTACGTGTCATTATTTTTATGATAAACAAAGTATTTGGCGCAGACTCTCTCTGCATTCGCTTGGAATAGTTGCGAGCCAAATTAAGCCCCAAAGAATATCAACTGTTCCTTTGCGCATTCGCTTGCAGTATTTGCGAATGTCACCTGCAGTATTCGCTTGTAGTAGTTGCGAGTCAGTCACTTGAACTAGTTTGGGATGAGCTTGGGGATAAAACATAGGAATTAGTTCCCTCAACAAATTCACTTGGAGTAGTTGCAAGTGCATCCATTGAAGTTAGTTGAGTACTAGGATTAGTTTGGAACCAGAACTTTTATATAGATTAACTCGCACTTTCCTACAGGAATACATGTCAGTAGCGCATGACAACTACACTTTGATAGTTTGCCGGAAGGGGACATTTTCCACTTTACCCCAATTACCTCTATATATGTATGTACGTATATTTCTAGCCCCAGTGTTACATACACGCCCACGCAATTTTCAAATGACCTTTTTACAGCATGTTTTTTGTCTTCACTTCTTGAAATGTTTCGTTTTTATTATGTTTCAGCATTAGATTTTGTGTTATTTGATTTCGTTTCTTTCTATTTGTTACATTTCACTTGAATTTGTATATTGTTTTATCTCGATTTTATTTTATTTTGCATCTATTGAATTAAATTAAGTTGACGCGATTTTATTTCTGTTGAAATTATTGTTTCTATTTCGATCTAAAAATATCTATGCAGAGCATCGTAATGGCCTAAAAGTTTGTCGATTTATCTATTGTGTTTGTTTTTTCTCTCTTTTGAAATTCTTAATAGTTTTTTTTTTTAAATTTTTGTCGTATTTTTAGTTTATGTTTATTTATTTTATTTTTTTATTTTTTTTTGTTTTACTTTAGAGCCTTAACATCAATGTTGTAAGCTATTGTAAACAGGTGTCAGTGGCGGAGTAATCTAATAAGTTAAGAAAAATGTTTATTTTAGAATTAGCATAGTGAAAGAAAATCGAAAAATTGTGGCGGACAGGAACGACTCATGTTAAGTTGTCTCCGGAAATTTTGAAAAGCGAAAATTTTTTACAGTTCTGGGTCCTTTGGGAATAGTTCTGAAGTTCTTTCACAAAATTCGAAATACTTCTGCGAAATTGGACCAAAATTGCAGGTGTGTCGTTTTTTGCTCAGTGCCACTTTTTTGAAGTAAAGGAGTTCTGATACTTAGCATTTTTGAGTGCACATAAAAGATTTTTGGAGTTCTTTGTTTTTTCAAACAAAAATTTCTTGCAAAAAAAAAAAAAGTTTTGATGAGAGTTCAGGATACTGCTTCAAGAGTTCTACAGAAAATTCTGGTACCAGTTTCTAAAATATTTGTAGTTTTAATCGCTAAAAATGGTTCCATCGGTCATCCAAAAAAAAAAATGAATCTGCGAAGAGTTCCTTTTAGAGTTCCGAATAACGCTCGAAGAATTCTAAAGAAAATTTTAGTAACAGTTTTCCAAAATATTCGCAGTTTAAATGTTAATGGCTAAATAAGTTTCCATCGGTCATTTAGTAAAAAAAGTACGAATATTACAGAGAAAAAAAATAAAATAAAATAAAAAATAAATATATAAAAAATTTTTTTTCGGATAGTTACTTATAACAAAAACAAAGTTTTTCTGATTTTCGATTAAAATGAAAAGTATGAATTTTTTGGAAAAAAGTTACGAGGATTTACTTTAGAACTCTTCGGGCGCCACTCAGAATCCAATTAGAACCTATCTGCAACAATTTTGTTATTTTCCTGAGTAAGTAATGGAACCTAGCGATTAACATGAAAAGAACAAATATTTTGGAAAAGTGGCACAAGGATTTTCTGTAGAACTATTCGAGCGCTATCCAAAACTCTTATTAGAAATCTTTCTTTGCAAGCATTTTTTTATAAAAAAATTTTTTATGAAATTGATTTTACAAAAAAAAAACTTCAGAACTCTTTTTTGTAAACTCAAAAATGTTATCAGAACTCCTCTACGTGAAAAAATCGGCGCTGAACAAATAACGGCACATCTCCGATATTTGGTCCAATTAAGCATATACTCTAAGAAAATTCGGAGCCAAACTCACATCACAAAGATATTGAAGGTTAACATAACTTGAAACTCAAAATTCCTAAAGGAATTCACCATTTTTGCAAAATTATACTCGAAATATGCTAGGAAAACATTTGTAAACTTTGATACGATCAGTTTCAGCCTGTTTCCACAGCACATTTATGAGACGATTTAATGCAGTTACTGGATTTAGCTGTAAATCTGGACGTTAATCACATAATTTACCATACAAAATTAAATCTATTTCTGCCGAGATTTACCTTAATTCTGTGCATTAATCACAGCAAAGCTACCGATTTTTGCTTTTTTCGACCAAGTGACACCCTTGGCATTAAATGTCGTTAAACACAAAGCGAATAGAATATAAATATTAAGAAGAAAATGAAAGAAGTTTAATTTTACTGTATCTGACATTTACTGTCAAAAATATATTTATTTCGGCAGGTGAAAACGGGTTCCGAATAAAAAGTAGAGAAATAAGGACTGCTCCGGAAAAATTTGTCCCTTTGTTTTTCATTAACAAAAAAATACGTAATGATTTTTTTTTAAATTTTGTTTTTTTATTTATTAGTGAGTAGTATAACAAACATAAATAACCTTACTCTATTAATAAATATTTTTTTTATATAAAAATATTTTACTTTTTTCTTAAGACCCTTCATTAAGTATTGTACAGTTGTTTCGTCGACAGTACCGTACGACCTTCGCCACTTATTTTAGAAATCGTTTAAATTTTTTCCAGTGCTTTTACTCTTCTGAAGATCTGATTTCATTAGAGCCCAATAACTCTCAATAGGTCGAAGCTGTGGGCAGTTAGGTGGATTCGCATTTTTGGGAACAAAATTTACATAATTGCTTTTGTATCATTTTATGGTGGCTCTAGAGTAGTGAGAGGTTGCTAAATCTGGCCAGAACATTACAGTACTTCCATGCTAACGACTAAATGGCAAAAACATTTTCAGAGCATTCATCAATATAAATTTTTGAGTTGTGCCCAGTGTTACAAAAAAAAATGCTCCTCAGACCGCAGGTGCATATGGCCTGCCAAACCATATACTGCTTGGGAAATTTTGTAATTTTCTTCTCTTTAAATTTGCTCTGAATCTGCCCTTCCTCCGAACAGGTGTAAAATTCGTGTCTTGTTAGCTGTTTAAAATCTGCCTTAACGTATGTTTCATCGTCCATTATGCAGCAGTCAAATTAAGACAGGTAACCGACATATAACATTCGAGCTCGCTTTTGAGCCTCTAAACTGCTTTTCGTGGGAACGATCTGGTACTTTTTGAACTCTGTAGATTCTTAGCTTAAGTTTTTTCTTTAGTCTGTTTATAGAAAATTTTGAGGTTCCTGCTCTGGCAGCCATATCTCGTTCTGAAGTGTTGGGATTCTGATTAAAAAGGCGCTTCACTTTTTTCACCAATCACTCTTTTTCCGCATAATAAGTTGACCCTTTCTATAATTCGAAATAACCCTTTGGACAGCGATTTTTGATGCACCTGTTTTTTTAGCTATGGCTGAATATTTTAATTCTCGTTTTTGCATGCAAGTGTACAAAATGAATTTGCTCTTTTTTTTTCTTGATCGCTAGTTATCTTTATCGTCTGAAGTTTGTTTGCCAAGTGTTATATATTTTTTTAATCGTCATGTTATATAGAAAATATAGCACCCATATTTCGACCTGCACGATCATCAGGTAAATCATAATCTTAAGGAATAAAAGGGACAAATTTTCTTGGGCAGTCCTTATATAGAGGAAGAGTGCAGCCAGCGGGCAGGGTTCGGGTGTGAGCACCCCCCGTAACTTTTGACAAGAAACAAATGCGGCTGTTCTGACAAATGTTAAGCGCGTGTTATAACAGCACGAAGTTTTTGTGCATTTACCGGAGCAAAGAGACACATTTGCTTTGTGCTGAGAAGAAAACAATTTTTGAATAAGTGAAAGTCAACACAAAAGTTTTTTCAATCATTGTCCAAGTGCGATAAATCGAATTGAATTAATTGAAAAACTGAATGCAATCTATATTTATGCAGTAAATTTATTATATTTTGTTATTCAAAACCGAATGCAACCAAAATGTTCACACAACACAATGTGCTTATTGCTTTTCAAAGTGGCTGTCAAAGTCGAGTGTGCACCCCGAATTGGCTCGGGTGTAGGCACCCCTCTTTTTTTATTTAAAGCGTGTGTTTTTCTGATATATCGTCGTGGATGCCAACATTACTAATTCAAATTGTGTTCTTATGCGTTTTTCTGCTTTTTTAGTGGAATGGTAAGAACCATAGGCCCTTTAAAGATATCAAAGGAAAAAAGTTGTTTTCATTGAGTGTGGCATAAACTTTGCAAAAAATATCGGTATTTAGTTTCCAGACAAGTATACCGAGGAGCAGATGGCGGGCATAGATTGGTACAAAAAATTCATGCTTGGCAAAAGAACAATGTCAACAAGGGCTAGAAATTACGTCACCAAGCCAGCTTAATCTGCAAAACAATTGATCTGGCATTGACGCCGAAGACAATCCAGTCTGTTTTCAGGGCATCAGGCATTATGCCATTCGATCTAGACGTTTTCAGTGACGCTGATCTTGTTAAAGTCGTTGAGCAGAGTTTGTTGAATTTGTGTGAGTCAATGTTTCCAAAATAAATTAATTTTGTTTTCTTCTTCATTTGATTGCGTTTCACTTCACATTTTCCTATTTATTTTTAGCCGATTTTCTAAGGGTGCCCACAACCGAACCAAAAATTTTTTTTGTCAAAAATTAATAGACGAAAAAAATTGTGATGAAATCCATTGGAAAAACTTTTCAGGTCAGCGAAAGATTTGGACCGCATTTAATTTAAAAATTCATATTGGGTGTTATCGTGAACAAATATTCCCGGGGAATTTTCTCAGACTGCCCCGTGCATTCTCTATTGCAGTTTAAAATTCCCCGGGAATCTTGATTCACCATAACCCCTATTTTAAATCAACCAATGTATACGATTTTAAAGTAAAAAAAAAATTGCACTCTTACCTTTGGCACGATTTTTGCTCCGCTTTCCATAGCGCCAACTGGAGGCCATAGCTGCATTTAGAATTTTAATCCAATTTTTGCTTAGCTTTAATATGAGCTAAGCTTTTTTCGTTTCGTTTTGTTTAATTTTTTTTTTTTTGTTTTAAGAAAATTTTTTTATTCGCATAAAGAAACTTAGTATGAGGAAAAACACTAGATGCAGAAGAGAAATGTAAAATTACTCGACTGGGTGCAAGAAAAAAAAAAAAGGAAAACTGCACGATATGAATACACAAAAGGAGGCGTAGTGCAGTGCAGTGTAATGAGGAAGGGGGATTACTGATTGAAATTTGCATACAAATTTCAGTAATTATTACTTTGACTTGTTTTCTTTAACGACTTTGTTAACACTTTATCTTTCAAGGATATTTTCACACTTTAATTTTATTTTTAAAGCACATTTTCTTATGTATATGTATGTATTTGTTAAGTTTTTTGCTTCATTTTTGATTTTTTCATTTCTTTTATTTTTCAGTGATTTTGCGACATTTTTGTAATTTTTGTATACTATGTGTATATGGGAATAATGCATTTTTTCGCATTTCCCGCTGTTGATATTTCACTCTTCTTTCGCACTTGCTGCTACTCATTCACTACATTTTTTGTTTGCAGTTTTCCGTCGTTACTGCTACATTTTAGTTTCATTCACTGCAACAAAACTTAATAGAAAATAAAAAAAAAACTATTTAGCATCTTTACGACGAGCTGGCTCACCAAACGCCGATGATGATGATGCTTGACTCTCGTAAATTCTTGTTACAAAAAGAAAACAAAAACAAAATCGCAGTGTAAGAAAATCTGTGAGAGCGTGTAACGGGCAACAACAACAAAAAACTAGTAGACAAATTCATTATGCCTGCAGTTACAACTTTAATGTGGCACAAGTAATAGTAGTAGTAGTAGTTGTAATACGAAGAGCGCAGCGAATGAGTATGAAATGAGCATTTTTTAAAGTATTAGTAAATGCAGCAACAACAAAAAGTAGTGTGCAGTAAGGGTTAACCGCTGCTAAGGGGGTCGCAATTCAGCAGTAATTTCTTTCTTCACTTTTTGCTTTGCTATCGATAGTCCTTGATGTCATTCGGATATGTAAAAAAGTAGTAGATTTCGATACTATTTACTAAATTGAGTGAAATCAATAACACTGTAGTAGTATACAACAACCTACAAATGCTTTGTAAGCAAAAAAAAATCTATAAATGCCGCTAACATTTTAAACTGTACAAATGTTATTATTAGTTTATTTATTTACAAGTAGCTTAACTCTAATACATTTGGAAAAGGTCAAAAGTCGTTATTAAGAGGAGAATGAGTGCAGAAACAAGTAAGGAAGCAATGAAAAAATTGTTCCTTTTAAAACTTGAAGAAAACCTTACAAATGTTACATGCTTTTGTTTCAGTAAAAAACCATCAATGTTCTGTAATAAAAAAAAAAAACTCTTCGGGAAATAGGCAAACAGATATAAAATGTGGGTTAAAAAGTAACAACTTTGATCTGAAACCAGCATCTCTAATAGTTATATAGTTTGGAGTGCTACACAAAACTTATATTGTAACTGCGTTTTTTGCTTAAATATTGCGCAACAGTTGACTAGAGCAATTACAAGTTACTTAGTTAAACTCAAAAAAATGTTTGCTATTAAGTGGTTTGTACTCTGTTTTGTTGCCATTAAAAACTACTCTGTGTAAACAGTAATAAAATTTAAAAATTCTATGACTGTTTTTACTATTTCTTTGGAATCTGCAAAAAAAAACCCTCAAGTGGATCCGAATTAAAGTACCAAAATTCCACAGAACCAAATTTTAACACTTACTCATTTGCAAATTGGTGCAATTTATTCAAAGCACACATGATGCTTGGGAAACATTTAGTTGCGGAACAACAACGAACAGTGCTAAAGAATTGCATTAATTCTAAAATTTTTTTTATCAAATTTTTGACAATTTGAAATGAAAAAACTATGTGTAACTAAATTTCTTAGCCTAGTGCACATTCTTTTAAACAAAATTGTTCTCTCTGTGTCTTGTACAGGTATGTTTAAGTCAGTATACGTTTCTAAACATGAGTGTCATTGCCTTTTATTTACAAATTCATTGCAAAATATAATGGCAAAATTACCATATTGATAATTTGTTAATTTGGCTATTTTTCTTACAGACTGATTCCATTTCAATTCATACGGTTTGTGTGCACTTAGGTTTGCGTATCAACTTCAAACTAGCAAAATATTTTTCTACAATCAAAACAAGGGAATACGCATTTTTTTTTTTTTTTTTTTTTTTTTGATTTGGACAAAAATTGAAGATTTTATGGCGTTTTGTAGGAATTTTGCCGAAAATTAAATTTTGAAAAAATCTTGAAGTGCAATCGGTTTTTTCTACCGCATTTCTTTATGTATCAACTGTTTTACATGAATCAAAGTTTATTTTATGCTTCATGAAATTCTTTTACGTAATATGGGAAAAAATATTTTTTTAACCCTTACTTTCCTTAAAATTGACTTTTATATTTTAAATAAAAATGCTAATTTTCTCAATAACACCATCTTTTTTTTTCTCGAAAACTTGCACAGTGATAGTAAAGAACGTCTTCTTTATTCCAGTTATGACGGCTTTCTTGCTTTTTTTGTTGTAAGTGTAAAATTTGCAATTTTTAATGTTACAATTGCGTTCTTATCTACAAAATGAATAAGAAAAATTACAAAGTTCAGTTTTCATTTTCCTAGACGGTTTTGCGATATTGATTCCGAAAATGGCACTTACATTCTTCTACCATTTTTGGTTATCAAGATATCTTAAAAAACTTGAATAAAACCTATAAATTTAAAAAAAAAAACGAATTCTTTATTTTTGAGACACAAAATTCATTCATAGTAAGTTAGATGGAAACTAAATATACTCAAGGTATAGAAAACTAAGCATTGTTTGTGTTTTTTGCGATTTGACCGTACCTTGGCTTTTGTTTTTTTTCGGAAGTTCTCGGGACTTTTATTAGTTTTTTTTTTTTCGATTACTTTTATTTCATTGTGTTTTTCTGTTCTATGTAACAAGAAGTTATCCCTCTGGTTTCCTCACTCTACCAAACATGGAATTTTTGAATACTTTTGCAGTTCTTTGCATTTTCCACTGTTCAATTTTGTTTATTCTGACGGAATCAATTTCATCAACCGTATGAGTTGAAATGGAATCAGTCTATATTAGAAAAATCAGTTAGAATCTTCTCAAACCAAGGACGGATTAGGTAAATTGGTCCCAAAAAATTGATTAGATAATTTTTTAAATGAAGATGAAAAGCCTTTAGTTTATGCTGGAACAAAGTATTATTTGTTCAATTTGGAACTAGTTCAGCGGCTTGTCATGCGCTGGTCTGATTGATTAACTGCAGGGTTTACTCTACTGGGAACAACACCGACACACGCTGCACTCTCTCGTAGTTTACGAAATTTCTTATTTCTTTGTTTCCGTTACCACCACCACCCCAGCACATTTGTTTTGTATACGATTCCTCGTGTTTTCGTAGTTTTTTTAGTCGTTTTTACGTTCGTTGACTAAAATTCATCGTCGTCGCTTTCGTCTCTGTCTTTGTTCGTTACGTTGTTGATGTTGTATATTTATTCGCATTTTTCGTTCATTTGTTTTTGACGTACATTCGTACACTGACCGACCGACAGCGTTTAGTGCGTCGTTCGTCTGTTTTTCTGTCTGTCTGTATGTTTTTCCGCCGTTCGTCTGACAGACCGGGCGACCAATTGTTTTCATATTGCGCTCTTCGTTCTTTATAACGCAAGCGACGACCAGTGCTGTCGCTGACACTTCAATTGAAGTGTTTTGCTCCATTTTTATCAAAAACACTTCGCCACTTCCCCTTTCATAAAATCACTTCACTTTTTTTTTTGAATACAAAATTTGTCTTAAAATTTGTCTATTGTTTTTAAGAGAGCTCAGAAACATACTTTTTTGTATGCCCGAAGCCCGCCCTGACTGAAAAGTAATATGTTTTTCAAAGCGAACAAAGCAAAATTTCGATATATTGTACTTCACAGGAAACTTTTTGTAGAGAATTAAATTTGCCATCGAAATAGTTTATAGACCAAAAAAAGAAAGCAAAAATTTCGAATTCTTGTGTTTTTTACTCTTTTGTCTATAACTGTTTTAGGGTCACAGATAGGTAAAGATATAGCAGAATATCATAAAAGTAGATAAAATTTCCTTTATAACGCTTCATTATAAAATTTGTATGTGAAAAATTAACCGAAATATGGCTACTCGAACATTTAATTTTTTTTTAAGTGGTCGGAAAAATGTTTTTAACTCAAAAAAAAAAAAGCGTCTTACGAGAAAAGTGTATAATACCTAAAATACTTAGAATCATTCAAAGAATACGTTTAATTTTTGGGTACATTTTATAATTTTTAAAAAATTGGTCACAAAAAAAAATTAAAAAAGTTCCAAAAAATTCTGAAAAAAATTCACACGTATTTCTTGGATTATTCTTAGCATTTTTTGCTTTATACACTTTTTTCGTAAGATGCATTGTTTTGAGTAAAACCGTTTTTTCGACCGCATTAACAAAATTTCCATGTTCGAGTGGCCGGCCATATTTCGGTAAATTTTTGACTTAAGAAATTTTTTATTTATTTTTTTAAAATATATTTTCAAATTTTGTTATGTGTAGCATAAAAATGAATGAATTGAATAAACAAAATTGTGATTTTTGTGTTCACTTCGCTAATACTTCACTTTTTCAGAATTTTACTTCGCAACACTTCACTTTTTACAAAATTTCACTTCGTTCAAACTTTTCAAAACGACAGCACTGGCGACGACCGTATTCGCTGTAGCAGTCAACAAAAGTCGGCGTCGCAAAAGAAACGACGTTAAGCGTATTTCCGTATTTTTATTTTTATCTATGTACTTGTTTTTTTTTTTTTTTTTTCATTTAAATTTTCAGTTTTTTCTTTGCTATTTTTTCACATTGCACTTGCTTCGTCACCGATCTTAATTTTTTTTTTTTTTTTTCTATCATACATTCATACATTTCCGTCTCTAATTCTGCTTCTCGTTCCCGCCAGCAGTAAACTTTTGGACTTTTCTGGTCATCTAACGCGCTGCTTTACTATTAATTTTTGATCCTCTACGTTTTGTTTTTACTCTTCCGTATTTAAAAACTTTGGGGAATTTTAAACAATTTACGCACTTTTTTCATTACTTTTTAGACAAAAATGTTCACAAAAAACGCACATTGACGAAGTGAAAGAAATTTCGCAAAAAGACAAAAAAAAAGTTTTACTTTTTCTCCATTCACTGCGCGTCGTCTCGTTATTCCTTTTCACTATTATGCACTGCAACTTTAGCTTTATTCTTTTTAGTTCACAGTTTCGCACATTATTTTTACTTAATTTATTTGCAATTAAAAATAGAAGAATTTAGTATTTATTATAATCTTTTCCACTTTTCTCGTTTTGCTCGACAGACAACGTCGATTTGAAATTCTCCGAATTTATGATTTATTTATGTATGTGTGTACGTGAAGTTTGCTGCCATTGGCTGCGACTTGTCAGTTTGTTTAGTTGCTTATGTAGACTTTTTGACTTTTTAGTAGTACTGCCAGATAGGAAAATGTAATGAATTTTTTTATTTTTGATGAAATTAGCTCTCAGAGTCTGGACACATGGCAGACAAAATATTTGCGCAACTATATTGTCTAAATCGTGTTTGTATAGCAAACGCACAGGCTATAGCAAGTTGTGGGCGCTCTCATATACCTTAATGAAGAATCAGATAGTTGTTCAACTATTCTGTCTGTCGTGTGAACCAGTGTTTACTGTATTTTTTTATCAAGCGTTTTACAACTCTCTGAGCATGAGTTCTACTTAATCTAATTTGCCTTACATTATAGCTCTGTTTTTTCAAATGTACTGTATGAACATAATGAACTTTTTAAGTTGTGCAAAAAGACTCAATAAATTTGAATTGAATTGAATTGTATTTCTGTATAAAATTGCTTTTTGAAATTTTGTGTGTTTATTGTGTTTTTGGGGGATACTTCGAGTTCTGTGGCCTCTCGATTTAATGATGTTTTTTATAAATCGAACCAAAATAACAATTTCTTCATATTTACGAAAGGCGCAACAATTAAAAAAATCGAGTGTCATTAGATTTTTGATATAAATATTTTTTATGTAATAACTCAAAAGAAAGTATCCATTTTATTCGTTACACAGATCCCATATAAACATAAAAATTTAGAAATATATTCATATTCTGTTTGAAGTTTAAGAAAAATTATTTTCATATATTAGAACTTTTCCACAAAGTTCAAATTTTGGAGTACTCAATGGTAGGGAAAAGTGTTCATATTTTGGGGTGTTCATATGTTGGGAAGTTAATATTATCGCGAGCTCACTGTATTAGTATTTTTTACAAAATTTCTGAATGAGTGCCCGTAATGTGTTTTTGTATAAAATTGGTCCTTTGAGATTTGATGTTTTTGTATAAAACTCGTTCTTTGAGATCTGGTACATATGTTTAATTAAAGTTTGTTATTTCCGAAAAGTTGGTTCGTTGAGAATTACAAAGATGTGTTTATTTACCATAACGAAAAGGTACAGATAAAATTTGTATTTTGCCCTGTAGTCCTTTCTTCAAATAATCTGGCAACACTGATAATGTCACAACACTGATAATCAGAATTTTTTTGTTTCGAAATCTGCAAGTAAATGGTAAATGCATAGGAAAATAAAAATGAAATTAAATATATAATTAAATTCCAAATAATGGTGTACTATGTGAATTAAGTGGTAATTTTTCGTAATGTTTTCAAAAAGTTAAAAATGGAAGAAAAGTGAAGTGTAAAAATAGAAAAATCATAAAAAGTTTCCTGCATTTTATCATTATTGCAATTCTTCTTTGCGAAAGAAAAAATACAAACATTTTAATTTTAGACGAATCACAAGTGCCAAATAAAACATCGGTTTACAAAATGATAAAATAATTTCAATTGCAAATACGAAATTCCGATTGAATACAAAAAAAAAGAAGCCGAACCAAAAAGGATAAACCTTATATATTAACCACGCCCAACACAAATTGGTCTTAAAAACCACTGGCGACACGTCCCACCTACCACTCAAGCCACCAAGAAGAAAAGCAACGATACGACCATGGATGACATTGATTTTCGAAATCTCAATCGCCATCAGGTGCTTAACAAATATGTGGAATGCTTACAGCAACTACGTTTACTGGCTGAGCAAACGTGCAGTATTCGAGCACTACAATTTGACAACTACATACTCTTCCAATATTTTCAGCAACGTCGTAGCACCTCTGCTTCGGATGCGGTCGATTCGGATTTTAGCGTTACCGCTGCCGCTGGAAATTATACGCAACAAATTGCATTCATTAAAACCGAATTGCTCAAGCAAATAATTGATCGTCGTCGCAAAATTCTCTACTGGATGTTCTACCTGACGTTGGTATTTCTTTGTGTGACCTACAAAAATGAAGCATCCACCATTGTTGTGCGCAATATACAAACGGTCATCTATCCGGGTATGAAAATGTGGCGCAAAATGACTTTGCCCGTTATTAAACGCTTTCCGGGACTGACAGAACTCTATGATGAGTCGTGTCTTATGATGAATCCATTCTTCCAAGTGGACGATTTAAATTGTGAACCTTGCGTTAATGTACAGAGCGTGTTGGATTTGACCGATGATGTTGGACAAAGTGAGAATGCCTTCAGCAGTAGTAGTTTAGTAAACAACGAAGTATCAAAAAAAATTGAAATTAGTGGAGAAGCTTCCGCAAAGACGCCGTCTGAATTTGTGCCTTTTGTATTCAAGGTAAATGAGACGACATATTTTAGTCACGTAATTTTCCTCGAGTTTTAAGTTCAAAAAATTATAGGGAAACAAACGTAATGTATATCTAAATGCACTTTACTTTAGTGTTGTATGGTGGGGGTGGCACCACCAATTTTTTGAATGTGCATTATTTATTCAGTGCCTTTTAACAAATCTCCAGCTACATATCTCTAAAGTTTACACAGAAATTTACGCAAACTATGCCAGTACTTTAACCAGAAATTTTATGATATTTATTAGGAAGAAAACTTAAAAGAAAACTAATTTTATTCTATCCCAATGTAGTGAGAATTTATCAAAGGCATTTACTGGATGCAAACTAGGAATAGTGTCAGCGAAACATTTGTGTCTTACACAGAGATCGTTATTGTAAGTGAAAGTAGAAAAAAGTTCTTTAAACAACATTGTTAATAGTGAGAGGGTTTTTTCTTTGAAGCAACATCAATGGTAGGTATTCCACAAAACGTTTAAATCTCAAAAACCTCGTAAACTCGCTATCCGCCTTGCATTTATTTGACACATTTTACGAGTTTATAAGTTTCTCAAGTGTGAATAGATCTACTGTTTTGATACAGTATGTCAAGAATGTCTTTTCACATTGAAAATAAATTCATATTTTCAACTATTTCACTTTAAAAAACTTGTCAATTTGGGTTACTCAGGGACTGAATACCCCATTTCAAATTCTATTAGCGAAATGATCGAAAGCATAAGCGACTATGGTGCGAATGTGGCTTCAGTTTAAGTGTGGCAAAGTGATGGATGCATTAGTCAAAAGTCCCGACTATAATCCTATCGAAAATTGGTGAGTCTATTTAAAGAAAAAGGTCGCTAAAAGACAACCAAATACCAAACTACATTTGAAAATACAATATTGGAAAATACCAAGAAATTACAACCTAAAAAAGTTGGTTCCTTCTATGTAAAAACGTTTACAATGTGTGGTAGATGCTTATGGTGGTCATTCAAAGATGGCTGTAAACAAGGAAGATACTAAAAATTTAATATAAAAACATTTCTTTTTATTTGTGAAAAGACATTCTTGACACTTCAAAAATCGAGTATTATTTGTTTTTTTTTTTTTTTGATTTGTTCTTTATTTTACATTGAATTTGCAAATTTTTTATTTACGAATCCTTTTTAAATATGGTAAGCAACTATTCTTCATGGAAAAGTTTGGCAAAAATGTAAGAAGTAGATTTTTTTTGCTTAATAAGTTGAAAATGTGAATTTATTTTCAATGTGTTCTCATTGTGCCAACTTAGCAATTTGTTCACTCCACAGTCCAACTCCATGTTTTATGAGTCCATCCTTCAATATAACTTGCTTGGTAAATTTCCATAGTAAATTTTAAACATCTCAAAATATATCAAATTTAGAAAACGTTAAACAGTAGTGAAATATTCCATTTAATTATTATTATTTCTTTATTAGTCAAAAAATAACTGCTACATTTAAAATTTTGTACAGCTTAGTTTTTCATTTTTGAGTTGCCCAATGGTTAAAATTTGACAATAAATGTATTTAAAAATGTTGATACTTTCTGAACCGTTTTAGTACTTTTTTTGCTATTTGGTACAAAATAGAAAAACTCAGTTATCATCCCTGGTACAATGACAAATGTGAAACGAAAAGAAAACAAAAAACATGAAGTCAGTGGCAGTCAGCTTTTTGTCTTCCTCCTTGTGCTGTATCCTGTTTTCATCTCTGTGTGACATCTTCACAAAAATACCTTTCTAATGGTGTTTAATTCAAAGTCTTGCTCCATTTCTAACATATTAAAAAAGGTAGGACAAATTTTTGCTTTTTAAAAATTTAGTGGATGTTCAATAAAATTAAATCTAATACAAGTTTTTTAAAAAAATGATAAATAAGTACTAATGGATAAATTAGTGGAAGGGCACGAAAATGTAATTGACACCAAGGAATTTCGTGACAGACTTCGCATTTATAGTTTTGGAAAAAGGCACATCCACAATATGCACTCTAAATGTCGTCAATATCTGCGTCGCTTTCGATATCAGACTCAAAATTTTCCACGTCTAAAAACATTTTTAGAATTTTCACAAAAGTTATGTGGATTCTATTTCTTCAGCATCAGCTGTTGGTTGACTAATGGTTAACCAATGAAATTTGAGGGTTTAACTAATGATTTTTTTTTTTTTAAACCCTTGATAATAACTGTTATTTATTATTTTTTGCTAGTCTGTAAGTAATTTGTATATCCAAAGACTGAATAAATGAAATGATATTAGTTAACTAATGACTGAATCCGGGCCTATGCCATACCCAATATTTGAGTCAAATTTGGTCTCATTGCCTTAAATAAATCTCTCAGAGGGGTGAAGTTAACTTTTTGTTATGTTATGTTTAGGAACCAAACTCTCTGTCAAAATTTTTATAATTAGTTTTCTAAAATTATGACAAGAGTTTAACTAATGTTTCATGTACACATTGTTTCGGTTAATTTATACAATGAACATGAAGGAAAAATATGGCAACACGGCTGAATTTGTGGATTTTGTAAAAACATAAATAGCTAATGTTTGATTGTAGTTAGGAAAACAAAAGATCAAAAACGTTGAAAAACGCACGCGCAGCAAATTTTAGTGATGAAGTAGTGAATTTTCTGATCAAATTACTAGAATGGCACGAAAATATAATTGGGTGCAAAAAAAACCGAAAATGTTACGGCATTATGTACATTCATTCGCCTCATGCAGCATGTAGAATAATAGCCCAGTTCTAACAGGTGCTCGTGCTGTGGCAAAACAGCGAAATCTGTCACGAAATTCCTTGGAGTCGTAGTTTTGAAAAAAAGTGCGAGCGATTTCTAAAAACTTGTTGCCGACGATCAACCTAAACATTTTAAAATTTGTCAATATCTGCGTCGCTTTCGATATCGGACTCAAAATTTTCTCAAAACTAATGTGAATTCTATTTCTTCAGCGTCAGCTGTTGGTTGTCTAATGAATAACCAATGAAATTTTGGGGCTTAACTAATGGTTAACTAATGACTGAAAATAAAGTTTTGTTAGTTAAACTTTTGTCAGAAAACTAATGACTGTGAATCCGAGCCTAAGCTCTTTCAAATATTTTATTTCTGTGAAACATGGTTGCAATCAAAAATTTGTTTTAATCCCACATTCCTAAGCTCTGACGACTTAAGTAGTGTTCCAAATTTCATCGAATAATCTTGGTTCGTTTTCCCAAAATAGTAGTTTTCTCGGACAAATATATAGGGTAATAAATATATAAATATATCGACTCAAGAACATACAAACATACTTTTAAAAGGACGAAGTGCACGTTCAAGAGTATATCAACAGGTGTACACCAAAGTAAGGTGTAAAAAATTTAACAAACAATTCACAATCTGGAAAATAAGTCACAATCATAAGACGAGTGTCTCTGTCACAGCATTATGCATTTTCGTAACCATATGTATAAATTTATGTTAGCAATACAAGTAGCGGCTTTTTATCTGCTAAGAGTATTTTTAGTTGCATGCGTGGTATTGCACGTATCTGGAAATTTTTTCTTTTTCTTAAACATATTTAATTAATTCAATAGTTAATATTTATTATTGATAAGAAATTTATTACTGAACCAAAGATAAGATTATTATTATTATTATTATTAAAGTTTATTTATAAAATAAATTTTACAAGAAAACTTAAAAACTAGGCACTAACAGCTAAGGTCTTCGTCCTAATTTAATTAATGAGTAGCGATTATAACAAAATTAAATATCAAAATAAATATGGCAATAGTAGAGTAATTTTATGACATTTTGAATATTTAAATCGGATATTTCTTGAAGAGCGTTTGGTAAGATAAGTCTATCAAAAAGAAAAAGTTGTTTCTGTTTTAAAGAGGGACAGTTATTTATAAGATGGGCTATTGTAAGATTGCGGTAATTGCAAAAAGGACATTCCGGCGGTGTTGTTTTCTCAAAAATGTGTTTGTGCGTCAGCAAGGTATGGCCGAGGCGAAGTCGGATGAATTTCTGAAGATGCAGTTTCGGTATAGATGTTGGATATTTCGGAGCTTTGCCTTCGGGGTTTACTGTTTTATATGCGTGATTGTAGTCTGCCCAGCTTTCTTCTAATTTTAGCTTGTGAATTAGATTTATGTGATTTATCCAATCTTTCTTAGCATAATTAGGGCGCATCAATATTGGGGCTTTAGTTGCATGTTTGGCTATTCTTCAGCTTTTGTATTGCCAGGAATCCCTATATGTCCAGGAATCCACATGATTTTGAGCTTGGATGCGTTTGAAATGAGAATATCACGGATATTACATATCATTTCATTGTTGTGGTTGATGTTTGAAATAGCTTTAATAACAGACTGTGAATCGGAGCATATGACGTACTTTCCCCTGGAGTTACTGAAGTACTTGGCTGCAACCAACAGTGCTTCAGCTTCTGCGGTAAAAACGGATGAGTAATAAGGTAGCTGAAATGTACTTATTGTAGTTAAATTTGCATCAATGACAGCAAAAGCGGTTGCGTCTGAAGTTTTTGAACCGTCCGTGTACACACATTCCCAGCCTTTACTCAGGAGCATATTTTTTGTATCCAAAAATTTTTTTATGTAGGTTGTTATGGCAGTTGAGTTTTTGGGTAGACTGTTAAGTGACTGTATAAAGCTTTTATTTGGCAAAAGCCATGGTGGATTTTTAGGTTTATATTTCAGATGAACCTTAGTTGCAATGTCTATAGAGTTACATATTTTAATTACTCTATGAATTGTAGATGGCAATTTTATTAATTTTCGTTTTGCCTGGTTGGAAACGTTACATGTAATAGGGCTTTCCGATGGCAGTAATATTTTCGGGATTAGTCGTGATGTTGTCAGTTCCACACGTTCCTTAATTGTTATCAGCCCTGTTTCTGTCAAAATGTTCCTTATTGGGGTTGTTCTTAATGCGCCTATGCAAAACCTTGCTGCTGCATAATACGTTGACTGTATTTTTCTGATTTGAGATTGTGGAGCAGTTCCATAGATCGGGAGTCCGTAATCCAATTTTGATAGTAAAATAGCCTTCAGCACATTTATAGTTATATTTGGATGAGCCTCACTGTTAAAACAACTTATACATTTTATTAATTTTAGTCTATTATTTAAAGCTAGCTTAAGATAATCTAAGTGCGAAGACCATTTATATCTATTATTAAAAATAATGCCTAAGATACGTAAGCAATTTACATTTTCAACCAGATTAGTTGAAATCTGTAGGTTTGAATTTGAACAGTGCTTTTTTCTACAAACGTGTAAAATTTTGGATTTCTCGAAAGAAATTCTGGCACCAGTTACATCAAGCCATTCATTAATGTCTAGAAAAAGGTTATTTACTTTGCTTTGAAGTTCCCTAAATGCTTCGAATTTCGCTGCTATATACAGATCATCAGCATAAATACTGTGGTGAAAAAAATTGTGCTGAATTATAATTTTATTTAGTTTCTCAAAAGCCACTAGAAAGAGATTGACCGAAAGCGGAGATCCCTGTGGGATACCGTTATGTATAGGCTTTACACTTGAATAGCATTCATTTATATTGACTATTATTTTTCTGTTAGACAGAAAAGAGTTAATATATTTCAACATTTTGGGACCCAGTTGCCATTCCCTTGGTTGTAAAATAATCGCGTGCTTTCCTATCCTTTCAAAGGCTTTTTCAAAGTCAATAGATATGATAGAAATGTGTTTTTTCGTTGAAATAGCTTTCGCAATTTGAAAATCAAGAAAGAGCAGAGCATCTTGTGTGCCTTTATTTGGCCTGAATGCAACTTGTTTTGGATTTATAAGGTTATTAATGTGTAAAAACCAGCTAAGCCGTTTAGATATTATTTTCTCCATCGTTTTTGAAATACATGACAGCAAGGAAATCGGTCTATAAGATTCGAATTTATTATTAGGCTTGTCGGGCTTTAGTAGTGGGAAAATTATGGCAGTCTTCCATTGTTGAGGAATAGTGCCACTTGAAAAAACAAAATTGTACAGATTGAGCAAGGCAGCTTTACCGGAATGAGGCATATTTTTAAGCATTTGATACGAAACTTGATCGAAACCAGGTGTCTTTCCTTTTACGGTAGATAAAGCTGCATTTAGTTCAATAAGAGTTATTTCACTCTCTATAAATTTAGCTGTTTTAGTAGTTGGACATCTATTTGAAAGTGTTAAGTTATTTGTTGTGTTTTTATGCGATTGAAAATTATTAGAAAATTGAGAGTCATTTGAAAGCCTTGACCATTCCTCTGCAAAAAAATTGGCAATAAAATGAGGTTGCTGTTGTTTGTAATAGGACTAGGCAGTTGGTTAGAATATTTGCCATAAAGCTTATTGACGTTTTTCCAGATGAGTTGTATAGGTGATTCGGGAGAAATTTTTGAGGTGAATTCTTTAAAGGAGTTTCTTTTTGCTTTTTTAACCTCATATTTAAATTTTGCGTTTGCTTTCTTATAAAGTATTCTGTTTGCTGCCGTCATGTTGTTTTTGAAAACATACCAAAAGTTACACTTTGTTTTTTGTAGACTAGCCAAGTCTTTGTTCCACCAGTAGATAAATTTAGGGCATGATTTTCCTGATGATTTAGGTATAGCTACATTAGAAGCTGAAATTATCAATTTGTGAAATAAAGCAGCGTCTTTGTTGATGTTACCAGAAATAACGAGCTCTTTACTATTTATGACATTCTGAAATTTACGCCAGTCGGCTTTTTCAATTAAAAATTTTGGTTTGAAGTTACGAGATGAAATTAGATTATTATTAAGAGTAATATCGATGTATATTGGGAAGTGATCGCTTCCATGAAGTTGAGAGTCTACTCGCCAGGAGGTTAGTGGTAGGATATTAGCTGAGCATAAGGACAGATCAACATGAGTCAAGGTGGAACGGGTAGATAGATGTGTGGGGGAGTGATCATTCATTAATATAAGGCTTGTTTGTTGGAAAAAGTTTTCCACAAGTTTACCTCTTGCGTTTGATACAATTGAGCCCCAAAGAGTACTGTGAGCATTAAAATCGCCGAGGAATAGGCAAGGTGTTGTTGAATTGCTAAGGAGTGCTTGAAGGTCTGAAATAGAAACAGGTTGGTTTGGAGGAATATACACTGAGATAATGGAAAGGTTAATATTTGAATGTAATATTGTTTTCGTAGCGCAAATATTTAGGTTATGTGTTACATTAGTAAAAGAGATTCCTTTCTTAATAAATATTGCTGTACCGCCTTTGGCGTTGCCAGCAGTATGCGTATTATTAATTATCATATTGTAGTTGCATAGAGTTATGTTTATTGATTTTAAGTGAGTTTCTTGCAAGGCAATTACATCTGGAATGTAAGATTTGATGATAATGTTAAGTTCATGGAGGTTATTGTGGTAACCATTCAAATTCCACTGAAGGATTCTGAGGACCATATTAGAACCTACAGGTAACACTCTGTCAAATATAACAAGTATATTTAGCAGTTGCTAATTCATGTAATCATCATCATCTATTTCAGGGCGGCGAGAAGTAATTTTTGGAGGTAACTGGAAATTATTTGATGAATAATTTTTTGTTGAATTTGAATGTGATAAGTTGTCCATTGTAAATGGATTCAAAAGCGGATTGGGTTCGATTGTATTTGATTGTTGTGAAATTAGTTGGGATTGGGAGGAATTTTGATTCTCTGAAATGTGTGTATTCTGATCGATAATAGTAGTTTTAGTTGTTTCGTTATTAGGTTGAGAAATTTCTGATTGCTTTTTATTATTATTGTCTTTGTTTTCAATTGGTTTTGTAACTTGTGTTGTATTGTCTTTTGTAATAGTAGCATTGTCTGAAATATTGGAATTATTTTGAACATTGTGGGAATTTTTGATTCGGTGTTGTCTTTTTTGAATTGCCTCTTTAAGATCTTCACGAGGTGAATCGTAAATTGGATTACTATCGTTGACCACTTTAATGGCTTCTACAAATGTACATTTTTTTATTATTTTTGTTTTGAGGATAGTTTTTCTTTTTTTAATAGTTGGGCAGTCTCTGTTGTTGGCTCGGTGTTCATGGCCGCAATTTACACATTCAATCTTAGTACAAAGGGAAGGTTCATGAATGCTTAAATTGTGAACCTTGCGTTAATGTACAGAGCGTGTTGGATTTGACCGATGATGTTGGACAAAGTGAGAATGCCTTCAGCAGTAGTAGTTTAGTAAACAACGAAGTATCAAAAAAAATTGAAATTAGTGGAGAAGCTTCCGCAAAGACGCCGTCTGAATTTGTGCCTTTTGTATTCAAGGTAAATGAGACGACATATTTTAGTCACGTAATTTTCCTCGAGTTTTAAGTTCAAAAAATTATAGGGAAACAAACGTAATGTATATCTAAATGCACTTTACTTTAGTGTTGTATGGTGGGGGTGGCACCACCAATTTTTTGAATGTGCATTATTTATTCAGTGCCTTTTAACAAATCTCCAGCTACATATCTCTAAAGTTTACACAGAAATTTACGCAAACTATGCCAGTACTTTAACCAGAAATTTTATGATATTTATTAGGAAGAAAACTTAAAAGAAAACTAATTTTATTCTATCCCAATGTAGTGAGAATTTATCAAAGGCATTTACTGGATGCAAACTAGGAATAGTGTCAGCGAAACATTTGTGTCTTACACAGAGATCGTTATTGTAAGTGAAAGTAGAAAAAAGTTCTTTAAACAACATTGTTAATAGTGAGAGGGTTTTTTCTTTGAAGCAACATCAATGGTAGGTATTCCACAAAACGTTTAAATCTCAAAAACCTCGTAAACTCGCTATCCGCCTTGCATTTATTTGACACATTTTACGAGTTTATAAGTTTCTCAAGTGTGAATAGATCTACTGTTTTGATACAGTATGTCAAGAATGTCTTTTCACATTGAAAATAAATTCATATTTTCAACTATTTCACTTTAAAAAACTTGTCAATTTGGGTTACTCAGGGACTGAATACCCCATTTCAAATTCTATTAGCGAAATGATCGAAAGCATAAGCGACTATGGTGCGAATGTGGCTTCAGTTTAAGTGTGGCAAAGTGATGGATGCATTAGTCAAAAGTCCCGACTATAATCCTATCGAAAATTGGTGAGTCTATTTAAAGAAAAAGGTCGCTAAAAGACAACCAAATACCAAACTACATTTGAAAATACAATATTGGAAAATACCAAGAAATTACAACCTAAAAAAGTTGGTTCCTTCTATGTAAAAACGTTTACAATGTGTGGTAGATGCTTATGGTGGTCATTCAAAGATGGCTGTAAACAAGGAAGATACTAAAAATTTAATATAAAAACATTTCTTTTTATTTGTGAAAAGACATTCTTGACACTTCAAAAATCGAGTATTATTTGTTTTTTTTTTTTTTTGATTTGTTCTTTATTTTACATTGAATTTGCAAATTTTTTATTTACGAATCCTTTTTAAATATGGTAAGCAACTATTCTTCATGGAAAAGTTTGGCAAAAATGTAAGAAGTAGATTTTTTTTGCTTAATAAGTTGAAAATGTGAATTTATTTTCAATGTGTTCTCATTGTGCCAACTTAGCAATTTGTTCACTCCACAGTCCAACTCCATGTTTTATGAGTCCATCCTTCAATATAACTTGCTTGGTAAATTTCCATAGTAAATTTTAAACATCTCAAAATATATCAAATTTAGAAAACGTTAAACAGTAGTGAAATATTCCATTTAATTATTATTATTTCTTTATTAGTCAAAAAATAACTGCTACATTTAAAATTTTGTACAGCTTAGTTTTTCATTTTTGAGTTGCCCAATGGTTAAAATTTGACAATAAATGTATTTAAAAATGTTGATACTTTCTGAACCGTTTTAGTACTTTTTTTGCTATTTGGTACAAAATAGAAAAACTCAGTTATCATCCCTGGTACAATGACAAATGTGAAACGAAAAGAAAACAAAAAACATGAAGTCAGTGGCAGTCAGCTTTTTGTCTTCCTCCTTGTGCTGTATCCTGTTTTCATCTCTGTGTGACATCTTCACAAAAATACCTTTCTAATGGTGTTTAATTCAAAGTCTTGCTCCATTTCTAACATATTAAAAAAGGTAGGACAAATTTTTGCTTTTTAAAAATTTAGTGGATGTTCAATAAAATTAAATCTAATACAAGTTTTTTAAAAAAATGATAAATAAGTACTAATGGATAAATTAGTGGAAGGGCACGAAAATGTAATTGACACCAAGGAATTTCGTGACAGACTTCGCATTTATAGTTTTGGAAAAAGGCACATCCACAATATGCACTCTAAATGTCGTCAATATCTGCGTCGCTTTCGATATCAGACTCAAAATTTTCCACGTCTAAAAACATTTTTAGAATTTTCACAAAAGTTATGTGGATTCTATTTCTTCAGCATCAGCTGTTGGTTGACTAATGGTTAACCAATGAAATTTGAGGGTTTAACTAATGATTTTTTTTTTTTTAAACCCTTGATAATAACTGTTATTTATTATTTTTTGCTAGTCTGTAAGTAATTTGTATATCCAAAGACTGAATAAATGAAATGATATTAGTTAACTAATGACTGAATCCGGGCCTATGCCATACCCAATATTTGAGTCAAATTTGGTCTCATTGCCTTAAATAAATCTCTCAGAGGGGTGAAGTTAACTTTTTGTTATGTTATGTTTAGGAACCAAACTCTCTGTCAAAATTTTTATAATTAGTTTTCTAAAATTATGACAAGAGTTTAACTAATGTTTCATGTACACATTGTTTCGGTTAATTTATACAATGAACATGAAGGAAAAATATGGCAACACGGCTGAATTTGTGGATTTTGTAAAAACATAAATAGCTAATGTTTGATTGTAGTTAGGAAAACAAAAGATCAAAAACGTTGAAAAACGCACGCGCAGCAAATTTTAGTGATGAAGTAGTGAATTTTCTGATCAAATTACTAGAATGGCACGAAAATATAATTGGGTGCAAAAAAAACCGAAAATGTTACGGCATTATGTACATTCATTCGCCTCATGCAGCATGTAGAATAATAGCCCAGTTCTAACAGGTGCTCGTGCTGTGGCAAAACAGCGAAATCTGTCACGAAATTCCTTGGAGTCGTAGTTTTGAAAAAAAGTGCGAGCGATTTCTAAAAACTTGTTGCCGACGATCAACCTAAACATTTTAAAATTTGTCAATATCTGCGTCGCTTTCGATATCGGACTCAAAATTTTCTCAAAACTAATGTGAATTCTATTTCTTCAGCGTCAGCTGTTGGTTGTCTAATGAATAACCAATGAAATTTTGGGGCTTAACTAATGGTTAACTAATGACTGAAAATAAAGTTTTGTTAGTTAAACTTTTGTCAGAAAACTAATGACTGTGAATCCGAGCCTAAGCTCTTTCAAATATTTTATTTCTGTGAAACATGGTTGCAATCAAAAATTTGTTTTAATCCCACATTCCTAAGCTCTGACGACTTAAGTAGTGTTCCAAATTTCATCGAATAATCTTGGTTCGTTTTCCCAAAATAGTAGTTTTCTCGGACAAATATATAGGGTAATAAATATATAAATATATCGACTCAAGAACATACAAACATACTTTTAAAAGGACGAAGTGCACGTTCAAGAGTATATCAACAGGTGTACACCAAAGTAAGGTGTAAAAAATTTAACAAACAATTCACAATCTGGAAAATAAGTCACAATCATAAGACGAGTGTCTCTGTCACAGCATTATGCATTTTCGTAACCATATGTATAAATTTATGTTAGCAATACAAGTAGCGGCTTTTTATCTGCTAAGAGTATTTTTAGTTGCATGCGTGGTATTGCACGTATCTGGAAATTTTTTCTTTTTCTTAAACATATTTAATTAATTCAATAGTTAATATTTATTATTGATAAGAAATTTATTACTGAACCAAAGATAAGATTATTATTATTATTATTATTAAAGTTTATTTATAAAATAAATTTTACAAGAAAACTTAAAAACTAGGCACTAACAGCTAAGGTCTTCGTCCTAATTTAATTAATGAGTAGCGATTATAACAAAATTAAATATCAAAATAAATATGGCAATAGTAGAGTAATTTTATGACATTTTGAATATTTAAATCGGATATTTCTTGAAGAGCGTTTGGTAAGATAAGTCTATCAAAAAGAAAAAGTTGTTTCTGTTTTAAAGAGGGACAGTTATTTATAAGATGGGCTATTGTAAGATTGCGGTAATTGCAAAAAGGACATTCCGGCGGTGTTGTTTTCTCAAAAATGTGTTTGTGCGTCAGCAAGGTATGGCCGAGGCGAAGTCGGATGAATTTCTGAAGATGCAGTTTCGGTATAGATGTTGGATATTTCGGAGCTTTGCCTTCGGGGTTTACTGTTTTATATGCGTGATTGTAGTCTGCCCAGCTTTCTTCTAATTTTAGCTTGTGAATTAGATTTATGTGATTTATCCAATCTTTCTTAGCATAATTAGGGCGCATCAATATTGGGGCTTTAGTTGCATGTTTGGCTATTCTTCAGCTTTTGTATTGCCAGGAATCCCTATATGTCCAGGAATCCACATGATTTTGAGCTTGGATGCGTTTGAAATGAGAATATCACGGATATTACATATCATTTCATTGTTGTGGTTGATGTTTGAAATAGCTTTAATAACAGACTGTGAATCGGAGCATATGACGTACTTTCCCCTGGAGTTACTGAAGTACTTGGCTGCAACCAACAGTGCTTCAGCTTCTGCGGTAAAAACGGATGAGTAATAAGGTAGCTGAAATGTACTTATTGTAGTTAAATTTGCATCAATGACAGCAAAAGCGGTTGCGTCTGAAGTTTTTGAACCGTCCGTGTACACACATTCCCAGCCTTTACTCAGGAGCATATTTTTTGTATCCAAAAATTTTTTTATGTAGGTTGTTATGGCAGTTGAGTTTTTGGGTAGACTGTTAAGTGACTGTATAAAGCTTTTATTTGGCAAAAGCCATGGTGGATTTTTAGGTTTATATTTCAGATGAACCTTAGTTGCAATGTCTATAGAGTTACATATTTTAATTACTCTATGAATTGTAGATGGCAATTTTATTAATTTTCGTTTTGCCTGGTTGGAAACGTTACATGTAATAGGGCTTTCCGATGGCAGTAATATTTTCGGGATTAGTCGTGATGTTGTCAGTTCCACACGTTCCTTAATTGTTATCAGCCCTGTTTCTGTCAAAATGTTCCTTATTGGGGTTGTTCTTAATGCGCCTATGCAAAACCTTGCTGCTGCATAATACGTTGACTGTATTTTTCTGATTTGAGATTGTGGAGCAGTTCCATAGATCGGGAGTCCGTAATCCAATTTTGATAGTAAAATAGCCTTCAGCACATTTATAGTTATATTTGGATGAGCCTCACTGTTAAAACAACTTATACATTTTATTAATTTTAGTCTATTATTTAAAGCTAGCTTAAGATAATCTAAGTGCGAAGACCATTTATATCTATTATTAAAAATAATGCCTAAGATACGTAAGCAATTTACATTTTCAACCAGATTAGTTGAAATCTGTAGGTTTGAATTTGAACAGTGCTTTTTTCTACAAACGTGTAAAATTTTGGATTTCTCGAAAGAAATTCTGGCACCAGTTACATCAAGCCATTCATTAATGTCTAGAAAAAGGTTATTTACTTTGCTTTGAAGTTCCCTAAATGCTTCGAATTTCGCTGCTATATACAGATCATCAGCATAAATACTGTGGTGAAAAAAATTGTGCTGAATTATAATTTTATTTAGTTTCTCAAAAGCCACTAGAAAGAGATTGACCGAAAGCGGAGATCCCTGTGGGATACCGTTATGTATAGGCTTTACACTTGAATAGCATTCATTTATATTGACTATTATTTTTCTGTTAGACAGAAAAGAGTTAATATATTTCAACATTTTGGGACCCAGTTGCCATTCCCTTGGTTGTAAAATAATCGCGTGCTTTCCTATCCTTTCAAAGGCTTTTTCAAAGTCAATAGATATGATAGAAATGTGTTTTTTCGTTGAAATAGCTTTCGCAATTTGAAAATCAAGAAAGAGCAGAGCATCTTGTGTGCCTTTATTTGGCCTGAATGCAACTTGTTTTGGATTTATAAGGTTATTAATGTGTAAAAACCAGCTAAGCCGTTTAGATATTATTTTCTCCATCGTTTTTGAAATACATGACAGCAAGGAAATCGGTCTATAAGATTCGAATTTATTATTAGGCTTGTCGGGCTTTAGTAGTGGGAAAATTATGGCAGTCTTCCATTGTTGAGGAATAGTGCCACTTGAAAAAACAAAATTGTACAGATTGAGCAAGGCAGCTTTACCGGAATGAGGCATATTTTTAAGCATTTGATACGAAACTTGATCGAAACCAGGTGTCTTTCCTTTTACGGTAGATAAAGCTGCATTTAGTTCAATAAGAGTTATTTCACTCTCTATAAATTTAGCTGTTTTAGTAGTTGGACATCTATTTGAAAGTGTTAAGTTATTTGTTGTGTTTTTATGCGATTGAAAATTATTAGAAAATTGAGAGTCATTTGAAAGCCTTGACCATTCCTCTGCAAAAAAATTGGCAATAAAATGAGGTTGCTGTTGTTTGTAATAGGACTAGGCAGTTGGTTAGAATATTTGCCATAAAGCTTATTGACGTTTTTCCAGATGAGTTGTATAGGTGATTCGGGAGAAATTTTTGAGGTGAATTCTTTAAAGGAGTTTCTTTTTGCTTTTTTAACCTCATATTTAAATTTTGCGTTTGCTTTCTTATAAAGTATTCTGTTTGCTGCCGTCATGTTGTTTTTGAAAACATACCAAAAGTTACACTTTGTTTTTTGTAGACTAGCCAAGTCTTTGTTCCACCAGTAGATAAATTTAGGGCATGATTTTCCTGATGATTTAGGTATAGCTACATTAGAAGCTGAAATTATCAATTTGTGAAATAAAGCAGCGTCTTTGTTGATGTTACCAGAAATAACGAGCTCTTTACTATTTATGACATTCTGAAATTTACGCCAGTCGGCTTTTTCAATTAAAAATTTTGGTTTGAAGTTACGAGATGAAATTAGATTATTATTAAGAGTAATATCGATGTATATTGGGAAGTGATCGCTTCCATGAAGTTGAGAGTCTACTCGCCAGGAGGTTAGTGGTAGGATATTAGCTGAGCATAAGGACAGATCAACATGAGTCAAGGTGGAACGGGTAGATAGATGTGTGGGGGAGTGATCATTCATTAATATAAGGCTTGTTTGTTGGAAAAAGTTTTCCACAAGTTTACCTCTTGCGTTTGATACAATTGAGCCCCAAAGAGTACTGTGAGCATTAAAATCGCCGAGGAATAGGCAAGGTGTTGTTGAATTGCTAAGGAGTGCTTGAAGGTCTGAAATAGAAACAGGTTGGTTTGGAGGAATATACACTGAGATAATGGAAAGGTTAATATTTGAATGTAATATTGTTTTCGTAGCGCAAATATTTAGGTTATGTGTTACATTAGTAAAAGAGATTCCTTTCTTAATAAATATTGCTGTACCGCCTTTGGCGTTGCCAGCAGTATGCGTATTATTAATTATCATATTGTAGTTGCATAGAGTTATGTTTATTGATTTTAAGTGAGTTTCTTGCAAGGCAATTACATCTGGAATGTAAGATTTGATGATAATGTTAAGTTCATGGAGGTTATTGTGGTAACCATTCAAATTCCACTGAAGGATTCTGAGGACCATATTAGAACCTACAGGTAACACTCTGTCAAATATAACAAGTATATTTAGCAGTTGCTAATTCATGTAATCATCATCATCTATTTCAGGGCGGCGAGAAGTAATTTTTGGAGGTAACTGGAAATTATTTGATGAATAATTTTTTGTTGAATTTGAATGTGATAAGTTGTCCATTGTAAATGGATTCAAAAGCGGATTGGGTTCGATTGTATTTGATTGTTGTGAAATTAGTTGGGATTGGGAGGAATTTTGATTCTCTGAAATGTGTGTATTCTGATCGATAATAGTAGTTTTAGTTGTTTCGTTATTAGGTTGAGAAATTTCTGATTGCTTTTTATTATTATTGTCTTTGTTTTCAATTGGTTTTGTAACTTGTGTTGTATTGTCTTTTGTAATAGTAGCATTGTCTGAAATATTGGAATTATTTTGAACATTGTGGGAATTTTTGATTCGGTGTTGTCTTTTTTGAATTGCCTCTTTAAGATCTTCACGAGGTGAATCGTAAATTGGATTACTATCGTTGACCACTTTAATGGCTTCTACAAATGTACATTTTTTTATTATTTTTGTTTTGAGGATAGTTTTTCTTTTTTTAATAGTTGGGCAGTCTCTGTTGTTGGCTCGGTGTTCATGGCCGCAATTTACACATTCAATCTTAGTACAAAGGGAAGGTTCATGAATGCTTAAAGCACAAACTTCGCATTTTTCATCTGACTTGCAAAATTTTTTTGTGTGGCCTAATTTAAAACAATTTTTGCACTGCATAGGGCTCGGAATATATAGTTCTACTTTGAAGTTGAGAAAACCGATTTTTATTTCCTTAGGTAGCTCATAAGTGTCAAATGAAAGTATGTGCAAAGGTGTATTCATAATTTTTCCGTCAGTATATTTTGTAATTTTATGTGCTTCAACAACAGCCTGTTCTGAAAGACCTTCCACAATTTCTGCGGCGGGTAGATCAAGTAAAGGATGTGCAAAAACTACGCCTTTTATGGTATTGAGTGTAGGATGCATTTCTGTGGAAATGGGGCATAAATTTGATAGCTGTTGTGCTTTAAGAAACTGATTTGTTTGTTGTGTATTTTTAGTTAGGATTAACAAATTACCATCTCTAGTGTATGTGATTTTGTTTGGAGGAATTATAGATATTCCTTCCAAAGCTTTAGAGACAAGAAATATATTAAATGACTGCAGGGGTTTTTCGGGTATTTTGCTTTTCATTACAATGAATTTTGGACAGTTCTTAATGTTAGACTGCTTGGAGCTGACATTGTTGTTACTCTGTTTCGAGTCGAGATAAGGAAAATCTGAAGGGTTATTGATATTGGCTCCTTTTCTCTTTTTTGTACGAGTATTATCCACGTCGAGACAGGAGTAATAGTTCCCCCCCGGGGAGGGTGCCATGGTGCCAAAACCAATTAATCAAAACAGTATAACAAAACTTTTTAACAAAAACAACAATACTAAATTTATCACAATAACGGATAAAGAATTGAAACTGTAAACAGCTATAGCACGGTTTTTTGTACGAAAGTAAGAAGACAAACGCAAAGAGAAAATAGAAAGACGACCGTTCACTATGAGTACAGCGAATAGACTGCAAAGATAAGATAATTCCATATATTAGAGCGTCTTTTTGTAGCGAATATATTTAGGTACCTATGAAGAAGGGACCAAGGAAAAAATTTCTCAAAATAAATTTACAATTTTATAATCAATGGGCTTATGGTATACAACTTCGAAGCCTTACTGTAGGGTGGATTAAAAATTGCTTGGAATTGCGCTCGCACGGCGACAAAAGTTTATCTTTGATGTAAAATTTGGTCCATTTCATAGAACATTTGATGTATCCCAAACCATTTTAAAACCGAAAGTGGCCCTGAAAAAAGGAAAAAAAATTTGTTTTAAAATTTAAACTGTTTATATGGATTTTAAGCCGCCCAATTAAAATCTGCAATTTATTTCTCCATAAGTTCTGAAGATATTGTCCATTCAATGTGGAAAATAAAGATACGAAATGGAATGGCCAATTTATCCAAAATTACAGAACTTGTGGAGATTCGAATTTAGCGGCTCAAAATCCATGTAAAAAACTTAACAGTTTAAATTTTAAAACAAAATTTTTTTTTCATGTTCAGGAAATGGTGGAGTCAGAGTAATATTTCGACCACTGGGCGGGCGATACTAGTGATAAGAGTTTTTCTTCATTCTATTTTCCATTAGAGTTGTTTCAATAACAAGTTAAGTTCCATAAAGTGATTGACAAACTTCACATAATATATTATTTTTCTTTAACATTTAGATTAAACAAGATCCCATACAACTTGATGACTTTTACAACATTTACTCAAGCAATTCTAAAATCTTCCAACGTGATGCTTATCGTGTACAATCAACAAATCGCGACATAACAAATCTCGAGGAACTTTTCAATCAATTTAATAGTAGCACACAACAAAATATGCAACAACAGCTATATCCTGCCATCACCTCTACCACCGCATCATCTTTTTCGACGCATAAACGCCAAAGTCATCGTCATAATTTGCAAATTCATAATATGTGGCGTTGTAATCGTATGTTGCCAGCACGTCTAATTCGCGGTCTATTCACACGACCTGAACGTCTTCCCAAAACGGGCGTGGCGCTGGAACGCTACATTGCCATTGATACAGCTCATGCACCTTCATATGCAATGCCCGATACGGAATGTGCAAATGTATACGTACAACAAGCGGTGGGTACCCGTTTTATTATACTGCGACCGACAAATGAATGCAGACATAAATGCCGCACATTATCTGTGCGTTTGCCGCAATCTTTTGTGCGTAAGTGAAAAAAATAATAACTAATATAACAATTAAGAAAATGAGACTAACATCGAAAATATTTCCACCAAGCTAAATTTTCATGTAGTGGTTTATCTTGAATTTCTTAGCAAGTCATGAAAAGTACCATGAACTTGAACTATGTATTGTTTTTTCTTTAGGGGCAAGATCTTATAGTTTCACTATTAAAAAAACACTACATTTTTTTAAGCAAAAATTAACAATTTTCAAATCATTGTACCTCATTCAAATATGCATGTTCTCAATTCCGATTTCGATCGGAATCGGAATGGAATCAATCTTATGTGCCACACCCCAGTAAATTTATACCTTTTTTTGTGTAGCTGTGTAATTTATGCACTGATGTGTTTTTTTTTTTTTTTTTGCGTTAGTTTATATTTTTCATTAAGCCAATAGTTTTTCTAGGTATAACAACAGTCTTACTCGAAACAATTATAATTTTGAAGATGTATGTGTGGGGAAACTATATTTCATCCTTATTCACTTCTTAAATACAAAAAACGCAGTGCGCAAGTTCATGACATTATTTAAGATATGCCTCCATGAAAATCGAGCTTGAGTTTTAATGAAATTGACTCCGGAAATAACGCAAGAAAACTTTTTGGAAAGCCAACAAAAATCTCCATACAAAATTCTGGCGTTATATCCATTTTGTTTTGGAAGTTAAGCGTTTTTTTTTTTTCGAAAAATATGGTTTTATTTCCAAAACTTATGTGATTTACAAAAAGGAAAAAACTCCCGAAAATCTTTTGGAAATAAAGCCTGCAGTTTTCTGGCATTAATTTTTGAAAAAAGACACATATCGAACATTATTTTTTTGATATTAATTTTTCTTTCCATTTTTTATATATTTTTAGTCAGTTACAATTGGTGGTATTGGAAACCGATCTCTGCTCCAGATCCGATGTCTGATTCACTTTCAATAAGTCTTATTGGCTCATATTGTTAATAAAAATCTAACAAACGAAAAAGATTTATGTATGTAATAATTTTTATCTTTCTATTCTAAAAAAAAAACCAAATGATGCCATTTAATGGATACAAAAAGTGTATTTACATTTAAAAAACAAAAAAAAAATAACACTTTGGCTTGTATTTTATGCAAATAAGAAGTATAATCCCTAAAAGATTTTATATCTACCCCATTTTTAAAATATGTATATGTAATGAATTAAATTGTGCATCCAAAACATATGTATGTTATTATGGTCAATATATTGTATGTCATTCATTGCTATATTTAGACTATCGAACAATTTACTAAACACACTTTATCCCTAGTCAATTAAGTATTTCTTTTTTTATATATGTATGTTTATTAATCGCTCTAAATGCACGCTTTAACAGATAGAACTGCAGAGGGCAATGAAAACGAACTTTCTTTCGTGCAAGTTCAAATGTGCACCAACTGTAAGTTCACTTAAATGTATTTATTTTATATATTTGTCTTTCATATATATCGCTTTCCTTTTACATACATACATATGTACATATGTATTTTAAACACGCTAAGACTTCGAACCAATGCAAATATTTGATAGAGTAATTAAAATATAAAAGGAAAATCTGAAATTATATCGATACCTTAGAGGGCTATAGTCCTATCTCCACTTTTTGCGATTTTGAGATTTTTGCAGTTATGGCATCATTGTGGGCTTCTTTACCGTGTGGAAAACTGTGTGATGTCAAAATACCACTAAAATACCAAAATATTCGATAATTAAGAAAAATCCTATCTCCAAACTGTAATTTTTTCAAGAGCGTTACTGTCCTATATCCACTGAATATTCAAATAAGTCACATTTTAGAAAAAAATTCTTCGTTTTTTCGCATTTTCTTCGCGTTTCATGACTTTTTGCGACATTTTAGTGAACAAATTTGGTTGCACCCAAGGCTCCATTCTTGTTTGTCGGAACCAAAAATTCAAAAAAAAAAAATTCGTTTTTTTGTGTTTTCTACGCGTTTCATGACTTTTTACGACATTTTAGTGGAAAAAATTAAAAAAATGTACTAAGTACGTCGTTTATTTCAATAGTAGTGGAATTCTATACAAGGGCAAAAGTAATGGCATACTATAAATTGGCTGAGATTTCGTTAGAAATTAATAAAATTGGTTAAAAACATTAAGTTATGTTAAAATATACAATAGGTAAAAATATTGCATATATCGTTATATCAAAATAGCAGCGAATCCTAAATAATCACTGTTTGAAATCTTCTTTTTGCATTTCCCAACAATTGGAAAAATGGAGATAGGACTATAGCACTCTAAGGTATCGATATATGAAATTTCAATTTGAAAATTTTCCGACATCCCAATTTTGAACTGAATATTTGCAATTTTTTTTAGTAATTTACAATTGAATCGGTCGTTTTTGGATCTCCACATGCTACATTATTTCGATTGTGAGTTTTTTTTTAGATTCATTTTCACAATGAAAAACTTGTTACATACACTATTTGGTTGATTCTACCTGATATTTATGAGGTTATTTAGGCTGTTTCCAGATTTATTTGATGTTTAATACATGATGAATGAGGTGAGTTACGTCTTAATCACTCCATAAACCTCCGGTGGAAACATTTTTTTTTCATAATTTTATTTACTTATCGACTAACGATAATAAGCAAATTTGCTGAGTCTAGTAACAATCAAAAATAGTAAGCTTGCACTTCAATTGTGCAATGCAAAAGTTAAAAATCTAGTTTTTTATAATACATCATTCAAATACATATTAAACATTTCTGAAAGGTAAATCTAGGATGGATGTGATGCCTTTTCAGCCGCACTATTTCATTTGTATCATCCAACAGATTGATAGCAAGTAAATTGGTATAATTACTAAGTCTTGCCAAGTATTTTTCAGAAACCAACCGGATATCGTTCTTAACTGTTGATAAATTCAAATCACTATGAATAGTATCATTTGAAACATACCATGGAGCCTTTGAAATAAGACGCAATGTTTTTGATTGAAATCTTTGTAAAATTTCATTATTTGAGTAACTCCACGTAACATAAAGACAGGCTTCAATATCATTTTGTAAATCATCAACTTGTTTTCTAAACTTAATTGCGACCTTGGTCCTAGCAGCCAGTAAAGAAGTTTTACTTTAATGTTCAATGACTCGTTTTTTCATAACATGATTTTTCCAAATAAGCCTTCGATCTAAGTTAAACCCCAGATACTTGGCATAAGTATTTTAGGGAATGCCACAACCATTTATTTTGACATTGGGGCAATCACCTTTACGTAGAGTGAAAGTAATGTGCCCGGTGGAAACATGCTATAAGAAAAACTTGATTTTTAAGGCTCAAAAATTTCATTCAGTGCAGTAACCCGAATTATTTATAATTTGTTATTTATATATTTTTTATTTGCATGATAACATTGGAAAGGCCCTTCGTGATGTTTATAAAGCAACAGAACAAAAGCACGTGTGTTAGCCAGATATCTAAATATATGTGAGCCGTTTATTTTGAAAGTGGCCTAAGTCCAAAAGTAATGTCATAATATAAATTAGCTGGCATTTTGTTAAGAACAAATAAAATTGAAATCTGCCTTTACAGAAAGTTTACACAGTGTGAAATTGATGGCGTTATGTTTAAAAAATAGTATCGGGCAAAAAAACGATTATTATGGCACAAAATGTGAATGACATTACTTTTGCCCCGAAATGGACTTAGGCCACTTTCAAAATAAACGGCTCATATATATATTGTATTAATACGCAAGACAAAAACTTGTCCATCTTTTTTTACTGTGTTAGAAATGAAGCACGACTATAAATTATACACGATTAGAAAGGTATTTGTGTGTAGATGTGCACAAAGCTAAAACTTTGTTAATATTTTGACTTTAAGCCAGGTAAAATTATAAGTATACAAATTTTTATATTAACAACAACAAAATACACGGTCACACAGAGCTGAAAAAAATATAAGGCACAAAGAGAAAGACAAAAAGCTTAGCACTGACTTCATGTTTTTTGCTTTGTTTATATTTCGCTTGAATTATACCATAAATGAGCTTTTCTATTTCGTACCAAATAGCAAAAAGAAGTACTAAAAGTGTTCAAAAAGTACCAAAATTATTTAATACATTTGTGGTCGAATTTTGACCACTGGGCGATTCTAGTTAATATAAAACTGTTTAAAATTGTCTGTATTTCATACCATACTTGTAACTTTTTGTGGAAGAAAAATATATTCATTTTTATTTATCGTTTTATGTTATACTGTCGCACAGTGACAGTTACCGGCCATAAATAGACAAAAAATTAAAGTGCTATGAATTTAAAAAAATTTTTACGCCAATCGTCAGATAAAAATCGAATCGAAAATAAAACTTTAAAAATTTTTTTGGTGGGCGCAAAGTTGAACTTTGAACAGCAAAAATGCTATATGGAAATTTTAATATTAGAACTGGTGGATAAAACGCTCTAGTTAATTTGTTTGAAAGCAAATGCACTAATGTAGTATATTGCCAGAAAGTACATATATTCAACGCTATTCCCAATTGTCGTTTCTAAGGCGTTTTAGTTTTTCTAAATTTCTATGACTTTAAAATTCTTAGTGAAAATAAGTTTTCATTTTTAATAAACGACTAAAACTGAATTTTTTGGGGCTTGGAAAGTACCTAGTGTTAGTTTAAAAAATAAAAAATTTATTTTTAGCTTTAATTTTATAAAGAAATTATTATTCTTAAGGCACTAAAAACACTTTCACCAAGCACTTTGTAGAATTTGATTTCCAATAACATCAAAAATGTAGTAGTATCGCAATTTTAAATTCATCTGTGTGTAGCACTTTAAAGTTTTAACATTACCCAGTGTGCCAGACGGTTCAAATCTTCGCTTTTTTACCCGTTACGGATCCGTTACTGATCCGTTGGCGGGAGAGATTCCCAAAAAAAAAGCGAATCGTATGAACCGCCTGGCACACTGGGTAGCGTGATTTAATTCCCACTATGTTAAAACAAACTTCATGGAAAACTTAATATGTGTTTCAATCTTTTAGTCATCCTAAACGCTCATGTAAATCAAAGACTCAAGAGCAATCCCAGACTTGCCTGAAACTAATTTTAATTACAAGCTACAATAAATTATAAATTTTATGATGTTATCCTGTTCATTTTGCTATATGAGTATTTCAACTCATTTTTAATGCATTTAAATTAAATAGTTTGCAATGTATTGGTGTTGGAATTAATTTTAAAGGTTTTTTTTTCGGTTTTTGAGCATTTATTTAGAAACAACGGTACAATGTATATTATTCAAAGTATTGTCCATCGTTAGCTACAACATTTTCCCATCTTTCCGGCAGCATATGGATTCCGTGCCGGAAGAACGACTCGTCTTTTGAGGCAATCCAAGAATCGACCCATTTTTTGGTATCCTCGTAAGAAGTGAAGCGCTGCTCAGCCAAGCCATGCGTAATCGATCTGAATAGGTGGTAGTCGGAAGGGGCTATGTCTGGGCTATAAGGCGGGTGGAGTAGCACATCCCAATTCAGCGCCTCCAACGTTTCCTTGACGGTTCCTGCAACATGTGGCCGTGCGTTGTCATGTTGAAAAACCACTTTGTCGTGTCTTTTGGCATATTCCGGCCGTTTAACCTTTAATGCTCGGCTCAATTGCATCAATTGTTGTTGCTAGCGTTCCCCAGTGATGGTTTCGTTAGGTTTTAGCAGCTCATAGTACACGACACCCTTCTGATCCCACCAAATACACAGCATAAGCTTGGCGCCATGAATATTCGGCTTGGCCGTCGATGTTGATGCATGGCCGGGTGGTCCCCACGATTTTTTTCGCTTAGGATTATCGTAATTGATCCACTTTTCATCGCCAGCGTGCGTGCGTTGTGCTTCAACCGCTTTTTTCTTCAAATGGAAGCACAAAAGTAAACCTTCCCGCAAATTGCGTTTTGTTGGAACGAAAGTCGACATGTTCACAGAGAAAAAAATATATGTTTTTTACACTTCAGTGGAATGACACATACTGAAAAATGAAGCTTAGACAATGAGCTTTGAAATGAATATAGTCACAGGTGTGCCCGATGCGATTTATTGATAGCCATCTCTTAGAAAACCTTTAAAACTAATTCCAACACCCAATAAAATAGGCGTGGTAAGAGAATTAATGATTATTAAAAACTATTGTAAATACTCTTAAGATGTGTCTAAATTGTATATACAGGCCTGTTCCGTAATCCGTGTTGTTTCAATTACTTTTCATTGAGGAAGGTTTTTTTTGAAAATAGTGAGTCAGACGATAAAATGTAAGGGCATCTTTTTTGCGGAGAATTACAGGCTCTACAAATAATATTGATTCGCTTTAACGAAAAAGTATCCGTTTAGGAAATATTCTTAAAAAACTGCAAAAAGTCGAAAATCAATGAATTTAATTGAAACCACACAGATTACGGAACAAGCCTGATAAACTGATTTTTGTTTTTGTATTCAAAATGTATTTTTCCTGTTCGCAAACTTATTGGCTGAAAAATGTGTGTATTAGGCTGGTCGAAAATCTTGTATTTTTTTTTATCCGCACGACTTTTTTGAAACTTAAGAAATAAAGCTTAAAGTTAAAAATTTTTGTTTTGTAAAAACAGCGCTGCATAAAGGGAAAGTACTTTTAATCAGAGTTATAGAACCCAAAGTTTCTGAAAAGTTGCGTGGACCATGAAATTTTAATACATACTCATGTTTTGTGTATAGTATCTGAATTTATAAAATAATTGGATAAAAAAGAAGGCTGATTTTTGCTTATATATATATTTTTTTTTTTGAGACTATGGGGGTTATCGTGAATCAAGATTCCCGGGGAATTTTCTTAAACAGCAATAGAGAATGCATGGCAGTCTGAGAAAATTCCCCGGGAATATTTATTCACGATAACCCCCTATTTATATTCGTTAAACCATTTATTTTGTTTTCTTGCAACAAGCAATATTAAATTGAAGCGAAATAATTATTAAGGGACACCAGAAAATAATCAATATTATAAGATGTATTGTAATTTAAAAAACAAAATCTTATATTTTTATCTGTAAACACTTATGTATAATCAATAAAACTAAATATATCTATATTAAAAAATATATTTCCGAGGAAGTTTAAAAAAAAACATTTATTTTGAATTGTTCTTTCATTCTAGATTGCGTTCTAATGTTATGTGTAATGTAATGCTAGCCGAAAATCATATCTCACTATTACTAGTATATAAATGGTAGTAATAGAGGTTTTCAAGGACACGATGACATGTCACAAGTTATATTTATATAAAGGGTTTTTGAATAAAGGCGCTACAAAAGTTTTTTTAAATAAAACAAAAACGGTTTTGGGTATCAGTGAAATTCTTTATTCCTGTGAAAGTACATTCGATGCCATTATGTATGGAACTCGATTTCTTTTGCATGGCCACCACGGGCACGCTTGCAGAAGTCCAGACGCTGAACCCAATTTTCGACTGTTTTCAAGCATAAATCGGCCGATACTGCTGAAATTTCACGATCGATATTCGTACGAAGTTCATCAATCGTCACTGGCTTGTTGGCATAGACCATAGACTTGACGTAGCCCCACAGGAAATAGTCTAACGGAGTCAAATCGCACGACCGAGGCGGCCAATCGACTGGGTCATTTCGTGAGATAACACGTTCACCAAACTTTGTTTTCAATAAATTGATTGTGACATTCGCTGTGTGGCTTGTGGCGCTGTCCTGTTGAAACCACATATTGTCAAAATCCATATCATCATATCATCCAATTCGGGCCAAAAATATTCGGTTATCATTGAACGGTAGCGATTCCCATTCACAGTAACGTGCCGGTCTTGATCATCACGGAAGAAGTACGGCCCAATGACGCCGCCGGCTCATAAACCGCACCAAACCGTAATTTTTTCGGGATGCAATGGTGACTCATGGAGTACGTGTGAATTGCTGCCTGACCAATAACGCATATTTTGCTTATTGACAAAGCCATTCAGCCAGAAATGAGCCTAATCGCTGAAGATGACGTAGCTCTCTTAAAGTTGAGGCCACTGACTCCGAATTTCGGTAGTAAATTTTAATAATTTCTACTCGTTGTTGGCCCGTATATCTTTTCATGATGAAATGGCAAACCTTACTGAAGAGAAATGTCAAGAGAGCTGGAAAAAATATGGCGTTTGCTGTCCCTATCGGTCTAATTTTGTAGCGTCCCTATTAGCGCTTCCGAAATAAAAAAAAAATTGGTGCCCATAATTTTCAAAAATGGTGCCCAAAAGTGCCCGTTTCGAGCAAAACAACTTTTTTTTGTTGTTTTGAAAGCAAGCATTAATTTATAGTCCTCTACTTTTTAAATAAATTTTTTAAATTAATTTATTTACAATAGTCACCTCAATTTGTACTACACCTAGGTATACGTAATTCAATTCAAATATTTTTGGAAATTTGAAATTAGAACGATTTTAAATTTTTCTTTGTTTTATTCTTGTAAATACGCAATGGTACATTTCAAGTACACGTACTCTGATTAGAGTAGAATGTGCACTAAACCAAAGTGAATATCATAGGCCACTTACCCCAAAAATTATAATTGAGAGTTAGGAACAGCGGCATACTACAGCTTCAACATTCTGTGCAACGCTTAAGATGTTAAATTTTATTTTTTTTTTTTTGTGGAGAACCACAGGTAGTTTTAAGTTAAAGCTTGGAGGATTTATAGACTTCACTTATAACTACTTTTTAGACAAAAATTAAAGTGTAAAATTGGAGAAAAAGATTTTTTTTATAAATTTTTGGCTTATGTGTAATTTACTTTAAGCAAATCGTTCCTCATCATAAAACTTAAAATTGGATTAGAAGAACAAAGGTTATAGCTTTTCAAAAAAAAAAAATTCCTTTAAAATTCAATGCTCTATACCTCCGCCACTTTTGAAAAATTTTAAAAAACATTTGATAGTGAATTTCTTCAGTATAAAACTATAGCTTGGCCCAAATTAGAGCCCGTTTTGTTTTTGTTAAAATTTCATGAAGCTAAATAAACATGAGCTCAGCCCTTCTAACAAAAAACTTATATTTCAAGAGGCTGTACAGATAAGAGGAAATTTTTTCAGGCTTCCTTATAACACAAGACGATAGACCTATCCTCTGGTATGAAGAATTTGCAAGAAAACTAATACTTATGTCAAAATTCATGACTTCCAACCTTTTAACATTTGCCAATACAAACATTTGGAAATAAATTAAATAGAGAACAACGCTCTCTCCCTGACTCTGACGATTAAATTTTTGTAGCTGGACAAAAACTGAGTGCCCAAACAAGATTTTTAGTGCCCAAAATTTCGGAAAGTGCCCGTTTCGGAAGCGCTGGTCCCTATTGAAAAACCCTTTACATATGACCTTTTCAATCTTGGAATGAACATCTCTTGTCCCTAGAGCGATGCTCTCCGATAAGTTGCTTCAGATATTTGGGGAACGAATAGCAATTACAGTTCAATATTTAATTTTTACAGTAATAAAAGTAGTACTTTACAAACTCTTAAATTATGATTAAGCTTAACGTGCTAATAAATAAATATTATTTCTTAAATTCATCAAAATAAGCGCCAGTCATCAGATCTTTATCTTGAATGCCAAATGTCTTCATTAGTTCATCTGCTATAGTTTGTCCAACTTCGATGGGCTCTTCGGGTCGAAGACAAACTTCGAATTCCATAAAATTTCCTAAATTCTCAACTTTGTCCAAGTGAATACGAGTACGGTCATACATAAACAAAAACCGATTCTTTGCTAGAACTCCCTGGGCACCATTGCTGAGTGTTAGAATTTTCTCTAGCATTTCCGGTTCGTCAACTTCCGTCTTACTGAATGTTGAAAGTTTTGGCCCAGCAATATCTGGACGGTCATAATAAACCAACTGAGAACGAGCTGGTGTCTTTAAGTAACGCAATTTTAATCTTCCATTTTGCGAATTGAAGAAGACATCACGCTGGGCAATTATTTCACCATCAGAACTTGTTAATTTACGTGCGATTTCTACGCGTCTCTCGAATTCTTCATCACTACAAATGCGTGCTTTGATTTCAATATTACGCTCAGTCAATGGTATTCCACCGTTGTTGGTTGACATATTTTAAAAATGTTTAATTTTAACTTTTTTTAATTTCATTAAAATAATGCCGCCAAAATTCTGCAAACTTTCATGAAATTGACATTTCTATTAGTGATGGGAAAAATCTAATAAAAATCATCGGGCTTAAGCGATTGTACAATCTATTACCTTATTAATCGTTTCGTTTCGGCAAAAACCGAAGGCGAACCAGCGAGAAAATTTTTCATCAAAACAAGAACACTCCACATATGTCAGCGAGAAATTTGATTATTGGTGACTAAATCCTCAGATAACCTTGTGAGAAAATTGGTCATTCGTCAAATAAGGCTATAATTAGTTAGAATTCATTGAAAACATTTTTTTGCAATTCAATAGCTTTTAAAACTATTAATTCGTTATCAAGTTAAATTTTTTAAGGCGTTGGCAAAAACTTTTTTTGAATATGAGGTTAATAGTTGTTATTAAAATTGAAATAGGATGATTTTGTCAAATATTTTTTGATTAAAGAAATTCAGTTATTCCGAAAAAGTGCTTTTGTCAAACTATTTATTGCAATTTAACCTGTATCTTATCTCGACTTAAGATGTTTTGTGAAGAAAAAACCATTTTCTTATGTCGATTTAAGTTGTTTTGTTTTTTGTTGTTGCAAATGCTTGAATTTTATAGCATATTTGAAATAAGATGTTTTGTCAAATGCAATTCGAAATAAGACATTGATTCGATTGACAATTACACAAAAATGATTAAAATCCTGGAAAATTGTCTTATAATTTAATTTAATTTAATTTATTAATTCATGGTAACACACAATAAGCCGGATGGCCAAACAATTAATGTATTACAGATTTTTTTATGCTATATCTTAACGTAGCGGTTTCAATAGTTAAACTTCAAATAATTACTTAAAATAATAATAGATTAATATTATATTTAAAAATATAAAATAAAAATGTTAGGGAACACCACAGGCTCCCCTAAAGATAAAAAACAGTAATTCGGTAGTATCATAAGAGCGAGTTTTAATACAACTCTAAATTTAAGTTAGAAAAAAGGTCCAGTCAATGACAATATACAATAAAGCTTTAAAGATTATGGTGGCGAGCATAGTCCAACAGTTTCTTTTTAAAAGTACCTTCAGAACAATTCATAGAGCGCAAATGAACTGGTAAATTATTCCAACAACGGGCGACTCTAATAAAAAAAGATCTTTCAAATACGGATGAGGAAATCCGCTGCAAAACAATTTGAGTGTTTCTTGTAGACCGAGAAAATACGAACTTCTCAAACAAATAGTAAGGCAATCTATTTCTAATTACTCTAAAAAATAGTAATACTGATCTGGATTTAAGGAATGAACAGTTTAAGAAGTTCAGGACATATGGTGAGACATGATCACGTATTCGAATATTATATACGAAACGAACAACCTTATTAACCAGCATCTCAAGTTTTCTCACATTAGACATTAGACAGCCAGAAACAACTTCAAGACAATAATTAATTTGTGACATTAGGAGCGCATGTGCAATTCGCAGTTTGATACTAACAGGTAAAAAAACTCCAAGACTGTACAGCTTTCTTAACGTAACTACAATTTTGGAATACAGGGAGTCAATTTGGTAGTCAAAATTTAGTTTGTTGTCAATATAAATGTCTAAGCATTTAATTTTTTCAACAAATTCAATTTGATCATCAAGTATTCTTAAATTTAAGTTAATGTTGTCAAAAGTACTTCGTGATCCCGGAGTAAATTGCAATGCTTTGGTTTTAGACGAGTTAATTTTCAAGAAGTTTTGAGACATCCAAGTGGAAACATTTGACAGATTGAAGTTTATCGTAGCTTCCATGGCATCCATGAATTGCATTTCACTAGAGAATAATAATTGAATATCATCAGCAAATATATAAGGAGTACTAGCATGAGGATCAAGTGCACCAACAAAGTCATTTAAATACATAATAAACAACAGCGAACCCAACACTGATCCTTGAGGAACACCGGAAAATACAGGTAAAACATTGGAATTCGCACCACTTATTGACACAAATTGAGAACGATTACACAAATACGAATAAATTAGTTTACATGCCGGATTAGAGAAAGCAAAGTTACAACTAAGCTTGTTTATCAAATTGTTGTGGTTTATCATGTCAAATGCTTTTGATAGATCCAAAGATATTAAGATGCTTAAGTTGTTGCTGTTAATATTCTCTCTGACAGAGTCAGTTAGTGCAACTAAAAGAGAAGTAGTGTTGTACCCATTACGAAAACCCGACTGACAGTCGTTTAATAATGAATGTTCATTAATGTGGCCCAAAATTTGAGCAGACATTAGGTTTTCAAGAATTTTAGACATAGCAGGCGGAATGCTAATTGGCCGGAGATTATCTAATCTAGTAGAGTTCCCTGATTTAGGTATGGGTATAATTTTAGCAATTTTCCAAGATGATGGAAAAGTTGACGTTGTCAAAATGTTATTGTAGAAATACAATAGGTGATTGGAATCAAATGGAAAAATTATTTTAATAAATTTGATGGGAGTTTCGTCAATTCCCACTGAATTTGATTTGATTTTAAATATTGCAAGGGCGAGATCCTCAACATAAATACTACGAAATTCAAAACGGTTCTCATTATTAAGTGGCTCAGATAAAGTTAAATTGGACAAATCAGACGTTTGATTTTGCAGAAAATATGAATTAACATCATCCGCAACAATATCTAAATGATTATAATCAGAACCGGCAGCTCCCAAATCACGCAGTCGGTTCCACATCTGTTTACCACTAAGGCCGTCAAACACTTTATAATCATGTTGTCTTTTAAGTCTCCTTATTGTTGATTTTACTCGATTCCTATATTTGCAATATATCCTCCAATTAGAAGGTGTTCTATCATCTAAATAAGCTTTATACGCCAAATCACGTAAAGATCTAGCTAATGTTATTTGATTAGAACTGAGCCATTTATCCTTGTTTTTGGACAAATGCAATTTACGAATAGGAACAAAAGAGAAGAGCTGTTCAAAGACGTCATACAAAAAATGTAGTTGTACATCAATATCCGAAGTTTCATATAAAGGATTAAAGTTAATCTGTAAAGCATATAATTCAAGATCAGGTAAATTTACACTTTTATAATCACGATATTCTACAACAACATTGCTGCGAGCAACAGGTAAATCAAAAGAGCCAAAAATAAAGGCATGGTGAGACAACGAAGGACATTGCATTTGTCCAGAGACACTGCATCTGATGGAATCGGTGACTAAAAAATAATCAATGAGTGAGGCGGATCCATGCTGCACATCAAAATGAGTGGGCAAAATATTATGTCTAGTAACTAAACCCTTTCTAGTACAGAAGGATCGCACTCTATCGGACTTGACGCCATTAAATAAATTCAAATTAAAATCACCCATAACTATAACATTACTGTATTTGACAAACAGATCGCTATGTTCCCGCTCAAATTCGTTAATATCACCACGGGGTAAATAAACAACACCTACAAGTGTTTTACACGATTCATGGCTTAATTCAATAAAAACAGATTTACATACACCATAACTACATGCTTGAGAAACTACGCGATATTTTTATCGAGTTAGGTTGATTACAATTTAAGAAATAAAATCAGGTGGCATCCTGTTTTCGAACTATTCTTACCAACACAAAACGCAAAAACGCCGACTTTTTACTTGTCATCGGAAAAAATATTTTTTTAGTTAGAATTTTTTATCTTAGCAATATTTATAATATTATAGTTGCAATATAAATTAGAATTACTCGATAAAAAACAGAAGAACCCTAGCAACGCAGCGCGAAGTAAATTAACTGATTAATTATTAACCCTTGTCAGAGCGAAATGAAAATTTTTCGCATTCGTGATAAAAAAAATATTAAATATTAAAGATATAGATCTTTCGAAAAATTTACATTTAAGAATATTCGTTAGTCTGGTAACCTTATTTATTTTAATTTTAATAATATTTTTATAAATATTTAATAAAATATTTTAATTGTAATAATATTTATTTTAATTTTAGTAACGAATAAAATAATATATTTTCTAAAAAGCCAACACGGTTTGATTTTTAATCATACTTGGCTGGAAAATAATTAAGCAGGCAGAAAAAGTTTTTCGAAACAAAATTAAACAGTTAAAGGGTTAAAAAATATTATAATATATTTTGTTGTATTATTCTATTCTAATACAAAAAAGGGCCTAAAAAAGTAATAAGCAATGACCATATTTTCTGCAGGGAAATATGAAGTTCTTTTTTGACAGATAGTAGGTTTGTTCGCGTTCAAAAAATTGTTAACAAGGAAATTTCTGAGAGTAAGCAGAATTTACTCTCCAAAATGCAGAAAACTACAAAAGTACGAAAACGGAAAATTGTTAATAATTGTTCATCAAATTTTAATTGAAATTTCAAAAAAAATAAAAAAAAAAACCAAATAAAACAAAAAAAAGTGTTTGTTATTTATAACGCATATTGATAAATATTAAAACTGTTTGTTCAAAACTGAAAATGGTAAGTAAAAGCCGCTTCAGACTATCTGAGAAGTCATACAGAAACTCTTATGACTTGTCAAATATGGCAACTCTGATAGTGTGAATGTAAATTTATTACGCAAATGATTTATCAGAAGAGAACTCATATGAGTTATTTTGGCATTAGATTTGAATCTATTTGAATTGAATTGAATTCTTTATTGAGACTTTATAAACAAAATAACAATGAATAAATAAAAATGATAACAATTTCAGTTTTATAAAATTAGAGGCTGTGATTGTATGGCCTCAGGTACAAGAACAATGTTAAAAGTAACAAATTAAATGCCACAAGGCTTTGATCTCTACTATAGGAGTAACAACCCTTGCTCAATGGGTAAACAAAAATCTTTTTTAGCGAGTGCTCTATAAATAAATTAAATAATACACATTATACTTAAGACCAAGGAAAGAGAAAACGTTAGTGTGAGCCAACACAAATGTGAAATCTCACAATATCGCTTTCCCACCTTGGCACACTAAAGCATTCTTAAATAAATTAAGATCCAATAAACCGAAAAAAAAAAACAACAACAAAAGTGTAATTAATATAACATACATGAAAATATGTACAACTAATACATTACAATATTATCCTCTATTATGACCTTGAACGGTACTAATAAAATATGGAATAGAAGGTCCATCAATAGTCAGATCAAAGTCATCAAATAAAACGCCTACAGGCGAGTGATAACGAAAATCGGTCCAGGTAATATTAGCTTGGGAGTTAAATATTTCCTTAACTAGATCATTCACAGAAAATTGTAAACTGTTCATGGTCTTCCTCATCAGAAGGACGGCATATTTAATAATAGGGGTAATATTAGCCTCTCTATAAACAAACAAATTGGAAAATCTTTTCGTTCGATTTTCAAAATTTTTATCTATACAGAGCCTGAGGAGCTTTCTCTCAAGGCGCTCCATCTCCAAAACCACTGTTGGTGAAAAAGAAAACCACACCGGGAAAGCATATAATAGAACTGGTCTAATAAGAGATTTATAAATCAGTAATTTAGTTCTTTTAAGCATATCCTTATTTCTTAACAAAGACATCAACATGTTGGATACCTTCCAAGCTTTTGCGATATTGCCTCTAGCATGCTTGTTAAATTTCAATAAATTATTAAAATAAACACCAAGATATTTTATGTCTTTTTTAAAACGAATCCGTCTACCATCCACAAACAGGTCAAGATTACGACTCTCCCTAACCGCACCTTCCTTTCCCTTACCACTAGCATTCCTAATACAAATGAAATCCGACTTCGAGAGATTAATACTTACACCCCAAGTTTTATAGAATTCGTTAATTTTGTTAACGTGGTTCTGAACCTTTCTAAGTGCAGGTAAAGGAAAATCATCGCTGGCATACACAAAGGTATCGTCAGCAAACAAAATCGCAGTGGACGAAAGGAAGTTGTTGGGTGCATCAACATGAGGGAAATCATGCACATACGTGTTAAAGAGATTAGGGCCGATAACGGAACCCTGGGGAACACCACTGTGAGAATCACAAATATTAGAACTGCAATCTTGAATTTTGAGGAAGAATTTCCTATCTTTCAGGAAGCTATCTAGCAAGTGAAAAATATGTGCGGGGCATTCAATCTGGAGCATTTAAAAAGCAGGCCTTCCCTTGAATCTATTTGAAAAGAGAAGTCATATGAGTTTTCAAATTTTTAAATGTTGTTTGATAAATAAAAAATGAAAACAATTTCAACAATATAAATGAAAAACAATAAAAATTTGACAGTCAGAGAAAAAATCATACAGAAAAACATAAGGAAACGCATATGACTTCTCAGATAGTCTGAAGTGCCTTTTAGTACAGCGTCTCCAGGATGTTCTTAATCGCCAGTTGACAGTTTTTTGACAGTTGACAGTTTTAACAATTTTTGCCTCATGAAATTTTGTTGTTAAAATTTGTTAAAAATTGTTTGGAGGGGAAATGGGAAGCCATATTTTTTTCGCTCTCATTTCACAATTTTTTGTGTACAAAAACGCTTTTAAGGCAAAAATTGTTAACAATAGTCGACAATTTTTTGAACGCGAACAAAGCTAGTATATAAAAATTAGTATATAACAATTTTGACGTTTTGAACAATTGATGCTGCGATGATTTGACAACACTGTAACAGCTGGTAACTGAAAAAATTAGATTAGTTAAGTAAAGAAATCTAAATTGTAAAAAATAAATTAAAAATGTATGCAGCGCTTAGTTTTTAATGGCACACTGGATTTTTGGTAAAACAATAATGAATTCGTATTATTTTATAAAAAAAATTAAAAACAATTCTGCACATTACATAACCTCCAACCATGTCCATTTATTTTTGTTGCAGGCAGTAGTAATGAATTTCTACAGTGATGCAGTGAGACGAGTTCTTGATAGTTGGCCGGGCAAGAAACGTTTTGGTATTTACAGATTTTTACCAATTTTCTTTGTGCTAGGAGCAGCACTAGAGTTTTCTATGATCAATTGGACAGTGGGCGAGACAAACTTTTGTAAGTACATATTGATATATTTATTGTATAACACCAAGTACAAGCTATATAAAAACGATAGCGCATATTCATAGTCCCTTGATATGAGTCCATACCGTTCTCCATTGCTGTTTGAGAAAAATTCCCCGGGATTTATTCACGATAACCTCCAATATAAACTGGATCATCTCTAGTCGTAGGGTAAACATTGAGTACTTTTTTATTTAACCTACATAGTTGGCCTTGAAGTTGAGGTTTCCTTGTTCTTCGAACAAACAATACTAATTTAAATATAAATTTGAAAATCAACAACACTGAAGTACAAAGGGTAGAATCTACAAAATATCTGGGGATGGTAATAGATGAAAAACTTAACTATGAACAACATATAAAAGGTTTGAAACACGCTATTTTACCAATTATAATGGCGATTAAAAGAATTGGCAGAATTAACAAAAATGCAGCAAAAATAATATATTCCGGTCATATTTTATCCAAAATACGTTACAACATATGCAGTTGGAGCCAATGCAGCAAATTTCAAATCGAGCAGATTGGAAGATTAATGAACAAATCTATAAAAATTCTATTCAACAAAAACTCTTTAACTCCAACAAGAGAGTTATATAAAGACACAAAGCAAATGGATATCAACCAGCTAATTTATGCAGAAAAATGCAAATACATATACAAAATCAAAAACAGCTTGATGAAAACAAAAACGATTCTCATACAAAGGCACGGAATACATCAACATAATACGCGTCAGAAACATTACCTCGAAGTACCTAAAGCCAGAACAACAAAGCAATTACATAGCTTAAAGCATAGCGCTATAATGCTCTTTAATAGACTACCGGAAGATTTAAAAAATTGTAGTAATTTTAATACTTTCAAAATTAAATTAAATTTGTATTTAAAAAATTTAAGGTGATAAAATCACATGTGATAATAACTTGCTATTTCCAAATGTAGAAAAAATGTAAAATTTATTTATTTAATTTCATAACTTTGTTTATTAAGTTTATGCATCCCCTCATACACGGAATTTTATCCGTCTGAGGACTTTGTTAATTAATAAAAAAAAAAAAAAAAAAGGTTTCGACTCTTGAGTTTTGGATAAATGAGCGTACGTCTTGATTTATATGTACATAAAAAGTTAGGATTGCCGGCACGACTATGATTTCCGTGGCCCCTCGATTTAATGTTGTTTTCACAAAAAGTGACCCAAAATAAGTCCAAAAATGTAATAAAATTTTTGAATATCTCGCTTCGTTTGAGAGATAACAAGACTTAAGTAGTTCAAGACCATGTAAAGTTTACGGATAATTGTCATTTTTTTTTTTTTTTTTTTGTTTTGAGCGGTAAAAGGACATGCAATTTTTTCAGTATTCTCGTATTCTTTGAGCCTTGATATCTCGAAATCGATTAATATTATTTTCTATGGAAATAAAGTGAAGACTGTTGCATTACATAATGCATATTAACCTTACGCTCATTGAGTGGTCATAGTCTTAAAGTTATCCGAAGCTAATGCCCTCTATAAAACTTGGTTAATTGTCTCCAACATTTCCCTTATTCACTTATGGTGGTTTCAGTGAGTGTAAAAAAACCGTCGCAAATTATGAAATAATTTATATTGAAAAATAGAGACTTCGATGAACAAAAAGAAAAATAATGAAATTTAGCTATAAAATGTTCAATTATGTTTGTATACACTCTTAAAATCTTTAAAAAATAGCCGCCGAAGGTCTAATATTTAGACGCATTCTTTCGGAGAAACAAACAATGCCTGCTTGCCTATCTGTCAATTAAAAAAATTATTTAAATTCTTGGTTAAGACCAACTTATATATATTAAAAACTAAGAAAAATTCTACCTTTGACTTAAAAATTACAGATCGCACATTTAAGCGAAGACAAGCTAAAAATATTGTTGAAGAGAAATTGCACACAGCGCAGGCGCATCACAGCACTAACGAAACTCACGTAACTGATATTCAAACTAGTTAATCATTCATACATCGAGTAATAGTTTTAAAATGCCTGCTGGAGTTTCCTGGGGTCCTTATTTAAAATTCATGACATGTGCCATGCTCTCCATGATGGCTGGGTCACAGCTAGTGCACATATATTACAAACCGCTCAACGATCTTGATGTTTATATTGAAAAAGAAATGGAGCATGCACATTTGGTAGTAGATAGCAGAGAAGGAAGTATTACCTCAAATAAGAATAAATAACTATAAAGAAAACAACTTAAAATTGTTAAGTAATTAAATACTGTTAATCATTGCTTAGTTAGTGTAAATTGTATACTAAGAATTAAAAATTATTCTTTATTTATAAAAAAAGAGTGTGATGTCTTTGATATACTTAAAACTATTTTTACAATACAATATAAACATAGGATTAAAATAGGATTATTGCTGTTGTTGCAGTTGTAGTTGCTGCTGTTGGGGTTGACCCCCTAAATAAGTTTCTAATGTGCGATTAATACTTTTTGCCAACATTTCCGGCATCGTCGTTTCATGTGACTTTCGGTGAGTCTTTAGCGAAGTTTGTTGCCGGTAAGCCTGGCCACATATATCGCAAACGTAGGGCTTTTCACCTGTATGTATGTATTCATGATGTCGCAGCGTTTTCCGACAGGCAAATGTTTCCGGACAATACTGACAGCCATAAGGTTTTAATTTTAAATGAACAGCACGAACATGCGATTCCAGCTCATGTTTGCGTATAAATTGTTTTTCACATTGATCACATGGCAAACGATCCAGCGTATGAATGCGCATGTGTTGCACCAACATAAACTTTTTCGCCATTCGCCGCCCACAGACATTGCACTCGAATTTCATATCACTCGAATGCAATTGCAAAACGTGATATTTGAGCGTATAACGTGAATGAAATTGTTTATTACAGATATTGCATATATGTTTCTCGTTTGATGTTTCTTTTACATTGGTCTCACCAGTTTCCATTGGATGTTTACTTCTGCGATGGTATTTTAAATTGGCAATTTGATTAAAGGTTGTGCCGCAGAGTTCACACACGTAAGTCTTTTGACTGATGAGTCCTAAATGTTTTTCACGTCTATGTTTTTGCATTGCGATCAGACTTGTATAGATTTTATCGCAATCTGGATATTCACAAGTGTATGAGCGTACTTCAGCCTCATGTATTTCGCGAATATGTGTCCAGAGTCCGCCGAAGAAAGTGTAGGTTTTATCGCATCGATCACACTGATAGGGACGTTTGCTGCCTTCATGCACTTTGCGAATATGAGCATCACGTGTCAGTTTATGGGCAAAACTATGATTACACTGATCACAACGATGTGAATTTTTTGTACCTTTCTTTCGTGGTTTATCACGCAATTTATCTTTTTCTGCCTGTTCCTTTCGTACCTGTTCCATTTCTTTTTTTGTGCGTCGTCTATACCTGGGACGCTGCTCGATACTGGTTGTGGATTTTTGTGTTTTATTGCTGCTCCTTAGGCGTGACAAAGGCGTATCATCATCATCATCTGTTGAACAAGACATGAATGATGAGTTTGCGTCGTCAGCCGCGCAACCATTATCATTGGAATTGTCAAGATCTTGTTCTTCTTCATCAGTTTTTGGCTCTGGTATTTCTTTGTGTGGCTTTGTTACTTTCTTCACAGCATGTTTTGTAATGTTCTCTGCACTGAACGGATCAGGTGTTTGCATTTCGACGTTAACCAATGTCGAAATATCGGAATTCATCAGCACTACAGTTTCCGTTTCCATTAAAGCATCTTTTAACTGAAATAAATGAAAATTTAACAAAATGTGATAAATGTCTGTTGACTTTGTGAATTGAGTGCATTATGTGAAGAACTTGATAGAGCACTTAACTACTAAAAATCCTCCTGTTTAGTTGGTTCATGCAACCTTGTTGTACGAAATATCGATTTGTTTCAAATACTCACATGGTAATTGTTATTTTTTAAACTTGCTCACACTTAAAAAAGCTTGTTTAGCTAACATATATTCCAAATATCCCAGATGGAAGCGAAAAAATTCTAGTATGCACTCCATCTACTCGATGTTATTGCGGAGAAACATTCCTCGTCCCTGTTATAATAATTTTTATCGAAACATTCCTACTTTTTGCTCTTGAATGTAATTGGAAACGTTTCTGTACGTTGTTTAAAGCCCCTATTGCGTATGTAAACTTATCTCGCAGTTTGATTGCCATCGGAAAATTCGTATTGCAGGTTGCAACCGAACTAATCCGTTGGTACTTTACTTGCCAGTAGCAACGTTACCCCACGTTGTGGAAGTAAAGCTACAGAAATAAACAGTGTGGATGCAATGCCACTTAATACCTTTTCATTTTAAATTCAACTTAGCTAAAACAATTTCTTTAAGAAACTTATCGAAATATTTTCACGTTTTGTATTTTAAAACAAGCGACACTGTTCGAAATAGACCTAAAATGAATGAAACCTGTCAAAAGCGGAGAAATGCAGTGGGAGATTCGTTTAAATCATACAACAATCCTTCGGCATTACGTTTTACAAATACACAAATACGTAAGTAATGCATTAAATTGTTTGGCCATCTGGCTTATTGTGTTACCATGAATTAATAAATTAAATTAAAATAAAAATCAACAAGTAATTGCACCTACCAACATGCCATAAATGTTATCATTAGCAGTTTCCTTTTCATCCTCAATTTCATCGTCAAACTCAACTTTAGTGACACCACCTTCAACGAATAGTGATTTCAAAGTATCGAAACTTTCCAATGCTTGTTTACGGAATTTGTCAAACGCCTGCAATTTATTGAAACAACTCAAGCAAACATTTTGTGGATATTCCATGTCGTTCATTATGTTCTTCTCGATGTAGTATTCTATTAATTCCCGCAGATCTTTGTTTGTTGACACACTTATAGAGATAGATTTGATGTCGTTTTCATCTTCGACTGGTGCATTTCGCTCATCGGCCAACTTTGTCAAACATGTTCTGCAATGCTGTTTCGCACTTTCTTTTGTTATTATTGGCATTTCATTTATTATCTTTGTTACAATTGTAATTCAAAAAATTGTTTTTAAAACTAAATTTACAAATTTAATCAAATTGCAAGAAATGCATCTGTCAAAAACATTTAGTATTGAATGCTTTCAGAAGATACAACAGAAACGTCTATTGCTATCCGTCAAAATTATTTATTTTATAAAGATGGACAGATTTGTACCGAACGATGGCGGTAGGATATAGCACCTCAGAGATGGTATATAGAGCTGATTCACACGACAGACTGGATAGTTGCGCAACTATCTCCATTGTGGCATTCATACAGAGACAAATTATTAGTTCGTTGTGCGAATATATTGAGTAATAAAGCACACTGCTCCTGAACAAACGATAGGTTGCATGAAAATGACACCAAAAACGAACAATGCCCATTTATTCGTAATCGTTCACTGAGTAAAAATCAACTTTATTTGAAATCTTAGCTGCTCCTTTATTGAAAATATCTCGATTTTTCCAATTGGGGCATTTTCCCATACAAAAAAAAAAAAAAAATTTTTTTAACTACATTAAACAAAATTAAAATAATCACAATCGATGTGTTTTGCAATGCTTATCGCGAATCCAACCTCAGAATTGCTCTATCGTGTATAGTTTATGAGATATTGTCACCTAAAGACCAAAAAAAGTCGTTTTTTGCCATTTTTTTAAGCAATATAACTATGTAACATATCATTTATTCATCAAATATTTAAAAGCCTCAATCTTTCCCTTTAAAACCTAATTTAAATTATATTTATATTTTCATGTTTCTAAGAGATATCGTAGACCGAAATATTGTCAAAACGGGTTTTTTGCACTTTTGTGTCTTTTTATGTTAGAATATCTTTGAGGAAAAAAAAGATATCAACATAATTTAAATTAGGTTTTAAAGAAAAAGATTGGAGCTTTCAAGTATTTAATCCACATTTGACGAATAAATGATATGTTACATAGTTATATAGCTTCAAAAAATGGCAAAAATCGACTTTTTTTGGTCTTTAGGTTATAATATCTCATAAACTATACACGATAGAGCAATTCTGAGGTTGGATTCGCGTTGAGCATTGCAAAACACATCGATTGTGATTATTTTAATTTTTATTTAATGTAGTTAAAAAATTTTTTTTTTTTTTTTTTGTATGGGAAAATGCCCCAATTGGAAAAATCGAGATATTTTCAAAAAAGGAGCAGCTAAGATTTCAAATAAAGTTGATTTTTACTCAGTGAACGATTACGAATAAATGGGCATTGTTCGTTTTTGGTGTCATTTTCATGCAACCTATCGTTTGTTTAGGAGCAGTGTGAAAGACGACAATCTCCACTTTTTTGATTTTTGTAAAAACTAACAGAAACGTGTATCCCTGAAGATACACGCTTTTATTATACTGAATGTTATGCGATTCATTAGAATAGAGTTAGATGAGGATGTAAACCAAGTTTGAACCAAATCCTCAAAGGGGTTTATTGACAATTTCGATAAGAAATTTGGAGAATGTCGTGTTTGTTTCAATCAAGTGGACATTGCTGGGTTTGTAATAATCGAACTGCCACACCCCTTCCAATTTCGCTGAAATTTGGTACAGTTGCTACATATACCTAGCTATTTTTCGTTTTGACAGTGAAGACTTCGGGTGTTCCAGAAAACTATCCATTAAGGCATGTTGATAGTCCGCCATAGATGTTTTTACTCTAGTACACATATCGCGACCTTAGAACAACAGGGTTCTATCTACACTCACATCACTTTCGAGATATCTATGTTTGAATATTTCGTGTCGTATAACTTTTATGAATTGATTTTAATCACAATGTTATTTATATTACAAGAATTTGATTGTCGCGAGGATTTCATTGATACTAAAATAATTAAAATACGTTGCCTAGTTAATAAGGAATTTAAGTTTAAAAAAATCGATAGAACTTTGTTGCTAAACGATAAGGTACTTTAAATTGAGAAACAAGGTTCTAACTGCCAGATAGAACTTTGTGTTTCTGAAAGATTTTTTTTTTTTATTCAGATAGAACTTTGTGTTTCTGTAAGAGAGCAGGCAAATTAGATAAAATCATGTAACTTTGTTAAACAAGCCCCGATTTTGAACAGACATGGCTCATTTTGTTAGTAATTGAACTTAACAAAAACCAACACTTAAGATTTATGCAGTTTTTGAAAAATGGCCGAATAACGGTTTTCGAAAAATTGACATACTTTCATGTATCAATTAAATCGAGTGTAACTTTTTAAATAAAAATCACACGAGGTCAGTTTGTATCTCATTTTGAAGAAAAAGAATAGTACTTACAGTTTCATTTAATAGAAAAGAGAAAAACAATTTTGTGCGTCTTCTAAACAACCTCAAAAATCGTGTTTTTGATCATTTTTTTAACATTTATGATAAGATATCTCCGAAACCATATAAGATATAGCAACTCTGATGCCAGATTCGGATGCAGCGTTGGCAACTTTATCGAAAATGACTATCTTTGATTCGATTTCTCCAATTTTCGAAAACCGTTTTTCGACCTTTTTTCAAAAACTGCATAAATCTTAAGTGTTGGTTTTTGTTAAGTTCAATTACTAACAAAATGAGCCATGTCTGCTCAAAATCGGGGCTTGTTTAACAAAATTACATGATTTTTTCTAATTTGCCTGCTCTCTTACAGAAACACAAAGTTCTATCTGGCAGTTAGAACTTTGTGAAATTAATTTTAATTTGAATATGTGTAGATAGAACCTTGTGCATCTCAATTTCATTAATTATCTCAGAAACCATACGAGATAGAAATATTTGAGTGGCGGTAATCGAAAGAGCGTGGTCTATTTTAAATAGACTATTTAGTACGAAGCAATATATAACTCAATTTCACAAAAAATGTCAGTTAGAACCCTGTTGTTCTAAGGTCGCGATATATATCCTTCGGGTTACCTTCGGGTGTCCCAGAAAACAATGTAGTAAGGCTTGTTGATAGTTCGACATAGATGTATTTACTCTACATATCCTTCATTTTAACTGTAAAGTTTTTCGGGTGACCTTCGGAAATCTTCGTGTGTCCAAGAAAACTATCCATTAAGGTTTGTTGATTGTTCTCTTCTCTATAGATGTTTTCACTCTATGCTTCTCGTTTTGACTGTGAAGCCTTCGGGTGAACTTCGGCAACCTTCGTGTATAGCAGAAAAACCTTCTCGTATCTAAAAAAACACTCAATGCCGAATTTTCAGCTCCATTGCCTGAACAGTTTCTAAGTGAAAAAGGATGCCAATCACACAGCGCCATTTTCTATATGATTTTTGCTTTCGATTGCCACCAAATTTTTTATGAGAATGGGGATAGTTTGGGTCAAAAATGTAATTAAATAATATTTAAGTAAAAATATCCTTGCCAGGATATGGAGTGCCAAACACGTCAAGTTTTGTTTATCTCTATATTTTATTGCATAAAAAAAATATTTCACCAGGAAAGCCGACGAGGGTAGTAATTTCTTCACCGAATCTCCTACTAAAAGAAAAATAAAATTTTTATAATAAATAAAATTAAAAATTAGATATATGTACATAACTATTTAATTTAGCTGAAGTTATTGCTGCTGCTGTTGATCTCCTAAAAAAGTTTCTAACGTTTGATTACTATTTTTTGTCATCAACGATGCTCGCGTCGTTTCATGTGATTTTCGATGGCCCTTCAAAGTATTTTGTTGCCGGTAAGCCTGGCCACATATATCGCAAATATAGGGTTTTTCACCTGTGTGTATATATTCATGATGTCGCACTGTACTACGTGTGGCAAATATCTCAGGACAATATTGACAACGGTAAGGTTTCAATTTTAAATGCACCGCGCGTACATGTGAATTCAGTTTGTTCTTGAGTTTAAATTGTTTGTCACATTGACTGCATGGAAAACAATCCAGCGTATGAATGCGCATGTGTTGCACCAACATAAACTTTTTGGCGTGGCGCTTTCCACAGGTATTGCACTCGAATTTCATATCATTTGAATGCACCTGTAGCACATGATATTTAAGTGTATAATGCGAATAAAATTGTTTATTACAAATGCTGCATATATGATTCTCTTTGGAAGTTTCGCCCGATTCCATGGGATGTTTTTGATGTTTATGATGTCTCAAATTGGAATATGTTGCACCACAAAGCTCACATATATATGTTTTACGTCTGAAGAGCCCTAAATGTTTATCGCGTTTATGTTTTTGTAATGCATTTAGACTTTTATAGCATCTATTGCAATCTGGATATTCGCAAGTGTAAGAGCGTTCATCTGCTTCGTGTATAACGCTTATATGCGAGCTAAGAGCATAGAAAGATGTATATCTTTTATCACAGATCTCACATTGATATGGTTGCTTTTTATATTCATGGACTTTGCGTACATGGGCATCACGTGTTAATTTATGTGCGAAACTATGATTGCACTGATCACAACGGTACGACTTTTTCGGTACCTTTTTACGTGGCTTGACCCGCAAATTCTGTTTAGTTGGATATTTTATTTCCTTTTTTGTGTGTTCAGCATTGGATTTTTGCATTTTTGCCAACGGCACACAATCATCCTCGTCATCAGTGGCTGATAAGATCAAGTCGTTGTCATTATAATTGTCGTAATTTTCATTTTCTTGATCAGTTTTTCGTTGCGTTGCTGTTTTCTTTCGCGTTTTTTTAAAACAGTTCTTATCACTGTTATTGCAGTGATCTTCACCTTTTTTATCAGTTTTACTAATTTTGCTAACTGGTTCATTTGCAACGTCATTTGTGCTAAACGGATCAGGTACGTGCATTTCAACGGTAACCAAATTTGTCTTCTCAGAATGATCCTGCAGTACTATGCTTTCGGTTTCCATTAATGCATCTGTAAGCTGTAAAAAACAAATTAATGAATGTTAGAGATCAATTTTTACATACACCTAAAGTTTCTCTACCGAAATAAACGGTAGATTCTGGCGTACCAAATTTTTCGTGCGACTCATGGTTAAGAGATATTCTTTAAAATCTGTTAAGGTTTCGAAAATACTGATATTTTTGAAAGATATGTATGAAACTGTGAGTTATACGATAAAAAATAATAAAAATATCTTATGAAGAACCGCCAGGTATTTAAAAACTAAGCAATAAGTATGCACATAGAAGTATCCGTTACGAACATATTCAAAGAAAAACTTCAAATGGTTAAATCAACGAAACCAGGTCCGAGCGACAGTGCTACATATTAATCTTTGGAATCAAAAACGATTTATGAGAAAAAAACGACTGTCCGAAAATTCGAAAGTTGTAGAGTTATCTACCTACCATCATGTTATAAATGTTTTCATTTTCATTGCCTTCTTCATCATGCATTCTGTGCTCTAACGCAGTTTTTGTGGCACCACCTTCAACGAATAGTGTTTTCAAAGTAGCGAAACTTTCCATTGCTTGTTTACGGAATTTGTCAAACGCCTGTAATTCATTGAAACAACTCAAGCAAACATTTTGTGGATATTCCATGTCGTTCATTATGTTCTTCTCGATGTAGTATTCTATTAACTCCCGCAGATCTTTGTTTGTTGACACACTTATAGAGATAGATTTGATGTCGTTTTCATCTTCGACTGGTGCATTTCGCTCAACGGCCAACTTTGTCAAACATGTTCTGCAATGCTGTTTCGCACTTTCTTTTGTTATTATTAGCATTTCATTTATTATCTTTGTTACTATTGTAATTCAAAAAATTGTTTTTAAAAACTAAATTTACAAATTTAATCAAATTGCAAGAAATGCATCTGTCAAAAACATTTAGTATTGAATGCTTTCAGAAGATACAACAGAAACGTCTGTTGCTATCTGTCAAAATTATCTACTTTATAGAGATGGACAGATTTGTATCGAGCAGTTGCCAGCGATGGGTTTCACTTTCTTTTTTTTAAAAGTTGGAATGTATTTCTGTGGACTTTTGACAAAAGAACCTAACTCGAAATAGGACAATTTTCCAGGATTTAAAATTTAAATACGTTCTTTTGGTGAAAGCGTCATATCTCTACGATTTTTAGCCCCACAAATATGTATATGTGACCTAATCTATGAAAATGGGGCTCACGTGCGAAAATAATTTTTCGTGAAAACAGCTGGAAAACAACTTTTAAAGGTCAATTTATGCGAATCGGCATAGACCAGGTCACATATGATCAATTCAACCTATCTTGCTTTTTTGCAAATACATTCAAATGCATTTGACAAAACAGCCTATTTCCTACAATTTTAAAATATTCAATCATGTCAAACAAAACGCCACTTAAGTTGATATAAGAAACAGTTTAAAGGTAAAAACAAATTTGACAAAAGCACTTCTTTCGAAGTAACTTACTTTTCTTATGAAAAGAAACTGAATTATTGCAATAAAAAATTTAGAGTTTGGTTGTTTTGTCAAAATGTCACAGAAATGTACTTACTTATATTCCTAATGCACTAACAAAATATCAACATCACAGTACGTGTGAAACGGCTACTGCTACTTATCATGACTAAATATCCTCGATAATGGAAGGCCCTATGGGTTTTCTTTATATTCATACATAATACTAAAAAAAAGCTATATAAATCGTTTATTTCAGTAATACATAATTTTCGTTCTAAAAGTGTTACACGCTAAAAACCCAAAGGAACTATATTTACAAGAAGTATAATAAACAAGCTCACTATTAGCTAAAATATGTGAATATTTCTGGGTTATATCGATATACAAATAAATATATGTATAAAATAATAATTTTCTCAAAACTTAGAAATATAATAGAAAAATAAGATGCAAAAAGTGCTGTTATGCGAAATGATTCCAAATGAATAGTCTTTACATATGTATAAAAAATAAAGTGTGAAAAGTCCATTCCGCGAATTGTTACTTCTATAGAAAAATGTTGGTCGACAATTTTTCATTTCTTTTTGGAGGTACAAAATTGTCAATCAACATTTTTCTATAGAATGAACCGCTTATTGGATATTTGCGAAAAACTGATTTTTGCAACCTTTGACCGGGATAACTTCTTATGCGCACACGACATCGCAATAGACTTTTCATCCTTTATTTTGCATGCACAAATAAAGATGATTCCGGTGAAAAGATTCACTAGAAATTATTTCGCAGAAAGTCCTGATTTTCCTTGGGATAAAATCTTAATTTTTGTTAGCTTGAAGATACGAGCTTACGAGTATTATAATTCATTAATATTTTTAATTCATTTTATGGAGGCCCCCAGCTGTGCTTGTATGGTCCAATTTGATTTACTCAAAGTAATTTTTTTTTTCCATCAACTTTTTTTATTACATCAACTGTACGTTTCTGTCTTGTATCCACATTGTGCTTTTGTAATTTATGCAATGGTACATGTGAAAATACAGTAAACCATTCACCACAAATATCACACTGATAAGGAGTCTCGCCTGTATGAACCCGGCAAGACAAGACCTTTGACGATCCATGAATACGATTGATTATGATTTGCAAAAGAGAGGAAGAGAGGCCTAAAATCAAGTGGGTTTCCATTTTTTTCAATTTTGTGGAGCGCTCATAATTAGTGTTTAATAGACATTTTTACATTTTTCCATTTTTTTTAAAACTAATGTTTAATAGTCATTTTTACTGGAGCGCTCATAATTAGTGTTTAATAGACATTTTTACATTTTTCCATTTTTTTTAAAACTAATGTTTAATAGTCATTTTTACTGGAGCGCTCATAATTAGTGTTTAATAGACATTTTTACATTTTTCCATTTTTATCAATTTTGAGGAGCGCTCATAATTAGTGTTTAATAGACATTTTTACATTTTTCCATTTTTTTCAATTTTGAGGAGCGCTCATAATTAGTGTTTAATAGACATTTTTACATTTTTCCATTTTTTTTAAAACTAATGTTTAATAGTCATTTTTACTGGAGCGCTCATAATTAGTGTTTAATAGACATTTTTACATTTTTCCATTTTTATCAATTTTGAGGAGCGCTCATAATTAGTGTTTAATAGACATTTTTACATTTTTCCATTTTTTTTAAAACTAATGTTTAATAGTCATTTTTACTGGAGCGCTCATAATTAGTGTTTAATAGACATTTTTACATTTTTCCATTTTTTTTAAAACTAATGTTTAATAGTCATTTTTACTGGAGCGCTCATAATTAGTGTTTAATAGACATTTTTACATTTTTCCATTTTTATCAATTTTGAGGAGCGCTCATAATTAGTGTTTAATAGACATTTTTACATTTTTCCATTTTTTTCAATTTTGAGGAGCGCTCATAATTAGTGTTTAATAGACATTTTTACATTTTTCCATTTTTTTTAAAACTAATGTTTAATAGTCATTTTTACTGGAGCGCTCATAATTAGTGTTTAATAGACATTTTTACATTTTTCCATTTTTATCAATTTTGAGGAGCGCTCATAATTAGTGTTTAATAGACATTTTTACATTTTTCCATTTTTTTTAAAACTAATGTTTAATAGTCATTTTTACTGGAGCGCTCATAATTAGTGTTTAATAGACATTTTTACATTTTTCCATTTTTTTCAAGTTTGACAGTTCGTCAGTTCTGACAACTTGACAATTTGACATTGCTATTTATTTTTCATAAAAAGAAAAAAAATTCATTTCATTTTAAATTCGAAGCAATTGATTTGATTCAAAGAAGTTATTTTGGGTAAAGTTAAAATTTATTTATTTTATTTGACTAAATGCTCCAGGACTGGATATATGGATAATGGAGAATCTTCCTTTCTTCCTTTTAAGGTCCAGGACCTGGAAACCAGACCGGATTTGGTCAAAATTTTGAAATTGGAAAAGCCCACACCACCAATAAATATTCCGACTTTGCTACTTTGCTATGCTACGTAGGAATTGGGGGAAATCTGCTCGATGGAAACGAAAGATGGACATTTTGTATCTTGACAGTCTTGACTGTCCTGAATTATAATAAAAATAAAAATATGTATCATGTGTAATAAAATACGCAAAAAGTTTATAGTATACTTTCACTAATCGAAAGCTGTTCGATAAGTCAGTGAATAGTCAATGAATAAAAACAAAATTACAAAATTTTTTCCATACGATCAATTTTAATCGTAAAAGTTTGTAACTCAAGTTATCAAGTTACCAACTTTTTACGGGACAATGACTTTCGAAATCTACCTCTAGCTGGGAGCAATTAATTTTTGAAATTACAACTAAGGTCTCCATGCAAAATTGCAAAATTGCGTTGGTAACTTAACTTACAAAGTGTTTATTCAATTTTTGTTTTTGGTTTTCTTGTTTTAACGAAAACAACACAAAAATGATCATAACTAAAAACTTAAAAACTACGTATATTTCGAAATCGATGCAAAATATTTGAAATTTATTTTCCCTTGTGCAATGGTGCAATTCAAATCTAAATGCAAAGTTGTGATTTTTTATTAAGAAAACACTTACTTCAGAAGTTTATAACGATCCGCCTCTTCGGAAAATGAGAAAATGACTCACTGGAAGTTAGTATTCTCTGTTGGACAATATCACAATGTTTCGAATCGGTGATATTGTCTGTTAAAAGTCAATAACAAGTTTACGGCTAAATGACATTGTCTGTTGCATGTCGCCATCAACGAGTAAAAGTCATAGATACAGGCGATTGTTATTTTTGTTGTCAGTTTGTCAAGCGAAATGAAATAAATAAATAAAAAAATATTGTGTCCTCCTTCAAAATGTGATTAATTTTAATTAAAAAGATGTATTTTATAACTGTTAAATTCAGACAGCCTTAACATTTTGAGGTGAGTTCATATGTCCTTAAGGCTTTTAATATGGAGTTATTATAACGTCTCAATCTTATAGACGTTATAATAATATAATATATAGACGTTAGATCTATCTTTGCAATAGATTTCTGTCGTCGACCTACCCATGAAGAATATCACCGAAAATTTTGCTGTTAGACAAATGTATTTTCAAGTTCGATGGCCTGAAAATTGCCGCAAAGCACTATCAAATCATAAAAAATGCATTATCTAATAGACTAACTGACAGCGGCTGGCTGACCTACTTCATAGTATTCAATTCTGAATTTTTTTGAGTGTTATTCCAATAGAAGATATGAAATTTTGTTATGGTCAAATCTTCAAATCTTGAGACGTGGTGACGTGGTGATATCGAGTGCTAAAAGTAGAGAAATTTGGTTTTTTGCAAATATCTTCCTAAGGGTTATTTCTAGAAAAAAAAAAAATTTGTTCACTATTTGTAGCTCAAATAATTTCATATAGAAAACCCGCAAAAAAAGTTTTTTTACGACTTATAGTACTTTTAAAATGAACAGTCACACTTTCACCTTACCTTAAAATAGGATATCTACTAAACTAAAAGTTCATGTTTGCCACCTATGATCTAATTTTGTCTCTATTTGTCATCGATGATTTTCAAGTGAAAAAATGGGAAAGTGTAAAAATATTAATTTTCATGTGTTTATGTAAATTTCAATTGGTAATTTTACTGACTTTTTAAATATGTGACCTATTTTTACTCAAGCTTTAAACATTGCGTCTTGAGGTAACATGTATATAAAAAAAAAAAACATGAGATTCTAAATATTTTTTTTTTTTTTATTTCTTTTAATATCATATAGTATATAAATATATGTACAGTTAGGTGATATAATACAGTTTATAGTTAATGCATTTTTTTTTTTGTATAATTGTATTTATTATATTTTACAATTCGTCGCCCGAGTTCTCATTTGCCCCATACGCATATTTCTTAAAAAAACAAAAGCAAATAACTTGCGTTTGTTTCGACAAAAGATATGTTATTTTGCTTTTTTAACGAATATGTTTATGAGGCAAAAGAGAACTCAGACGACGAATTGGTGAAATGTTTATTTCAATTATAAGTTACATGTAGTAATTGGTCTGTATCTTCAGATCCGAAGTAGATTGAAGCTTAAGTTTTAATTCCAAAAATAAAATGAAATTAGAGCTACAGTCCATTGTTTTTTTTTTTATATAATGAAAAATTCACTAAAGATGAATATGTTTGTAATACTAAATAATATTTATATCTAAAAGATAACGTTGGACGTTTTTTAATAGATTCATTCAATTTTAATTAGTGCAATTTTCAACTTATGTATTACATATATTTAAATGGAGCATCAAAGTATTTCATTCATATTTTTTGTTACTTTCTGAATATTTTCTAATGTGTAGTTAAAAAAAATTTAATTTCAACATAAATTTTATTCTAGAAGACAGCAATTTAGATGATGAAAGTTGAATACAAAATAGTTATATTTTCCAAAAAAAAAAAAAATTATCTACTTAGCGGTACCTATCTTTATATACAAGTAATTATAGATATTTAAAAATCTGTACTGATTTAATCAAATTTCTGTTATCTCTCTATTTGGATTTTCACAGTTATAACAGCAAGTAGCTAAAATATGGATCGTATGTATAACAACACATCAAATTGGTACGATCTAAAAAAGGACGAATATTTCAAGTGCTTGCTGTTAATACTGTTACTATGTTACTATTAAAACGATTTGTAGAATTAATGATAAATTTGGTCACAACTATAAATGACGAAATAATACTCAAGCTTAAAGTTATTTTTTGCTGGTATTCTTTAGAAGAAATTTTTTAGCTTCAGGAATTTTACAATCATTCATGTAATTTTCATTATTATCCATAAAAGATGATTTCGTACTTGCATTTGTAGATATGGGATGTGTCAGCTATCAGCTCCAATTAAACTTGGAACAAAAAAGAAAATTTTTGGAAGTCATTGTCAAGTTAGGTGGATCAATCCAAAATCGACGCGCTGTAAGTATAAACGAATAGTTAATAGCCAATATAAATTCGAAGAAATTCGTTAGCAAAGTGCTGACGGTGTCATATTCAGGAATAATGCCATCAACAGAACTTTCAAAATAAATGAACATGGGAAACCAAATGCGAGTATGTGTCGAATCGTCGAATCGCGTTGACACGTTGACATGAGTGCCTGAATGAAACATTATATATCTGAATTATGCTCATGCTCACCTGATTTTTTGCCAAGGTATGGTAATAGAGAAATAAACGAGACGTATAGAAAGCAACAAAAACCGAACATGTTTAGTAACCAACCAAGTTGCGTGGTGTATCTGTAAAAACAAAAAAAAAATTAAACAAATTTGATATATTACACATTAAATTGCAAGCATCTGCATTTGAAACTTCGACTCACATTCTGATAAGATTTCGAAAGGTTCTGGTTTTTTATTTTTGCATTTGTCAATTGTATTTTGATGAACTTTTAAAGATTTTCTTGTTACAAACGCTTTTTTGCATGTAGGGCAAACCTGAAAATGTATTGAAGAAAGTTAATAAATATAGTGGATATATATTTATATTACATTTAAACCACAACAGTTTTGGTGACGTGCAAAAGTCCTCAAAGTGGCGAATTGAACTTTGCATTTTTTACAAAATAGTGCACAATTATTCATTTTTATATGTCTATTTAAACTACTCGATGCGCTGAAAGTTGCATTGCATTTATTGCAACAATGTATTGTATTTTGTAGGTTTAAATTTTTTGTACATATATTCATTTTTATATGTATCTCATACGGTTTTTGTGATATCTTATCCTAAACAAGGAAAAAATAACGTTTTTGCTATATTTTAAAGCTATATAACTAGAATATAAAAACACAAATATAGTTTACCAAGTTAGTTTGACCGATAATCTGGACTATTGAGACACTTAACTCCATCGGTCGTACAGGGTTATTTGCAGCTTATGCAAAATAGAAAGGCTTTCAACGAGCTTTTATACATTGACAAAATGCGCTAGTATTGAGTTTGGTCATCACTGTTGTAGAGGAATCACTAATGATTTTTAAATTTCTATTTCATTTTTATTCAAAAATAAATTAAACAGAAGTGGACTGTATATGTCTTTGTATATGTCGATTTTTTTGTGGATTTTGGAGGAGTGCAAAAAGCGAAAAAAATTAGTAAATTGTGGAAAACACTCCTTCATTTGGACATTTCTTAATCGATTTTTATGTTCGGAACATTTTTGGAATGGTATTGTATCAGGCTAAAAGCACTATTTTAGTACTAAAATTACAAAATATGTTTTTTGGAAAGAAAAAGAAATAACCTTTTACATAAACCAAATTAAGATGGTATGTTTTACGGTTCAGGATTTATGATTTTTTGAATATTTCGAAACATGAAATTCATGGTAATCAAAACAAGAGTTACAATTTCGTATAGACATTGCTGTCTTTGTTTTGATTGACAGTTTTTAACAACAGATATATGTATATTGGATAGAGCTGTATTTGGTATTGCTAGTTCGAAGGATCACAAGCAATCATCAAATGCAACTACTTAGATGGCATTATCAGATGCATCCATGAAAAAATGGAGATTGCTGCCCTTGTTTCTATACCCCTCATACTTTTTAATTGTTTTCGCACGACTTGCAGTTTAGGAGATAAGCCAACTCAAAAAGTTGTCAACATTTGTGATAAAAATGTTGCATATTTAAATGTCTTAGTTTTCAAATGGAGGAGTACACAAAAAGTGAAAACCATTTATACACTGAATTTTGTTTTTTCCTTGTAAAACTGATATGCCATATTGCATAAACTCTTTCGGTGAACAATAATCCCATCTCGAGTGAAGTGTCCAAAGTGTATAGTAATAAAAATTTTAATTATTGGCAGGAATTTAAGAAGTAATTTATATGATGTGTTTTGCATTTATAAACACAAACTTTATTTATAGAGATTTTGAGCTCGACATTCCGCTGAAGACCAGACGAAATGGCACACTTTTTATGCAGGTCGTATTGGCATTGGACGGAGAGCCTTTGCAATGGAAAACACTTCGACGCGATGGACCAACAATAATACATACACTCACTCTTACAAAGTATATGGTACCAAAATCGGAGACATTTATACTACTGGGTGATACGGTGAGTTGTGTAACTTCCCGATCAAGAAAAGTATATCAAAAATATATCAAAATGATATCCAAAATTTGTCAGTGACATACTTAATTTTGACAAAAAAAGGATATCACAGTGATATACGGAATGTAACGCTTTGCGTATATCACCATGATATCAAAAAAAGATATCAAAATGATATCAGAAAAAGATATCAAAACGATATCAAAATGATATCAAAAAAAGATATCAAAATGATATCAAAAAAAGAAATCAAAATGATATCAGAAAAAGATATCAAAATTATATCAAAAAAAGATATCAAAATGATATCAAAAAAAGATTTGATATCAATGATATCACAATTTTATCCAAATTATAAGTTGAAATTGTTAATATCTCTGTAAATCAATTTGGAATAGTGGCAACGATTTAAGAGTCGAAAAACCTTTATTTTGTCTACAGATTTCAAAAGTATTTATTCAATTTTTGTTTTTGATTTTCTTGTTTTAACGAAAACAATACAAAAGTGATCATAACTAAAAACTACGATTTTCGAGTTACCAACTTTTACGTTGGACGTATCGATATCATTTCGATATACATTTCTGATATAAAATTGACATGTTTTTCAATGATATCTAAAATATATCAAAAAGATATACAAAAATTGTATATCAGCAGCTGATACATCTTTGATATAATTTTGATATACATATCTGATACAATGACGAGAACTTGACAAATTTTCTTGATCGGGTTGAGATTTTGAGGGAGTTTTACAATTTTTAAGTATAGGCAAATTAAGTACTCGACTAGAGCTACAATACCTACCGCGTCTCTTTAAATTTTTTAAAAATTTTTGGGATTTTGTAGAACTGTGTTATCGCCCAAAATTTTAATTAATTTTTTATGACTATATTTCTTATAATTATTTTTGTGTTCTTTGAGAATTATTTGTACGACGATTTTGCTTTTCTTTGCATTTTGTTCTACACTTATCTACAAAATTTCATCAAAATAGCTTTCATAACTTGCAAGATATAACGCGTTTAAATGTCAAAAAAAAATAAATGAAGCGTGATATTATCTTTATCAGTTTTTTTTACCAAGGAATGACACACATTGTCAGCCCTTACTTACAAAATTTCATCATTATAGCTTGTATAGATTGCGAGCATTTCGTATTTAAATTTTCAATCGTTTAAAAGTGGGCGTGGCACTTGTTTGATTACGCCCACTTTTCGATCATTGTATTGTAGTTCTGTTCTGCATCTTCTTACCAAAACTCTTCAAAATAGTTTTTATAACTTGCGAGAATTTGGTGTTAAAATTTCCAAGCGTTTAAGTGTGGACTAGGAACTTATTTAATTGTTTATATTATTTTGTTGCGTGAAAAAGCATTTTGTGTCAAAATAACATGTAGTTTAAAAAAACCTAAAGATAGCACCACCCCCTAACTACGCTGCTCGCCGTTTTGCTACCGAAAATTTTTCTAAAATGGCAGCACTGATAGCCTGTTTCCATCTAAGATTTAAAATGAGATTAAGCCGCAACTCACCTCATTCATAATGCATTAAACGTCAACTAAATTTGTGTATAAAATAAAGGCACAAAAAGAGAGCGAAAAACTATTTTTCTCACTAGTGTACACTACAACTAAGTATATGCACTGAACTGAAGCAAATCAAACGATACCACAAGTTCCAATTCATAACAATGATGATTTACCAAAAAAAATTTGTCAAGGATGCTTGTATACATTGATTACCGTTCATAAATTTCAACAAATGTGCATCGCTTCGGACACACATCTGCGAAGCCTTTTAGTACATTGATTTTGATCAATGAATGTACTATCACAGTGCTGACATTTGACAGGGCGAGTTCCAGTATGTTTTTGTAAATGTTTCCGCAGAGATTTTCGATGACGATAGCTGGCTTGACAGATTTCACACCGATATGGACGTTCATCAGAATGTAGACGTATATGAGCCTTAAGTGTTGACTGCGCGGTAAATTCTTTTGAACACAACTGACATTGAAACTTGGGTCGCGATGAATTGTGTATTTGTAAATGTTCAAAATGTGTAGCGTGTGACTGCCCTTTAAAAAAAAATATATAAAAGGTGTACGACAGGGTTAATAAATTCGAAGTCAATTTTGCGTTTTAGGAAACACCCTATGTTCTATGCGATATTTCCCGTAATATGTACTAATACTATTACACGAAACAAAAAAAAAAAGATCGGTCAATTGAATGTCACTTTTAAATGACATTGAAATTAAGAGACAAAAATTTTTGGCGCGATCTTGAAACGTCACCGAAATCCATAGGAATGAGGGAGACCAGAATAGGTTGTTAGCTATTTGACGAAAGATTTTGTTTGCTGGTATTAGTAAATAAATACCGAAAAATTGGGCTGTTGGCAACGAATTTAATTTGCCAAGAGGAGTTGCGTTTTGGATTTTGTACGGGTTAGTCGGTTTCGCGGAAAAATAAAGAAAAAAAGAAGATGGCTGAAAATTTGTAAAAAGGAAAAGGTGCACAGTTTGAAAAATTTTAATAAAAGATAAGGAAAAACCAACTAAAATTAAAAAAAAAAAAGCTATAAAAAAAAAAAAAATCCAAAAGGAACAAGTGTTTTATTTATTAAATACGGAATTTAACAAATAACGCCCAACTATCTGAATAAATGTACAACAAAAGTGCGTGGAAAAATTTTGTCAATGCGTTTTAGTTAAGCACATACTTTAATGTAAAAATATTTTATTTGATTCCTTTTTGCGCGTGAAATACATGAACATATGTGTTATGCATAAGAATAGACTTATCATGTACATTTTTAAGCTATTATAATCTTATTTGGTTATTGGAAAAATAAGAAACGTAACAAATGTGAAATTTGGAACGAGTGCCGCTACAAATTTAAGTGTCCAAAAAACTACAAAAAACGAGGAGGCCGACAACAGCAACAACAGTGGTTTCAGAATGATCCACGGTAGACCCAACAAAGCGACAACGATAAAAGCAGCAACATCTAAATAATTATTGTTGTACAATCGCAAACGGTTTCATAAAAAAAAAGTTATCAGCGTACACTAATGAAGACTTCTGATTTTTTTGTCGCTCAATTACGACTATCCTAGTCGCCCTATATACGAGGCTGAACAGCGACAGTAAAGGCAACAACAACAAAACTCAAAAGTGACATAAAAAAGAAAAACTAAAAAACTACGAATAACGAAAAAACTCAAAAGTGACATAAAAAAGAAAAACTAAAAAACTACGAATAACGAAAAAACTCAAAAGTGACATAAAAAAGAAAAACTAAAAAACTACGAATAACGAAAAAACTCAAAAGTGACATAAAAAAGAAAAACTACAAAACTACTAATAATGAATCAACCCAAATGTGACGCGAAAAAGAAATTACTAATAACGAAATCAAAAGGCGACAAAAAGAAGAAATAAAATACAAAGAAACAGTTCAATAAAGAAAAGAGAACTAAAGATGAGTGAAGAAAAACGACTAACCTAGAGTGACAGAAAAAGAATAATGCAAAAAAAAAAAGAAGTAAGAAAAACAATAACATTAACGAAAAGCAAAAGAAAAGAATTAGCTACACTGAAGCTATATACTTATATATATATGAAACAAAAGATATGAAATAAAAGTTATGAAATAAGATATGAAAGAAGATATGAAATAAAAGTTCTAAAATAAAGACAACAATGCCACGGATGAGACGGCAACAACAAAATTACCAGCAAAGACAACACACTACAATCAACATATGTCTGTTAATCTTCAGCAGCGACATCAGGAGCAGATCTCAACTTAAGGTTTTTTCTTTGTATGTATTTAAGGTTTCTTTATATTGACATTAACCTAAATTTAATTTCATAATTTTTTTTTATTATTGTATTATTAGCTATACTTCCACACATATACATATATAATTAAAGTACGCGTACTCAATATAGTTAAGGATAATATTGTAGGCATTAAGTTTAGGAAACTTGTATTTTGAGCAAAGGAATCGACAAAAACAATTTAATTAAACGTGAAATTAACTAAAAATGGAATAATTTTCTGAGTAATTGGGAGGAGGTTTCCCGAAAGAGTGGATCCATGACGTAGGAGTGGGGATAAGGGGGTTTTATTCCCCTAAGTTCGGAACATGTGAGTAATAATTTTTTTTTTTCCTCTGCGAAAATATTTCCCTTCGCTGCTAAAATTTATTTGGTTTGAGTTTTTTTTTAGTTTGATTTGATTTTTTTTGTTTTTTATAAGAAAGGTTTTCTCTTCGTTAGGAAGAGAAAATCTTATTGTCGGACCCTTCGGGTAGATTGGCTGGGTTGAGGACCACCCCTCAAAATGTCGGAGAGCTAGCCGGGAAAGTTGCCAATCTGCCATGATCAAGTAAGGGACACCACAATATGGCGCCCAATTTGAAAGTTAAATACATTTAAAAAAGGGGTAATAACACCAAATACCCCAAGTTTGCGCCACAATATGGCGCCCATACAAAATTTGCGTTAGGTACGTTGATTCTTTCTTGGGGGACTTCAGTCAAGTAGCTTAGGGGACTATAGGGATCACCCTAAATGTATTTGGCTGGGGTTTCTCAAGAGACTACTCAACGAAATTTTAGGAATTGTGTCTTTGAGTCTTTCCTGTTCAACTTTTTACAAATGGCTTTGGAGGCTAAGATGTCCACCCTAACTGCATTTGTGATGGGTTTAGCAGGAAACTATTCAACGTAGATTTTCAAGTAACAATTAATAGGTTTTTTTTTGGTAGCGGTAATAAATTAATTTGAAATAAAGATTGGGAAAGATGGCAGACAAGTTGATTCAAGGGTATAGTGACCGTAGAGGCAATGGTTCCATTTACGTAGCACTGCCATTGAATTTATTGGAAGCTATGGGTGTCCGTAGAAGTAAATACTATCTGCGTTTGCACTAATACGATTAGTTTGCTGTCATTTCTAAATTATTTCGATTGCTGGGATTAAGTCCAAAATATATTTTTTTTTGGGGTTTCTTACCGACAATCGAAACCTTTTTTCTTTTTGCATTTAAAAATTTTTATTTTTTTTTTGAATCAGTTTGTCATAGCAGATGAAGGGAAGTTAGTGGTAGAAAGGAAGTTAGTTATGTCATGGTTCATCTTTGGAAATCTCCTCCCACCACAATTTAATTAAACAATTAAAGAATAGTAGAGTAAATAATATTTTATTTAGTTTGCCTATTGCTAAAACGCGTTGTTAGAAAGATAAAATAATACTTTTTTTTTTATAACAAATAAGAACACCAAATACGAATTAAAACCATTCGTGACACGATTTTAATTTTGATACGGCTATAACAAATCCAAAACAATGTCGTTTGTGGGCATTCTCCGGTTTCAGGACCGAATACTGAAATCGTTAACAATTTAAATTCGTTGCCAACAGGTCAAAACCCAAATATGCCGATGCAAAATAGGTTATTGACTGATTCTAATTCGAGGTCACATGTCTTGCGTACACCTGTCGGGGTACAGGATGGAGCAATTCCAAGTAATTTTTATGATTTTTCATCCACGATTGGAGGTGGTAACCTAGCCACTGGTTACACACAACCGGGCAGTGGGCCAATTTCAAATGCGCGACGTATATACAATCCAGCTACAATTTTTTCAGAAGGGGGTATGAGAACTCAGGCTCGTACCAAGTCCCAAGAGGGACAACTTACAAATCAGTTAAGGTCAAGGACTGGCACAAATCCTAAGCGTCCTATGCAGCGTTCCTTATTAGAAGGGTTAACACCATTACCACCTGATCTTTCGAAACCACCGCCTCAAAATTCCGGACAATTTTCTATGGGCAGTAACATGCATGCAAACAGAGTAAATTCACAGGCAAATACCGATAATCAATACGAATCTGTCTTGCACAGTGGGATAGTATCGGCTTTAAATATAGCGGTTTCTCAAAACGTACAAAATATAGAAAAGTCTTTAGAAGCAAAGATAGATGGACTTATAAAACCGTTCATGAAACAAGTTTTGGATCATGTGAATGTTTCTCGACAGAATAGTGCTACTGGAACCAGGGTTCCTCAAAATCAAAATTGGTATAATGATTGGCACCGGGCTGATGCAAATCGGTTCCAAAATGAGGCTAGGCCAAATCATTCAAACATCGACAACAATAGGGGAATGCCGAATGTTAATAATAATAATTTTCCGGCTCAACAAGGTATAAGGGCAGGTACAGTAGGCCATGAAGCTCCTGAAAGAGCTTACGAAAATGTTCATCCAGTTAAAGTCCATCAGTGGGATTTAGTGTTTGATGGCGATTCTGGAAAACTAACGGTGGAAGATTTTATTTTTAGGCTAGAGCGTCTAAGGACCCAATATAATCATTCTTGGCCTGAAGTTATTCGTGAATTTCATCGTTTAGTCAAAGGGGAGGCGTCAGACTGGTACTGGCTTTTCTTAACATCTAATCCATCACCTGACTGGGACACTTTAAGCCGTGAGCTGAGGCATCAATTTCAGAGTAATAAAACTCAATTTGAAAAGTTAAGAGAATTCGCAGAGAGGCGTCAGCTTCCGGACGAATCAATTGATGCATTTTTCCATCGAGTAAAAAAGTTACGTTCTTGCCTGGGGATAAATATAGATGAGTTAGAGGCGGTTAAAATTATTAAAAGAAATTTGAAAGAAAGTTTGGCCAAAGCAGTCTACCCGATGACTTCATATACTGTAGACCACTTGCGTGATCAATGTCGCGAGTATGAATCCCTTTTTGCGCGTAAAGATTTGCGGTCTAACCAGCCAACAACGGTAAGGTTTAGACAACCTCGAGCTTACGTGAGCGAAGTGGTGGAGAGTGAACAAGCAGGAGACCAGAATTTTTGGGATCAAGAAGTGGAGCCTAGTGTAGAAGCTGTGCAAATGAGTCATAATATTTTAACTGAGCCTTTAAGAAGACCTTTGATTTGCTGGAATTGTTGCCAACAAGGTCATACTTACATCGACTGTCCCTCGACTGAAAGGCGGCTTTTTTGTTTTAAGTGCGGCAAAGTAGGGGTAATTACTCCGCGTTGTCCAACCTGTTCACGGGGAAACTTGAGGGGTGCGACAAGAGCGGGTGTGTCGTGCTCGACGCAAACTCCCGCAGAAACGCCGCGATTCAATGTGACTTAAGTCCCACCCACTCAAAATCGGATAATTTTGAAGAAGTCGAGGTGGGAGAAAAATTTGAAAATTATGATAAAAAGTTAAGTAAGACTAGGTTTCTGTTGAGGCACAAATCCTTAGAGGAAAGGATACGCAATTATCAGAAAGTCAGAAATAAAATTTTTGGCGAAAGTCAGCTAGTGGGAAAAAGAGAGATTTCGAAAAAAATATTAAAAGCGAGAAATAGGTATAACCAGCGGAAAAAAATTAGACAGGAAATCGTAAGTAGTGTGACGGCAATCAAAAGCAATGATATTCGACCATATGCGGATGTAATTATTTCTTCCATCTCTGTGCGGGGTTTGTTGGATACCGGCGCTTCTGTGAGTCTGTTAGGCAAAGGGTGTGGGGAACTGCTCAAAACTTTAGGTTTAGAACCAAAAGGTTCAATATCTCGTGTGAGAACGGCAGGAGGCAAAACTCACTGGGTACATGGTAAAATCAAAGTACCAGTGCAGTACAAAAATCTAACAATAGATATGGAACTGTTTGTCTGTCCAACATTAGAGCAACCACTATACCTTGGCGTCGACTTTTGGAAAAAGTTCGGTTTAGCACCCGACATTTTTGGAGTGGCATCATTGGAAGAGGAAAAACAAGAGAAGGATCCGTCGCAACACTATTTAACGTCAGATCAGGAGAAGCAGTTACAGGAGGCAGTAAAGGAGTTTAAAAGTTTTGAGGAGAACGGCTTAGGAAAAACGAGTTTGGAAAAACACACTATTATCCTGAAAGAGGGATCGGAACCAGTAAAGGATAGACACTATCCAGTGTCACCGGCCGTGCAGGAACTTTTGTATACCGAAATCGATAATATGCTGAACTTAGGAGTTATCGAGGTGAGCAACAGTCCTTGGAGCAACAGAACCACGCTGGTGAGGAAACCAGGTAAAAATCGGCTATGTCTGGATGCAAGGAAGCTAAATGATCGCACCATTAAGGATGCATATCCCTTGCAAAACATTGAGGGCATACTTAGCCGTATAGATGAAACAGTGTTCATTAGCAGCGTGGATCTCAAATACGCCTTTTGGCAAATTGAGTTGGAGGAAGGCTCTAGGGAGTGCACCGCGTTTACGATTCCGGGGAGACCACTTTATCAATTTGCAGTTATGCCGTTTGGGCTCTGCAATGCGGCCCAACGGTTATGCAGGCTGATGGATAAAGTGATCCCCCAGCGCCTTAAGCAAAACGTATTTGTGTACCTGGATGACCTGCTGGTGATTGCTCGAGATTTCGATACTCACTTGAAACTGTTGCGCGAAGTTGCTCAATGCCTAAGTAAAGCGAACCTGACCATCGGGTTAAAAAAATCCAAGTTTTGTATGAAGGAACTGCGCTATCTTGGGTTTGTCATCGGAGGAGGGGTATTGAAGACGGACCCTGAAAAGGTAACTGCCGTCTCCAATATCCCAATTCCGAAGTCACCTCGAGATGTGCGTAGTTTCCTGGGGACAGCCGGATGGTACAGGCGCTTTATAAAAAATTTTGCAACTTTGTCGTCACCGTTAAGTGATACACTGAAAAAAAGCCCAAAATTTTGTATGACTCCTCAAGCCATCGAAGCTTTCACCCAACTCAAAACTGCCTTAACGACCGCTCCTGTACTGGTACATCCAGATTTTAAACGCCGTTTCTACATACAATGTGATGCTTCACAATTCGGAATAGGGGCTGTTCTATTTCAAGTAGACGAAGAAAACAATGACAGACCGATTGCATTCTATTCCCAGAAACTCAATAGCGCTCAAAAAAACTACAGCGTGACTGAGAAAGAATGTTTGGCGGCCGTACTGGCAATAAAAAGATTCCGACCGTACGTAGAGCTCATGCCATTTACAGTTGTCACGGACCATGCCAGTCTCAAATGGCTGATGAGCTTGCGTGATCTCAGTGGGCGTTTAGCGCGATGGTCCTTAGAATTGCAATCATATAACTTCGAGATAGAACACCGCAAAGGTACAGACAACGTGGTGGCCGACATGCTGTCGCGAACAGTCACAGAAGATTGCGTCGAAGAACTAGGATTAGATTTCGAAACTACAGAATTTAGCTCGCCTGAATACCTTCAGCTGATAGAAACAGTTAACGAAAATGGAAGTAGATTACCAGACCTAAAAGTCGTGGACGGTGTGGTATATAGAAAAACAGAATTTTCTCAGCAGGAACTGGATGAAAATCCCTGGAAAATATGGGTGCCAGAAGCACTGACTACAACAGTAATTGCTAAAGAGCATGAACCACCTTCAGTCTCACACGGTGGCGTAGCCAAGACTCTTTATCGAATCAGGCAAAAATATTTTTGGCCACAGATGGCTGCACAAGTGCGCAACTATGTTCGCAATTGCGTAACTTGTAAAGAAATTAAATCTCCAAATTGCGAATTGAGGCCTAGAATGGTTAATGAGGTAGTCACGTGTAGGCCGTTCCAGAAACTTTATATAGATTTTTTGGGTAAATATCCCCGTTCCAAAACTGGTAATACTTACATATTCATTGTGTTAGACCACTTTTCGAAATTTATATTTCTTAAAGCTATGCGCGAAGCGTCGGCGACAAACGTCACAAAATTTTTAGTTAACAACATCTTTAACACCTTTGGTGTCCCTGAATTGATCCATTCGGATAATGGAAAGCAATTCATTTCCAAAGAGTTTAAAAATATGTTGGACACTTTTAAAATCCAACATATGAAAAATGCTTTCCATTCCCCTCAGGCGAACGCCTCTGAGAGGGTAAACCAAACGGTGTTATCTGCGATAAGAGCTTATTTAGAATCTGACCATCGAGATTGGGATCTCCATCTTCCTGATATAGAATGTGCAATTCGAACAGCTGTTCACTCTTCTACCGGTTTTACACCTTATTTCGCTCTTTTTGGTCAGTCCATGTTTACCTGCGGGGAAGATTATGCCCTGGCAAGACGTTTAGGTATTTTGGAAGAAGCAAAAATTGATCCGCTGAACCGAAAAGATAAAATTAGTGCCCTTAGAAACACAATTAAAGAAAACATACATAAGAGCTATGAACGCTATGCTCGACAGTACAATAAACATAGTCGTACCATTTTATTTAAGCCAGGTCAAGAGATATACAAGAGAAATTTCATCTTGAGCGATTTCAGCAAAAATATTAATGCTAAATTTTGTAGAAAATTTTCAAAGTGCAGGGTAGTAAAACCCATTGGTCGGAACATGTATGAGCTGGAAACTCTCCAAGGGAAATCCCTTGGGATTTTCCACGCTAAAGACCTGAAACAATAAATAAAAATTCTACAAGTCATTTTCATTTTTTTTGCTACCATGTTAGCTTTCTCCTTGTATGCTTAAAATATATGGGTAATTGATTTTAACTAAAACTGTACTGCTGAATGTTTATTTCGCTCTCTTTTTATGATTTGCGTGGAGTATTCTACGTTCTTAGTCTGCACTAAGCCTATTTTACATAATACTTATATAAGTATATAAGTTAATGTAGCTTAGATTTAAAACGTAGTTTGGGACATAGCTGTAAAACATTTCACTAAACTGAGTATACAGAGTAGAATTACTCCGAACCACGTATGTAATAAAATTCGTTCTTACGGTTTCAGGTACCAGCGTGTAAAATGATAAAAGGGATAAATCGGATACAAAGTTTTAGCGTCGCATGATATAAATATTGGATATACATTCCACGGATTTTATAATTTTCAAGTTTTCAACATCTTTCGTCGGGGTTGCCGTAATAAATTGAAAATCAACGTTTTGGACTGTTCATAAGGGATAAACAACAAAGGTATACATCGTTTTACGTTTTATTATTTTTAATCCCCCTAATTACCCTAAACATAGGCCAAAAATGATCCCAACAAACTATTTTTCTTGGTGTAAACCTTAAAATCGTTTAAGTGTTCATTTTGAGCCCGCAAGGGCATCTTTTAGGAGTAAAAGATGACGGGAGTAACGACCCCGCGTACCCCAGTGAATCCAAAAAGCGTCTGATCCACAGTGGGCGGCTTATTGGTCAGCGTCTGTTCCCAGATTGGGCGGCTGTGCAACCTAAGTCCAAAAAAGCGTCTGTTCCCAGATTGGGCGGCTTTTTGGCCAGCGTAAGTTCCACATTGGACGGCTGTGTATTTTTGTAGGTAACCCTGAGACTGAGGTTGCATTGGATGCGACTTCGTGCGGGAATTCGGTCGTACGACCAAACCATGTTCCGATGAAGCGTGCGGTTGATTTTTCGATAATCATCGCTTTGTACTTTTCGTACGACTACCGTACTTATTTTATTGAAGCATGCGTTTTTTTTTCTTTTTCTCGTACGACTTGATTTACGTACGAGGGTGTATCCAATGTAATCTTAGCCTGGGGTAACTGAGCTATGCTTGAGACCACTCGGCATACAGCCATGTTAAGGCATTCGGCTATTAATTAACTTTTTTTTATTATTTGCTTAAAAATTCGTTCCAGACAACAGAACCATAAAGATATGACTGCTTTTGCGCTTGGCCTTGCGTTGGTGTGTTAAAATCACCAAAGGTTCGACCAAGGGCAGACGCAGTCTACATCCCTAGGTCCTCTTTTGGACTAAACGGTGGAGGTTTCACCGGGAGTCGTCATTATGGCAATGTTGGACCCATGGACATTTTTTTTTATATATATGTTTTAAGTCTGTTCAATTGCGTTGCACTTGAAATCATACTTTTTTTTTTTCTTTTGTCTCACCGTTTCTGATGATCCTACCACGAAGAAAACTATTTTAACAGAATACACCATATACACCATCTACACCTTTTTTTTTGGGTTTATTTCGGAGATTTTCATTTATTTTTCCGGGGATTTCGGATGTATTTCTGGATTGTTTTTTTTGTTGTACTTCGGAAGCCTTACGTTTGAGAGTAGTCCATTTGTATTTTGGAGGTTTCCATTTTAGTCTGGGAGGTGTTTATTTTGATTTCGGAGGGGTTTCTTTTTGTTTTGATTTCGGAGGTTTTGTACGACAAAAGCACAATTTTTTTTTATATTCGTTACCTTACTAGTAGGATACACACAACAGATTTCAATCGCATATACCTATTTTAATAACTTTAAAATAGGCAAAATGATTTTGTTGCGCAATGCCTCTGGTATTAGGGCAGAAGGACCTTCTGAGGTTAGGATGGGGTTTTCTTGGATTGAAGTGGGGATTTCTGAGGTGAAGGTGAGTAATTCTCGAACGTGAGTAGGGTTTTCTTGGATGCCATTAAAAGTAGTGAGGATTACAACCAAGTGGTCATAGTTTAGGCCCGGCTTGATCAGTCTGAGCATGAGACACAATATCTCAGGGTGTGGGCGTGACCTACGTTGGGCGCGTGTGTTTTTGTTTAGCAATTATGATTGGAGAAAGTAAACAATACCAATAAGGATTAAATGCTGTCACAGCCCACTAGCGTTTCTTCGTAGCCTTGAAACTCTAGAGTTTTGTAGCGTGTGACTGCCCTTTAAAAAAAAATATATAAAAGGTGTACGACAGGGTTAATAAATTCGAAGTCAATTTTGCGTTTTAGGAAACACCCTATGTTCTATGCGATATTTCCCGTAATATGTACTAATACTATTACACGAAACAAAAAAAAAAAGATCGGTCAATTGAATGTCACTTTTAAATGACATTGAAATTAAGAGACAAAAATTTTTGGCGCGATCTTGAAACGTCACCGAAATCCATAGGAATGAGGGAGACCAGAATAGGTTGTTAGCTATTTGACGAAAGATTTTGTTTGCTGGTATTAGTAAATAAATACCGAAAAATTGGGCTGTTGGCAACGAATTTAATTTGCCAAGAGGAGTTGCGTTTTGGATTTTGTACGGGTTAGTCGGTTTCGCGGAAAAATAAAGAAAAAAAGAAGATGGCTGAAAATTTGTAAAAAGGAAAAGGTGCACAGTTTGAAAAATTTTAATAAAAGATAAGGAAAAACCAACTAAAATTAAAAAAAAAAAAGCTATAAAAAAAAAAAAAAATCCAAAAGGAACAAGTGTTTTATTTATTAAATACGGAATTTAACAAATAACGCCCAACTATCTGAATAAATGTACAACAAAAGTGCGTGGAAAAATTTTGTCAATGCGTTTTAGTTAAGCACATACTTTAATGTAAAAATATTTTATTTGATTCCTTTTTGCGCGTGAAATACATGAACATATGTGTTATGCATAAGAATAGACTTATCATGTACATTTTTAAGCTATTATAATCTTATTTGGTTATTGGAAAAATAAGAAACGTAACAAATGTGAAATTTGGAACGAGTGCCGCTACAAATTTAAGTGTCCAAAAAACTACAAAAAACGAGGAGGCCGACAACAGCAACAACAGTGGTTTCAGAATGATCCACGGTAGACCCAACAAAGCGACAACGATAAAAGCAGCAACATCTAAATAATTATTGTTGTACAATCGCAAACGGTTTCATAAAAAAAAAGTTATCAGCGTACACTAATGAAGACTTCTGATTTTTTTGTCGCTCAATTACGACTATCCTAGTCGCCCTATATACGAGGCTGAACAGCGACAGTAAAGGCAACAACAACAAAACTCAAAAGTGACATAAAAAAGAAAAACTAAAAAACTACGAATAACGAAAAAACTCAAAAGTGACATAAAAAAGAAAAACTAAAAAACTACGAATAACGAAAAAACTCAAAAGTGACATAAAAAAGAAAAACTAAAAAACTACGAATAACGAAAAAACTCAAAAGTGACATAAAAAAGAAAAACTACAAAACTACTAATAATGAATCAACCCAAATGTGACGCGAAAAAGAAATTACTAATAACGAAATCAAAAGGCGACAAAAAGAAGAAATAAAATACAAAGAAACAGTTCAATAAAGAAAAGAGAACTAAAGATGAGTGAAGAAAAACGACTAACCTAGAGTGACAGAAAAAGAATAATGCAAAAAAAAAAAGAAGTAAGAAAAACAATAACATTAACGAAAAGCAAAAGAAAAGAATTAGCTACACTGAAGCTATATACTTATATATATATGAAACAAAAGATATGAAATAAAAGTTATGAAATAAGATATGAAAGAAGATATGAAATAAAAGTTCTAAAATAAAGACAACAATGCCACGGATGAGACGGCAACAACAAAATTACCAGCAAAGACAACACACTACAATCAACATATGTCTGTTAATCTTCAGCAGCGACATCAGGAGCAGATCTCAACTTAAGGTTTTTTCTTTGTATGTATTTAAGGTTTCTTTATATTGACATTAACCTAAATTTAATTTCATAATTTTTTTTTATTATTGTATTATTAGCTATACTTCCACACATATACATATATAATTAAAGTACGCGTACTCAATATAGTTAAGGATAATATTGTAGGCATTAAGTTTAGGAAACTTGTATTTTGAGCAAAGGAATCGACAAAAACAATTTAATTAAACGTGAAATTAACTAAAAATGGAATAATTTTCTGAGTAATTGGGAGGAGGTTTCCCGAAAGAGTGGATCCATGACGTAGGAGTGGGGATAAGGGGGTTTTATTCCCCTAAGTTCGGAACATGTGAGTAATAATTTTTTTTTTTCCTCTGCGAAAATATTTCCCTTCGCTGCTAAAATTTATTTGGTTTGAGTTTTTTTTTAGTTTGATTTGATTTTTTTTGTTTTTTATAAGAAAGGTTTTCTCTTCGTTAGGAAGAGAAAATCTTATTGTCGGACCCTTCGGGTAGATTGGCTGGGTTGAGGACCACCCCTCAAAATGTCGGAGAGCTAGCCGGGAAAGTTGCCAATCTGCCATGATCAAGTAAGGGACACCACAAATGATGTGTCTGACAATAGGTTGATTTGCCACAGGTGCGACAAGTGTAGTGTATTTTTTTCTCATCGGCACAATGTTTTAAGAAAGTAGTGCGCTCAATTAGTTGAAAAAACTCTGGATGAGTCCGTTTGTGATTCGTAAGTAGTATAAGATGTGAAAAACTGTAAGAACCATTAAAATGTCATAAAAATAGGCCATAAAAAACAACACAAGATGAAATAAAGCCTAAAAAAACAAAATAAAGTCCACAATACCAGAAACAAAAACGAAATTTGGTTTTTCTTTTTCAGTAATTGCTCCCGAGTTTTTTAAAACATTTTTTTAATACAGTTGGATTTAAATTTTTCTTGTGTGGCGTTATTGCCATTCCAAACTTTTCTTATCATTAGTAACGAATTTTTTGCAGATTGAAATACTAACAGGCATACATACTTAAAAAAATTAATTACTTACCGTTTGTTACACAAAAAACATTTGAATTTCTGTGGTAAATTTTTAGTGTTCTCATGTATCACTCTGTTATGATTTTCTAAAGATTTCTGACAGGTAAACCCAACCTGACAAATTTTACAGTCAATCGATTTTTCCTCTCCAGCATGCCACCGCTTATGTCGTTTCCATTCCGCTGGACATAGAAAGTAGTTATTGCATTTTTTGCATTTGAACATGCCGCAAGGTAGACTTTCGTCATTTTTAACAGTATGTGATTTTAGGATATGCTCTTCTAAACTTGTTTTGTTGAGAAAAATTTCTTCACAATGTACACAAACATGGTCCTTACAACCTGTATGTGTAATTATATGCTTCAGATGCTCTTGTAACTGTAATGTTATTTTGTTGCACAAACGACATTTGTAGACGCTTTCACCTATCGGCGTTTGCTTAATTTTTGTCAATGAGTCGTAAAGGGTATTTATGTCAGCCTGCATGGATTCAATGTCAATTTCTTCATGGGTAGAAACAACTTCGGAGCAAGCATCGCTGTCACTATCCGCAGTATGCTTAAATGTATGTTGAAATCGAACGAACTTGGTACGAGATGGTTTCAAAATTTTAACTTTTTCAATTTGTATGTCATCTTGTTCATTCTCTTCTTCATAATCGGCTGCGTGTAAGAGTGCTTGATGCGCTTTTAAAGCAGTAAAGCGTTTAAAGCTGTTATAAAAAACACAAGCAATTAAGAAAGTGATTAGAAGTAATTTCTTTTAAATACCTTGTGTTGCATTTATCGCATTTATAAGGATTACCTCTGCCAATTTCGAAATGACTGTTTATTTGTTCTGAATGCTGTTTCATCTATGAAATGATTAAATGGTATATTCTTAAATAAGAGTACTACTGATTTTTTTTTCTTCCAAACAGGTTTAATAGTTCTAAAGATACAAACTTAAAATTTTGGTGCAAGGAGAGCTCATAAAATTATTATTGAAAAAATACTATATATCAGTTTGGTGCAGTTTCTTTTTCCATATGCCGGAATTTCATCCTTGAAAATATGAACTTTTCATATTAATAACCCACTTGGTCATATGGTAATGGACCTCTGGTATATTAATGTGCGCTGATGAAGCGAGGTGGGTTCTGTAGGACTTGCAACTATGCCTTAGTGCAGTTTTTTTTCCCTAAGGCCAGAATTTCATCTTTGAAAATACAAAATGTGGTCACTTGGTCACTGGAATATGAATTTGCGCTAATCGAACTGAGTGGTTTTTAGGTGAGTGGGTTCCGTTGATCAAAGGACAACTTTTAAAAGACATACCAATCTTCTTAATTTTTTCTAATAAACTTGCATGAATTTTACCAAAAACAGTTTTATTCTGAATCGAGTAAGTGCAATGGCCAAAGCGATAGAAAACTACCCTAACCATTACTCAAAAACCGTTTGAGACATGAATTTTTCTTTATTGGGCCAGAAATAGCCTGTGTTCAACTGGATCGGGAACTGGGCCGAAATAGGTTAAAATATCTTTTATATACCTAAGATTTTCCATTCGGGGTTCCTATCATATACCTGTTTTCATAAAATGTTCCGAAACTAGGTCCGAGCGACATTGTTGCAATTTATTTTTAGACCTATAAGGTCCTAAAAGAAAAGTTATCCTTTAACAGGACTTGTTCCATTGCTTGATCATATGTTTACTTTGGATCAATCCCATTTCTCATACATCACTATGTGCTATCATTCTCTTACCTGTTGCTTTTCACTATCCATGATTACAATATTTCCTTCTGGTATTTGACTATTCTCATATTCTAGGTTTTTTAATTTAGGTTCCATGCCTTGTGGTAGAGTCTGGCACTGTGATGAACAGTTTTCTTGGTGTTCATGTTTAATAAAAACAGTTTCAAACTCCTCCTCCATTTCACCACAATGGCACTAAAGGATTCTGGGATTCTCGCCGTCTTGCCAATTCCGCGCCAAAGCGGCAAAGGTTTCCTTTTTTGGTTTTTTAATATTTTAATATTAAAATATTAAAGAAAAGCATAAAAATAGTCTCTTATTTTAAAAATAATGGGCTGCCAATTGTCAAAATTGTATATAATATCTGTCAAGTTTGTATATAATATCTGTCAAGTTTGTATATAATCTACAAAAAAAGCTACATATATCCTGTAGGAAATATGGTCATTCCCTATTACTCTTTTTTTTTTGTTGGTAACTTAGTACTTTAGTACTAGTATACTAGTAAATTAGTAAAGTAATATAGTAACAATAAGAGAGTAAGAGAGTAAACTTAATTTTACTCTCAACGCTGTCAGTTAAAAAATATGAAAAATGAATCAAGATGCTTTTTATTAAATTTATTAACTTTAATTGAGTGGCTGCTGCAATTGAAATTATAATTTGTATTAGGCGAGATGCCCAATTATGGGGTTTCTTTTGATTTGAGGGATTTTGAGAAAGTTTTTTTTCATGCTCTGTGCATTTTATTAGGTTAATTGGATGATTGGATGTTTTATTATAATTTAAGAAATAAAATCAGGTGCCATATGATATAATGAAATGTCAAATAATGACTTCGAAAATGCCAAAACGCCAACTTTTTAGTTGTCATCGGAAAAAATATTTTTTAGTTAGAGTTTTTTATTTCATCAATAATGGGGGTTATCGTGAATCAAGATTCCCGGGGAATTTTCTTAAACTGTAATAGAGAATGCACAGCAGTTTGAAAAAATTCCCCGGGAATCTTGATTCACGATAACCCCCAATATATACAATATTACATTTGTAATAAAAATTAGAATTACTCGATAAAAAAATAAATAAAACAGCTTTAAAAAAGCAAAATTAATTGAAAAGTCGTAGCATAATGGAATTGGGAATAGGGCCAGGGCGGCTTTTGTTAAAAAAAGTAATACATTTTCTTTATTATTTATTGATGAATGACCAATTTTCTCGCTGACTTATGTGACTTGTTTTAGTCACCATAAGAGCTGGTTCACACACACGACTAATTTATCGGGCGATAGTACAATTTATAGACAAGTGGAGGGACCGCTACCAACCGCTTGCCGTAGCAAGTTTATTTTGCGGTGTGAACCAGCACTAATAAATTTTCTCGCTGACATATGCGACTTGATTTTAGTCACCATAATAAATTTTCTCGCTGACTTGTGACTTGTTTTTAGTCACCAATAAACTATTTCTCGCTGGGACTTTTTGGTTTGAGAGGTTTGGGAAGTTTTGAACCACAATCATGATATAAAACAAATATCTGCCCATGATATAAAACGTGACACCCTAACAAAAAAGAGTTTTTGGCAGTATAAAGATCTTCCACCAGGGTTGTTCAGTGGCTGTGGACATTTGACAGCTGCTTAATTTACTGCAAATTTTTATGCTGAAACTTTATTTAATATCCAAACGAAGTGTAGATTTTTGTTATAAAAATGAATTTTAAAGTAAATATTAAAGTTTGTCGTGTTTGTATGAAATCCGAAGATGGCCATTCTTTGTCTAAAGATTCAGATTTGCACTCGAAATTTGTGTTTACAACTCGACTGTCGGTATGTTAATTTGTGATTTAAAAATTTTTATTCTATTATAATAGATTGATTAAGGTTGCTGTACTTTGGGAAAAAAATATTTTTTTGTTTTTGTAGTAAAATGGCTGCCAAGTTTATGCTTTCGCTGCTACTAGGTTCATTTGTTCTGTTACCTTTATATTAGTGATGTGGAAATAAAAGCTTACTCTTCACAAATTGAACTGATTTTAAAGAAATATAACAGCATCGACTAGTACTGTCCGAGAAAAAGTGTTCAAAACACTTTAGGGGCGATAGATAAGGGTTAATTTACAACAGCAACAACAAAAAGTATCGCTCGGATTAACATAGTTTTGAAGATATAGCCACCGGAACAGATCCGGATATAGCTATTCTAAAAATCGGTATAAGTTATAAACCTATGCTTGGGCTTAGAAAATATTGTATTCGAATATAAGGCTTTTTAGCAAGTTACATATAAAACTTTTTCCAAAAAACGAATAAATTTGAATGAACCCAATAGATAAATAAATAGTTGAAATAGATAAAAAAACATTTTTTTTTTTGGGACTTCTTGTATATAAAATTTGCAAAGTGGAATATCGCGGAAAATAAAACTTCAAAAGTAAAAATTACTATGGCCACTAAGCTTAGAGTACTTGACTCGAGCACAGCATTACAAATTGTCAGAAAAAGTTCTTTAACTTAGAATATGCTGATCATTCTAACCAGAATATATCATCCTGAACACTTGAAGTTCTTATTGCAGTCCATATAACATAATAACAATTAAAAAGAAAGTATAAAATCGATATACATATCGATACATCCAACGTAAAAGTTGGTAACTCAAGTTACCAACTTTTTACGGGACAGCGTTTTTCGTAATCTGCACATTTGGTTCTATCTTGTGTCAAATTTTGGTACCTCTAGCTTGAAATTTGAGGGCCTGGGAGCTGTTTTTGAAATCACAACTTAAATTTATTTTATATAGGTTTTCATACAAAAAAAAAAAAAAGTTGAAATACAAAAATGCTCATAACTAAAAACTACGATTTTCGAGTTACCAACTTTTACGTTGGACGTATCGATATAAATAACAGTATATATAAATATTTGTACATACATATCTGTAGACTTTTGACAAAACAATCGAACTCGAAATTGGCAACTTTTCAGGAGAGCCTAAAAACTGATTAACTACTCTTCAATAATGTGGCTAAATTTCGTTGATGCAGCTTTGAATCTCCTCTTTCCATACATTTTTATTAATAAAGTGTCTGCTGTCAAATTATTTTTTCTTTTGGTTCATAACACTTCACCGCACGAATGGCGCTAAGTTCAAATCTTGCGTGAACTTTGGAAACCTTTATATCTCTGGAACAAGAAATCATAGAGACATGGCGATTATACCAATAGAAGCGTATTTAAATTTTATATTTATTACTAAAATTTTATATTTATTACTAAAATCCTGGAGAATTGTCTTATCTCTGTAGCGTTTTCCGACCGGCCTGGCCGGAAATAATAATTCCACAAGTAAAAAAATTTTTCGTTTAACAAATTCCAAAAAAACCTATTTTACAAAAATTCCCTCTGTTCAGTTGTTGATTCGTACTCAATTCTTAAAAAAAAGTTAAATTATATCCATCGAGTCATATAAAACTAATTACTTTAATACAAGTACTTGGTATCTTGGAATCGTAAATATTAAATTCTGTACTTCACTAACGGAATGCAAATTTTGTCCAGTTGTCAAACAAAATAATTTGCCGATAAGTCTAAGAATTTGAATAGAATTTGAATAAATGCGTATTTTAAATTCAATTTTGTGTACATCATCATTATTCTTAATTACACGCAATATTCAACCCAATTTTGTACAATCGTCATCGATAACATCTACAATTTATTCCATGGAGGACGGTAAAAATTCTGCAAAATATGTGTCTGGAAGCAGTTCCGTTGCATTTGTTACTACCCCCGATGAGAACGCAGCTAAGAAAATTGCAAAAGGATTAGTTGATCAGAAGTTGGCCGCTTGTGTTAACATTCTACCAAATATTCAATCTGTGTATGCTTGGGAGGGCAAGGTCAATGAGGACAACGAAATCTTGTTGATTATCAAAACTCGAACCAGCCGTGTAGAAGAGCTGATCAAATATGTTAAAGATAATCACCCGTACAGCGTACCAGAGGTTATTACATTACCTATTGACAAAGGTCACATTCCCTACATGGATTGGATCGCAAATGCGGTACCAGATAAGGAATTGTAAATGAATGACTGTATTTTCTTGTTATCAGCTAAGCAAATTGATTTGATCTGTAAATAAATATGTATAAGAAACTGCGAACACATAGTGAAACTTATATGCATTTTATATTGAACGTTTATTTATTTAATGTTTTTTTGTCTTGCTAGAATAGGATGATTCGCTCTTTCTGGGAAGCCCAAATTATGGAAGCCTAATCTATGTATATCCTTTTATTTGTTGGTATTGTTGGTGTTATTGCAATGTTTTACTAAATATCATGAAAATTTCTTTGGCTTACATATTTTGTTTTCCTAAAAAAAATGTGCTAATGACGGAAATCAGGTACAAATTGCATATCAAATGAAGGGCTTCCATAATTTATTACTTAAACTATGGGTTAATAAGATATTTTTCAAAATTTTCAAAAAATTTCGTCATATCTCGAAAACCATAACTGGGACTTAAAACTTTTTTGTGCCGATTAAAATACCTTTCATACGATACCAATATTATTAAAATCCATCAAGGGGTTCTGAACTTATACCGGTTTTCATAAAAGCTAAATCCCGATCTTCAGATGGTAATATCTCCGAAACTAAGTCCGAGCGACACTTTTTGTTGTTCTTGTAAATAATTCCTGAAGCCCTATTTCGCCGACAAAAATTGGGCTTTGGGACCAAGAGTAAATTTGTTCCCGTATTTGTTTAGAAAATAACTCGTACTCGAGCTTCTTTTTGAATGTCATTCATGGAAACTCATCAAGCACATTTCTTCGTATACAGCAGATCATTATGCAATATTCGCTACATAGCCACGGCATTGAACCGCAATTCGACAGCAAACTAATTTTGTGTCAAGAGTGGATCTTCGTCAACTTCCACATTGACCAGGCCCATGTTTCGAAGAGTATGGCCATATGCAGTTTGGCATTCATACAAAATTTGCATTGGCTTCACCGAATTTTTTCCTGTGGTGGTTTTGGAATTTATTTCGATTTTTCATCAGTTATTCACGATTTCTCGTCTCCATTGCGATCGATCTTTCTGTAATTTAAAATGAAATATCGTAAGACATTAGTGAATCGTCTTTCATATTTGAATTTTTTTAAAAATAAATAAACCACCACCAACTTAGCACTACACTAACAAACTAAAACGTATCAATCCTTTGAGTATTCATTATTTTTCTGCAGCTTTTCACGATGAAAACGCTGTGTATTCCCAAAATCGTATCTGATAATTTGCGTAAGATATGATCAAAACCCAAAAATTTTATCTCTTAATATGCCACATTTTTCCTGAACCAGAACAAAAAGTAAAACCGAGTATGTTTGTTTCCTTGACGTATCTATGTTGATTAAAAATCCAACCGTCTGAAGACATCGTGAAAAACTTTAACAAGAAATAGGGGATCGGGGAAATGTTGAAAAACATTGAAAGCACTTGCGAATGAATCACCGTGCTCCACGAAAAAGTTCACTCTAAATGGATCACCAAATTTTGGCCACCGGCCGATACTATTTAGTATAAATAAAAAGGCTGAAGCAAAACGCTTCAAAGTGTTTGGAGTCTTTTGCAGACTGCAGCCCTCTGCTTTGGATATTCTGTTATTTAAATAATCTTTATGAAACGTATAATCTTAATTAGATTATCTCATTAAAGTTTTTTTATCATTACAGATTACACCTGGTGACAGTATGCCTAACTTAATATGCCCTAAATGTGTGCTGCGTCTTAAAATGGCATATGATTTTATACAACTCGCGCATTCGTCTCATAAGAATCTTAAAGCTTTCCTAACAAAAATTAGTAATGATTTCAATGAAGTCACCAAAATAAGCTCTTATACAAAGTCTTCACCGATGCGAGAGGATGAAATTTCAACAATCTTTGACGAAAATATTGATGAAAACTCTTTGCAAGAGCCTCAAGATGTTGTAAACAAGCGAGATGTGTCAAAAGAAAAAAAAGCAATTACGCAGAAACCGAAACCTATTGCAATAACAGTAGCAGCACCTATACAAGAAATTCAAGAGCACTCAGTTACGTTAAAAGAATCCAAAGATGAAGAAGACGATGCCGAAGAAGTAGTTTTTTATGAGGATGCAAACTTTCTCGAAGATGAAAGTGACTTTGAAGATGCGGAGCAAAAGAAAATTTATATTGTAAGCGAAGCTAATGATAATCAAAAAGATGAATCAAAGCAGACAAACAAAAAATCTGATGTAAATGAACGATTTTATGGGTATTTGCAAGAATATAATACCATGTTATCAGAGCAAAATGCCAACGACAATGAAATAATTACAGCACAATTTGTTTATGATGAAGATGACGCAGACGATGAGACCGCTGCGCCTGTTGAAGTCCTTCACATTTACGAAGATAGCAATACAGATAATGCTACAGATATGCTACAAGAAAATGTTAATGATAACGAAAGTGTGGCCGTAGATGAAATAAATGAAGCTTGTGAATTTTTGGATGAAAAAGAAGATTTGCTGCCAATTGAAGACGAAAATGCTGAGAGTTCCAGAGCTGAGAGTGAACAGTCCGTTGAACCGAAAATAGATGAATCGACAGTAACAAAGGTACAAAAACATACTAAGCAACCAGCTAAACAGCAGTTACGTTCTGCAGCGACCAGACCTAAAAAGGCAGCCACAAAATCTACTTCTATTAATGCGCGATTTTTCTGTGTTAAGTGTAATCGAGATTTTAGTACAAAAACAAATCTTACACGGCATATGATAACACACGGCGGAAAAAGACCCTATCAATGCGTTGAGTGCGGAAAAAGTTTCTCACAAAATGGTTCACTAAAGCAACATATGATGACGCATACTGGAGAGAAACCATGGATTTGTGAGGTGTGCAATCGTGGATTTTCGCAATGTAAAAGTTTAGTATTTCACATGCGTCGACATACGGGTGAAAAACCCTTCACATGCGATCATTGCGGCTTGTTATTTCGACAGAAGGATGGACTAAAGGTAACAGTTAAATTATTGAATGATTACACAGGGGAAAATAATTTAAATTATCAACGATATATATTTTCAGACTCACATATTGAAACATCATATGATACATCAAAAGGATGGTGACACCGTGACTCACACTTGCACTATTTGTAAACAGCTACTTCCAACAAAAACTTTGCTACATAAACATATGAAGAAACATGTGAACAGTACTAAAACCTTTAATTATCAAACGTACAATACTTTATCTGAAGAAAATTCCTTAATGGAAATATTGGCTGATGAAGATTTAATTAATGATAAGTCATTTATTAAAGAGGAGCTTGCTTTGAACATTGAGGATGTCAGCGCGTCTGCGCAAATTGTTGATATCATTGCAGCGAACACGGCCAAGGCTAGTCGTGTAAAGAAATTTCAATGTCGTAAATGTTATAAATGTTTTGCTATTAAGTAAGTATTTGTTACTTATTTATTTAACGTTATCCTAAATATTTAATATATTTATATTTAATTTTTTTACTAAGGAAAAATCTTTTACGGCATTTAACCACTCATGATGTCAGTGCCGCAGAATTGTTTCAGTGCACAACATGCCAAGTTGCCTTTGATACAAATTATGCCCTACGCGTACATCGCGTTCGGGAACATAAAGAAACAAGTATAAATCTAAACGAATGCGAATATTGCAACGTAACATTTGCGAATGCAAATGAATTAAGTGATCACAATAATGCTGTACACGATAACTTAGAAGAGAAATGTCCTGAATGCCCTGATTTGCATTTCAAAACTCAAAAGCTTCTAATGGAGCACATGTTGGAACATGAGAACTTACTTAATGAAATTGATGCTGATTAAGGGGTTTATTGCCGTTCGTGATTCGCCTATTTTGTTGGTTCGCGCAATTTTTCGCAGTATGGCAGACGAATGTAAGATTTCGCATATAAAAAATGAATATAACAAGCTCTGTAGCATTTACCTCAAAATCTCATGTGAATGTGAAAAATGAGAGACTACTGTTGGCAAGTCGTTAAATATAATTTGCCACATATGGCAAAACCAAGCGAATGCAAGTTAGTGCGATAACTTGCTAAATAATCGGATTTGGATAACTACTTAACTTAAAAAATAAGCATCAAATAAAAATAAGTATTGAAAAAGTTGTAAAGAAGATGTGGTTTTTCTCGTAAGATTATTATTTGGAAAATAGATTTTATTTTTATAAATTCTTTATTTAAAATTTTTCCAGCTTTGATTTTTTAAAGTTTCATCCTCTGGGAAAAAACTTTGTTATTGTAATGCGTTTTTCGTAACGCATTCAACAATAGTTATTTGTAGAAGGTGTATTTTTTCAAATAGCTATCTATTATAATAATGAGCCTTATCATGAATATATCAAGAAACCCCCCTCCCCACCGGAGAATATATTCCTTTCCCGTGCAGAGATATATTATTAAGACATGATTGAATTGAATCATGTTATTAAGAGACGTAAAGAAGCACTGGAGCAATTTTTTTAAGGTTTATATTGCTCACAGATGGTAGCTTTGACGAATTAAGTTAAACGGCAGTGTGTATAACTTCTAAGTTCGTCAAAGCCATCGTCTGTGAACATGTGAACAATACAAGCCTCAAAAAAATGCTCCAGTGCTTCTTTGCGTCTCTTGATAATATATCTCTTCGTTACCCGTTTGATTTTGAAAGAGTGATGCCACCTTATGCTTTTTCTACCAGATTTAGTGCTTTTTAAAAAATTATAATACGAAAAAAGTGCGTTTTTTATTGCTTATTGTCAAACACGCTATAAAAGTACATAGCTCTAATTGCCATAAGACCTTCAATTTCAAAGACGTTTCAAACATTGAATATGCAAGTTACTTTAAGAATTCCACAGAAGAAACCAAAATTTATTAAATATATTACCTGTTTATAGATTTTTCGCACTAATATATTCTTTCCGACTTTTTTATTAATTTTAGTGGATTTTGTAAATGGAAAGTTTGCGCCACAGCTTTGACAGCTAATACCACATTCACACTTGCCTGGTTAACCAGATGAAATAAGAAAATTAACTTGCAGCATGTCAGTATTCATCCAATATGGTATATATCGTGGTGACGACTTGGTGAGAACGCCGTTAGTTATACGATAGAAGAAATTATTATCGTATTATGCACGCTTATCATTTGAATCTGTGGACAAACTATGAAGGAGGAAGTCGTTAAGGAACGTTAAAAGCTCGAGAATTTGAACAAGAATCAGTAAGGAGCATACATATTTATTTAGGTTTAAAATACGATTTCCTTCAAAAAATAAGAAATTTAAATAAAATTCAATATGTGCAAAGCATAACGCTGGATTGTTTGCATTACATAAACTTTAATTTTTATCTTATAGCATTTTTTTTTCTAAAAATAATGTTACCAGTTTGAATTGTGTGTCAAAATAAATTGTGGAAAAAAATTAAATTAATGGATTCATTTTTGTAAATGCTGTTATGAATGTAATTTAACTTTATTTTATTTGTTTTTGTTGGAAAAAACTATAAATCCTTCAGCGCAGTTCAACAAATAAAAGGCGACACACGTCTTTACATTTGAAAGTTTATTGAGAGAGTAAAATAAATGAAAAACTTAAATTGAAAATTCAATACAAATTAGATTGAAAAACAAAAGGCAAAACAGAATTTATGTGACAGTGATTTTAGATACAGTATGATCAAATATACATATTGTATTGCATATAATATTTATCTTCAACACTCCTTCTCAATACAAACTTATTTGATAACATATTAACTAAAAATCAAAATCAATATAATCCCATTTCCCTTGTAAATTTACAGTGCTTAATTTTCTGCAAATTTTTAGTAAGTATATCTGATATCATTTCTTCAGTACACACGTAGTTTAAACTTATTTCCTTATTTTCATACAGACTACGAATGTAATGAAATTTAATATCTATATGCTTGTTTCTTGCATGATAAACAGGATTCTTAACTAAACTTTGTGCGCTTTGGTTGTCGCCATTCAAAACCATCGGACGCTTTGTAGAAAAATCCATCTCAGTCAACAACTTCTTAATGTAAACAGCTTCTTTAGCCGCCGCCGTAAGTGCTACATATTCAGCTTCAGTACTGCTAAGCGAAACTATGCTTTGTTTTTTGCTTTCCCATGAAAACACACTACCTGCTGCAAAGAAAGCACAGCCCGTATATGACTTTCGATCACTGGCATCGCTACCCCAGTCAGCATCAACAAAGCACTCGATCGGCTTACCAGTCTTCCTGTAATGAATTTTCAAATCTATTGTCCCTTTCAAATATCTGAGAATATGCTTCAATCCCGCTTCATGCTCAGAATGAGGATCTGTGTTTCTTTGTGATAGCTTCGAAATCGAATGCATAATATCTGGTCTTGTTGAAATTGCTAGATACATCAATGCACCTACGAGCGACTGGTACTCCGATTGATTCACCTTTTTACAGCTATCATCCGCACAGCTCACTTGAAACCCTGGACTCAACGGTGTTGACACAGGCTTGCAGTTTTCCATCCCATACTGCTTAAGAAGATCAATGATGTATTTTCGCTGACAAACAGCTAAAGGACCTGTTTCACCTTCACGAAGTATCTCCATACCTAGAAAATACTTTAGTGGACCACCATCCACAATGTCAAACTCATCTGCGATTTGAGCTTTGATTGCATATACGTTTTCAAGTTTTGAGCAACCTATAATGAGATCATCTACGTACACAGCAATAATATTATAATTACCATTTTCATTTTTTGTGTAAACGCAGGGCTCACTAGCACACGGTGAAAATCCCATTTTCTTCAGTACTGCGTCAAGTGTTGCGTTCCATTCCCGACCGCTCTGCTTCAATCCATACAGTGCTTTATTTAGCTTCAATACTTGATTCGGAAATTTTTTGCTAACAAAACCTTCTGGCTGCTTCATAAACACAACATCGTGCAACTCGCTATTTAGATACGCTGATGACACATCCATTTGATGTAAGTGTAATTCATGTTCGCAAGCCAACGCAAGCAGCATGCGAATTGTCGCGTACCTCACCACTGGTGAAAATGTTTCGGTGAAATTTACACCAAATTGTTGACTGCAGCCTTTCGCTACTAGCCGGCTCTTGAAGCGTTGAATACTTCCATCAGCATTTCTTTTAATGTTGTACACCCATTTACAATTTATGGCTTTTTCTCCAGCTGGCAAATCTACAAGAGACCACGTATGATTCTTGACTAACGCATCATACTCCTTCTGCATCGAATCTTTCCAGTGCTATGAATACTCGCTGTCCAAAGCCTCATTGACACACGATGGAATTTTTATTTCTCCTTTTTCGATGAAATTCAATATATGTCTCTCTTTTCGAGGACGACCTCGATCTCCAGTACGAATAATTCTAGGACGACCAGGACCATACCTTACAGGCTCTGCTTCGTTGATGTTCACTGAAATTTCTTCCGGAGCTGTGTCTGCGTTAATTTCTCTTTCAGAAAAATCAGCTGCAATGCCTTCAGTATCGAACATAATGACATCACCCTGAATTTCATTGGAACTATTGTATCTTCCTTCAAGAAAAATTACGTCTCGACTGATAATAATCTTCTTGGTAACTGGATCCATCAGTCGATATGCCTTTGAGCTTTCAGAATAGCCAACCATAATAAGCTCCTTTCCCTTTGGTCTAAATTTCTTCGACTGAGTTTTGTCCATTGCAATTGCCGTTGATCCGAAAATTTTTAAATGGGACACACTTGGTTTCTTACCAGTCCATGCTTCGTGTGGCGTTTCATTCAAAAGTGATTTTGTTTCAGCTCTATTGCGTAAATATACTGCGGTTGCGACTGCTTCTGCCCAAAAACTTTAATCAACATTACTGTGCTCCATCATGCTCCGCGCCATTTCCACTAAAGTGCGATTAGCACGCTCTGCCACGCCATTCTGCTGTGGAGTATGTGGAACAGTCAATATATTCACCGCCATTGTCACTTCGAAGTATTTTAAGCTTGTGACCCGTCTGCTTTTCCGACATGGCTTTAAATGATTTAAATGCGTTTAGCACTTGATCTTTGGTCTTTAGAAAATATACAAATATATAACGCGACTTATCGTCTATGAACGATACAAAATATCGCGATCCACCAATTGAGTCTTTGTTAATTGGTCCGCATACATCAGTATGTACGACTTCTAGCAAATTTCTTGCCCTATTTTCGGAAACACTAGGAAACGACTTTACGCAAATTTTGCTTTTTGCACATGTAATGCATTCACTTCTCTTTGGAAATTCTTTGATATTGAGTCCATACACCAACTTTTTATTTACCATTTCAGTCAAGCTTCCAAAATTTAAATGCCCGTAGCGGCTGTGCCAAATCATTGCACTATTTGCCGCATCATTGGCCATGAAACACTTGTTTGTTTTTGGTTTAAAAGTAAATAAACCACCATTTTCAATGCCTCTTATTAAAATGTCACTTTTATCTCGTACGACAACTCTTTCTCCTTCAAAGTTGACAGAAAGTCCATTTTGACACGCTTTGAAAACTGAAATAAAATTGCAACGCAGCTCTGGTACAAACAATACGTCTTTAAGGTTAATACGGAAACCATTGCTCTCAATGTCTACATCTTCTCGTCCTTCTGCTTCAATAAATTTGTTACCAGCGAGATCAATTCTTTCTTTTCGATCTTGATATGTGGCAAACATTGAACGGTCACAGCATAAATGCGACGTTGCTCCACTGTCAATAATCCATTTGTCGTAACAAAATTCATGCGTTGAAGCATTAGCAAGGACAGCAAAAGTCTTAGGATTATCTGGATCTTTTTGTTGTGGTTTTCGTTGCGCTTTACAGTTTGCAGCGAAATGACCGCGACGACCGCAGTTAAAACATTTGCCCTTTATGCGATTTTTATTATGTCCGCTACAACTGTTGCCTACATTACCCGATTTTCTTGAATCTTCTTGAGCTACATACGCTTGCTGACTCAAACTTGCTACCGGTTTTGCTCCTCTGTCCTGTCGCCTTTCTCCTTCTTCCAGCAGCTTCACCTTGAGCATATTTAATGAAGGCAAATTGTCACGCGTTTCAATGGCAACAACAAAACCTTCAAATGATTTCGGCAAACTTGACAACAGAATAATGACTAACATTTCTTCTGGTACACTTACGCCTATTTCTGCTAGCATTTCTATTGCTCCTAAAAATTCATCCAGATGCTCCGACATTCCTCCACCTTCTGACAAACTGAGGTGCAGCAATTTTTTGAATAGCATTATTTTTCGTGCTGGCCCTGCAGGTCGATAAGTTTCCTCCAGCTTCTTCCAAGCCTCATTTGCGGTCTTACAGTGTCGAATGTGGTTAATTTGTGTAGGTTTTATGCAAAGCATTATGCTTGCCAACGCCTTCTCGTCCTTTGCGTCAAACGCAGCCACCTCTTGAGCCGATGCAGACTCAGATTTAATTATCCTTCCTATGGTGATACCCCATAGTTCCGAGTGGACTAGGACGCTTTTCATAGTAACAGACCACGACGCGTAGTTACTATCATCGAGCTTTTCGATAGCTAACAACCCGGTACCGCTCATTTTTAAGTATACTCACTCTCTCAATTCTTTATCCCGATTCCACGAAAAAATTATTTAAAATTTCTTGAACTCAATTTATTTCGTCCTTTTCTATATGTGGCCTGGGCCCATAACCTGTTGGAAAAAACTATAAATCCTTCAGCGCAGTTCAACAAATAAAAGGCGACACACGTCTTTACATTTGAAAGTTTATTGAGAGATTAAAATAAATGAAAAACTTAAATTGAAAATTCAATACAAATTAGATTGAAAAACAAAAGGCAAAACAGAATTTATGTGACAGTGATTTTAGATACAGTATGATCAAATATACATATTGTATTGCATATAATATTTATCTTCAACAGTTTTAAGAAAATATAAATCCAAACAAAAAAAAAAGTATTATTATAACTAGGACCACTTCATACCAAAACTACCCCCGGACTGGTAAAAGTAATGCATAAGGGGCCAATTGAAATTTCGTAGGACAGCAACACATAAAAAAGAACAGTTGCTTGTATGCAAAAGGGATTAAAGTCGAACTAGTACTGGTTGGTAGAGGTCTAGTTAATGGACTACTCTTAAACCGTCCGTTTGCCTGTAAAATTCCATACAAATCACAAAATAAATTTTCTCTCACAATTGTGATATTTGTTCTAATGTACATTTTTTCGCCTGCTCGGAAGGCAACAATTTTTAGAAAATTTTAGAAAATAACATAATATTTTGACAGCCTTCGCACGGGGCATAAAAAGTGTAAAATTTTTTTGAGAAAAGAAAACGACATTAATTAATTATTTTCATTTGAACTTTTCATTTTGAACTATAAAGTGAAATGTAAATTTAAAATAGGTGTGAATGGTTTGAAGAAGAAGAGAATTAAATTAAACAAGCTCAGTGTGAACATAAGGTTATAGTGCTTGTACCGTGTATTTGGTCATATAAAAATCTTGTAAGGATCTGGCAACGCCGCTCGACTGTCATATCGTTCTTTGTTTTTTTGACTTTTTTCATGCAATTGTCATTCATTTATCTTTTTGTTTTGGGCGTACTCTTCTTTTTTGATTTTTATTTATTATAAAATATTTTTACAAAAATCGAGCATTTAAATGGATAAGGCGCCAATGCCAATTTGTCGCATTTGCGGGACACAATTTAACCTTATGCATGTGTTGCAGGGAGGACAGGAACTCCAAGAAAAATTGCTGCTTTGTGCAAACATCAAAGTAAGTTCAATTTTTATTAAAAAATCCAAATTAAATTGTTTTTTATGTTTTTAGGTTGATATCGAGGGCGACTTGCCAAAGCATATTTGCCTTAAATGTGTAGAGGGTTTGAACTTTTCGTATCGCCTTCGAAAACAAGGAGAAGCGATGGAGTTACGATTACGCCAACAGCAGCAGGATAAAAGTTCCAATGAAATAAACCTTGTAGACGAAGTCGATGATGTTGAAGATGCGTTACAAGAATTCAGAGTAGCAAATGCAAAAACAAAAAATATCGACAATGAAGTACAAATTATTAATGTTAAAGAGCAGGCAAAACAAAGTACAACATCAACATTACACTTGGAAAATGCTACAAATACAATTCAAGCAGTGAATATAAATCTGAAGCAAGTCGAGGCCACTAAAATCAATGTCAATCCTATGGAGAATGTCAATAACTTGGTTGCAAATGTAATCTCAATTAATGAAATCAGTAATGTTACAGATATAGTGCATCTTGATGATGATGATGAAGTCTGTGAGGAATTCATTTCTTTAGAAGATGACTACCAAAAAACAACTCAAGTTAATCTGGACTTTATGCAGGAAAAAACACTTTCTCTTGATGAGCAGCGTAGTAACACTATAGAAATTGTTGAAAATATTCCTGTTCTAAATGAAATCAGTATATGTTCACTAGAACAGTTGAATAGCGTACAAAATACGAATGATCTAACACAGAATATCGAATATGTTGAAGATGATGATGATGTACAAATTATACCCGATTATCCCCCTTTAAATTCTTTAAAGTCATTTGTAAATATTGGAAATTTAAATTTAAATAAAACACCGGATTATAACTTACAACAGCATATTGTTGAATACTTGGAAAGAAGCAGGCCTGTAAAAGTAACAATTGTGAATCGGAATGAAACATTATCACAAGTGCAAAAAGTGCCACAAAATGATGAATCGTCTTTTGCGCCGCAATATACCGCATGTAGTATAACGTCTTTAGCGCCGCAATATACTGCATGTAGTCTAAATAAACAAACAGCCATACAGGAGGACAGTATAAACGATATAATTGATATTGATGCAGATAATGAAGACGATATCATAGAGGAATGCGATTACAACGAACAATTTGTTGAATATGAAAGTATTGAAAATCCTGAGGACAGCTATCAATTCGAAACTTTACAAAAATACAGCATTGACATAGAAAATATGGCGAACACAGATGTGGATACTACGAAGCAGGAAACTTCATCAAATTCAATTGTTCAAAATACCACACTGCCACAAAACCGAAGAAGTGATTTAGATGTGAGTTTTTTACAATGAAAAGTTTGGTATAAAAATATTAATCATGATACAATAATAAGAAGCTAAACGCAGTTATAAAACGTACCTCCTTGCTCAGAAGAATCGCTCTCTTATCATATTTGGTTGTTGATATTTTGTTATCTTGTGTCTCCCAAACGCATTTAGCGCAAACCATATCTCTCGGAAAATATATGTTTTTCATCCACCTTTTTACCCTTAAAATTTACCTAATGCCCGACGATCTTTAATCTTTTAATATTATAAATAATTTTTTTTTTCTATAATCTTAGATGCGAATAGTTACGTTCAAATGCGACACTTGCTTACAGGAATTTCGTAGTCAATCGGAATATCGTATTCATATTAAATTGCATGGAAGCGAGCGGTATAATTGCATACAATGTAATAAATGGTTTCCAACTCGTTATCGTCTGCAACAACACGAGCGAATACACAACAGCGTTGAAATGTACGAATGCGAATTATGCGCAAATACCTATAGGCATCGGCAAAACTTAAAGCGTCATTTGATAAGTGCCCATGGTCATCAAAAAACATTTAACTGCAATCAATGTGAAGAGGTTTTCGCTAGAGCAGATACTTTAAAAAATCATATGTCAACTCATACAAATGAACGGAATTTTATTTGTGAACTTTGCTCAAAAAGGTTTGTACATATTTTTGTAAGGCGGTAAGAAATAACGCCCAAAAACAAAAACGAAATAACGAAATCATTTTGGAAATAATGCCCAAAATTTCGTTTTTATTTTGGGCTTTTGATCATTTTCCCATTGTCCAGAAAATCCGATCAGATGCTCCCTCCCTTTTTATTTTATATGGAAAACTAGAAAAGGGGCTTTCTCGAAGTGGGCATCTGATCGGATTTTTTGGACAATGGAAAAATTATCACAAAATCCTATAGAATCACTCCCCATTTTAATTTTTTGTCATAATTTTTGTGTGATAATCCTGCCCTTTAAGAACATTGTGTCGGCCAAATTTATATGAAAATAATATGCGAGTTATTTTTTGTTTTTGGACGTTTTTTCGTTTTTGTTCTTTTTTTTTTGCGTTATTCCATTGGGCGTTATCTCCTACCGCCTTTGTGTATTTTATGATTTCTACGTTTACAAACTTAAACTTTTTCTTTATAAATAGCTTCAAGTCAAACTTCTATCTAATGAGTCACAAAAGATCACATCAACTAAAAGCAAATGCAAGCTTAGGACGTAGCTCCCATTCGACCGCCACTAATACCGGTACTTGCACTTCAACATCTGATGAAAGTTCAAATCCATCACAGATAGGAAACGATAAACGTACATTCTATTGTGTGCATTGTGGAAAAATTTCCAAACATCATTTTGCCCACAAAAATCATTTACGTACACATACACTTGAGCTGCCTTATGAATGTGAGTATTGCCTAAAGAAATTTCGTACAATGGCTGCGCGTATAACCCATGAACGGATTCATACCGACGAGCGTCCTTATCAATGTCAACGTTGTCATCTAACATTCCGACAATCTTCACATCTAAAGGAGCACATTTTAATCCATGATGGCACTATGTCGCATGTGTGTCATATCTGTAATATGGCATTTACAAAGAAATGCAATATGAAAGTACATATGCGCATACATACCGGAGAACGACCATATAAATGTGCGCAGTTGGATTGTGGGCAACAATTTGCCAAACTAGCTCAACTTAAGCGTCATGCTGCACAAACGCATGCAAGGAATGTTGAAGTTCTTGCAAATGAAGATGATGATGAGTTGTCTAGTGGTAATGAGACAGAACAAGGCGAAATAAATAATCGCTTTGACAGTGAAGAGCTGTTAGATGTTGGAATTGGCGCAGAGGAGACTGCAATTGAATTAGTTAATGATTCACATTATAATAGTCTATATATTTTTGATGAAATCGTTAATGTTTGAAAAAGGTTTTGTTTTTTCTTAACAAAAATTTGTTTTCTTTAAAACAAACATTGAATGTTAATGTGCAACGTAAGTTTTAATGAAATATTACATTATAGCTAGTATTTAAATTATATATGTATGTATACATATTAGGGCTGTGCAATTAGCTGATCGAACCTGTTCGAGTTTACGCCACACACAACGAACAAGATCGATCAGCTCAGCTCAACTCAGTTCGTAAGTTCGTGAGTTTTGAGCTGATCGTATGATCGATCATCGAATTCGTTGTGAGCTGATCGTTCACGAATATTAAACAAATGTTTTGCATAGTTGTTTTTTGTTTGAACTTCGGCTCGCAGAAACAACTTTCATTATTGCCACATGTTTTTTTTTTTTTTGTAAAAAGAAAATTAAATTTTAGCCTTTAACCGCTTAGATAAACTTTAAAAAAATCCAACATATTTTTTCAGGGTTGCCATCTGTTTCTTTTAATAAAATCAAAATTTTCTATCAATAAATTGCTAAAATCATCATTTTCTCTCTATAAATTGACATCTTGGGTTCAAAAACGACGAAACAAAAATTTAGGGTTGCCATATCAGGGTTGCCAAACGTTTTTTTGGAAAATTGCATTTCATCGTCAACTTTCTTTATTGAAAGTTATAGAATCGACCCAAAAACCCATAGTAAATTTTTTGGGGTTGCCACCTGTTTTTTTTTAATAAAATCAAAACTTTCTTGGCATAAATTGCAAAAATCATCATTTGCTCTCTATAAATTGACATCTTGGGTTCAAAAATAACGAAAGAAAAATTTAAGGTTGCCATATTAAGGTTGCCTAACTTTTTTCCGCAAAATTGCATTTGGTTGTTAACTTTTTTTATTGTTTTTGGACCCAAGATGTCAATTTATAGAGAAAACAATTATGATTTTAGCAATTTATTGAAAAAAAATTTTGATTTTATTAAAAAAACGAGGTGGCAACTCCAAAAAATTGGCGTTAGGAAATAACGCCCAAGGAAATTAATGTGGGTTTTTGGGTCGTTTCTATATTTTTCATAAAAGAAAGTTGAAAAAAAATGCAATTTCCCAAAAAAACGTGTGGCAACCCTAAATTTTTGTTTCGTCGTTTTTGAACCCAAGATGTCAATTTATAGAGAGAAAATGATAATTTTAGCAATTTATTGATAGAAAATTTTGATTTTATTACAAAAAACAGGTGGCAACCCTAAAAAAATTAACTTTTTCATTCAAAATCATTTGTCAAAACGTCTTATTTTTATTTTCAATTTTATTAAATTCACAATTGCAAATTAAGAGCAAAAAAACAACTATGCAAAATATTTGTTTAATATTCGTGTATAATATTAAACTTTAAGTATTATTTCTACGCAATTCTTACAACGCTGATTGCAATCATATACATCGCATAACGAACACGCTGAATGTAACCAAACAAACGAGAAAACTCATAACTTACTAGCTCAACAAACAAACGATCAGCTCACAACGAATTCGATGATCGATCAAACGATCAGCTCAAAACTCACGAACTTACGAACTGAGTTGAGCTGAGTTGAGCTGAGCTAAACGAACTCAGTTCGGTACTGAAATTGTGTGAAAAGCTCATGAGTTTTGAGTTTGATCGAACTAGTTCGGCTCGTTGCACAGCCCTAATACATATGTACTGGTAAAAAAGACAATTTATTTTCAGGATTAATGGCGCTGAACGATTTATTACATCTCAATAGTACATATTAAGTTTGGGTTAATAATTGTTTTTTAAAAGTAGTTTTAAGGAAATTACAAAAATGCATTAATTTACAAAACTCTCACACATTGTCAAATGATTATTGTTTTTGAAAATTTCGTATTCCTTCAGGAATTGCTTAAATGTTTTGCTAAATTTTAAAACGCCATTATTTTATCATTTATAACATATCGTCGGGTTAAAACTACAAAAAGACATCTACATTTTTGATGTTTTGAGAAAAAGGTTTTTTGGAATTTAATTTTTGAATGGGATTTGAAGTTTTCAACTTTTAATGAATCAGTGCTTTGTTTTGGCTATAAGTGTTGTTTATTTATATAATTTTGTTCCCAGTATTTCGAAAGAGATCCTTGACTTTATAGCCCAAAACAAAGAATTAATTTATTTTAACAGTGAAAGGTCGAATAAAATAAACATGTTTTCAACTTTTTCTTTTTGTTTTTTGGATAAAAATTGCATTTCAAAAAACCGTCTAGACAGGGATGTTGAGCTGTCATCCTTCTGTATTCTTAACTCAAAACATCAAAAATGTGGATGTACAGTTGTATTTTTAACCCGACGTTATGTATATATATAGTATATATATTTTGTATGATACTCGAATATGAATATATTATTAAATCCGGAGGGATTTACTATTTTATATATTTAAAAAATATGCACAAAATGAGTTTTTGATTTTTTTCAAAAGTTACGAAACCCATAACCCATTAGCTTTAGCGGAAAAGTTGGAAATAATGTCTTTATTGGATAGCAAGCGCTGTGTTATATAACTTCAAGAATATGGAAGAAACGGTAAATTTTAACGTTTAGGCTAAGATATCTTAAAACCAAACGTGATAGAGCAATGGTCGCAGTGGTCGGATTTGGATTCAGAATGGCTATTTTGTTTTTTAAGTTTATTGTTGTTTTTTTAATTCCCTAAAAACTCATCCAAACTAACCCATACTGTCAACGGACACGCCTAACAACCAAACAAAAAAACCAAGTACACGTGATGGAAGTGAATTTTATATTTGAAAAGAAGGCGTGACATCAATTGAATATCTAGAAATTCTTTGTTTTAATTATGAAGCTTTTGGGTGTCTCATGAAACGAATTAATTTAAGCTTGTTGAAAGTCCGTCATAGATGTTTTCCCTCCAGAACTTATTCTTTGTTTTGAATATGAAGCCTTCGGGTGTTTGTTGTGATATTCCGCCATAGCTGTTTTCCCTCGAGTATATCAAGATATTCTTCGTTTTGACTATGCAGCCATCGAGTGACCTTCGGGTGCTTCTGGAAATGAATCTAATAAAGCTTGTTCATACTCCGCCATAGATGTTTTCACTCTTGTATTTCTAGGTATTCGTCGTTTTGACTAGGAATTTTTTGGGGTCCTACGGGTGTTATAAAAAACGATTGAATTAAAGCTTGTTGATAGTCTGCCATAAATGTGTTTCCCCTAGTATATCGAAATATTCTTCGTTTTGACTATGAAGCCTTGGGTTGATCTGTGGAAAACTTTGGGTGTCCCAGAAAACTATCAATTAAGGCTAGTTGATAGACCTCAATAGATGTTTTCCCACTAGTATACCTAGATATTTTCGTTTTGACTATGAGTCTGTGCGAAGTTTCGGGTGTCGCAGAAAACTATCAATCAATCGTATTCACGTTATACACCTACCTACAAAATTTCGCCAAAATAGCTTCATTCGTTTGCGAGATATATTGGGATGTAATGAATAGTATCGCAGAAAAAGTGTCGCGTCCTTGGAATTTTACACCTAACGCGGCCAAAGAAGTTTCACTTGAAAAAAATATTCAAAACGTATTATTGAGAGCATTATTCGCGAAAACGCAACCAAAATACACATAAATACTAAGGATAGTAAGTACAAGCTCTGAGCAAAAACTAAGTGAATTCGGAAAAGAGGGCGTGGTAACTCTATAAGCAAAATTTTTAAAATGTAAGCGTTTTATGAGATAATTTACCCAAAATTCAACCAGATAATAGTAAGGGTGGTATCTGGCTAAAAACTAAATACCCTACACTGCATTTCAAGTATATTATTTAACACTTAGTTGATAAATACTATGCAATATTCTTGTACATACAAGTTTTTATTAAAATAAATTGTTTTATTCTTCCTTAACTTCTAGGAGAGTATAAGAACAAATTGCTTATATGGGGAGTGCCACGCCTTCTCCGAGCTTACCTAGATTTTGCCTAGAGCTTGCATTTATTGTTCTGAGTGTTTGAGTAAAATTCGGTTAGGGTTTCTTAAAAAAATCTTTCAGTGTAGCATTTTCAAACTTTCGCTTATATGAGAGGTGCCACGCCCTCTCGTCCTAAATCGCCTACTTTTTGCTCAGAGTTTGCAATTAATGCTCTTAGTACTTGAGTGAAATTTGGTTGGATTATCTAAGAAAACACTTTCAGTATAGCATTTTGAAACTTTTGCTTTTATGGGAGATGCCACGCCCTCTTGTCCGAGTTCGCTTAATTTTTTCTCAGAGCTAGCATTTATTGATTTGAGTGCAATTTGGTTGGGTTATCTCAAAAAACGCTTTCAGTATAACATTTTGAAACTTTTCTTTATATGTGAGGTGCCACGCCTAGTTTTTGCTCAGAGCTTGTACTTACTATCCTTAGTATTTATGTGTATTTTGCTTCTGTTATTGCAAATAATGCTCTTATTATTGCATTTTGAATATATTTTTTGTATGGGCCGTAGGCGTGTCCGTTGACCGATTTCGCTCATTTTCAATCCCCCGAGCTAACTTTTATGACGAAGGCAGAATACGAAATTTCATTGAAATATGTTGTTCAGTTTTCCCAAAAAATGTATTTCCACGCACACCCAGCCAGCCAGCCAGACAGGCGGTCATGGCTATATAGATTAAGGAGGTGCCGCTAATGAAGAATATATATACTTTTCCATACCTGGCGCGCCTCCTTCTCTGCGTTACAAATGGAAGGACAAAGTGAATGTACCCTGGGTGTAGGGTATACAAAATGCAAACTCTAATCAGAAATTCGATTAATTCGGACAATAGGGCGTGGTACCTCCTATACACTCAAAATTTTCAAAATGCTGTGAAAGCGATATTTGAAGTTATGCAACAAAACTTCGCACACAACTAAGGATAGCTAGCCGAAGAGCTAAAACTTAAACCTATACATGCACTATTTTCATGCCGCATTTACTTAATAATCTTAAAAGCAAGAGGAACATTTGTTTAACTTCCGTAATCCGTGTGGTTTCAATTACTTTCATTTAGGAGGCTTTTAGTTGAAAACGGTGAGTCGAACGACAAAATATGCTAGAATCTTTTTTTTTGTGGAGAATAATAGGATCTACAAATGATATCGGTTTGTATTTACGAAAAAGTAATCGTTTAGGAAATATTCAATAAAATCGAATTTTTCGACTTTTTGCGGTTCTTTAAGAATATTTCCTAAACGGATACTTTTTCGTTAATGCAAATCAATATCATTTGTAGAACCTGTAATTCCCCACAAAAGAGATCGTTCGACTCACCGTTTTCATCAAAATGCCTCCTAAATGAAAAGTAATTGAAATCACACGGATTTCGGAACAGGCCTGATTTTTTTTTTCCTCAACACGCTTTTAATTCAAATGAATAATAGGCCTTGCTGAATGGGTTGGGGAAGTGATTTTGGTGATGAGCAAAATTAGTCTTGGACTTGGTAATTTTTCGAAACCAAGACGCTGATATAATTTAAAGACCAACATCAAAATGATCATCAAGACCAAGACTGCTCCTTAGTAATTTATAGTTGATAGGTGTGTCATGCCCCTTTCAAGTATAAAATCATCTCTCAATCAGGAATTTGGCATCTTAAAAACACAACTGCTTTGTAAAAATAAGTTTTGGAAATTTTGAATACTCAACAGTCTTTAGAAATTTTTTCAAGACCAAGACCAAGATTGAGACCAAGACTAAATGCTCAAGATCAAAACCAAGGCCAAGACTCAATGTCCAAGATCAAGACCAAGACTACTATGGTCTAAGTGACTTGTTAACGATCAGCTAATGAAGCTGCAAATGTTCGTCAACAGAAGTCCGGTAACCGTTTCAACAACTCAATGCTGGGGTCGAATCGACGCATCTGTGAACTTTTGCCTAACATGTGGTGGACAGCATACATCTTCCGGAAACCACCTTTCTATGTTTACCGCAAAGCTTTTGAATAGAATCCATAAAGCAATTGAGTATGCGGTAGACTAAAAATCAGCTTGAATAGGTAAATACTTATGGTTCTTATGATGTTGGCAACCCTAAATGAGCTTCTGCGCATTTCATCCTTGCTCACATTAGCATATGTTTTCACTCTCAGCCAAATGACAGAAGGCACACTTTTCTTAATGGCACAACACGAATCAGCTGTTTATTTTGTTTTGTCCAGATTTGTTTTGGGAAATTTTCCTTTTTGGCCATTTGCCACTGTGGTATATGTTGTTGTTGCACTTTATTGTTTTGGGTTTTTTTCATAAGCGAAAATATCCCCCCAACTAAAGAACAAAACATTGGTTATTTTTGCATTTCCCATTCAGTAGATTTCAAGCATTCGAGCGCGTTCATTGTGAATTTCTATCACGCTTGCCACTTTGTTCGTTCAGATATTTCTCATTTAATTATTTCGTTATATTTGAATGCCTTTGTGTTTCGGTGTTATGTGCATATCCGTCGGCGGTTGTTTTTATTAAATCAACCACTTGAATTTTTATCTAATAATTTTAAAAGTTTTTAGTATTTCACTTTATATTGCATATAAAATAAAAGTTTTCTTCTCATATAAAAAAAAGTTATTGTTGTCAAAATGATAGCATATGTTATGGCGTAAAAGCGTGTTAGTTATTTCTGTTCCATTAATTCTCCAATAAAAAAAGAGTACAAATTAAGTTTAATTATCATATGTTAAGTGTATTTTGTTAATTAATAAATTACCACAGTCAAATATAAGTGTTTGTTCAATAGAACGGGAAGATTATTACCCTCGTGTGAGGCAGTGCGGTTTTTAATTATTAATTGATTTTTATTCAAAAGGAGCTAATTCATAAGAAAGTCCATAGCTTAAGCCCAATAAAGTGTAGCAGTGTCTTTCTCCTCTTAATGTCCTTTTTTTAGTTTTCGATTAAAAAAAACAAAAAGTTTGTAAGCTTATCAACAGACATCTCAGCCTACTTATCTGCTGGTACCACATTTGCTCCACCGTTCGCTGTTAATGCGTGTGGGTCTGTATTTGGCTTACAATACTTTAATGTGCAGCTAATACAATTGGGAACAATAGAGAAACATAATAAACATACTTTTATAAAACAAATATTTAACATAAACGTTTTAACAAAGGTGAGTAATAATGCTAAGTTCTTTGGTGGATTTTTTTTTTTTAAATATTACTTATATCTACACACACATATCTAACTTAAAAGGGTTTTTAGTATTTACTAGCTTTTACCCGGTAAGCGTTGTCTCGCTTTTGTCACTGTGCCTTTACATACATATACGTATGTAAAGGGTGTTCCATTAAGACGTGTGGTACTTTGATTTTGAATAAAACGCAAACGGTTCGGAATTTTTCAAAATACTTTATTTCGTTCGAAGGTCACACGATAGAATTACGTGGGCTGCTATATATATTTCTGGCCTGATAATGAAAATGCGAATATTTATTATCAAAAATGGTTTTATTGTTTTTCAAAGTATTCTCCAGCATGATTTAAACACTTTTGCATGCAATCAAACCAATTGAGGAGTTGCCGTACCAAAAGGCCTAAGTACCATTTCGAGGCAAAAGCAATGTCATACTTTTTATTTGCCTAATAGGGTGTTATTTGACTGTTATAATTTTTTCAACATAATGACATCAATTTCACACTATCAAAAAAATTTTTAGTGAAAACAGAAAACAATTTTATTAATATCTAACAAAATGCCACCCGTTTCATATTATGACACTACTTTTGCCTCAAAATGGTATTGTACTTATGCCCTTTGGTACGGCCACTCCTCAATTGTCGAAGCACTTTTTCCACTCCGATTGAGACACCTCCAAAACATGGTTTTTGAACGCTTCAACAGCATCTTCTGGTGACGAAAATCGTTGACCACGCATTTTTTTCTTGATGTGTGGGAAAAAATAGAAGTCATTGGGTGCCAAGTCAGGGCTGTACGGCGGATGACCCATCAATTCGACGTTTTGGCCGGTCAGAAAGGCGATGGTTTGAGCCGATGTGTGAGAGCTCGCATTATCATGGTGATCAATGATTCGTCTTCTCTTGTTCGTTTTCCGTCCTACGTTGCTCAAGCGGAACAGTCGCCACATGACCAGTTTTGTCCAAGAAACCGGCGACCATTTGCTTCGAAGTGTTTCTTCCACGAATAACTTTCGTTGGATTTGGTATTCGAAGACCCACACGGTCGATTGCTGTTTTGTTTCGGGCTCATACGCATAGATCCATGATTCGTCACCTCTGACGAACTTATAAACTCCTTTTGAAGCACCGCGATCGTATTTTTTCAACATTTCTTTGCACCAATCGACACGAGCCTTTTTTTGAGCGATTGTCAAATTGTGCGGGATCCAACGAGAACAAACGTTTTTTATGGCCAGGTGTTCATGCAATATCGTATGTATGTATCTCACGGTATGCCAAATGAAGATCTTGCATTATCAGTTCACGCACGGCATCAATGTTCTCTGGCACAACGGCCGTTTTTGGACGATCTTCACGGAATTCGTCTTTGAGCCAGCTTCGGCCACGATTGAATTCATTAAACCAGTTTTTCACAGTGCTTTAGAATGGTGCTTCATCGCCATACAAAGGTTTAAGTTCATCGATGCACTCTTGTCGTGATAATCCACGTCGAAAGTTGTGAAAAATTATCGCACGAAAATGTTCACGAGTTAATTCCATTTTTTTGCCAAATTGGTTTTTTCAAGTCACTGTAAACAACACAAATGATGGTCGTACGTCAAAACGTTCTGGGTACGTTTATGCTAAAAAATGTCAAACTTTCCAATGGAAATGTCAGATTGCACCTGGCAACACTTAGTGTTTCCTAGGCCCGAAATATATATAGCAGCCTACGTATGTGTGGAAAATTATTTCGCTTTTGGTCATATTTTCGATAACATTTCACGGTATGGCCTCCTGAATGGCCCGAATCACCGATGTATTATTGCTTTCAAGTCTGTAATCGACTTCGGATTATTCACATAGACTTGATCCTTCATGTAACCCTACAGAAAAAAGTCTAACGGCGTCAATTCGCATGATCTAGGCGGCCAATTTACATCACCGCGACGAGAAAATACACGGTTCGGGAATTTGCGACGCGAAAAGTCCAAATTGAGGCGAGTTGTGTATGGTGTAGCGCCATCCTGTTGAAACCACATATCCTCCAAACCCTGAGCTTCAACTTCTGGCACAAAATAGTCCTCCAACATAGTGTGGTACCGCTCAGAGCTGACATTTTCGGTGTTTCCGTCCTCATCTTCGAAAAAAAAACGGCCCGATGATGCCTCCGAACCATAAACCGCACCAAACAGTGATTCGCGAACGATGGCGAATAGTCATTTCGGGGAACTCGACGACACTTTCACTTACGGCAGCAGTATTCTCAGCACTGCGTGTATTCCGCACTCTGGTTGGCTTCGGAATATCAAGTACGTACCCAATTTGATAAAATTTACTCACTATGTTGTGCACAGTTGTTTCGCTAATGTGGTGATTGAGACCCCATTTTTGGTGAATCGATCGTAGCTTTTGCACCATCGACTTGGAATATAATATCCAAAATTCGACGAATTTAATACATTGTTCTTTCGTGTAGCGGTCCATAACTAAAATCCTATACTGTCACAATGAAAATGACACAAAATATGGCGGACAAGGGTCGATAATTCAGATTTTAACCGATAACACAGTACCACACCTACTATTGGAACAACCTTTACATTAGGATGGGTCGAATGTTTTTACTGGACTGGCTTAGCAAAAATCATAAAGTTTCGATAATTTGGGGAAACTTCCCAAAGAATGTATATTTTAGTTTACACCCCGATAATTAAAAAGAAGATTTGTTCTTATATGTTTTTATCAATCCTAGGAAAATAAAGAATTTTCTGCGAAATAATTCCAAGTGTATTTTTTACCAGAAAAATTTATTAAGTAATGCATGAAAAATAAAGCGTGAAAAGCTTATTGCGGAATTGTGGGTGCGAAAGTTATGCAGGGTCAAACGTTGAAAATCTTTTTTGCAAATAACTCGCTCAGAAAACTTTATATTAAAAAATGTAAGAAGTGTTTTCGTACAACTTGTAGTTTAGGAGATATCTTTATTCAAGATATATGTATTCTTCTGCAACCCCCAAAAGGAGCATAAGGCCAAAATGAAACGGCTTTATTTGTTGCGATCCTTTGCGATGAAATTTGTCTCTTGCCACGATTTTCCCGATTCTCGGATTTCCTTATCTAGCGAAATTTTCTAGGTGCTTTTCGGTCTACCGCGTCCTCAACTGCCATGTGGATTCCACTCAAGGGCCTGGGGGCAGATTTTGCTGGTGATTGCCGGAGAGTATGAATAATCTATCCTCACTTGTGGAGCTTGATCACGTATGCTATGGGGTTTTGGTTGCATTTTTGGTGTAATTCGGCGTTTAAGAGAGGCCACCAAACCTTTAGCATGCGCCTTAAGCACTTGTTAACGAATACTTGCAGCTTGTTTATTAATTGTTCGGTAATAAGCTACGTTTCGCACCCATATAATAAACCGATTTCACATTCGAATCAAAAATGCGCACTTTCGTTTTGGTTGGGATAATGGACGATGACCATATTTTGTCCAGTTGAGCAAATGCACCTTACGCTTCCATGGAGATAATGCTGCCTAAATACGTGAAGCTGTTGACGTTTTCAATGTTATCATTGTCAGCTTTAAAAATGACATCATTACTGTTTGAGTCTTAGTTTTGTCTTAGATTGGTATTTACTACTTTGCCATATGCGTAACGTGACAGTTGGAGATACGCCTTCCTGCTTTGGCTGGTAGCCGACAGTGACACCGCTGTCAACAGTGTCACCGCCAACCACCATTACGAGGGGTTGCCGCTGGGAGGCAGCAGGCTGCTTGAGGCCAGACATGAGACAATGTCAAGCCAACAGCCTCTCAAGTTCTGTTCCACCATATTTTAATTCTCCGTTAACCAACGCTTAACCTTCTATCAATTTTCATACCATAAGTAAGGCTGTGCCTTTAGATCTATCGATTAAATAAACAGATTTTGGAGGCTCCCGGAAAAAATGCTATAGAAAATAACGCCAAAAAATTTTTTGGAAATAAATTTAAATTTTACAGTAGGTGTCATATGCCTCAAAGCAGTGATCGCTGCACTTTGAAGCAAGAATACCTTAGAAGATTTCATGAGGAATAAATAAAATTAAGTTCAGATTGGTATGTAGGAGATTTGAAACTCCTATAACACTGTTCGACACAAGCAAAAAAAAAAAATAAATGAGAAAATCCAAAAAATTCTCAAAGTAGACGTTAAAAAAAATACGGTGTCTCGTGGTTTTTCCCCAGCACGTCACATGTTTTTTAATCGATTTTTGAAATTTTTTTAACCACTGTACATGAAAAAAAACAAAAATACCGCATTCTTGTGTTAAATCGATGAATTAAACTATATGATTCTTACATTTGAGGTGTATCATGTGTTCAGCAAACTTGTGCAGGATATTGCGGGGAATATTTTTGTATAAAATTTTAACCCTGTTTAACCCCCGCATGTGGGTCATTTTTGCCCTTTTTTTAAAAAGGTACAAAAATGACACCCAAAACAGGGAAATATTGAGTCAGTATGTACTACAGAAATATTCGCTTTAAAATTTCACTACTAGTTGCGCAACACTAAAAAAGCAAAATTTTATCCCGAAAGCAAAAAAATCGTTAAAATCAGTAAGCAGTTCTAACAATAAATATTTTCCAAATTTCACCCCACAGTAAAACTCTAAAACTACAATTTGGACAAAACTCGTTCTCACAAGATCATAACGAAATCACACAAGGATCATTTTCCTAGAACTCATTAACCCATTATATCCTGTTTGTTGGGTCTTTTTGACCCCTTTTTCTAAAACTGAGCCAAAATGGGTTAATCAAATTTGCAAAAATATCCTACAAAAAATTTCACTTAGAGTTACCAAAGACGAAAAATTCCTAAAACTTAAGGTAAGCGCGTCAGGGATGTAATTAATATGCAATGTGAAAAGTCCTTATTGATTTTAACGACTTTTTTGGTTTCGAGCTCAAATTACGACCTCTACGTGTTTAGAAACTAGTAGTGAAATTTTATAGCAAATATTTCTGTAGTACATATTGACTCAATATTTCCCTGTTTTGGGTGTATTTTGTATTTTGTATTTGTATTTATTGAGGAAATGGATAAAATAGTACAAAAAGATCAGGATCTTATTGCTAATGTACTAATGACATTATTGTTATAAAATGAACTTTAAATTTAATATTTTAATTTAATAATAATAGTAATAATAATATGTATATATATTTTTTTTTTTGTCATTTTTGTACCTTTTTAAGAAAGGGCAACAGGGCTAAAATTTTATACAAAAATATTTCCCGCAATATCCAGCATAAGTTTGCTGAACACATGATATACCTCAGATGTAAGGATCATATAGTTAAATTCATCGATTTAACACAAGAATGCGGTATTTTTGGGTTTTTCATGTACAGTGGATAAAAAAACTTCAAAAATCGATTAAAAAAAATGTGACGTGCTGGAGAAAAACCACGAGAAACGGGTAGTTTTTTTTAACGTTTACTTTAAGAATTTTTTGGATTTTCTAATGTGTTTTTAAAAAAGTTCGAAATTGTCGAACAGTGGAAAACCATTTTATTGTTAAAAGTGTTGACTGAGTTAAAGGGGTCATTTCGGATGGACCGTTTCTTCATTTGGCTCATAATTTGAAAAGAGGGTCTTTTAAAGTTTCGCACAAAGACTCTGTCGAGTATCGATACTCCAACGCTTAGATGAGAATCTAAAATTTTTTATAATTTAAAGTTTATTGCACTTAATTTAATTTAAAATTTTAATTCACATCATGAATTCACTATTGCTATAAAAACATTGATTCTTTTTTTTTTTTAATTTTTACTCAATGGTTGCCCCAAAACACACAATCACGATGTTTTAATGTTTCTTTTTGTGGCCAAAAATAAATTGGTGTGCAGACATGAGAACACAAAAAACACATTGGTACATAAAAATGTGTACTCACATGTACTTATAACATAACATTGGAACAGGAAAAAAAAAATTTGTTGAACTGCAGGCAACCAAAATACTTCACAGGGAGGATATGGGAAGAAACTAATAAGCTTCAAAATGAATACGAGTTCAAGTCTAAATATAGGACTGAGTGAAAAATAAAAAACGAATAAAATAGAAAATATGCTCCACTTTTACATATCTATATTACAAATTTGAATAGAGTGGCATTGCTTAAATATGGACCGAACGGAATACTATCAGAGTCTCTTGCTCTTGTATGTATGTTGGTCCATTTTATTGTTTCTCGTGAATTTGAATTTTAGCCCAAGTTATTTTTTAATGGCAACAGAATGAAGAGAAGGCAGATCAGGTTATCTTTGAAGCTTATTTTTGATAAATTTCTTTACAGCAACTTAATAATTCTTACATTTACTTTGCAAGATTAAAGTTAAAAAAATAATCCCAAAAGGCTTTCTGAAGTGGTTCTTTTCCAGCCATAAGCACATCCGCTCTGTAGTATCAGTTCTTTAATTTTTACTTTAGTGTTCAGAAGTTTACCGTAACTCTCCGAAAAAAAGACATTTCGAAGCTCTTGTTTGTAAAGCGGTTTATGGCATAAATATAATTTAATTACAAACTTCTTAGCACATTTAGCTACGGACCTCTGTAATATAGACATGTAAAATTTGTACACTAATCAAGTTTTAATTTTTTTAAATTTTATCCTCCACTCTTTTGATAAAAAATAATACACAAATTATGTCTCTCCAAACTCAATTTGATATTTGAAAGCTTCCTGCAGCTTTATAATAAGTCATTGTGTACGAGCTTGTAAATTTCGACGGCAAAAAGTCCTTTCATAAGAAGCACCTAAACTTTTTTTCCTTGGTATGATATTGCGAGTTCTATATCTTCTACTTTCCAGAATGTAAGGTAAAAAGTGTTTGTGGGAAGATTTATCATACGGTATATGAGTAATTATGGTGGTTCAAATTGTTCGGGTGAGAAAAGAGGTCAAAAATCGTATAGTAAAACCAAAATCTATGGAAAATTCTAAGAGAATTACCCTCAGAAATTAAAAGGCTATACAGACGACAGCTTAAATCCGGATTATAGACATTATAATGCAAATCTTTTTATAGCATGATTTTAGGCATTATTATACCATACACCCAGAGTATATTCACTTTGTCCTTCCGTTTGTAACACAGAGAAGGAGGCGTGGCAGGTATGGAAAAGTATATATATTCTAGATCAGCGTCACCTCTTGAGTCGATATAGCCATGTCCGTCCGTCTGGCTGGCTAACTGGTTGGCAGGCTGGGTGGCTGGCTGGCTGTGTGTGGAAAAACATATTTTGGGAAAACTGAGCAACAAAATTCAATGAAATTTGGTATTCTGCTTCCGTCGTAAAAGTTAGCTCGGGCGAATGAAAATAAGTGAAATCGGTCAACGGACACGCCTAACGCCCATTCAAAAATATATTCAAAATGCAATAATAAGAGCATTATTTGCAATAACGGAAGCAAAATACACATAAATACTAGGAATAGTAAGTGTAAGCTCTGAGAAAAAACTAGGCGAATTCGGACTAGAGGGTGTGGCACATCCCATATAAACAAAAGTTTCAAAATGTTATACTGAAAGCGTTTTTTGAGATAACCCAACCAAATTACACTCAAACACTAGGATCTATAAATGCAAGCTATATGCAAAATCTAGGTAAACTCGGACAAGAGGGCGCTGCACCTCCCATATAAGCAAAAGTTTCAATATTATGTAATGAAAGTGTTTTTTGAGATAATCCAACCAAATTTCACTCAAACACTAAAAACATTAATTGCATACTCTGAGCTAAAAGTATGCGAAGTAGGATTAGAGGGCGTGGTACCTTCCATATAAGCGAAAGTTTCAAAATACTGAAAGATTTTATTAAGAAAACCTAACCGAATTTTACTCAAACACTCAGAACAGTAAATACAAGCTCTACGCAAAATCAAGGTAAGCTCCAAGACGAGGGCGTGGCACTTATACTCTCCCAATAATATACTGGAAATGCAGTGTAGGGTATTTAGTTTTTGGCCAGGCCATAGATACCACCCTTAGTAGTTTAAATACACATGAGGAGTTTTTCTTCAAAAGGGCTTATTTGCAAAACGAGGCAAAAACTAGTAAATTTGGCCTGGCCAAACATTAAATACCCTACACTGCAGTATTTTAAAAAAAGCTTGCAATTATAGTTTTTAGTGTCTGAGTGAAAAACGTTTTCAGTAGAGTTTTGAAGCTTTTTCTTATATAAGAGATGCCACGCCCCCTTTTTCCGAGTTCGTCTAGTTTTAGCTTAGAGCGTGCATTTATAGTCTTTAGTATTTGAGTGAATTTTGGTTGGATTATCTCAAAAAACTCTTTCAGTATAGCATTTTGAAACTTTTTCTTATATGGGAGGTGCCACGCCCACTTGTATGATTTCACCCAAATTTTGTTGAGGGCTTTTATTTATGATTCTTAGTGTCTGAGTCGAATTGGGTTCGAATATCTCAAAAAACGCTTTCAGTATAGCGTTTTAAAGCTTTTGCTTATGTGAGAGGTGCCACGCCCTCTTGTCCGGATTTGTTCAGTTTTTTTTAAAAGCTTGCGCTTACTATTCTTAGTCTATATGCGTATTTTGGTTGCATTGTCGTAAAAATTACTCCTAAAATTGCATTTTGAATATATTTTTTGTATGGGCGGTAGGCGTGTCCGTTGACCGATTTCGCTCATTTTCAATCTCCCGAGCTATCTTTGACGACGAAGGCAGTGTACCAAACTTCATTGAATTATCTTGCTCAGTTTTCCCAAAAAGTGTATTTCAACACACAGCCACCCAGCCAGCCACCCAGCCAGCCACCCAGCCAGTCAGCCAGCCAGCCAGACAGACGGACATGGCTATATCGACTCAGGAGGTGACGCTAATCAAGAATATATGTACTTTTCTATATCTGCCACGCCTCCTTCTCTGCGTTACAAACGGAAGGACAAAGTGAATATACCCTGGGTGTAGGGTATAATAATGTAATACACAAAACATGGCATAGTAGGTTATTTGACCGATTTAATTTTTTTATCTTAATGATATAAATTTTACACCATTAAATAAACTTCAAAATATCAGGCAATTAATATTTTTTAAATCCATCCAGGGGTTCCCAACTTATAGAGGTTTTCATAGAAGCTATATCCGGATCTTCCGATGGCTATATCTCCGAAACTAGGTCCGAGATACCCTTTTTGATCACACATTCTTTTTAAGGACTAAGAATTCAATGATAAAAAATTAGTTTCAGAATTTTAGCGAATTTATCACTAAACGACACACGAACCCCTTTTTGACCTCCATATGACCTTGAAATCTTTTTTCTCAGTCTGGAAAAAAACGGACCCCGTATTCGGATGCAGGACGTCAAAGTCCCTAGGAAACACATAGTCTGATCAAAACGCCATGACATTTTTTTTTTTGTAAACCTGTGATATTGACGATTGCAAATGCTTCCTCTCGAGAGGGAGTATATTCTCGAAAAGGTAGTTTCCAGACATATTCACAATAAAGTCCATAATGATTTGAGTTGAAGGAATAAAAATTTATTCAAATGTGAACTTTAATGTTTCTCGATTGGAGCAAGGTTTTGATATTCGACTCATTGTTTCTACAGAAAATTTTCAAAGATTTCTTCATAGATTTTGTTTTTGCTATACGCCTTTTGACAAAAACAATTGACCCATTAGTGATACTATCACTTCTTTTAAAATTATTGACTAAAGTGCTTCTAAGCAGAGTTAGGAAAAGACGTATCATTAACATAACATTATTTATTTCATCTCACAACACTAGATTATCCAAAGAAAATTATTGAACTATCTCCCAAAATTTTGACCTCTCAATTGTCTTATGAACCAAATTCCTAAAATTAATGTCACGGTCTCTAGTGATGAGGAAACCATCACAGTCTTGGTCTTGATCTTGAGTCTTAATTTTGGGCATTAAGTCTTGGTTCGATCTTGGTCTTGAAAAAAATTTCTAAAGATTGTTGAGTATTTAAAATTTTAAAATCTTATCTTTATAAATCAGTTGGATTTTTAAGATATCAAATTTCGACTTGGGAGATGATTTCATGCTTGCAAGGGGCTTCACATACATATTAACTATAAAATACCAAGACCGAAAAGCAGTCTTGGTCTTGATGATCATCGTGACCACGGAAATTGAAATTATATCAGCGTTTTGGGGTTGGTCTTAGTCTCCGGTTTGGTTTCAAAATAATTTAACAACCCAAAGGACAAATTTTTCATACTCAGCCGTTATTAATACCGAAATAACTATTTTCCGGACAAGTTTCACATTTTAAAGGCTTGAATAACTTAGCAATAAAAAAGTACGTATATTAGAGCGGATCAAATTGTTCGAAACTAAATTTTTTGACCTGGTAACATCCAGTTTCGGATTCTACGTTAAATTTCGTGTAAAAAGCTCCCAAGGACCATGTATGTGCGGTGAATTTCGAGGCGCCTTAAAATCGTTAGAAGTTTTGAGTGCTTTTTTCTACTGCGAGATTGTCTTTGAAAATTTAGATCTTCCGAACGATTTATTGTATTTCAATGATCTTGGCTTTTTTGGAAAGCTGTTGCTGTGTTTTATCAATTTATGGCTAATTTTTTGAAAAACGTCATCGGGTTCTAAAGTTATGACCTTCTGAATGAAGATATATGAAAAATTTATACTAAATGTATTAGAAATCACATCTTCTTCGAATAAAAAATTTTAACTTTTAAATTTTTTTATAGTACATAAAAATACCTTTCTTACGAGGGTCTATTCATCAAGATACGACTAGCCATTCCAAAGCTATCACACTTTTGAATGAAGTCAGTTGAGAACTTCATACAAAGTGTATTAAAATTCACATCTTCTTCGAAAAAAAAAATTCTAACTTTAAAATTTTTTTATAGCGCATAAAAATACCTTTCCAACGCAGGTCTGCTTTTTAATATACGGCTAGCTATTCTAAAGTTATGATCTTTTCAATGAAAGCAGATTCTGAATTTACTGTATGAGCAAACGAAATATTTTTTCTGCTAATTTAGAAGCAAGTAATTTAGTAGGTTTATTCACTAAATCCGAAATAGAGTGGTAATTTTTCATCCGATCTTGGACCGCGAGGGCTCAAAATTTTTGTAATAAAATACGTTATTAATGAAAATAATAAAATTTTTACTTTCTAAGTTTTTCTGTCCGGAAATGAGTTCTGCATAATATTGAGAAATATCCTTTCATTAAAGTCTTATAACTTGGAGAGAAGAGACTAAATGTAAAAATGATTACAGTACGAATTTTTGGTGGTAGTTTTAGCTATCCGTATCAAATGACAAAAAATAATTTCACTTTATGCTGTTTTAGTTATTAAGCTTTAAGTAGGTCTCAAAAAAGTGTTTTCTTCACTTTTGGGAGGGAATAACTCAGGATCCTGACAAGATGCAAAAAAACCCAAGCTCAGAGTCATAATAAGGAAATTTCATTCTACCATAAACGGCTTTAAAAACCGAGGACGGAAAACTATGGTTGGACTGAACGGAGGTTAGGGGATAAAAAATGGACCACCGCAGATCCTGGCAACATCAAGATGTGATTTCTAATACATTTAGTATAAATTTTTCATATATCTTCATTCAGAAGGTCATAACTTTAGAACCCGATGACGTTTTTCAAAAAATTAGCCATAAATTGATAAAACACAGCAACAGCTTTCCAAAAAAGCTAAGATCATTGTAATACAATAAATCGTTCGGAAGATCTAAATTTTCAAAGACAATCTCGCAGTAGAAAACACTCAAAACTTCAAACGATTTTAAGGCGCCTCGAAATTCACCGCACATATATGGTCCCTGGGAGTTTTTTACATAAAATTTGACGTAGAATTCGAAACTGGATGTTACCAAGTCAAAAAATGAATTGATCCTCTCTAATGTATATCAACCTTAAAGTAGTCCATGTTTAATGAAAAAACAAGACATTTTGTCCAAATAGTATCTTGTACTGTTGTAACATTTTATGAACTCCACTTATTGATATTAATGTTGTTAAAAATTTATCGCATTTTTACCCTTTTTTGCTTTGAAGCTGCTGTTTATTTCATATTAAACAATGAATAATGTGTTAATGCTCGACAAATTTATGCTTTGTTTAGTACGTAGATAGTACGTGTATATTTGTAGGAACAAAGGTATTCGTTTATGCTTCTAGGCATATTAAGGTGTACCTACTTTCTTCGTATGTGCTTTTGCAGATTAAAACCATGATCAAATGATTGAAACAAAAATTTGACTTAATTTCATTTTAATTATGTATTACATATTGAATTTGGCAACACTTGGCACAACATGGCGTATGATTGATATTGAATTGACAAAGTTACTGTTGTTACTAAATGCTACTCATACGACATGTTGTACCAAAAGGACACAACATTTATTAAATTTGATTTAAGGAATTGTAAAGTTCATGAGTTACTATAAATTGAGTTGGACTCCTTCTATTGACAATGATGGCTTGAAATCGTACAAGATTTCTGATAAAATAGATAAAATATGGTTGTAATGACTTGTACTTAAAACCATAGAGACGATCACTGTGGTGTCACTTAATGGCGCAACAGTTAAATACCTATGAATATTGGTGTCAATATTTCGTGCATTGTATCCACCCTAATGTAGGTGTAAAACAAGCATGTTTATGCATGTACTTACATACATTTTTATTGGGTTTGTTGTTTTGTATTGTCGTAGCTGCTACTCTGTTGAAAGTTTAATGCTCCTATCCCACAGCGGCGGGAGGGCAGGTAAATGTGTAATTTATTTAATTATACTCTGCTTGTAATTAGCATAATTACACATGTAACTGTCCAGGTTAAGCTTTATAAATTGTAGCCATGTATATTTTAACATTTGTTTTATTTTTGTATTTTAAATTGTTATTTAAATTGCTTTAGTTTTTATCTAATAAGGATGGTTTGATAAGAAAATGTTAAATTTTGGTTAGAAGCAAAATTCACAAATTTCTTTGCTAACAATCTCAAATACAATTTCTACCAATCTTTATTTCTGTTAAAATCTTCTGGTCATCTCAGAAATGTGATTAACAAGCAGCGCCTTACTGTACAATTAATTCATGATCCAGCTCCAATTCCAATTACTAATCGGATGTCGATAGGGATTGGTAATTGATTTATATTGTACACTTCGGCACAAAGGTATTGCATTCCACAAAAGTCTTAACAAATTTACACAAACGTCTCATTTTTAACATTTTTCAATTTTATTTGCATTATATGTTTTATGGTTGAATAAATTCCTTTAGACATTGAAAAATAACATGTAAATACAATACAATACATAAAAAACTCACAAGGAATTACTTTTCCAAATATTAACGTAAAAAGAATCCAAATAGGAATTATCACTAAAGCTGGCGCTTTGTTACTCAGCTACAAAAAAATTTGTTAACTAACAACCCGGTGCCAGATATAAGCAAAACTAGTCTTGACCTTGGTCTCGAAAAATTCCCAAGACCTAGACTGCTATTCGGCCTTGGTCACTTATAGTTAACAGGGTTGTCACACAATTTTTAGAAAATAAAATAATATTTCAATACAAAATTTAGCATCTCAAAAATTCAACTGCTCAATTTTGCATACTCAACACTCTTCAGAATTTTTTTCAAGGCTAAGATCGAAACCAAGACTTAATGCCCAAGATTAAGACTAAGACCAAGTCTCAATATCCAATACAAATGCTCATAAACACCCGGACTTCCAAAGTGAAAACAGAAATGGTCCGCTTTAGAGCCTGGTTGGCCTTTGTTCCACATTTGGAGGCTTTCAAATGAAAGTTCAATCAAGAGGCGTCTTTACACATTACATTAGCTTTTTCATATTAAACACATGATAAATGGATCTAATGAGCGAAGCCTGACTGACTGTTTCGTCTTCTACTTGTCTTTTTATCATAAAATATTTGAAAATTTATTCATCCGCTGGATTTCGATCAGTGATTTCATATCGGTGAAATATAATGTTAACATCATATACCTTAACTTTTGATTTCTGAGCCTCACGCTATAATCTAATTAATATTTGCGTCTGTAGATCTAACTTATATGTATTTTCCAAATGGGTCATGACTACGACAAAGGCACAATTTGCGTACATTTTCTGCAAATTATCAGGTTGTGTGAAGAAACTGCCGTGGAGGATGTAATTTTTTTTATTGAGAAAAAGAAATGATGATAATAAGAAAGCACATGTGATTATATGTAGGCAAATATGTATGTATATTTATATGTAAACTTAAAGAATCTTACATATTTAGATTGTTTTGTTTAGATTCTCTTAGTCAAGACAAGTACTAAGCCCACAGGCCAATTTAATTTGTTTTATAATTTTAGAGAAATAATATAAGTTGCAAATGAGATATATTTGCTCTTTTCAAAAAGATCTTTCTTTTTCATACTTACTATAAGTTTATAAATAAATTTCCTGGAAAGTTAGCACTTAATATTCACGTTGTGTTACATGTTTGACTTTTTGATACTTTTCACCAACATTTTCAGTGCTTTTTGATTTTTTCAAAGCTTTTTTTTTTACAATATTTTTGCAATTATTTAATATACTAGATGGGGTGAAAAGTAACCTCCTTGACTGCTAGAATGCGTTGCGATCGTAAAAAAGATTATGGTGCCATATAGTGAACTATATATTTGGACAGTCATGTCAAATTTCAGCGCGATACAGCCATTTGTTTTGTTTTGACAGACGATTTTTGTTAACGTGTTTGCCATTCGTTCTCTCACAAAACATTACTTCTTGAGAATTGGGTGGACTTTTAGCGTCGATTGGCGACTGTTGATGAAACTTGTTTCCACTATTACACGCTAGAGAATATAATGAGTGCCCGTTAATGGACTGCAACCAGCACGAGTGCTCCGAAGCGACCGAGGGAGGTTCAATGGGTTGGAAAGGTAATGCTGTCGATTTTTTGGGATTGTCATGGTATACTCCTCGTGGACTACCTTGAAAAACAAAAAACCATCAAGAGCGATTATTACTGTAAATTATTGGAGCGATTGAAGGCCGAAATCATAGTATAGAATAGTGATGAGCAAACCAAGACCAAGACTAAGACCATAGCAGTCTTGGTCTTGGTCTTGTTCTTGCACATTGAGTCTTGGTCTTGGTTTTGATATTGAGTCTTGGTCTTGGTCTTGATCTTGCTCATTAAGTCTTGGTCTCGGTCTTGGTCTTGAAAAAATTTTCAGAGATATTGAGTATTCAAAACCATATTTTTCCAAAACAGTTGGGTTTTTAAGATCTCAAAATTCAAATCGAGAGATGATTTTATCTTCAAAACGGGCGTGAAACAACTTTTAACTATAAATTAGTAAGACTGAAAAGCAGTCTTGGTCTTGACAATTATGTGAGCAAGACCAAGACCAAGACCATAGCAGTCTTGGTCTTGGTCTTGGTCTCGCAAAATTACCAAGACCAAGAACAAGACGCAAGACCAAGACTAATTTTGCTCATCACTAGTATAGAATAGTATAGTATAGTATAGTATAGTATAGTATAGTATAGTATAGTATAGTATAGTTTGTTTCGATCACGGGATTTTCGGGATCAGAAATTTGAGTCCCGGGATTCCGGGTTTTTTCGGGATTTGTATGAAAAACTGCTTAAGTCGACTCAAGCAAAATAGGTTTGAGCTCCATTTTCCATTAGTTCTGGATGCAACTGAACTTTCGTTTTTGAGCGTTTTGTTAATGCTTATTTAGATCTTAATAATGTCCAAAAACGAAAAATAATTTTTTTCCCAGAAAATCGATCTTAAACATATTTTGCTTAAGTGAACTTAAGTAGTTTTTCCTTCCTACTGCAGATATTACGAAGCCGGTAACAAAAATGCTCCATAGCCTCAGTATTTTGACATATCTTAACTTAAATGCGCCAAGAACAATGTTTTTTACGCTATTTTTGAAATAACGTAACAAGAGGGTCCCCTATTAAATCATCATAAAATTTGAAAAGACAGTTAAATTATTTTTAGAACTCTGTTTTAACTACTAATAACATTATTTAAGAAAATATTTTTAAAGTATTACAATGCCTTAGTGTAATATCTTTTTATTTCATAATGGCGATGCCTTGAAAGAAAAAATTTCACTTTAAAATTAATAAAAATATTTTTTCTCATTTTTTGAAGTAATAACTATAACTAATAACTAAATGGCTGAATGTTACTCTTGGAAGCAAGGTGATATTAGCCTACCTTAAAACATAGACAGGCATATTTACACACCAAGATTATTCAACATACACATAGTTATTTTCATATACACCCAAAATGAAAAGAAGCGCTTCAAAAAGTTTTCTAAAGTAAATTTTTTGCATGTCCTAGGATGTAAGCGTTCTGAAGTTTATCGCAGCCTTACTGAAAATTATATGTGACCGCCCAGGGGAAAAGGTACCTTATCTTCACAACATTGTGTAAGAGCTTGTAAATTTCTATGGGAACAAGACCTTTAGAAGTACTTTCTTAAGAAGCGCTTGATATTTTTCCCTTTGGGCAGTTACTTGAGCAATACAACTCAATGTTGAAAATTGAAATTGAAATGTAACGAGTCTTTTTATTATTTGAATCTTTTTCTCTTTCCCTATGTTATTGTGTTTACTGACGTATTTATGTACGTACACTATGTATGTGCGTGTATATATGTATTTATGGTCTTAATACAGTCAACACAAAATCAAAATATGGGTAAAAATCATAATGTGATAAACCTGGCAAAATGACATTGAATCAGGTATAAATAAACGTCATTAATGCAAATATTTATGTAGATTTGATCATTTTATGATGTTGCTTGTAAAAAAATGTTATGTTAAGGTATGAGGAAGTATTTCAAACACATCAGAAATGCAACCAATATAAAAGTTTAACATATTTATAAATAAACCTTGAAACTTATAGCTGCAAAACATGTTCCCAATATAAAAGAAATAATTATTATTTTATAGAGGTTTTATTTATTTTTCAAATTTAACTTCAAAACAAAAAAGGACATTAGTGATGCCTTTCAATAATTAAGATCAATACAAGCTATTCCCACATGATTCTGTAGATATTAATTTTTTATTACATTTGAGTGGATAAGAGATAACGAAAATATCTCCTTTTACTTTTATATCAAACGTGTGTGTTCCGATATGCTAAGCATATTTTCTATGCATATCAAATAACTATTGAGTGATTTATTATGAATAAATAATTTTGTAATTTTAGCTTTAACGATTAGTTGCTATAAGAGTGCTTTAATATTATGGAATGTTTGTTGAAAATACTCGGAAATTATTGAAAAGGTGAGGAATATTCGGTGGAACAAAAACTTATATATATTTTTTTCAGTGTAAAACTATGTGTATTCTTCAAAAGTATGTCTTGAAGATAATGAAGCTTTCGTGCATATTTTGATAGAATACAAGCCCAAAGCGATAAATGTACAGCTAAGGAAAAAGAAATAGCGCGATTGAGTTTATTTAAAAAAAATATATTTTAGTTAGTTTGTTGATTCCCACTGATTGCCACTGACGTTTTGGCGCTGCTTTCAATACTCGGCCTAACCACCTACTATTAATTTAGTTCAAGGGCGTACGCAGGATTTCATCTAGGGGGGGGCCAAACTCAAATTTTGCGAACCTTCTTTTTTTGAGAAATTTCAGGTTAGAAGGTTAGATCCGGGAGATGAACATGTTGTCATCATTAACTTAGGCCTCTAGAAAGGGCCCATTGTATACCCGATACTAAGAGCTTTAGCAGAGAAAGTATTAGAGAACCACTTGGATGTACATATATACCTCCATATGGATTTAAGACAAACCTCAGACAGTGAGTCAAGCGATTCCAAATTGAAATGACCAAAATTCTTTCTACGTCTAAGCGCAAGCGCTGGACATTCACAAAAGAAATGAAAGACTGTTTCTTCCAAATCAGGGTCTTTACAACTTCTACAAATGTCGCCAATGTTTGAGAAAACTAAACGAGATGCATGGATTCCCAGGGCACAATGTCCAGTAATAGCACCGATTAAGATCCGTGCATTAAGTTTCTCCATTGCTATTAAAAACTTAGTACGATTTATACTATATGATGGCCAAATAGATCTAATATGATTGCAAGTTTGAAGATTTGACCATCAAGAATTAGCAAGCTGAATACATTTATTTTCGATTTTTCCCTTGATTACGCTAATGGGTTTTTTTATTGAAAGGTCAGCCAAAAAGGCATTTTGGTTTCACCCTATGTTAGCCAGTTCATCTGCAATTTCGTTGCCCTCGAAATTACTATGACCTGGAACACAGCAAAGTGTTAAATTATAGTCCTCGCTAATATCGCAAAGGATATTTCTACAGCTTTACACAAGTTTCGACGTGATATAATTTGATGAGATTGCTTTGATAGCCGCCTGACTATCAATGTAAATAACAACTTATGGGCATTGAGGAATTCACAAGCTTTAAGAACAGCAAAAACCTCTGCCTGAAAGATACTTCGTTCGGCAGTCTGTAAGACTTTGCTAAGTCTAAAGGCTTAGAATAAATGCCTGATCCAGTGCCTGTATCCAATTTTGACCCATCCGTGTATATTTCAAAAGATGCGTTTAAAGGAGCCCAGTTTTCTCTTTCAGGTATTACCACCTTGAAGTTCGTTGGGAAGAGAAGGTGTGGTAAGAGGAAGTCAGTACCACATAGTACATCACAATCCATAAATTGGAGTAAAATACTATTATGACCAAGAGCTTTCGATTTCCAGAAACCCAATTCTTTAAGTCTGATAGCACTTTTCGCGGCCATGCTTCTGGCAAAAATATTAAGTGGTTCTAGGTGAAGAAGAGTTTCCAGTTCAGCAGTGGCAGTAGTTTTAAAAGCCCCAGTAACACTGAGACACGCAACTCTTTGAACCCTGGACAGAATATCCAAATAACTTTGTTTATGTAAAGAGTTCCACCACAGCAAAATTCCGTTCATGAGAATCGGCCTGATGATTGCCTTATACATCCAAAAAATTATTTTCGGTTTAAGGCCCCATCTCTTGCCAAACAAGCGTTTACAAGAATAGAAAGCAACGTATGATTTCCTAATTCTATTTTCAACATTTAACTTCCATTTAAGTTTACGGTCAAGAACAATACCCAGGAAAGTCACGTTTTCCTTTATAGGAAGACTAACGCCATCCAAAATTGGATGCCTAAATTGAGATATTTGATGTTTATTTGAAATAACAGCAACCTCAGCCTTTTGATTTTTTATCGGAAAAATAAACAGGTACAATAAATTGGGTCGATTTTTATGAAGCAAAAAAATTGTATAATGTTTAAAATGCTTAGAATCGTACAAAGTATACGTGTGAATTTTTTTAGAGTTTTTGGAAATTTTTTTTTTTTCTTTTTCTTTGACCAATTTTTGAAAAGTTAAAAAAGGTCTGAAAAAATTTATGAAATACTTTGAGGCATTTTAAGCCTTATGCATTTTATTCGTAAGAGCCTTCCTTTTGAGTAAACGAATGCTTTTCCGACCACGTAATTGAAAAACATAAATAAATCGACTTTTGGAACCGGATATTATCTATACTACCTGCACAAAAAATTTTGAATTTTTTAACGCAGCATTTTTTGCAAAAACATAGTCTTTAGTTTTAAGCAGCTTTGGGTATCCCTTCTGAGAAAAAAAAAAGTTATGAGCAGAAAACATTTTTTTGTACCTGTTTATTTTTTCGATAAAAAAACAAATAGTCCTACTTCAGTGAAACCTTAATAACTTTCTAAAATATTATCCAATTTTACTTTCAAATTGTTTGCAATTAAGTAAATAAATAGTGTAGTAAAGATAAAAAAAGTGTATTTGTATAAACTATTGTCCGAAAAATCGTGTTTTATTTGGCTTTAATATGAAAAGTTGCCCCCTGCCCCCCCTTGCGTACGCCCATGATTTAGTTTCATCGACAATTCGTGGGCTTTGCATGTTGCGGAATTCTACACGAAAAAGTATATCAAAAAAACTATATGTCATAAATTTTTATTTTTCGACTGTCATTTACTTTTTTATTATAGCAACAGTAGAATGACAACGGTTCACACTAACAAAACTTTGCCCAACTGATTTTTTCCGTTATGATATTTTCGGCTGGGATCTATTTGTGCGATTCGGAAACATTCGGGAAAACATGGAAATTCGGGAAAAAATGTTTTCGGGAAAATGATCGTTCGGGAAAAAAGTTTTTCGGAAAAACGATCATTCGGGAAATAGGCTTCGGGAAAAAAGCTTTCGGGATTTATGTCATTCGGGAAAATGACCATTCAGGAACTAATATTCGGGAAAATGGTCGGGAACGAGTTTGTTGAATGAATATGTTTGGATTGTTGAAGCCAAAACTTAATTTGGAGTCCATGGGCTTAAAAAACCACTTACTTAAAATATTTTCCTGAATTTAGATCTGTTAAAGTCATTTAAGCGTTTGAAGATGCAGAATACTTGGAAACAGAAATAACACACTTGTGAAGTCCTGTGGAAAAGGAAAGTAACCATGTTGAATAACCTGCTTAAAACAACTTGTAATAACTTACAACGTTAGTATTTTGTGGTGTGGACACGATTTTTGATTGTATCTACGAGGCAAGCTCACCACAAGATTTTGGCATTTACTCTTTAGAATGGAATACCCAGCTATTCGAATTCCTGCTCAAGGTTCTTCCAAATTTTTATAGTTTTTCTGCCTAATAATATCATTTTTCACATAATTCCAAAGGTTCTCTATTGAGTTTAGGTCAGATATTTGAGCTGGCCAGCCCAAAACTTAGATTTTTTCAGCCCCTACCCAGTTTTGTACTAGTTTAGCTGAATGCTTTGGATCAAGGGTGTCAGCGTAGAACAAAAGTGAGCCAATTTTGGCTCGACACCAACAACATCAATATTTCTGTACAACATTCACAGAAATAATTTTTTTTGTTGTTTTTTTTTCACTCTCGTCAAAATTTCGCGTTTTTGTTGCTTTTTTGCGTACACACAAAATCGAACTCGAACCAACTTAAAACAACAACAACGACTACGTCGCATCAAAAACAAAAACTAGAAACAATATGGGTATTAATGCGTTGATGCGCAGTTGCGAAAATGCGAGTCTTTTACGCACTAACGCCTGAACGTTCAATGTGAATATTTCCATTTGAGAAATTGCAGAAGTAAAGCGAAATTTTTGGCAATGTGTTTGATGTTTTACAAATGTCAAACTTTCGCAAACCGCACTTCCGCAACGACGCAAGAGCATTACGCATCAACTCGTGAATACCCCTACTTTTTGTGTGTGTCCCAGTTCTTAGAAATTTTGAAAATTGTTGAAATATTATTGTTGTAAACGAGGCTTGAAAAAACAACAAAAAATTGTTTTTGTGATTGTTTAATTTGAAGTTGTTGTAGCGATTCGAAAATTTTGCGCTGACTGCGCTGCATGCGCTGCATGCGCTTGGCTCAGTGATTTGAAAATGCTGACACCCTTGCTTTGGATCATTATCCTGCATAAAGATCCAATTAACTGACATGGAATCATATGAAAATGGTTCCATCGTATTCCGGAGTAAGCTTAAGTATCCGATTTAGTCCAATTTGCAATCACTTTTGACTAATCGTTCCACTCCATGGTAAGAAAATGCGCTCTATATCATGACACAACAACCACCGTGCTAACGGGTATTTTAGTGTACTTTGAGTTGAACTCTTAGGACTTCGAGCTATGCACAATTGTTTTCCCAACAGGTCCAATGTGATTAATTTTAGTTTCATCGCTCCAAATGCCAAGAATTCAATCCAAAGTACACTATCAAAACCGTTAAGTACGATGGAGTTAGTGTCATGATATGGCATTGTCTTGGAATGGAGTAGGACGATTAGTCAAAATTTAAGGCAAATTGGACCAATGCGATTACGATGCAGCCGTTTTTATTTGATTCCATGTCAGTTATTTGGATCTTTTTGGATGATAATGATCCAAAGCATTCAGTTAGTTAGTGCAAAACTGGGTAGGGGCTGAAAAAATCTATGTTTTGGACTGGCCAGCTCAAAGACCTGATCTTAACCTAATAGAGAACCTTCGGAATTATGTGAAAAATATTATTGGGCAGAAAAAATATAAAAATTTGGATGAACTTTGGGCTGGAATTCGAGATGCTTGGTATTCCATTCTAAAGAGCAAATACCAAAATCTTAAAGAGAGCCTGCTTCGTAGATGTCGCGAAACAATCAAAAATCGCGACCACACCACAAAGTACTTACATTGTAAGTTATTACAAGTTGTCTTAAGCAAGTTATTCAATATGGTTGCTTTCCTTTTCCGCAGGACTTCACAAGTGTGCTATTTCTATTTCCAGGTGTTTCTGCATCTTCAAACGCTTAAATGACTTTAACAGAGCTAAATTAAGGAAAATATTTTAAGTAAGTAGTTTTTTTAAGCTTATGGACTTCAAATTAATTTTTGACTTAAAGAATCCAAAAATATTCATTCAACAAACTAACTTAAATAAATTTTTTTTAAAATAAACTGAATCGTGCTATTTCTTTTTGCATAGCTGTATATGGGATATAACATTTCGTTTCGGGTCGCATTTGACTTTCGCATCTTCGATTTTATTGAAACTTTTTTGTCTTATAGTACTAGTTGAGATTAGCATCTACATACTTATGATTTTTTTAAATTTTTTTCATCGAGCCGTTTCAGAGATATAAGTTTTCAAAAAACGAAAAAAGCTGCAAAAACAACTTTAAACGCCGTTTTCATGAAACCACTTTTTTAACCGCGTTGACAGCATAACTTGAAGAGTTTTTGTCCGATCGACTTGATCCCAACGGCATTTTGTAGAAAAAACATGTCTCTATGGCAGGACGTAGAGAAAATTTCATGAAATTTTTTTTTTCTTTTTAATCGGCTGTAATTTTTTTGTAAATTGATATTTTCAAAATCCCCTACGTCAAGCTATAGTCATTTATATGCACTTTAGAAATATTTTTGGTTCTTTGCTTTTAGACGCTCCGTTTTGCTGCAATGCTGTCAACGCCACTGGGATCAATTTTTAGGCGCCTCATGTTTGTCGGAAGACTGTGGGCCAACTCAATACATAAAAAAAAAAAAATCAAATTTTTTCATGCAGTACTAACTTTAATTAATACATATACAAAGTTTTATGTTTATATGTCAAGCCAATTTTTCTTGATTAGTAAAATAAAAACCACCTGAAATTAAAGCGTTTACAGTGTTCAAACCCCTTAAAGGGTAAATAAAAGGGGCTAATATGTTGGAAAAAAATGTTGAGGAAGAAAACTTGATGAGGGTCTGTGAACATTTTTTTCCTCTCCCGGCAATGAGGAATGTTATAATTGAGCCACCTTAAAGGGTGGAAAAAAATTTTGAAGGGGAAAAATTAATGGGGGTCGGTGAATATTTTTACCTTCTCCTGGCAACGAGGAATATTTTAGCACTCGTTCACTCACTTTTTTTTAATTAAAAACAATAGAGTGAAAATATTGACGGAGTTATAAACATTTCAAAAAACTACTAAATGTTGTTTTTGCAGCTCTTTTAGTTTTGAAAAAATTTAAAAAAACTCATAGATGCTAATATCATTTAGTACTGTAAGACAAAGTTACAAAAAAATCGGAGATGCATAAATTAAATGCTATCCAAAACGATATGTAATACCCAATATATACTCTACAAGATTTAACATAATAGTACTCTTTGTCTATTCAGCCCCTTCTTAGTGATAAGACTTTGTCCGAATCTCAAACTATGAAACGCAAAGAATACGAAGTGAAGACCTTAGTAAAAATTTAAATTTATTCATATATGTATTCCTAGGTGGGTATTCAAAATATGTCGAAGTTTTCAATAGAAATGCAACAAAATCAAATTAAATTTTCTCTCGTTATTCAAATTTAATATAATGAAGGATTTTTCTCTAGAAAAAATGTAACAGAACTGTAGCAAACAGAAAAGGGAAGCAAAATCACACTAATAAAAAAAGCAAATGTGAAAAGCATAAAATTTTCCCCATTTTCCCCATCATACAATCAAAGAAAGAAAAAAATGCAAGCGGAATTGAAAACTTATGGGCTGAACTTTAAATTTTTAACAGCAACATAAATAAAATTGACGTAGTTTCTTTACAAAATAATATTAAAGAATTAAGGAAAAAAGCGAAAATATCCCATAAAATACGATAAGGAGAGCAGCATACGAGTACGGTTGGACGGTTGGCATGATGAATGCGTAAAAGAGCTCCTCACACCCCAGGGTTTTTTTCCCCCGGTAGTTCATTATGATGCGCTGAATGGGAATGAATGTAAAATTTACGATGTTAAAATTCTTTTGTCATCAGTTTGGTTTGATGGTTTCGTGCTTTTGGCGTTGCTTCAAATGATGTTTTTGTTGTGTTACTCCTGTTTTGCTGCTTGTGTTGCTTTGTTCAGAGTGAATGTTTCAATCTTTTTTCTTTTTGTTGCGGTTCAGGCTTCTTTTCGGGTATTTAGGTAACCGGGCTTTTAGGCAAATTTTAAATGAAATATGCTCTTTGTTGTTATTTCATTTGAAAAAGGACTGCAGAATAATGACAATAACAACAAAAGCAACTGAAATAACACACTTTCTTTTAACTGTAATATTGTTAAATAGTTGTGTTAAAAAGGCTTATGAAATACCTGCATTTTTGAAATACAAACATACATATACATATGTACATTGGGGTTGGTTATTTTTGTATGGGAAAGTAATATTTGTTGGCTATAAAAGTTTAGATAAAGTTTTTTTGAAAGTGGAATAAGTCCACTTTTTCATAAACTGAGATATTGAAGGGTTTGCGTACGACTCAATTTAAAAATATTAGCAAGCGTTATTAAACTGGTGTTAAGTGTTTACCACTGTAAATTTATCAGATTTTGTTAATCTGTAAAAATTTTTGCAAGTGAAATAGAAAATAGTTGAGTTTTTCTGGTCTGAATGGACTTATTCCAATTTCATTTATAATAAATTTAAAAATTTGCTATACTTTTGTATGACTTATTCCATTTTCAGTCACAAAATATTTTGCAAATAAAAGCAAAGGAAAATTACAACTTAGAAAAATTTTACTTTTAAAACTGTTGTTGTTTCTTTTCTTTTCTTTTTGCCCAAGTAGGGCTCTGGAAATAAATTACAACAACAATAACAACAAAAAGTTCTTCTCGGATCTACTTTCGAAGATATAGCCGCCAGAAGATCGAGATATATCTTTTATAAAAATTATTATAAGTTGGAAACCTCTGGAAGGATTTCGATAATATTAGTGTCATGCGAAAGATATATTAACTTCCTACAAAATTTACCTAAAAAAAATTTTAATCCGAGTCGTGGTTTCAGAGATATTGCAAATTTTCAGAAATTTTTACCATTTTTTTTATAATTAATGCATACTTTAAGTAACATATTATAAAAGCCCAATGTATTTCCTTTCATTTGACATGTAATTTGTACCTGATTTCTTGCATTAACATTTTGTTTATAGTAAAACAAAAAATTAACCAAAGAATTTTCTATGAAATTTAGCAAAACATTACAAAAACAACAATAATACCAAGAACAAAAATAACAATAACAGCAATAAAATTGATTTAAAAGCAAAACCTTCTGTATGGAATAGAATATTTTTCGTCTACTTTTTCAACATTTTTGATTTTTTTAACCTTTCTTGACTTTAGATTTTTGGAATAAGTTTACGATTTATTTAAATTTTGATTTTGAATTCTTCAATATTTTTCGACATTTTTAATACAATAATATTACGACTTTTATGCACTTTAGAGAGTTTGAAAAACTCACAAAATATCTTTAGTTTGTTTCACCGAAACCCCAAAAAAACCCGTTAGTGGAGATTTAGCCCACATAAATATAACGAGAATAACGAACACCCTTTACACTCCAAACCACCCAGCTTAATAACAAAACTGAATGAAAAAGTAAAGGTGAGAGAGAAAGAAATATATAAAGATAAAGATAGATAGTTGTGCTGTGCAATAATTAAAGAGTAAGGCAAAGCCTGAAGCGTAAAGCAAACAGCGCAAAGCGCAAAGCGTAAAGCGCAAAGCTTAAAGTGTAAAGCGCAAAGCGTAAAGCACAAAGCGTAAATCGCAAAGCGTGAAGCGTAAAGCGTAAAACGCAAAGCGCAAAGCGTAAAGCGCAAAGCATAAAGCGCAAAGCGTAAAGCGCAAAGCGCAAAGCGTAAAGCGCAAAGCGTAAAGCGCAAAGCGTAAAGCGCAAAGCGTTAAGTGTAAAACTCAAAGCGTAAAGCACTAAACGTAAAGCGCAAAGCGTAAAGCTTAAAGCGCAGAGCGTAAAACTCAAAGTGTGAAACGCAAAGCGTAAAGCGGAAAGTGCAAAGCGTAAAGCGCAAGGCGTAAAGTGCAAAGCGTAAAGCGTTTTCCTATAATAAAATATGCTTATGCAAGAAATCAAATACATTGGGCTTTTACTACAAGTATGCATTAATGATACAGTTTTTGCCAAAATAGTGCTTTAAAAAAAAAAAAATGGTAAAAATTTCTGAAAATTTGCAATATCTCTAAAACCACGACTCAGATTAAAAATTTGTTTGGTTAGATTTTGTAGCAAGTTAACATATCTTTCGTATGACACTAATATTATCAAAATCCTTCCAGGGGTTCCCAACTTATAATAATTTTTATACAAGATATATCTCGATCTTCTGATGGCTATAGGTCTAACAAGAACTTTTTGTTGTTATTGTTGTTGTAATTAATTTTTAGAGCCCTACTTGGGCAAAAAGGAAAGAAACAACAACAGTTTTTAAAGTAAAATTTTTCTAAGTTTTAATTTTCCTTTGCTTTTATTTACAAAATATTTTGTGACTGAAAATGGAATAAGTCATACAAAAGTATAACAAATTTTTTAATTTATTATAAATGCAAGTAGAATAAGTTTATTTAGACCAGAAAAACTCAACTGTTTTCTATTACACTTGCAAAAATTTTTACAGATTAACAAAATTTGATAAATTTACAGTGGTAAACACTTAACACCAGTTTAATAACGCATGCCTAAATTTTTAAATTAATTTGAAAGCAATACCTTCTGTATAGCAGTAGATGAAAAATGGACTTATTACACTATATTTGGCGCGTTTTCGACCGGAGGCACCGGTTGACCTGAAGTGATGCTGTGACCACGCACTCTCCGCCCTCTGTCTCGAAAATGGTTCATCGTATAAAAAAATTGTTTAAACAAAATTTGTAGAGAATTTTGTATTCTACAATATTGATTATAAATATAAATAGCAAAAAACCAATAGGAAATGAGATATTTCCAAAGAAAGCGCAAAAAACCGATTTTTGTGACCTTTGACCTTGAAATTTAATAGTTGCTTACACCCTACCATATGTAGGTTTTGAGACAACTTTTAGGGTGTCAATATACAAGTATTTACAGACTTACAGCTGGGTATCTCGAATTCCGAGATTCTTACCTAATTTAAGCTTAAATGACTGGACTATTTCAAAAAAATCATTCTTGTAAAAATGATTTTCATGAAAAGTTCTTTTGAGTAATTTATGATGAAATCGTGGTCTAACGAGTCTATAATTTTCAATATAAAAAGAGGACATATATAGCTAGCTATAACTGCCATAAACTCGATTTATCCGAAATCGGACTTATTCCACTTTCAAATAAACCCATTCATATCATTACTGGAAAATTTTGAATTTTGTGTGTCGATCTTTATAACAAATGATTCGTAAAATTATTATATCTTAAGAACTAATAGCATTTCTCAACGGATATTTAAACAAAACTGTAAAGAAAATTTTTGTTAAAAAACATACAAAAAAGACATGCATGTTAAAAACAACCACATGGAAAATATTAATTGAGATTCCCAGTAATTTTTGTGGTTTTTTTCAGTAACTGTGCCAACTATAGTTTTTACTGTTAACACACATTAAAATTTATTAAATGTAAAAAAATAGAAAAAAATTCCATGTCACTGGCGGGAGAATCGAACTTAAGATTTTCGTGCCTGTTGACAACGCTCTAACCACTGAGAGCTACTGTAGCACTTTCTTTCTATCTCCTCATTGCTTAAGTTTAAGTTTGATAAAGTTTGAAAATTTAGTGTTATGACTTGGAGGTGGCAGAGGAGTTGGAACTTATCTTTTATAGACACAACCGTGAACTTGGAACATTATTTAACTATTTTACATTGAAAAACTTAACAATTCGAGTTAATCTGTCTACTTAAAGAAACCAAAAACCAAACTGCATTTAAAACTACAATATTGTAAAATATCGAGTAATTACAGCCTGAAGAAGTTGGTTCCTTCTATGAAAAAATGTCTATACCCAGTGTGCCAGACGGTTCAAATTTCCGCTTTTTTATCCGTTACGGATCAGTAACGGATTCGTAACGGGTAAAAAAGCGAAGATATGAACCGTCTGGCACACTGGTTAATGAGTGCTTTCTATACGTGCAACGCCTCCTTCACTGCGTTACAAACAGAAGAACAAAGTGAGTATACTTACCTTTGGTGTAGGTTGTAAAAAGTGAAAAATACATTGCATAGTTTTAGGTTGTCTCTTGTTTAGTGAAGGTTTCTTAGTTATTTTATTATGGCTTTAAATTTACTACTTACGATAGTTATTAGCACATTGATCGTTGCTTATTAATGCGCCGCATTTCGACACGTTTCAGGCCCATATTTGTTTGTAGCCTTAAGTTATGGTATTTCATCTTTAGCTCATAGTAAAATTAGTATTTACATATTAACTACAATATATAAATTATATTACCTTTATTTTTCAACAAGGATTACACTTTAATTTTGAAACAAGCTGATTTAGTTGCTCATATATTTTTAAGTGAAAAACCACATTTCACTCAAGGAGGCTTTGTGTCGAGTTTTGTTAAAACAAAATTTATAAGGCATAACTTTGACTTAATCCCGCATTACAAATTCTCTTTAACAAATTCCTTTAGCAAAAATTACAACTTATTTTTAAGGTAGCATCCGCACTGTATTCCCAAAGTAAATTATTTCATTTGTATTAAGTGTACAACTTCAAGGTGACCAGCTATACCACATATTTAGCTAACTGATACATGCGCTCAGTACATTTTATGATACGGATGCGATATTTATGTTTCTTACAGATGGTAGTTTTAGGGTTCAGAGTAGCGATTTTTGAACATTTTAAAACATAAAATCGTGCAATATGACTTGAAAAAATTGCCCATAGCTTAGACATTTCTTAATCGATTTTCAATTATGAACAAGACTGTTAGTCATAATTTACCGTTTTTTTTTTCTTTTTGCACACCTCTAAGGTTCACAAAAAAGAAATCGTACCATTTTGTCCAATTCATATAAAAAATATGTTCAAAGTGAGCATAGAAACATTCGTGACAATTTGTTTTTGACCTTTATCTATTTATTGGTAGAATAAAATTGTGAACACCAACTCTTTTAAAACATTTGGCTTACAAGCATTCTACTTCATTTTCTCGAACGCCAAAAATTGACCCTCATTAATTATTTGATCGCCAAATATTCTCATGGGTTCGTCTGGCTGATATAATAAAGCAAGCCCTTAAAAAATTTTTTCAAAATCTTTTTTTATTAGCTAGGCTGGGTCAATTAGCACGAAACAAAAAACATAAAAAGAAAAAATCATTCCATATGTGTCTGAAAAGTGTGAAGGGCTCTTGACAACCGCTTTCGTTCCGAGAGCGGTTCTGATTTTCCTGAAAATAATTTTTTCTAAATTTATTTTGCTTCAACTACTGAAAGTGCTGTATTTACGTATTACCAAAACAGTATGAATGCAAAAATAGTCTGGTTACCTCAAATCTACACCTGAATTTGACTCCTATAGGGTAATGCCGTCATTCCATAAAACGTTATGCCAACTGACAGCAGAAACCGTTGGAGTTGACGTCGTCACGCTGTCATTTCATGATGTTGCGTTTGCATCAGTATGTCTGCTGCCTGCCTGTCTGTCTGTCGATTGTTTCGAACGTCAGTCTAGAGGGCATAAAATTGAGACGCACGTTTTTCAACATTTGAAGTGCAGGTTAATGTGTGTTTGTGTGTGTGTCTATGTATGTGTATGAAGAATAATGTTTCTGTGTAAGTTTTTTATGTGTATATTAGGCTGACCCAAAAAAACTAAAGGTGTTCCGATTTTAGGTGCTCAGCACTCAAAATGTTTGGTATGGTCTAGAAACTACGTATATAAATTTTGGTAAAAAAATATTGAGATTAAGCACTCGCGCAAGCTCGATAAGTAGCGCTGCCTTGATCGTACGAGAATGGGGTTCTTTCAGCCCGTGGAAATTGATAAAAAAGGATTGGAACAATTTTTTTTTCTATCCTACTTTATGTATTCGAGGTCGCAGAAGACAATGGCATTGCCAGTTTTTGGAAAAGATTCCAAGATTTCAAGATATTTAAGATATCTCTCGAAAAAAAAAAAAAAATTTGAGATTTTTGTTAGATTAAATTGCCATTAATCGTAGGAACATTTTTTATTTTTGTTTCTCGGAATGTAGTCTTGTAGCCTAAATAGTGACAAACAAAATGAGTGGTCGCACAATATTTTTTGACAAAATCTTCTCGAGATATCGGCCACAGACTGAACCGCCGTCCTGCCGAATTGCCGGTCACTGGGGATATCTGCCGATTTTACGCTATTTTCATTGATTTTTGAGATCCTACCTTGTACTTTTGACGTCGCTGGAGATGCGGGAACATTTATTTTCACGATAAAATGCAAGTGTTTCAATACATTCATGATATTCCTATGATAAATTTCCCTAGTGGGATTTCCAATGAAAAGCAGAACTAGCTCTAAAACCTCGACATAATTTTTCCGCGCATGATTCATCTGGAGCTAGTGATTGATGTCCATCGCGGTTTTATTCTGGAAAGGTGCCAATATCTCCCAAATTTTTCAGTGGAAGATAGAAAAATTACTTCAGTGGAAGATAGAAAAATTTGGGAGACATTGGCACCTTTCCAGAAGAAAACCGCGATGGTCATCAATCACTAGCTCCAGATGAATCATGCGCGGAAAAATTATGTCGAGGTTTTAGAGCTAGTTCTGCTTTTCATTGGAAATCCCACTAGGGAAATTTATCATAGGAATATCTTGAATGTATTGAAACACTTGCATTTTATCGTGAAAATAAATGTTCCCGCATCTCCAGCGACGTCAAAAGTACAAGGTAGGATCTCAAAAATCAATGAAAATAGCGTAAAATCGGCAGATATCCCCAGTGACCGGCAATTCGGCAGGACGGCGGTTCAGTCTGTGGCCGATATCTCGAGAAGATTTTGTCAAAAAATATTGTGCGACCACTCATTTTGTTTGTCACTATTTAGGCTACAAGACTACATTCCGAGAAACAAAAATAAAAAATGTTCCTACGATTAATGGCAATTTAATCTAACAAAAATCTCAAATTTTTTTTTTTTTTTCGAGAGATATCTTAAATATCTTGAAATCTTGGAATCTTTTCCAAAAACTGGCAATGCCATTGTCTTCTGCGACCTCGAAAACATAAAGTAGGATAGAAAAAAAAATTGTTCCAATCCTTTTTTATCAATTTCCACGGGCTGAAAGAACCCCATTCTCGTACGATCAAGGCAGCGCTACTTATCGAGCTTGCGCGAGTGCTAAATCTCAATATTTTTTTACCAAAATTTATATACGTAGTTTCTAGACCATACCAAACATTTTGAGTGCTGAGCACCTAAAATCGGAACACCTTTAGTTTTTTTGGGTCAGTCTAGTGTATATGTCTATGCACCTGTATTTCATCTTTCAGCTCAGTTAATTCCTTCTTCAGCAGATTTCAATGGAAATCGAAGGATTTTGTGTGCTTCGTTGTTTTCTTTGAATTTTTAACTTTAAGTTACGTTGTTGCTCTTCATAGAGTTTTTGTGGTTGCTTACTGTGGTTCTGTAACTACCATATTTTACCCCACTTTTTCAAAGCCTCCATCTTTTTTTATTATTCACTGTGTATGTTGCTCCCTAGGGATATCTTTCAAACATGCACGTCATTGAGTTTTTTTCTTTTGGTTTTTGCGGTTGACGTTGTTTGTTGTTTTGCATTGACATTAGTTACGTTATATGTTTTTTAATTTTTATACAATATGTAAACCGAATGTATAATACATATGTAATTAAAATGTTAAGATCTATTTCTTAAATTTATTGAATATTAAGTTTTGAGATGGTCTAATTTTGTTTGACTTTCATTATAAGTATCTGCAAAACATAAACTGTGTTGCCATTCTTTTAGTTAACTAAAAGTTAACGAAAACACTGTGAATATGAAACATTAGTTAAGCTCTTGTCACCAATTTAGCTAACTAATTCAGTTTCAAGTTAATCTTGACGATATTGTAAGACTAGTTTGAAAATGTGCCAACAATCCGATCTATTCTTCAAAATTTTTTGATTAATAGAAATCTGCCACCCTAAAACTGACTAAAATGTTCACCGACTCCATTATTTTTTCCTCTTCAATATTTTTTCCGAACTTTTTGGTAGCTTTTTTAACCTCAAGTGGGTTTCCAAACAAAATTTTTATAATCAATTTTGCACCATATAAACATGGATGATAGAAACAAAATTATTTAATATTTTAACTTAACGGAGAAAAAGACATTTACTTTTTTTTTTTTACTACAAAAATCCTGTGTGAGTAGTGGGAGAGCAAATAGATTATATGTAACTATGACATGCAATATATGACATTCATGCAATACAATCCCAACAGAATCAGGGGAAAAAAGCTGTTTGAATATAAAGCAGTTTGTTAAAAAATTTAAACCTCTGCACGTTTTAGTTTTTAGTAGAAAATGATTAAAAAATTGCGAGTTCAAAACAGTGTTGCATTAAGTACACCATTCACGACAATCCAAAATAAAAAATGCTGAATTGTAGAAAAAAAAAAAAAAAAAAATCTAATATTTTTTACTAAAAACGCTGTAGTAGTAACAAAAATCTGGTGTTAAATGTAACACGTGCCAGGATTAACATATGCAAATGTATGTCAGACATCATACCCAATTGGAAATCTATGAACATTCCATGAACATAAAAATATTGTCTTTTCTTTTATGTCAAAATCAATTTTGGAAGGTGAACCAAAGCTGACTCCTTTTTTAAACCAATTATTTGAAAATTTAAAAACGTCGACAGCTCCACTTAAATTTTTTAGGCTTTGCATCTATAGTCTAGATCTATATCTACAATAAAATTCAATTTACGAAATTTCGGCTTGAAAAAGATTTCATTATATTCCTTCCTTATATTTTTATATAAAAATATGCGTGATAGAAAAAAAATGTACCAGATTCAGAAGCAGCGATCGCAAAAACTTATCCAAATTTTGACCCTTAACTATGCACAGCGAGCCTTAACCAAAATAAAGTTTTATATCAACCACGTCAAATTCGGCGTATGCAGGATTATTCTACTTAAAAACACTAATTAATAACTGTAAATAAAAGTTTCGTACCTGATCGTCTGAAAAAGATATTGCATTTTTACTAATTTTTTTTCTTTGAGTGCATTTATTTTCATATTGTTTTGAGTTTGAAGAAAAAGATAAAAAACTGAGTATGCAAAAAGTTTTTTGCATGTCTTTAAACTTAAAAACTGCAAACCAAAAAATCCTAACTGATTCCATTCAGGAGATATTGAATTTTAAACTATTTTGTATGCTTTTTTTAAAAAAATCGGTTTTTTATATGAACTGCATTTCCAAAATTAAATTTAAAAACAATTTTGCTTTAAATAAAACAACCCGAAGGACAAACTTTCCGCACTAAGGTGATATTGAAAATTTATTTGTGTAAATGGACAAAAATAGGCACCCTAAACAAAATAGATTCTACTCAAGGGGAAATGAAGTGCTTCAAAAACCCTTCAGAAGTGGTTCTTTTTCACCAATAAGCGCCTCCGCTCCGTAAGAACCATTCTTTCTTTTTATTCATGTCCTAGGATGTAAGTCCTCTTAAGCTTACCGCAGCCTTACTTCAAAAGGCCTTTTGAAGCGCTTATGTGTAATGCGGCTGCTAAAGGTACATATTTTAATAATTTTTAAAAAAAAAAAAAAAAAAAACTGGTAGCACCAAGATTTGAAGCGCAGACCGTCCGTGTGATGGATAGAAACACATTATTTTTACTAACATTAACCAACTCGTTAGACCGTTTGACATTCGAATGCTTACTGTAGTCTTACGTGGAATCATGGTGTAATCAGTTTCAATTCAATTGAACAAAAGTAAATAAATAAGAGGAAGGAAAATAGAAAAGTGAAATAAAATAATGTTGAATAAAAAATATTTTAATAAAAAAAAAAAAATAAAGCAAAACAATAAAAACTAGTAAGGGTGTAACCTTTGGCCTGGCCAAACATTAAACACCCTACACTGCAGTTTTTTTTAAATTTTGCTTATATGGCAGGTGCCTCGCCCTCTTGTCCGAGTTCACCCAATTTTTGCTCAGAGCTTGCATTTATAGTTTTTAAGGTCTGAATAAAATTTAGTTCGACTATCTCAGAAAACGCTTTCAGCATAGCATTTTGAAGCTTTTGCTAATATGGGAGGTGCCACGCCCTCTCGTCTAAATTCGCCCAGTTTTTTTTAGAGCTTTCGCTTATAATTCGTAGTATTTACGTGTATTTCGGTTGCATTGTCGTGAAAAATACTCCTAAAGTGGCATTTTGAATATATTTCTGTATGGGCGGTAGGCGTGTCCGTTGACCGATTTTGCTCATTTTCAATCCCTCGAATTAACTTTTACGGCAAAGCCACTGTACTAAAGTTCACTGAATTGTCTTGGCTAGTTTTCCCGTAAAAAATATTTCCACAGACAGACGGACACCCAGCCAGACAGACGGACATGGCTATATCGACTCAGGAGGTAACGCTGATCAAGAATATATGTTCTTTGTATCTGCCATATTTCCTTCTTTGCGTTACAAACGGAAGGACAAAGTGAATATACCCTGGGTTCAAACTCATGTTGTTCTTATTAAAGCCTTGCAAAAAATCATTGTGTAAGTGCTTCTAAATTTTTACACAGAATGTGTTAAAATTTGACACATTTTTAATAAGTCTGAATAGAATTATTTATTTAGCAAATATTTACTGCGGCAAATAAATAACAATAACACAGGTTTACAAAAAAAAAAAAAAAAAAATGTCACGGCGTTTTGACCAGACTATGTATTTCCTAGGGACTTTGACGTCCTGAATCCAAATCCCGGGTCCGTTTTTTTCCAGAACGTCTGAGAAAAAATATTTCAAGGTCATATGGAGGTCATGTGTCGTTTAGTGATAAATTCGCTAAAATTTTGAAACTAATTTTTTATCATCTCTTTTGAAAGAATATGTGATCAAAAAGGGTATCTCGGACCTAGTTTCGGAGATATAGTCATCGGAAGGTCAGGATATATCTTCTATGAAAACCGCTATAAGTTGGGAACCCCTGGATGGATTTGTAAAAAATTGGTGTCATATGAAAGGTATTTTGACAACCTATAAAAATGCTTCGAACATATTTTCAATTTGATTTATAGTTTTCGAGATATGATCTTTTTTGAAATTTTGTGAATTTTTTCAATTTCAACAAAAAATAAATCAACAACACCAAAAACAACAACAACAACAAAAACAACAACAATAACAACAACAACAGAATACCTTCTATATGACACCAATATTTTCTAAATCCATCCAGGGGTTCCCAACTTATAGCGATTTTCATAGAAGATATATATTCTGATCTTCCGATGGTTTTATCTCCGAAACTAAGTCCGAGATACCCTTTTTGATCAAATATTCTTTTTAAGACCTAAGAGCTCAATGATTAAAAATTAGTTTCAGAATTTTAGCGAATTTATCACTAAACGACACATGAACCCCATTTTGACCTCCATATGACCTTGAAATCTTTTTTCTCAGACGTTCTGGGAAAAAACGGACCCGGGATTCGGATTCAGGACGTCAAAGTCCCTAGGAAACACATATTCTGGTTAAAACACCATGACATTTTTTTTTTGTAGACCCGTGTAATCTACCTATTTCTTTTGAATTTGTCATTTTCGTTATCTTCACATGAGCCCTGAAAATGTGTAATTTTTTCATCATTTTTATTGAAATTTTTAAATTGAAATTTTAGTCGTCAAGCAGTATTTGCGAAGATAGATTTTCACCTAATTTTTCTGTCCATTTTACTACCAAATAATTGTGGCATATTGAGGTTCAATTAGTACGGCTATAGTGAAACATGGTTCGTATTCCTCTACAAAGACTCATTAGACCAAATATATATTATTTGCTACCAACAACCATGGATCAGATGCATTGTTGGTTTGAGCTTATTGTACAGTGTGTTTTAGCAAAAACACAAACAAAATAATAAAAGCAAGGCAAAATGCATAAAGGAAAAATAGAAAAAAAGAAGATATTATTCGAAGACTGGTGTTCTTTAAGTTTCATTGATCGCCACAATCATATCATCAGACAAATTTACCAACATCAAGAACAACTTCCTAGCATACTTTATTTGATCTTTAGCATAGATTTAGTGAGAATCACAGCAAAAAGTAAATACAGTGTATGCAAAATTCTCATTTTTTATTTTTTCCTTATTAAAGGTCAAATAAAGTATACGAATAAGTTTTTCCAGATGTCAGCAAATTTATCTGATGACATAATTGTGGTGATCGTTGAAAAGTAAAGAAAACCAGCCTTCCAACAAATGATTCTGTTTTCCTTCAAGCATTTTGTATTGTTTTTGTAATTTTGTTGGTGTTTTTACTAAATCAACTGAACAATAAGCTCAAGCCAACATTGCATCTGATCCTTGATTGTTGGTAGCAAACAATGTAAATCCTTATATACGTATGTTCCAAAAAACAGTTAAAAATAACAAATGCATTTTAATTACAACGAATTGAAAAATTACCTAAAGGAGCGTTCTTCATGTTAAACCTCTGTATCTTTCAGTATTGTCTAAATTTATTTTACGATTTGGTCAACCTTTATCTTATGTTTTTTTATTGTACGAGGGCTGCTAGATATATTTCTGGCCTAATAATGAAAATGCAAATATTTATCGTCAAAAATGGTTTTATTGTGTTTCAAAGTATTCTCCAGCATGATTTATACACTTTTGCATGCGCTCAAAACAATTTTCGAAGCACTTTTCCCACTCCGATTGAGACACCTCCAAAACATGGTTTTTGAACGCTTCAGCAGCATCTTCTGGCGACGAAAATCGTTGACCACGCATTTTTTTCTTTATGTGCGGGAATAAAAAGAAGTCATTGGGTGCCAAATCAGGGCTGTACGGCGGATGATCCATCAATTCAACGTTTTGACCGGTCAAAAAGGCGCTGGTTTAAGCCGATGTGTGAGAGCTCGCATTGTCATGGTGAACAATGATTCGTCTTCTCTTGTTCGTTTTTCGAATTTCTCCGAAGATTTCAGGCAAACAAATTGTGGTGTTCCACTCAAAATTGACCGTCCTACGTTGTTCAAGCGAAAAAGTCGCCACATGACCAGTTTTGTCGAAGAAACAGGCGACCATTTGCTTCGTAGTGCTTCCTCCACGAACAACTTTCGTTGGCTTTGGCTCGTCTTCGAAGACCCACATGGCCGATTGCTGTTTTGTTTCGGACTCATACGCATAGATCCATGATTCGTCACCTGTGACAATCTTATAAACGTCTTTTGAAGCACCGCGATCGTATTTTTTCAACATTTCTTTGCACCAATCGACACGAGCCTTTTTTTGAGCGATTGTCAAATTGTGCGGGATCCAACGAGAAAAACCCATTTTTACGGCCAGGTGTTCATGCAATATCGAATGTATTAGAGTGAAACTAATGCCCAAAGACGCTTCTATCTCACGGTGTGTCACATGATGATCTTGCATTATCAGTTCACGCACGGCATTAATGTTCTCAGGCACAACGGCCGTTTTTGGACGACCTTCACGGAATTCGTCTTTGAGCGAGCGTCGGCCACGATTGAATTCATTAAACCAATTTTTCACAGTGCTATAAGACAGTGCTTCATCGTCATACAAAGATTTAAGTTCATTGATGCACTCTTGTCGTGATAATCCACGTCGAAAGTTGTGAAAAATGATCGCACGAAAATGTTTACGAGTTAATTCCATTTTTTTGCCAAATTGATTTTTCAAGCCACTGTAAACAACACAAATGATGGTTGTACGTTAAAACGTTCTGAGTACGTTTATGCTAAAAAATGTAAAACTTTCCAATGGCAATGTCAGATTGCACTTAGCAACACTTAGTGTTGCCTAGGCCAGAAATATATCTAGCAGCCTACGTACAGTCTGTTACATGAGAGCGTGGTCACGATTACTAGCGATCGGTAAAGTAAAATGGTTTGATTTTTTTTTTTCTCACACAGAAGGCAGGAGTGTTCCTCATGCTTTGCAAAAATAAATCAGCTGACTATTGTTTTCAATTTTATCTCAGCATTTTTGCAAAATGAATACCGCGTACGCTTCGCGCTTCGTGATTGCTTTGATCGTGACTGGGGCAATGTTATCTTCACCGATGAAACTTCTTTTTGGGCCTTTCCTATCATCAGGCATGTCTGGACCACACCCACCAACAAATTGCTCCAACGGACCGTAAAACATCCAGTGAAGGTCCACGTTTGGGGATGTTTCTCAGAAAAAGGAAAAGGGAAGTTGTACGTGTTCACGGACAACCTAAACTCTGTGAAAATGAATCTCATATACAAGAAAGCTTTGTTGCCGACCGCTAAAAATTGGTACAAGAAAAGTGGCACTTGGATTCTCCAGGAGGACAACGACCCGAAACACCGAAGCAAGGCCTGTCGCTTGTGGAAAGAGCAAAATGGTGTCTTGACTTTGGATTGGCCGTCTCAGTCGCCCGATGCCAATCCAATTGAAAACGTTTGGGCTCAAATGAAGATGAAACTTAGGAAGAACCGTCCCCACAATTTGAAACAGCTTGTTCGCCAAATTCACAAAATTTGGAGGTCGTTTTCAGAAGAATACGAGCAAAATCTCGTCCAAAGTATGCCTCGAAGGTGCCAAGCCATTATCGCCACTGAAGGGGATTGGACCTGCTATTAATGTATTTGCATGAAAGTTTTTGATCAAATAAAACAATATTTGGTAGAATTTTTGTATTGAGTCTTTTCATTTTCTCACAATAGTGACCACGCTCTTATGTAACAGACTGTAAGTGATTTTTGAAACACTTGTACTGTGAATTTTTTATGGGACAACTTTCTTAGCCGAAATAAATATTTCTGGCAATATTTCCTTCAAATGTAAGCTTAAGAAAGTTAACAGCGTTCCTACTGGGTATACATAAATTTGCGTAAATGTATTTTATCTAACAAAATGTATGAATGCATACGTAGATATGCACGTACGTGTGAGTTTCATTATTCTTCATTACGCTGATTTTGTATGCAGTTAAGGAAAAAACAGACAGACAGACAGACAGACAGACATTTAAAGGACGTGGCGGCATAGTCGCGTATGATTTCATTCAATTTATTAGAACGCGTTCTTTCTGCTTTTTAGAGGCGTGACAAGAACGTGTCTTGAATGCGTTTCGGGGCGTGCTCTTGTGATTAAATGAAAATGAAACTTTTTCAATTTCGTTTCTTATAAATTTCATATCGTGTACAATTTGTGTTTTATCTAAATTAAAATCAATGATTGATGTTTTTGCCGAGAATTTTTTAATTTTAAATTTGCGCAATTGATTGATTATTTGAGTTTCACATTCACAGTTCGCACAAATCACAACATTGAATCATTCATGTTCGTTGTGGAAAACTTTTTCTCCAAATAAATGGTTTTTGTTGTTGTGTTTTTTTTTGTTTTTGAAATGATTGTAATAAAACGAATATCTAAAATCAAACAAAAATGATTTGTTTACAATTTGTTCATTGTTTTCTGTTTGTTTGTTTTGCTTTTGCTTAAACCCATCAGTCTCAAAACGTCTATTAATCTTATTGACATTATGGTAGTTGTACAAAATTTGAGTGACTTCTGCTAGCAGTTGCTCAGTTGATAAAATTTGATTGATGTTTTGCAAAAAAAAAAATTTCAGCATTTCAATCACTAGGCACTGATGAATGTAATAGTAACTATGTGTATGTACAATAGGGTGGAGCGAAATTTCTTTTTTACGATTTTCGAAATCGCTCACATGCGAAAAGATGCTCCATAATATTTTTAATAAAAAATGTTATATGGTACTTTTTGATATTTTAATGTTTTGTACTGCCACAAAGACATTGAAGTTTTGAAAAAAAAAAAAAAAAATATTACGTTGTGTTTATTTGTATGGGATAAAGCCAATAAAAGAGCTTAAACGAGTCCAAATTGTGGTTTTAATTATAATTTTAATATATTTTAAACAAATTTGAACTCCTTTTTAGTATTAAAAGCAGGCATTGTCCTTCGTGATTCCAGCCTTGTTTTGATGAGACCATCTCTTCTTTCTGAACCACATACAGCAGCAGCAGCTTCACTAACAATTTGATTTGAGTATGATCTTTTATTCCCTGGCCCATTTAGAATATGCAAAAATTAAAAATCTTCATAGACCCGCGCTCCTCCTCATTGTGTGCTGTAGCAAGTATATTTATGAATTTCATATGAAAAACATAAAAATTATACTGACAGAAAATAATATTTGCGCTGATTTATCAATCAACAAAGCAATGGTTTTCTTAAATGTTTTGTCAAAATACATATATGTATGTTCCATGAACATTTCTCTATATACTTACCCAAAAATAAACAATTGTGAGCTTAGTTATTGCGAGTTGAAAGTTGTATGTTTTATTCAAACTTTTAGAGGCAAAAAAGGGGCTTAAAACCAGTTTGTTCGAAAGAAGGAGTTGTTTTGATTCACTTCTTCACCTTATCACACTCACAAAAAGCTAACAAACAAAACCTCATCAAAAATTTTCAATGCCAACATTTGGAGGTCGATTTAGTATTAATAATTAAAAAATACCAAGAAAAAAGGCGCTTAAGCTCGTTTTATTCGCAAAAAGGAATTGTGTCGATTAAATTTTTTTGTTTTCCAACTTTGGACAGATTAACGAACAGGCCTGTTCAAAACATTTTAATTTCCAAGACTTCAAAGTAACTATAATATAGGTAATTTAAACATGCCTCGAAAAAGGGGGCTTAAGCCCAGTTTATTCGCAAGAAGGAAGAGTCTGGATTTTAATATTCATGTTTTCCAACTCAGGTGAAGGGGACGAACGAAACCTCATCAAAAAAACTTCAGTTTATAAACTTTGAGTTTTTCCCTATATTCCCAGGATGTGGTTAAGGTTTGATTGACTTGTGGCAGTACTAAAGCTCAAAATTTTGAAAAAATATTTATACACCTCTTAAAGGTGACTGACGGAGCACCTTTTCCGCACTGAGCCGTTTAGAATATGTAAAAATAAAAAATCTCCATAGAGCAGCGCTCCACCCTAATGTACAAGTTGGTTAGGTTTGTTTACAAAATATTTTAATTAATTTTAGTAAGAATTTAAAAAGCACTATAGGTGATAGAGAAGACCTAGACTAATAAAAAATTGCACCTGAGAAGGGGTCTAAAATGTACCTCTGAGGAGTTATGGGGTTAAACATGCTTTTCTGACTTGTTTTAGAAAAACATTTTATTTGGTCACTGTAGCGTTTTAGATAAAACTTTTTTATATAAGAAACTTTAAGCTAATTGCATTAGATTTTTAAGAGTGTATTTGCTTTATAGAGTCCAAAAGGATTTTGCAAAGTTCTGGACCTTTAAATTTGATATTTAAATTTTTTTCCTAATTTTTGACTTTGGCGGCCATTTTAGTATAAAAAGGGTTATATTAAAATACGCTTCTTTAATTTTTTGGGAGTTCTCGTTAAATTAAATTTAATTTGGTAGTGCACTTGTTATACCAACTTTTTAATTTGACGTCGAAAAAATACTTTTCTATATAACTCACGGGTTACTCGCATGCGATTTGCTGCATATGATGTGCGCGCTATCTACTGGAACCTTCAAGCGGATTCTTCTCAACTATAATTTCTATCTGAAATTTTTTTTTTTCTGATGAATCGTCAAAAAGGGGATTAAACGCTTCTTTGAGCGGTGTACTTTTTCTGTAAAATTACTATAGTCCAAGTTGCAATTCTGCCGAATTTCAAGTCCGCAGCGATTTGTCCCTTCTAAATATTTAGATATATTTTGCTAAAACCAACCAAGAAGTAGTGTTTTATTACATTGGCTAACAAAAAAAAGTACCCTGCGCGAAAGATCAGACCACCTGAACTTTATGTTTTCGGGGTCGCTAAATCCGAATATGGTACCAGAATAGCGAAGTTGGCTCGCGTTTTTTTAGAAATCAGTAATAATGCTGATAAAAATCTCAAATTTTCAGCATAATTGCTGATTTCTGAAAAAACGCGTACCAACTACTCTATTCTGGCACCATATTCGGATTCACCGACCCTAAAAACTTAAAGTTCAGGTGGTCTTATCTTTCGCGCAGGGTACTTTCTTTTTGTGGGCCTGTGTTACCTTTAATTTGACGCATAGTACGTTTAAATGTATGTAGTTATTGGTTCTTGAGATATTTGTAATTAAGTGGAACATTCCAAAACCAAAAATGGCCGATATCTTAAAAAAAGGATCAGCTTGTATTTCGATTTGAGTGGATTTTTAATGCACAATTGACTATCGACCGCTTCCCTTATTGAGCTATAACATTTGAGGCAGTTCAGCGAAATATTTGGGGCATCAGGATCTTTAACGTGGGTGCTTAGACGTTAGAAAAAACGCATCCCGTTGATGTGTCTGATTCGCGAAATTCAGTGCATCTCCCTCGAAAAATGATTTTGGAGGTGTTGGGGAAGGCGATCGAAAAAAAGTCAGTTACGCAGGCTGAAAAATACTTCTAGTATATCTAAAATTGATAATTCGCTGTCCAAAATAAGGTGCTACATGTTTGAAAAATAGCTTGTTTTTTACGAAAAAGTCATACTTGCTGAGATTTCCCCATATATCTACATACGTACATATGTATGTACGCGTGAGTTGTTTACAATCAAATGTTTGTGTGGGCAATAAATACCACATTAAAGTATTCGGATGAAAGAAAATAAAATTTTTATGATATGAATTTTCATAATTTTTCGCGGTGATGCTAATTTTTACCGCGCAGTTTTTTAACGCAAATATTTCTTTTTATCTCTTGTGTTTTTTTTTGAATTTTTGTTTAAATAATTTTCCGTCGTTCCGGTGAGTGAAGGCTAACCGCGACGGCAATATTATGAGTGATAACGCATTTTTTTTTAGCATAAATATTTTTAAAAAATTTCAAAAAAAACTTTTCTTAAGAAAGTATTTTTAATATTTTTGCAAAAAATTAAAAACAAAAGAAGCAAAGAGCAGTACCTAATTTATTCAAAGCAAAAAAAAAAAAAAAAAAATAATAAAAATAAAAATGAACATATGCAGGGTGAGTATTGTAGCAAAAAAAGTATCGAACATGTTAGTGAAGAAACTTGCACTTTTTTAAACTTGACAGTCTAGTTTTTATGAATATCATTTATGGATGACTTACCAAAAAAGCGGTAATTCCATTCTTAATTTGACTTGGCCCACTCTGTTTTTCTATATATCTCGATATAAACTAAATCGAGCGATACTCCTTCACAAAAGTATCCATTTCGAGAAGGTAGTGGATCAGGCCATAAGCTATTTTCAAAACTTTTTTAGTACTTAGGTTAATAAAATGCATGAACTACTTTCTAGATTTTCTAAAATAGTCGTGAAAAGAAGACAAAACTATCTTTCATAATATGAATCCAAGATCAAGATGCTATCTTCAACGGCTTAGAAGTTATGGGAGACATAAAATGATGTATATTTTCAAATTCATATAATTCTTAAGTTGTTAGACATATCACCTAAATTTTGAGTTCATATGAATGGCAATTTTGTTTTCATCCACGAAAAATATGTGAAAAATGTTAAAAGAAAGACATATTTGTAACCTTAGTATTAAACAAGTATTTAAAATAGTACTTTTTCACAAATACCAGAAAACTAACTTTGTAGGCGTGATTCATAGCATTTTCAAAATAGGTTACATCATGACGATTGATTGAGAAGTGTCCAAGTTATGGAAATTTTTGTCAAGCAATATTGTAAGATTTGGGTATATTTACCACCTCCCGAAATCCCCACAAACATTTTTTTTTGGGAGTCCCCTTTTTATTGGCTTATATACACTATACCCAGGGTATATACACTTTGTTCTTCCGTTTGCAACGCAGAGATGGATTCGTGGCAGGTATGGAAAAGTGTTGTAAAGAAGATTTTATGCAGGGCAAAAAAATCATCATACATACATACATAGCTATGTATTAATTATTATTTCTTTAAACAACATAAACTGTAAGAGAATTTTAAATGTACGGTATTTTAGTTTTAGTTTTACATATGAATTTGAATTTAACATATATATTTTTTTCCTTTTTGTTAAAGACAAAATAACTGTTTCTACCATTTGTGAGCGGAGAGAAGAGCGCAAGTACCGAGGGGTTAAGAGTAAGTACAAGCAAGAGAGAACAAAACAAGGAAAAGAAAGGAACGAATGGAAATCAGAACAAAATTATACAAGCCGGCCGGCAGTCAGATCAGTCGACACCAAGCGCCCAAGGTGTTCACACCACTTTGTCATGCCTTCGTGGCATCGGCACTCCCTTGCCGGCAATTTCGCCGCCAACAGTCGACTCATTGCGGCCGCGCCATACCTTCGCCGAAACCCCGGCATCGGCGACTTTCGCGGCCGTCAACGCCGCCGCCGTTCCTATGGCCGGCAAATTTCGCCGCCAACGGCCGACTCATTGCGGCCGCGCCATTACTTCGCCGTAACCACGGCATCGGCGACTTATCGTGAGTATCACCGCCGCCACCGTTCCAATCCACTTGTCCCCAACCTTTCCCCCATCCTTAATGGAGCCGTATACACGAGGTGGTGGATGCATATCATGCCTGCCTCGGGCATATCGGCACCTGGCCATGTGTACGGAGTGGTGGATGCCTATCATGCCTGCTCCTGACGCATTGCTTAATCCTCTCCAGCGGGGCCGTATACACGAGGTGGTGGATGCATATCATGCCTGCCTCGGGCATATCGGCACCTGGCCATGTGTACGGAGTGGTGGATGCCTATCATGCCTGCTCCTGATGCATTGCCTAATCCTCTCCAGCGGGGCCGTATACACGAGGTGGTGGATGCATATCATGCCTGCCTCGGGCATATCGGCACCTGGCCATGTGTACGGAGTGGTGGATGCCTATCATGCCTGCTCCTGATGCATTGCCTGACCCTAATCCTCTCCAGCGTTACCCTTAATGGGGCCGTATACACGAGGTGGTGGATGCATATCATGCCTGCCTCGGGCATATCGGCACCTGGCCATGTGTACGGAGTGGTGGATGCCTATCATGCCTGCTCCTGATGCATTGCCTGACCCTAATCCTCTCCAGCGTTACCCTTAATGGGGCCGTATACACGAGGTGGTGGATGCATATCATGCCTGCCTCGGGCATATCGGCACCTGGCCATGTGTACGGAGTGGTGGATGCCTATCATGCCTGCTCCTGATGCATTGCCTGACCCTAATCCTCTCCAGCGTTACCCTTAATGGGGCCGTATACACGAGGTGGTGGATGCATATCATGCCTGCCTCGGGCATATCGGCACCTGGCCATGTGTACGGAGTGGTGGATGCCTATCATGCCTGCTCCTGATGCATTGCCTGACCCTAATCCTCTCCAGCGTTACCCGTAATGGAGCCGTATACACGAGGTGGTGGATGCATATCATGCCTGCCTCGGGCATATCGGCACCCGGCCATGTATACGGGGTGGTGGATGCCTATCATGCCTGCTCCTGATGCATTGCCCGACCCTAATCCTCTCCAGCGTCATCCTTAATGGGGCCGTATACACGAGGTGGTGGATGCATATCATGCCTGCCTCGGGCATATCGGCACCTGGCCATGTGTACAGAGTGGTGGATGCCTATCATGCCCACTCCTGATGCATTGCCTGATCCTGACGCATCGCCAACCTACACGGCAACATCACGATTTCTCAGCCACCTTTGTTCCGCCAGGGGTTTCACTCTACCAAATTGTTCCCATGGGAATGAATCACTGGGGTTTCATAGTCCCACATGGTCCCTTCAGGGAAATGGACATTCCCCTTTGCCCACACCGTTCCACAAGGGTTTCATCATCCCAAACCGTTCTTTGTGTTCCTTAAGCCCAAACGTTTCAGAGGGGTTTCACTCTTCCAAATCGTTCCCATTGGAATGAATCACTGGGGTTTCATAGTCCCACATGGTCCCTTCAGGGAAATGGACATTCCCCTTTGCCCACACCGTTCCACAAGGGTTCCACGCTCCCAAACCGTTCCCTTATTTGCGTTCCAATTGATTCCCCCTAGCTCTTAAATCCCGTTATCATTAGGATAATGGAACGAAAACAGTTATTTGTTTTATTTTATTTTATATGTATCATAAATAGTAAGTAAGATTTTGTACATAAGCGTATGCACTAAGTAGATATAGGGTAGTCTAAGTAGGAGAGTCTAAGCAGGAGAGTCGAAGCAAGACAGTCTACAGAATCAGAAATAAAGAAATTGAATTAAACTTAAAACTAATAACTCTTTTGTATTTTTTTTGTAACGATATTTAAACAGGATTGGCCCTGGACAACCGCCTGACGCTTACCCCGGCGAAACTTCGTTACAGTGTTTATATTCTTGATCAGCGTCACCACCTGAGTCGATATAGTCATGCTCGTCTATCTGTCTGGCTGTCTGTCCGTTGAAATCGTTTTAATATTTTTGGGAGAAAGATAAATTGATGAAATTTGGTACACTGCCTTCATCGGCAAAGTTAACTTGATTTATTGACAATGAGTGAAATCGGTCAACGGACACACCTACGGCCCCTACAAAAAATTTATTAAAAATTAAACTTTCGGAGTAGTTTTTACGACAATGCAACCAAAATATACATGTTAAATACTAAGGATAGTAAGCGCAAGCTCTGAGCAAAAACTAGACGAAATCGGACAAGAGAGCGTGGCACCTCCCATATAAGGAAAAGCTTCAAAATGCTATACCAAAAATATTTTTTGAGATAATCCAACAAAATTTTACTCAAACACTAAGAACTAAATATAAATGCAAGCTCTGAGCAAAAAGTATGCAAGCTTTAGACAACAGGTCATGGCACCTTCTAAGTATATAAGCGTATGCTTCAAAGTGGTATACCGAAAACATCAGAAAATGTAAACTCTGAGCAAAAACTAGGCAAACTCGGATGGCAACTCCGATCACACTCTGAAAACAGTAAGTGCAAGATCTGAGCAAAAGCTATGTGATGTAGATGTAGATAAGAAGTCGTGGCACAACCCGTACAAGGCAAATTTTTAAAATACTGCAGTTCAGGGTATTTAATGTTTGATCAGGCCAAAGGTAACACCCTTCCTAGTTTTTACCTCAAACTTTACTTGATCCTCTTGCGTCTTTTTTTTTTTTGTTGGAAAGGTTGCGAGCAGGAGTATGGCATTAAATTTTCTTTTTTAAGAAAGTTGGGGGTGCCAAACCCCTAAATGGAAAATACGCTTTCAAAGTTAAACCGCTGCATCGATTTTTGTCAAATTTGCAGTTGAGGTACATTGAACAAAAATACAGGATATTAAAACTTTCTTCTATGTAATATGCTGTCAACTGCTACGAGGCTTCTTATGAAGTTCCGTGCCAAGAAAGGTATAATACTAAGGAAGCATAATAGGAATATTATGTTTATGGGTTGGCGGTGGCACGTCCCTAAATGAGAAACACGCTATCACATGAAAATTATGGCACCAATTTTTATGAAATTCGGAAAAAAGATAAGTTCAACATTAAGGAATGAAATTCAAAATTTTGCATCACTACCCAAAAGACAAAATACGCGGAGAGAGTTTATTTGTTTAACTTAACAGTTGCATGGGCTTTTTAAATTCAAATCAAATAAGTCAAATTTCAGTCACAAGGCAAACTCTAGTAAAATGAATAGCATCACTTATAGCCCAGGAAAATAAGACGAAAAAAGAGCTGCTGTGTGAAATAATTCCAAGTGAATTTTTTCAACTGAATTGTCTTTAGTAAAGCATAATGAATAATGTGTAAAAAGTCCAATGAAGTCCATTGTGCGTATAAAAAGGTATTCAGGCTCAAAGGTCGCTAAAATCAGTTTTTTCCAAATATCTCGCTAACGCAAACATTTACAGAAAAATTTGTTCCACAATTTTGTAACACAGGAAATTTCCTATGTAAAAGTGTTTTTGTGTAGCTTATAGTTTAGGAGATAACTCAATTTAAAAAGTTGTGCACAGTCTTAATATGTAAATGCTACGTATAAGTTCATATTAAAATATCTTACTTTTAAAATTGCGAATACTCTTTAACGAGGAGTCGTACAAAAAAAAAATTAAAAAACCGTTCAAAAGATAATTGGATTCTGTAAACACCGTATTAAATTTTTTTGGAGCCACTCATGGTCTAAAAAATATTCTTCAAAAACCCTATGGTCTCGAAAATACTGGTTTTTGTAGGATATCTCTCAAACGGTAAGTGATACGATAAAAAGCAACCGCATCAATTTTGTAGAGAAGATCTACAAAAAATAAGCCATATGTGTACACATTGAAGTAACCGTTTAGAAGATATTCAAAAAAAAAAAACCTTTAAATGGCAAAAAAATCGGTTTTTTTTGAATAACTTCTAAACGGTTACTTCAATGTGTACACATATGGCTTATTTTTTTTAGATCTTGTGATTCTCTACAAAATTGATGTTGTTGCTTTTTATCGTATGACTTCAAAAACCAGTATTTTCGAGACCTTAACGGTTTTTGAAGAATATCTTTTAGACCATGAGTGGCTCAAAAAAAAATTTAATACGGTGTTTACAAAATCTAATTATCTTTTGAACGGTTTTTATACCCTACACCCAGGGTATATTCACTTTGTCCTTCCGTTTGTAACGCAGAGAAGAAGGCGTGGCAGATATAGAAAAGTATATATATTCTTGATCAGCGTCACCTCCTGAGTCGATATAGCCATGTCCGTCTGTCTGGCTGGGTGGTTGGCTAGCTGGCTGTGTGTGGAAATACACTTTTTGGGAAAACTAAGCAAGATAATGCAATGAAATTCAGTGCACAGCCTTTGGCATCAAAGTAAGCTCGGGGGATTGAAAATGAGCGAAACCGATCAACGGACACGCCTACCACCCATACAAAAAATATATTCAAAATGCAACTTTTTGAGTTTTTTTCACGATAATGCAACCAAACAACACATAAATACTACGAATTATAAGCGCAAGCTCTAAACAAAAACCAAGAGAATTCGCACAAGTGGGCGTGGCACCTTCCATATAAGCAAAAACTTCAAAACGCTATACTGAAAGCTAAATTTTACTCAAATGCTAAGAACTATAAATTCAAAGAGAAAAAACTGGGTGAATTTGGACATGAGGGCGTGGCACCTCCCATATAAGCAAAACTTTCAAAATACTGCTGTGTAGGGTATTTACTGTTTGGCCAGGTCAAAGGTAACACCCTTACTAGTTTAATTTTTTTTTGTACGACTCCTCGTTAAAGAGTATTCGCAATCTTACAAGTAAAATATTTTAATATGAACTTATACGTAGCATTTACATATAAAAGCTGTGCACAACTTTTTAAATTGAGTTATCTCCTAAACTATAAGTTACACAAAAACATTTTTTACATTTTTACATAGGAAATTTCCTGTGTTACAAAATTGTGGAGAACAATTTTTCTGTAAATGTTTGCGTTAGCGAGAGCCTGAATAACATTTTATGCGCACAATGGACTTCATTTGACTTTTTACACATTATTTATTATGCTTTAATAAAGACAATCCCGGTGAAAAAATTTCAATTGGAATTTTTTCGCAGAAATATTCTTATTTTCCTGGGCTATTAGGATAGGAAAGACTTTTTTTAAAAAAAAAAAAAACATCTCTTGGATATAACATATAAAAATGTTAATAAATGTAAAAAAAGTATCTGCATAAAACTAATGTGTCGACGGCATGCAATTAAAATGTACCTATGAGGCATAAAAATGTTGAAATTAAAATATTAAATACACTTTCCATTGATTTAAGCCATTTGCAATCATTAAAATACCGTGAAAAATTTTGATCGCTTTTTTCTTATGACCACACTTTTTGTCCCATTGTCATTTTAGCCCTTTATTATTTTTAATACATTAGTAGGAAAATGTTGCTAATAAGCCTATTTAATACCAACTTTACTGCTATGGAATGCTTCTTAGTGGCCTTTGAACAAAACAAAATTAAAATGCAAACGCAGAAGCGCCTCTTAACTTCAATTAAATTTTCTTGTCATCTTGTTGGTGGCAATTTTGTGCCCTCAAAGAAAATGTCAAAACTAATTAAAAGGCATCCTACTGCTTCTATGAATACTAAATAATAATAATGAAATATATTTAAAGCATTTTAGTATTCACTTTGTTCCAGTTAAAAATTAAATTTTTGTTTTTGTGGGCAGACAGACACCATGGCAGACATACTACTACAAAAGCGGCAAACGCTGACAGCAATGCTTATTCGCCTAAAAGTATGCTTAAGTACTTAGGGGATTTAATTTTCATTTTAGAAAATGACAAAAGCACACATGCGGAGATATTTTTTGACAAATACAAAGAAAAAAAAAAAAACACCTTTTGTCATTTAATCGTTGTGCGTTTGTTTGCTGCCATGTCCGTTTTCATATCCTTTAGCACAACACCCCCAAATTAAGTCGGTGACAGGTTTTCTGTTAAAAGTGAATGTGCTGCTTTTTGTTATTTTGACAGTTTTTTTTTAAAGTGGTTCACTTTTTTGCTGAATTGCTTTTACGTGCGTGCATTTTTTAAATGTATAAAGTATGTTATTTTTTCCGTTTGTATGAGTAAATTTATCCACAATGAGTGACACTTTAATTACTATATTGTTCACAATTTTAATTGCTGCATCAGTGTATTTTTTTTCAATTTAAAATGTCAAAATTTTGTGGTATCTTCTTGTCAGTTTTAAATAGATTTCACATTTTTTATTAAATTTTTTGTATTGATTTTGGTTTAAAGTTTTCATAAAAATGCGATTGGCGATTTTCAAAAGAAAATATTTCTTTAGTTGTTCTCTAAACTCGAAATTCTGTGATCGAAATTTTGGTTTGTGTCAGCTCTGAACAACTGCTGTACAGTTGGATAAAGCATATGTTTCTATCAAATACATTTATGTGGTTAAACTTTCTTAGAAATATTTATTAATAACACAGATTATCTTTGATTTTCGAGGTATTCAATACTTAACTATGTCTATAAGTAAAAATTTGTATATTTAAAATGATAAAAAACTGTACTACCCCAATGTGCACAAAAACGGATGAGGATCCGTTTCGAATCCATTACGAGTTCATAAAGGTATAAAAAACGTAATCCGCGGTAACGGATCCATTTCGAACCTGTAACGTACATCAAAAACGAATTCAAAACGCTTTGTTTAGATAAAAAAAAAAAACATTTTGAAGCGCTTATTAGCGAATAAAAAAAAATTAAATTCCGCAGTGCGGGCCCGTTTCGAATCCGAAACTTATGTAAAAACGAATTCAAAACGGATTTGCTTTTAAATATGTTAATGCTGTATATGTATTTACAGAAAAAACCGTTTTGATGCGCCTATTCGCAATTAAAAAATAATAAAAAGAAAAACTAGTAAGGGTGTAAACTTTGGCCTGGCCAAAAAATAAATACCCTACACTGCAGTATTTTGAAAATTTTGCTTATATGGGAGGTGCCACTCCCTCTTGTCCGAGTACACCCAGTTTTTGTTCAGAGCTTGCATTTATAGTTTTTAGTGTCAGAGTGAAATTTTGTTGCATAATCTCAAAAAACTCTTTCAGTATAGCATTTTGAATCTTTTGCTTATATGGGAGGTGCCACGCCCCCTTGTCTGATTTCACCCAAGTTTTGCTGAGAGCTTTCATTTATAATTTTTAGTGTCTGAATCAAATTTGGTTCGAATATCTCAAAAAACGCTTTCAGTAAAGCGTTTTGAAGCTTTTGCTTATATGGGAGGTGCCACGCCCTCTTGTGCGAGTACACTTAGTTTTCTTTCAGAGCTTGCATTCATAGTTTTTAGTGTCAGAGTGAAATTTAGTTGGATTATCTCAAAAAACTTTTTCAGTATATCATTTTGAAACTTTTGCTTATATGGGAGGTGCCACGCCCCCTTGTACGATTTCAACCAATTTTTGCTGAGAGCTTTCATTTATGACTCTTAGTGTCCGAGTCAAAGTTGGTTCGAATATCTCAAAAAACGCTTTCAGTATAGCGTTTTGAAGCTTTTGCTTATATGGGAGGTGCCACGCCCTCTTGTCCGAATTCGCTCAGTTTTTTATCAGAGCTTGCGCTTACAATTCGTAGTACTTATATGTATTGTGGTTGCATTGTCGTGAAAAATACTTCTAAAATTGCATTTTGAATATAATTTTTGTATGGGCGGTAGGCGTGTCCGTTGACCGATTTTGCTCATTTTCAATCCCCCGAGCTAACTTTGACGACGGAGGCAGTGTACCAAATTTCATTGAATTATCTTGCTCAGTTTTCCCAAAAAGTGTATTTCAACACACAGCCAGCCAGCCAGCCAGCCAGCCAGCCACCCAGCCAGCCAGCCAGCCAGACAGACGGACATGGCTATATCGACTCAGGAGGTGACGCTGATCAAGAATATATATACTTTTCTATACCTGCCACGCCTCCTTCTCTGCGTTACAAACGGAAGGACAAAGTGAATATACCCTGGGTGTAGGGTATAAAAAGGAAGAAAAATAAAGGGTAAAAATCCACCTCGAATCCTACCAGAGCTCTGGTAGGATTCGAACCTGGACAAATCCGTTTCGATTCCGTAAATACTTCAAATACGATTTGCTTTATTTAATTTTTATGATAAAAAAAAATATTTTTGATTTGTTTTTTTTTCTTTTTATTTTATTGCGTATGATTTTTTGTAAACTTTTCAAACTCTGTTTGAAAAAATGTTTTTGATTCCAAATTTGAGTATATAACATTTTTTATCAAAAGAAGGGAAGAAAAACAACACAGAATACTTATAAAAAAACAACAGAAATTTGTTTAATATACAAACTTTAAATCTCAACATCAAATAAGTCTACATCAGTTAAGTGAACATCATATCGGTCAATAGCCTAGTTGTCTAACGTCTCGTGTATGAAAGAGTAATACCCCGGGAGCCTGAGTTCGACTCCCGGCCGGGCTAGTTTTTTTTTTTTTTTTTTGTTATTTTGTTTTTTTTTTAATTAAAAATAAGCGCTTCACCCTGTTTTCTTTTTTTTTATAAGCAGCATTAACATTATTAAAAGCGTATCCGTTTTGAATTCGAAAATATGAACCCGTTACGGATCCGAAACGAGTCCGTTTGGCACACTGGGACTTATCGTTATATTGACGAAACTTACTGCCATACCTAAATTGGAGCGTCAAGCGTTGCGTTATTTAACGTTACACAAAAGCGTCAAGCGCCATACCAAAATAAAGAGCGTTGCGTTGAAGTCATTTGTTTGTCAAAATCATATTGTTGTTTCTTTTTTTACTTTTCTGCAGCTAACTTCACTCCATAACGCTTTGTCAAAATTGGAAATTCGTATAGCTGAGCGTTGGCAATTTCGGTATGTGCCATACAAATTGTATGTGCATGAGAAATTTTTGACAGTAAAATAACGCTAACGCTCCAATTTAGGTATGGCAGTTAGGCATTTTAAAATTATTTACCTTATAAATGACACTGTGCAAGACAAAAATCTGAATGAGATCTCGATAACTTTTTGACTAAAAAAGGGCTGCTGATTTTGAATATGGCAACGATTTTTTTATCAGGCCTTAGATGAGAGTTATCATTGATTAAAAGTGCAGAAAACGCTATTTTCAGGCATATGGCATACATCCAGAAAGTAGTGTACTTCACTTTTGCCAACAGCATTGAATAGCCCTAAGCTTTTCTTAAAAACACAGGCACACAAAAAAAAAAAAGGCTACATGCCAGAGTGGGAACCCCCCTACCCACATATATTTTGGGGCGCTGAGCCTGAATGTAACAATAAAAAATCGATCTAATGGCTCGTTTTCGCGTTAGCGCTCCCTACTTCCCCCCTTGTGGGTCCAAATTTCCCTTGGTATAAACATTCGAAAATTTGTATATTTGTTAGATTTTTGGGTGCGCTGTTATCAAAGAGAACTATAAAAATGATTTCAGTCACAAAGTCACCCCCTTGCATCCCCGTATAACCGCCCGGAGGGGGTTAAAAGTTAATTTTTTATGAGAATTAAAAATGTTAGTAATTTTATGGTTTTCATTCAAGAAACATCTAAAACATCTTAACCCATTTTATCCTTTTTGACACCTTTTTCCAAAAACTGTTCATCAGTCAGACTCAGAGAAACTGGCTGTTTGGTGCCAAAGCAGAATGGCCATTCTTCCATCCTTGAAAATCTGCAAACCGAACTTAATAGCTCAACAGACTACACTTGTCCCATAGTCAGTTTAGATAACAATTTTCAAGTATGGCTTCCAGAGAGAGCTCAATGGAAAAATGGCATCGTTAATCTAAGCTTTGAAACCACCATATACACCGATGGCTCCAAAATGGAGTGTGGTGCTGGTGCGGGAGTGTTTTCAAAAGACCTGAAATTATCTCACTCATTTTGCTGGACAGATTCAGCCAGCGTTTTTCAGGCAGAAGTTTTTGCCTTCCTCGAAGCCGGCAAATCATTAGAAAATATTAACACCATTTACGGAAAGGTGGCAATCTTCTCGGAACGTCAGGCTGCCATCAAAGCACTCAATTAACCAATAAAAAAAATCTAAATTAGTAGTGGATTGCAAAGAAAAATCTGTCAAACTGGGATGTCGGTTTGATCTTGCACTCGTTTGGGTTCCAGGCCATAGGGACATCAAAGGCAACGAAAAAGCTGACGAGTTGGCAAGGAATGGCTCCTCTTGAACTTCACCAGCACGGTGCGAGTTCACACCATCTCATATTACTTAACCGAGGCGAACACTAATTGGAAAGCATTGACTACGTGTAGGATATTCAGGTCAATGTGGCCTTCATATAACAGTTCAAAAACTACTAATTTATTATATCAATATAGCAAGATTTACCGCAGTTTGTACTGGACACTGGGCCATCGGCAAGTATGCTGAAATCCTTTTTTCGGAGTTACTTAGATGTAAACGAGCAAGAATCTCTTGACCACATTTTCTGTGACTGTCCAGATCTGGCTAGAGCTTGACTTAAATCACTAGGAAAGCCTTTCTTCAATACATTCAGTGAAATCGCTGACATTGAAATTGGTTCGCTGCTCCATTACATTAATAGAACTAACTGGATATAAATATCGTTAGTTAAGTAATTAAAATTTTGACATCCACTTATACTGGTCTGTAGGGTCACTTTTGTGGTATTAAAATAGCAAATTTAGTGCTACTTAGGGTTTAGCTCGCATCGCTAAGCCGCCACTCCAACCTAACCGAGAAGCGTGGCATCGCCCATTTTCCCAGTGAACATTATTTGTCCCGGCGCTCTTTAAACATTTATTAAATCTCATTCATGTGCGTCAAATATTTTCAGAGATATGATGAAATGATTTCTGTGGGGGCGTGATACCCCCATTTTTCACAGTACACATTATTAGTTTTGGCGTTCTTTACATAAGTATGTACTAAATCTCATTCAGGTACGTTAAATAGTTTCAGAGATATAATGACTTTTTTTTTTGCTCTCGGTGTACTTTTCTGTAGAAATACCGATATATCTATCTACGGATTAAATTTTACCCCACCACAATGACTCCGCCTATTAACGATTTTTTAGTTATATAGTACCAGCCTTAAGCACACATCATCAAATTGTTGCATCTGTATAATCTGATTAAATACTTAAAAATATATGAACATTTACATTGTAATAAAATAAAATATGAATGAACAATAAATTAAATTGTCAAAAGTATTTAACATTTTAAAGGTCAGTTATATAAAAAGTAGGTACCTCAGGTTGTAAAATGGATATTAATGATTGTAAATTGTAAAAAATATAAAACTTTGCTACGGGCTGTCAGAGCAGCAATTACGAAAATTAATGATGATAAAGAACGATACTCATTTAGCATTTTATAGGTCAAAAGCTGCAATAAAATTACAAAAAAAATTGTAATTACAATTTATTCTAAAGTGTTTTTATGCATCTCAATCTAGACAAAAGCTATTAAAATTTCAAATATTTCTGCGCGAAATTTCATGTTTCTTTTTTTTTTTTAGCATAAAATTTAAAATTAAAAGAAAATTACAATATTTTAATTTCAAGAGTGGCAACGAAAAAAAAAAATCTAAATATTTATGAATGAATTATAAATCTTTGGCAACATTGCCATATTTTAGTTTATTTTTGTGACACAGATAAATCTGAAAGCTCTGAGTCTCATAGTTATGCAGCAAACGCCGCGTGTTGTCATGTAGTCGCGTTGTCAACTGAGTGTGTTATCACTGGGCTGCATGTCACTGCCGCTGCTACAGATGTTCTTGTACTGCTCTAAATAGTTGTTCAGCAATATGGGACATTGTTTTACAAACCGACCGGATTTTGTGAAGACGATTTTTGTTCCCGTTTTGGATACCTTTCCATTGATTTAGAAGACATCTTTAGTTGGAGTAATTTTTAAAATATTTTGTTCTCAAAGTACGTATATGAAATTTTTATTTTGATGGTTCATTCGAACCTTTCAATTCTCATAACTAATTATCTCTTGTTCTATTTATCAAATCAACTTCATTCTTTCGCTGTTTAATTAATATCAAATTTTAGTTAATAAAGTTTGATTATTTTTAAAAATTTTAAAAAATGAGGCTCTCTTATTGTGCATAAGATATTAAATATTTTTAATGTTATTTACAGGGTGGCTGATTCGAACATTTACCAACTTCAGATAGACTTATCTGACAGATGGAACATGACAGCTGTCTAAAAATTGGCATGATGTTAGTTCATTCTATTGTCAACAAGTAACCAAAAGCATTTGCGCGTCAATTTATTGAAAATAAAAAATTTTCGAAATGGAATTCAAACGTAATAGTGTGATTGCTCTTTATTTGGTTGGAAAATCGCAACCAGCAATTGTTCGTGAACTGAAACATTTAAAAGTGAATAAAATGTTTGTGTATCGGACCATAACACGTTACAATGGTACCGGCAGCGTTGCCAAACGACATGGTGGTGGTCGGAAAATAACTGCAACATCACCAGAAATGGTTCGAAAGGTGAAGGCCAGAATTGAGCGAAATCCGAGACGCAGTGGCAGACAAATGGCTGCCGAGCTGAAAATATCGCGTGAACGAATGCAACACATATTGTCAAACAAGCTCGGACTAAAGGCCCTCAAGTTCCAAAAGGCGCATGATCTCACTCCTGCTCAAAAAAAAGTTAGGCTCGATAGAGCCAAGGAGTTATTGCGCTTGCACGCCGCCGGAAATCTGTCACAAATTGTTTTCTCTAATGAGAAAAATTACTGTATCCAGCAATATGTAAACAAACAAAATGATCGGGTTTACTTGACAGAGAGGTCCTACGAAAATTTGAATGTTCGTTTGGCCACCAGGACGTAGGCACCACCGCATGTGATGGTTTGGGCTGCAGTGACTGCTGATGGGCGCTCACCACTCGTGTTTTTGGCCGCTGGCGTCAAAGTAAACGCCCAGGGGTATCGTGAATCAGTGTTGGAGGGTGCTTTACTACCGTGGGCACGCAAACATTTCGGTCGCAAGCCATGGACATTCCAACAAGACTCGGCACCGTCACACAAAGCTCGTGTGAATCAAGAATGGTTAGAAAAAAACGTTCCTAGCTTCATTTCTGCTCAACAATGGCTCTCAAATTCGCCTGATGCGAATCCGCTGGATTTCTCAATCTGGGAGGGTATGTTGGACAGGAAGGTCTTGACTAAAAAATACCAGAGCGCTGATGCGCTAAAAGTGGCCCTTCAACGAGAATGGCGCAAACTTCCACAAAATCAAATTCGTGCAGCATGCGACTCGTTCTTCGACCGTCTACGGGCCATAGTTAAGGCCAAAGATAGCCATATCAAAAATCTCAAGTAGATTCTTAAAATTTGAACATTTCCAAACAATTATAGCGTTTGATCAATAAAATCTGTGCATGGAAACTAAAAATATAGTCTTTTGAATTGGTACCCTGTAGATGGTCGCGATTACACTGAAAATATCGCTTGCAGTACTGCATTTTTAAGTTTTTGTTTGAATGGGAGGTGCCACGCCCTTTTGTCAGAGCTAACCCAGTTATTGTTCTTAGCTTACACCGACTATCTGTAGTAATCATGTAAGACTAAGATTCATAACATCAAATAAAGTTCATTCACATTTGTTATTTAACATTTAATTAAAAAAGTGATCTACTTTTTTAACTTCGCAAAATATATTTTGTGGAAAGAAATAAAAAAAAAAACCTTTCATATGAAGTTAGAAGTTATGATTTTTTGAACTTTCAAAACATAAAATTGACCGAAACTGCTCATAGTCCAGGCAAATTAGCATTTGAAATAACAATAATTAGGACAAAGCTGAAAATCGGTACAGACCTTAGATACACCATTACAAGTAAACTGTCAAAAGTCCCTATTGATCCCATGTGAGCTAAAAAAGTTATTCAAGGTCAAAGGTCACAAAAAACAGTTTTTTGGCAATATCTCGCCACCGGTAGCCTCTAGAGAGAAATATTCGTCCGCAATTTCATAAAACTAATAAAATTTCCTATAAAAATGGTCTGCAGATCGAAGATATTCTTGTTTAAATTGCGGCAAAAACTAGTTAAATGGGCGTGCCGAGTATGAGCGCGAATATTGATGTGTTGAACTTTAAATTTAATTAACTCATGAACGGTGACTCACACGTAAAAAGTGAAAATATTGTTTAAAGGGAATTGCTTGCTTCACAAAATGCATGTTTTTTTTCATTCATGTGACTAATAGTTTAGGAGATATTTTTTGACAATCCCAAAATTTAGAAAAAAACAGTTTTTGCAAAATATCTCGGACACGATGTGCTTTAGGAAAAATTTGTTTTCATCCATTTTGTAGTACATGCAATTTCCTGTGGCGGTCCCTACGAACACTTTTTTAGTCCGACTTACCGTTCAAGAGATATCGCGATTCGAAAATCATTCAAAAATCAACTGTAAAATTATTTTACAATGCACACTCGTATGCCGCAAGGCCTTTGCTTTGCCGTAGCTACGTCGACTGCACACATTATCGTTTTCAGGGCTGTCACATGGTATTTTTTTAAGTAATGCTCAAAGCATACATATAGCAAAATAAAAAACATAAATTTTTGTTTTAAAAAGTTTATATATACTTTTAAAGTCCAACATTCACTTTTAGGGTTGCCATCTGGTTTTTTTCGTATATTTAGTTTAATCCATATTCTTTAAAAACAAAAATAAATTTTAGTTTTAAAACGCTCAGATAAAGTTTATAAAAATCTATTATAAGTTTTTAGGGTTGCCACCTAGTCAAATTTTTCCTAGGGCACATCGTTTCCGAGATATTTTGCAAAAACTGTTTTTTTCTAAATTTTGGGATTGTCAAAAAATATCTCCTTAACTATTAATCACATGAATGAAAAAAACATGCATTTTGTATAGCAAGCAATTCCCTTTAAACAATATTTTCACTTTTTACGTGTGACTCACCGTTCATGAATTAATTAAATTTAAAGCTCAACACATCAATATGCGCGCTCATACTCGGCACGCTCATTTTACAAGTTTTTACCGCAATTTAAACAAGAATATCTTCTAAGCTATAAATCACATGAAATCGGTTTGCAGACTATTTTTATAGGAAATTTTATTAGCTAGAAAATTGCGGATGAACATTTCTCCCTAGAGGCTACCGCCGGCGAAATATTTCCAAAAAACTATTTTTTGTGACCTTTGACCTTGAATAACTTTTTTTGCTCACATGGGATCAATGAGGACTTTTGACAGTTTACTTGTAATGGTGTATCTAAGGTCTGTACCGATTTTCAGCTTTGTCCTAATTTTTGTTATTTAACCTCAATTTTTATGCTAATTTGCCTGGGCTATTAACAAAACTGACATAAATGGAAAGACTAGTTTCCCGGGATCGACTTCGCTCGCCCGTTCCCGATATACTTTAAAAATGTATGTACACACAAAAAAAAAAGTTGTAAAACCAAATGAAAATGTATTTAAATCAAAAACTTTCCGATACAAAAGGGCGTTTAAATCAAAAACAATAGTTGTAAATCAAAAACCTAAAAACGTTTTCGTATCAAAAACTGTAGATCGAATGCCTTTAAGCCACATACAAAGTTATTAAATTTATGAAGTTTTCTTTTACCTAACTCAAAAATATTTAGGTAATGGTACAAACCATGTATAAACGATCAAGAAATTTGTTCATGGCATCCGATTTGGCTATAAATTGGCATAAGCAATAGCTGCATAGTGGAAAAAATTACTACAAAATATTTTTTCAAAATTTAAAAAAATGGCGGAGATATGGGACTTTGAAATTTTTAGGTTAGTTTTTTTTGAGAAGCTATAACTTCGGTTGCATTTATCCAATTTTCAATTTTATGGTGTTAAATGATTTGTCTTAAAACAGACTTTAAAATAAAAACCAGCAAACATTTTTTTTTCTTTTTATATATAGCTTACACTGAAAAAAAAAATTTAAATTGAGTTTCCCAAAATACGTCCTTTTTAATATTTTTTATTTTTCTTGTAAAAAAAGCTACAAGTGTAACTTACCAGTCCTCCAAAAATTGGAGTGGGCCTCCCAGTGGTTTTCCAGAAAAACAATAAAATGTAGCTTTTGCCGCAATTTTTCAGTACAATTTTTTTGAATTTGAAATTTTTAATTAAACGTTAATTTGAATTTGAAAAAAGTGCGTTGGTACTTATATTAGTACTATACAAGCAAAAAAACAGTCAATAAACTATTTTCAGCATTTGAAAATTTTTTTTAATAAAAATTTTAAATTAAAAAAATGTACTGAAAAATTGGGGAAGATGCTACATTTTATTGTTTTTCTGGAGAACCACTGGCAGGCCCACTGCAATTTTTGGAGGACTGGTAAGTTACACTTGTAGCTTTTTTTACAAGAAAAATAAAAAATATTAAAAAGGACGTATTTTGGGAAACTCAATTTAAATTTTTTTTTTCAGTGTAAACTATATATAAAAAGAAAAAAAAAAGTTTGCTGGTTTTTATTTTAAAGTCTGTTTTAAGACAAATCATTTAACACCATAAAATTGAAAATTGGATAAATGCAACCGAAGTTATAGCTCTCAAAAAAAACTAACCTAAAAATTTCAAAGTCCCATATCTCCGCAATTTTTTTAAATTTTGAAAAAATATTTGGTAGTAATTTTTTCCACTATGCAACTATTGCTTATGCCAATTTATAGCCAAATCGGATGCCATAAAAAAAATCTTGATCGTTTTGAAATGGTTTGTACCTAATATTTAATTTAAAAACATTCATATTTGATTTAAAAACAGTTATGTTTGATTTGAAAACTGTCATGTTTGATTTAAAAACATTACTGTTAAACATAACATCATATACGTTCCCACTTAATTTTAGAACCGGTTAATTTTTTTTGTGTACCTATCCACATCCATATCTGTCAAACAGTCTCAGATGGTGTTTTTTATATCGTTGTATTGAACATTTTTCCAGCTGATGTTGTTTGTCCCGCTGCCAGAATTTTTTAATATTCCGGGCAATGTTGAGGGTATTTCACATTAGAGTTTTTACTGGATTCTCATTTGCTAGCATGTCTTCTAAACCAAATCGGATATCTGACTTTTGAATTATGGGATTTTTCAAGAACTCGGACGAAGTCGAGATTTTTTCGGAATAAAATGTATTTCAAAGCTTTGCCATGCAAAATATCTACACATCATGCAAATCGGACGAATGATTCTTGAGTTATGGAGACACAGAAAGACAGACGTTGTGTTTTATATAGTATATTGTAGTATGAAGATAAAACTGTTTTTCATATAAATGGTGTCTTTAAAGGTTTAAGTCTTATAGTTTTTAAATAAAAGGTATTCCATTAAGATGTGTGGTACTTTGATTTTGAATAAAACGGTTCGGAATATTTCCAAATAAAAATATTTCGTTCGACAGGTCACACAATAGGATTATGTGCGAAAAATTATTTTGCGGATAACAGCGACTATTCCGTAGATATCTCACATTTTCGGTCATATTTTTGATAACATTTTGCAGTATAGCCTCCGGAATGGCCCGAATCACCGATGTAATATTACTTTTCAAGTCTGGAATCGTTTTCAAACCATTCACATAGTCATTATCCTTCGTGTAACCTCACAGAAAAACGTCTAGCGGCGTCAAATTGCATGATCTAGGCGGTCAATTCACTTCACCGCGACAAAAAATTACACGATTCGGGAATTTGCGACTTAAAATGTCCAAATTGAGGCGAGTTATGTGTAGTGCGGCGCCGTCCTGTTGAAACCACATATCGTCCATACCTTGACCTTTAACCTCCGGCACAAAAAGGTTCTCCAACATAGTGTAGTACTGCTCAGAGTTGACGTTTTCGGTGTTTTCATCCTCATCTTCAAACAAAAAAAAAAAAAATAGCCCGACCCATAAACCGCACCAAGCAGGGACTTGCAGTGAATGTATTGGTTTCTCCACGATCACTTGTGGATTTTTCGGGCAGTTTTGCTTGTTAACATAGCCGCCGAAGTGGAAATGAGCCTCGCCCGAAAAGATAATTTCTTGGAATTTTGGATTTTTTTGAATTGACTTGGAATTTAAGATCTTAACTTCGACGATTTCAATGCGTTGTTCTTTCGTGTAGCGATCCATAACTAAAATTTTATACTGTCATGATGAAAATGACACAAAATATGGCGGACAAGGGTTGGTAATGCAGATTTTAATCGCTAACAAAGTACCACCGCTACTATTGGAACACTCTTTATTTCCAAATATATTAAAACTATAACTCCTAAGCCGGTAGAGATACCATCTTAATATTGGATTTGTGTAAAAGGTAGATTTTTTCCACAAAAAATATTTTGATGATCTGAAAAGTGAGAAATGAATCGTTTTTCTTAATCGAAGTACTAAGAAATTATTTATTGCTTATAAACTGATCTATTAAATTTCCAGAATGGTTCAGATCGTAAAAATCGGTTAAGAAAAGTCCTAGTTATGGACCATTTCAATATTATATACACAGAGACAGATAAATATTTCTACTTATATTATAGGCATATGGGCATTTCTCAAAAACTTTTAACCTATAGTTGTCGTCAAGTTTTGATATCAAACACGTGTCATGTCAAACACCTTAGATGCATTTAATTCAAATAGTAATGATTTTTTGTGAATTTTTTGTGAATGCACATACTTGTTAATGTTTGAACAATATGTCCGCGGGCCAATATTCACAAAACATCATTACTATTTGAATTAAATGCATCTGTTCTGGTTTTATTTAATAAATTATGTATTTATTTGCAATGTTTAAAATTAATAGTTGTAACAATTTCCCTTTTGTACACATATATATTTCGTAGGCAACACAGGTCACTATATGTAATAATCTGTTAGTCCTCTCTTCTTATTCTTGTACAATAAAGTCAGTCTCGCACTATCAACCGAATAGCAAACGTCTTTACTTTCGTCCTACGTCGGCGTAGTTGTTAGATTCGATACAGTCCACTCAGTCGGTCAGCAGAACCCTAAAACTGCCCCATTTTCTGGTCCTTCGCGCGCCAACTAAGGATCAACGCGGAAATTTCCTAATATAAAAAAAAAATTTTTGTAAAAAGATTCCCATTGGAACAAAAAACAAAAAAAAAAAAAAAATAAATAAAAAAATTTTTTACAAAATTTTCAATTTTAAACGAGTTATTCTCGCGTCGGGATTTAAAATTTAATAAAAAAAAAGTGCATAACTATTCCTATTGGGAAAAATAGTCTCGCATTGAAACATAAATAATATTTCATACTTGAGATCATCAAAGTGCATAATTAAAAATTTGTCCCAACGTGAAAGTCATTTCAAAGTTAACATTTTGTATATAAACGCATATATACATAATCACAGTTGGTTTCCCCTGTGCATTATATACTCGTACAAAAAATAAAGTTCCCTTGTGCGTTATATACATACTCCCGAAATTGTAAACCGGTTCTTATTTGGTTCTTTCGCTTCTCTCGCAAGACCAAACTCAAAACTCACTCAAAAATCACTCAAAAATTTCCCAATATCATAAACATAAACTTTCATAAAGTGCAAGTGAGCAAGCATATGACAATTATTTTGCGATCGATCTCTTTGTGTGAAACGAAACAAACACAAAAGAAAGCATAAATAAACTGACACTTGCAAACGTAAACAAAAGCATAAAAATTTTTTTTTGCACGTGAAGTGTCAAAACTTTTATCGTTTCAAGTGCAAGCAAAGAAAATATTTTCTTCGTGATGGCGGATGCAAATTTAATTCGTTTGCGTGGTCAAATAAAAGGTTCCTTGACCAAATATAAAAATTTTATAGTTGCTGCAAACGAGTCTACATCGTATGAATCTATTAAGCTTCGATACGAAAAGATTGATGCATTGTGGGACGAATTTGTCGCCGTCGACTCAAAACTTGCAGAGTTACATGATCAACCATCAGAATATTCTACCCAAGAAGATGTATACCTCGACCTCAAGGAACGCTATCTATTGAGTTTAAATCTACACGAAGCTAATAGGAGACAATCGATACAACAACTCAACACAAGCTCAGGAGTAGAAGATTTAAATGCCACACTCAACAGGTTTGCAGAAACTCAAAGGAACATTCTCGAGCAGACACGTACTACAGACACGCGCTTACCCAAGCTCGATATTCCCGCTTTTCATGGAGAATACTGCAAGTGGCCAACATTCAAAGACTTATTTTTAAACTCGGTTCACAATGTGAATACAATTTCAAATTCACGAAAGTTTCAGTACTTACAAATGTACCTCAAGGGTGAAGCTGAAACAGTCATCTCAGGTATGGTGTGTTCAAATGAAGCTTATGAGAGAGCTTGGACCAAGGTGTGTGAAAGGTATGACAAACAAAAGCCTATAATTATTTCGTACATCAAATCATTTTTCGATCTCAAAACTGTGAATGAGCCTTCAGCTGCATCAATTCGTGCCTTGTCGGATAACACTGACTCAATTTTACGAGGACTCAAGTCTCTGGGGTCAGATGCGGAAAGTCGAGACCCATGGATCATATATTTGCTCCTCAAAAAATTGGACGACGATACAAAACGGCAATGGGCTGAAAGCAATGAGGGATCCCAAGATCATCCAAAAATTGAGCAACTCATCGAATTTTTAAATAAAAGGTGGTCAGCCCTTGAGTGCATGCAGTCATACAAAAACACCCCTTCTACTTCGTTTCGTAATCGATGTTTCGTAACCACAGAATCACGCAGTATAGTTTCAAAATGCGTAAATTGTGGTGGCATACATCAACTTTTTAAATGTTTCAAATTCAAAGCTCTGGCATTAATACAAAAACGTGATTTTGTTAAAGAAAATAATTTGTGCTTTAATTGTCTCTCAACGGAGCATAAAGTGAATAATTGCACGTCAAATCAGAGATGTCATACTTGCGGTCGTCAACACCACACATGTCTTCATATGGACAGCAAGGACGAGTCTCCAGATGCCCAGACACCTTTGTCAACATATTCTATTCAAAGCAATAACCTTATAAATCAGAAGGTGTTGCTTCCCGTTGCGGTCGTAAATGCTTCAAACATCAATGGCACAGGGGCCACGGTTTGCAAAGTACTTATGGATTCAGCGTCAATGGGTACGTTTATTTCTGAAGACTTGGTTCAACGGCTGCGTCTCCCACGTCGGAATGGCCGCATCAAGGTTGGAGGAATCGGAGGTGAAAACTCAGTCACTACGAAAGGTGTAGTTTCGCTACGACTCACATCGAGATTCGATAGCAGCTCATCATTGCATATTGATGCGTTTATTCTAAAGCGTATTTCACAGGAGCAGAAGTCAGATCCGATTAATATGTCTCATTGGGGTTTTCCACCAAACCTGAACATGGCAGACGACGGTTCCCTTAGCTCACATCCAATAGATATTCTCATTGGATCACAACATTTTTTCAATTTGCTATCTAATGGCAAATACACCAGCAACACTGGTTTTCCAACTGTTCACAACACAATTTTTGGCTATGTACTTGCTGGAAAAGTACATAACGGCGGGGAGGATACGTATGCTTACGCTGCAACAGTCTCAGCTGATAATCTTAAAATTGATGAATCATTGCGTCGATTTTGGGAAGCAGAGAAAGAGCCTGAGGTTGCTACAAAATTGTATACCCCTGAGGAACAGTATTGCGAAAATCATTTTCAAACAACACATGGATACGACAACACTGGTCGTCATATTGTAAGGTTACCCTTTTGTGACACCTCGCAGTGCCTAGGAAACTCACTCACGTCAGCCTACAAGCAGTTTGCGAGTCTCGAAAGACGTTTTGCTCGTGATAATTTTCTCTTCAATCAGTACAAAGATTTTATCGAGGAGTATATTGCGCTAGAACATTTGGAGAAAATCCCACATGCAGAAATAAATAAGTGTTGCAGCAAAACTTTTTATCTTCCACATCACCCAGTTTTGAAACCTGAGAGCAGGTCAACCAAATGCCGAGTTGTTTTCAATGGATCAGCCAAATCTACATCTGGCGTGTCTTTGAACGATATGCTTGCAATTGGCCCTACAATTCAGCGCGACTTGACTTCGTTACTCATCAACTTCAGGCGATACCGTGTGGGACTCTGCGGTGATATCGTTAAAATGTATCGCCAGATCCTGATTCATCCAGAGGATAGAGACTATCAACGTATTCTGTGGAGAAGTGGCACTGATCAACCTATTTGTCATTATAGGCTCCGCACTGTCACTTATGGAACCGCTTCTGCGCCATTCCTCGCTACGCGTTGTCTCTACGCCACGGGCGAAGAAATCGATCCATCAGATATTGGAGAATTAATCAAAAACAATTTTTATGTAGATGACCTTATTTGTGGCGCAGATTCAGCAGAAGAAGCAACCATATTAAAGACTGACATCACCATGGCTCTTCAGCGCAGAGGTTTTCCACTAACAAAATGGGTTTCGAACGATGCTAAGGTAATTGTGAATTCTGATCATAAGATAACTGATCTCGATATCGCAGGAATCGATGCTGATAGCAGTCTTAAAATTCTTGGTCTACATTGGCAGCCGCTCACAGATTGTTTCACTTTCAAGGTCAGACCAATCAGCAACGCTTGCACCAAAAGAGCGATACTATCGGAATCTTCCAAGATTTATGACCCACTTGGGTTTCTCTCACCCTGCACTGTAATCATAAAAATCATGTTCCAACAATTATTGTTGAACAATTTCGATTGGGATGAAGAACTCCCAAGCTCATTTTCTGTAAAATGGCTGACATTTCGACAAAATTACGAATGTTTCAACAAGCTACAAATTTAACGGTGGATCAACTTCAGCCCTTCGGTGAAGCTCCAGCTTTGTGGCTTTTCAGATGCATCGGAAATGGCATATGCAGCTGCTGTATACTGCAGAGTTCAGTCAAATCATGGCTCAAAGGTCATTCTTCTCACTGCAAAGACCAGAGTAGCACCTCTCAAACAAGTGTCTCTACCTCGGCTAGAACTTGCAGCCGCTCTACTGCTAGCTAAAGTTTTCAAAGCTGTCAAGGTCGCTTTGATGATCAACGATGTTGAATGCATAGCATGGACAGATTCAATGATAGTTCTTGGTTGGCTATCCTCACATCCACGACGCTGGAAAACTTATGTTGCAAATAGAGTTTCGGAAGTCATTGACATAATTCCTCGGTCATCATGGCATCATGTCATATCATCAGAAAATCCTGCAGATGCTGCAACGCGTGGATTAGAGCCAGAAGTACTTTTAAACTATTCTCTCTGGTGGCATGGTCCCACCTGGCTCTCGCAGTCACAAGAAACTTGGCCTCGTTTTCATGCTAATGATGACGTCAGCGGACCCATAGAGGCAGAAGAGCGCAAAACCACTTGCCTTGCCTTTCCAGTTATTGAGCAACCTGATGTAATCAGTCAACTGCTCCATCGCTATTCAAAACTACACAGGGTACTTTATGTGATTTCAGCCTGGAATCGAATTGTGAAAAAGAGACGTAACAACGGTGCATCCTTTCCAATCACATACACCGCAGCAGAAATCCATGCAGCTCTGCTTCACTGCGTAAGATGGTCTCAATTGCAACATTTTTCTGAAGAATTTCAACAATTGTCAAACGATAGACAACTCTCCACGAGAAGTTCGATTCTTAAACTTTCACCATTTCTCGACTCTTCTTCAATTCTACGTGTTGGTGGGCGACTCAAAAATGCAGTTTGTAATGTTGATACTAAGCATCCTATGCTGCTGTCTAAAGATAGTATCCTAGCTCAACGCATTGTCTCAGCACAGCACATCAAAAATCTTCACGCTGGTCCGACGCTACTAATGAACATTTTGCGACAACAATTTTGGATAACTAACTGTCGCCGACTAATCAAACAAGAAATCAACAAATGCGTAGTCTGCACTCGCTTTCGTGCTTTGACTTGCTCGCAGCAAATGGCAGATCTTCCTAGCAGCCGTGTAACTCAGGCTCGTCCATTTTTACGCACTGGCATAGATTATGCAGGCCCTTTTTTGATGAAAGTTCATAAAAGCAGAAAAGCAGCTCCGATCAAAGGATATATCGCAGTTTTTGTGTGTCTTTCCACACGGGCAATGCATCTTGAAGTTGTTTCGGACTTGACATCAGACGCTTTTCTTGCAGCTCTGAAGCGATTCGTCTCTCGAAGAGGTCTACCATCAGATATACACAGTGATAATGGCACCAACTTCATTGGTGCTAACCGAGAACTAATGAAAAACTTCAAAAAAATATCAAAATCTAAAGAAGTCGGTTCTTACATGGCACATGCGCAAATTAACTGGCATCTGATCCCACCAGGCGCACCACATTTTGGCGGTATCTGGGAATCAGCTGTCAAAGCTACCAAATTTCACTTGCGGCGTGTTATCGGCGAAATCAAGCTCACATATAAAGAGCTTTCTACTTTGCTCTGCGAAATTGAAGCCCAACTCAACTCTCGCCCACTTACAACCTTGTACGATGACGACATCGATAATATCAACGTACTAACGCCAGGCCACTTTCTCATTGGCCAACCATTAGTGCAAATTGCGGAGCCTAGCCTAGAACATCTTAAACTAAACCGTTTCTCTCGTTGGCAGCTACTCACTCGCTTACAACAGGAGTTTTGGCGTCGATGGCAACAAGAATATCTCACAACGCTGCAGCAACGCTCCAAATGGTACATCGAAAAGCAAAATTTGAAAGCCGGTTCAATTGTACTAGTCTACGACGAACATGCTCCACCTTCTTGCTGGCAAATGGGCTTAGTCACTGAAGTTCACCCAGGCAAAGACAACTTAGTTCGCGTGGCAACAGTAAAAACTTCAAGGTCTATCATGAAGTGCCCAGTTACCAAACTATGCATGCTGCCTATTGACGGTTAAGGTGTCCCTTAACAGCCGGGAGAATGTTCTGGTTTTATTTAATAAATTATGTATTTATTTGCAATGTTTAAAATTAATAGTTGTAACAATTTCCCTTTTGTACACATATATATTTCGTAGGCAACACAGGTCACTATATGTAATAATCTGTTAGTCCTCTCTTCTTATTCTTGTACAATAAAGTCAGTCTCGCACTATCAACCGAATAGCAAACGTCTTTACTTTCGTCCTACGTCGGCGTAGTTGTTAGACTCGATACAGTCCACTCAGTCGGTCAGCAGAACCCTAAAACTGCCCCAGCATCTAAGGTGTTTGACATGATACGTGTTTGACATCAAAACTTGACGACAACTATAGGTTAAAAGTTTCTGAGAAATGCCCATATATCAACTAAGGAGGTGAAGGTGATCAACAATAAATATACTTTTCCATACATGCCACGCCTCCTTCGTAAATATGTCCATGGCGTAAAGTGTAAAAAAACACACTCATTCTATTCATTGTAAAAAGTGTGTGTGATTTGTAAACGAATACCCCATATGCAGCGGTTCCTCATTGCTCTATGCGGTGATGCTGCCTTATGTTGGTAGCACTGTCATTAATGTTATGTTGTATTTTCGCACGATGGCAACGCGACTGTAATTTTTGTGTTTTTAATTTGTTTCATGTGGAAAAGTTTTTGTTGGTTTTTTATACAATTTGTGCGTAAATGCACTCAATTTGGGACAAGGTTATTTTTATTTTGTTTTTTTGTTCTTAATTTGTTTACAAAATTTTGATTTATTCACAGTTTTTACACCTTCTAAGTATTGGAAGTGCAAAATTGTTTTTGTTATGAACTTTTAATCTCAACATCATCTTAATGTATAATTGACAGTTTTAACTTTTGGCTGGCAGGTGTTGTTTGTTCTCATTTTGGGAAAGAGGATGGATGATAAATTGTTCTTAAAAAGTATTACCAAGATCTTTGCAGAATTTCTCAAAAATTTAATGAAAGCATAGACAGAGAAATGGGCAAATGAATAAATATCATAAATTGGAAATGTTTTCATAATAAACCAAGTAAAGTCATCTGCTTGTAATTTTTTAAATAGGTTCAGTTCTCTTCTTAACAGTTCATATAATGCCAAGACTATTAAGCCGGGTTGGTGTGCAAACAAACTTGAACTTTAGCCCACGATAACTCACGGAGGCACCACCTCTCACGGCTTGACTAGAAAAAAAGTTCATTGTTCAGGGAGCATTATATTTTGGAATGTGGGAAATATTTTATGCAAATTATTGCTTCAAATAGATGCAATAGTTATTTCTTGTGTAAAGAAGATGCTTTAATATATGTATTTTCTCTCTATAGAAATGATTTTTCAGCCTAACATAAACACAAAATAAAATTTTATCAAAATTCGATTAAGCTGTTTGCATTTTTGTTACTTATACGAAGACCCTTTTCGGAAGAAAAGTACCTAATTTTATCAACCAAAACGCTACAACCAAAGCTTTACAATAAAGCTTTATGGAATACTTTATTTCAATCTGTGTTTGCTTCAATGTGTAATATCGTGAATTGCCTGTTGCCACAAAATGAATACCCTTTTAGCCAATGTTTATTCGGGCAACAACGTTTTATCGCAACTAATTTAGCGTTGTGATAAAAAAGAAAGAGCCACAAAGTATTAGGCGAAAACTAATCGAAGCATAAACAAAGAAATGAAAAAAAAAAAAAAAATCACAGCATAGAAAAATTACACTAGAGAACAGCATTTTTGAAATTTTCAAATCGAAACGTAACAAAAATGAGTCAAATCAACAGAAGAATGGTTTCTATCGTTCAAAAAAGAGGGTGCCACTTATTTGATAACGGTCGCTTTTTCAATCAGTGTATGGCATATATGTTCGGCACATATTAACTTTTCTTGTCTTCTCATAGTTTTTCATTTGGGACCCCTTATCTTAAAATCGCTACGCTCTATATGGTTAACAACTTCAGTGCCCTTACTATTTTTCTATGGTGGAAATTTTTTTAAAAAAACCTTGATAGTTTTCTGGACCATTTGACTTAATTCTCAAAGAGAAATTTCTTGAGTACGCCTAAAAAGTAATAAGTGGTGGCTCCGGGAAAATTGTTATTTGAATTAAAACTAGTAAGGGTGTAACCTCTAGCCTGGCCAAACGTCGAATGCCCTACACTGCAGTATTTTGAAAATTTTGCTTTATGGGTGGTGCCATGCCCTCTTGTCCGAGTTCACCCAGTTTTGCTCAGAGCTTGCATTTATAGTTCTTTCCGTATAGCGTTTTGAAGCATTCGCTTAATTTGGAGGTACCACGCCCTCTTATCCGAGTTCATCTAGTTTTGGTTCGGAGCGTGCGTTTTAGTCTTTAGTATTTGAGTGAAAATTAGTTGGATTATCTCAAAAAACTCTTTCAGTATAAAATTTTGAAAGTTTTGCTTATATGGGAGGTATCACGCCCTTTTGTTCGATTTCACCCAGTTTTTGCTCAGAGCTTGCATTTATAGTTCTTAGTATTTGAGTGAAAATTAGTTGGATTGTCTCAAAAAACGCTTTTAGTATAGCATTTTGAAACTTTTGCTTATATGGGAGGTGCCATGCCCTCTTGTCCGATATCACCCAGTTTTTGCTTAGGCGTGTCCGTTGACTGAATTTGCTCATTTTCAATCCGTTGAGCTAACTTTTACGGCAAAGCCATTGTATCAAATTTCACCGAATTATCTTTGTTAGTTTTCCCGTAAAAAATGTGTCGACAGACAGACACCCAGCCAGCCAGACAGACATGGCTATATCAACTCATGAGGCGACGCTGATTAAGAATTTATACACTTTTCTCTGCATTTGAACAGCAATTTCAGAACTAAGAAAAAAACTGGGTGCCACTTGTTCGGAATCAGTGACCTTAAATTATTCGAAATTGAACATTTGGGCTTTACTGATTAAAAGTGGTTCATTGAACTATTTTTTATGGGGCACATTTTTCTCGAAAAACCCATGAGAGTTTTCAGGAACGCTTACATGCTTTGGTCCAATTCTCAAAACGGGCTTATAAAATTCCCCAAAAAGCAATAATGGGGGGTCAGGAGAAATTGTTTTTGGAGGAAAACAAATTTTTTTGGTTCAATGTGCCCAATTTTTTCTCAAGCTTCTAGAATGAAGGAATTGATTACAACAGACACTTGGACGCATTAAATTTACTCTAAAAACATTTTTGCGGCGATCTCAGACCTGATAGGAAAAAACGATTGCAAGCGACCACATACTATATATCTCAAAGAAGTTATCGAGACTCATTTAGATTTTTATGTTGCACAGCGTTATGGGCCCTGTACTACAAAATTCAATCAAAATAGTTTGAATAAATTTCGGGTTTTAAATTTTTAATATATTCAATTGCTTTAAAGTGGGCGTGGCACTAAATTAATTACTCTTACTTTTCGACCTAAATATCTATAAAAGTTCATCAAAATAACTTTTATTGTTTGCGAAATAAAACATAACGTGTTGAAATTTTCAATCGTTTAAAAAAGGTCGTGGTATTCATCTGACTACGCCCACTTTTTGGTTGGCGTGTGGTGTTCACATTCGTCACCTAAATGTTTACCGAATTTCATCGAAATAGTTTCTTCAGTTTATGAAACATAATGGGTTGTGTTGAAAAGTGTTGTTGCCAACTGGCTCCGTAACTCTGTTGGTTAGAATATCGCTTAAAAACGCGATATTCGTGAGTTTGATCCTCCGTCTCCACAAGACAGTTTTTTTCTTTTTTTGAGCGACATAAATGCTGCATAGTATGTTATGAGACTTGACTGTCAACACAAAAAGATACGGGCTTCGAATTATCTGATATGCGAAATTTCCTTCGCGAGGTTTTATAACTCAAAAGTCTTGCTTCTACTAAGGAAAGTTTTTACAGTACTTACAGTACTCGCTTACATTTAACTAGACAAAATTCTTAGCAAAAGCTATGTTTATCAGTGTAATTTATGCATAGTAAACGCTTAGGGTATTTATTTGTCTTTTCTTTGCTGTCCTATGGAATGTTTTTTTTTTTTTGCGATTCTTTCATAAAAAAAGAATGCAATTGACTTGTCTTCCTTTGAGCGATAAAAATAAGATTTCATATTTTTTTGAGGCTGCGCAGCTAATCCTGCGGTGCTAAAATTGTGGCGTGGTGCTTGCAGATGGTCAAAAATAGACACGTTAATAAAAGGAATAAAATGGGACAGCGAATATATAAAACAGAACGGAAAGAAGAATAATAAAGTGAAATGGAAAATATTTTCTATGCTGTTTGTGATAACAATGAAAAGGTTCATTACCGCTGTGATAAGGGTTTAAATGGTGATTATGTTTGCGCTTGTTTTATATTTTTTTGAGAGGTTTTCTTCCAACGTTTTGATCTGTTTCACTTAACTTTGTCAAGTTTTTGTATTTGTTGTGTTTACTATTTTCTTAATTTAGGCTATTACGGAATTTGATTTTTTTCTGGTTGAGATTTTTTTTTGGCATCATTATTGTGAAGTTTTGCGTTAATTCTGATTTTAATCTTAATGTTTTTGTTTAACGAAATAATTTGTTGGTTGTGATAATAAATTGCTTAATAAAATGCTTAATTTTTTGAAACTGAAGCCTTTCCCAATGGGAATTGAAGTGCTTCAGAAACCCTTCTGAAGTGCATCTTTTTCACCAATAACTGCTTCGGCTCCGTAAGAACTATTCTTTCTTTTTAATATTGCATGTCATAGGATGTAAGTGACAAAAAGCTTACCGCAGCCTAACCAAAAAAAAATTTTTGAAGCGCTTATTTGTAATGCTGCAGGAAGCGTTTTTTCAATAAAAGTAAAAAAAAAAACCTGCCCGCACCAGGATTTGAATCCACGACCGTCTGTGTGATAGATAGAAACTTTAACTTACATTTACCAACTCCTTAGACCGCTACACCAATGACCGATGATATGAAGAGGTATTAAATTTGCATCTTAAGCAAATGTTGTCCAAACAGAATTTGACATACGAATGCTCCTACAGCCTTACATAAAATCATTGTGTAATCAGTTTCAATTCAATTAGGCAAAAGTAAATAAATAAGAGAAAGGAAAATAGAAATTTGCAATAAAAAAAGGTTGAATAAAAAATATTTTAATAAAAAAAAAATAAAAAAAAAGGAAAAAAAAATCACCCGGGCTGGATTCGAACTCGCGTTGTTCTTATTGCAGCCTTACGTGGAATTATTGTGTAATCAATTTCAATTCAATTAAACAGAAGTATATTAATAAGAGACAGTAAAATAGAAAAGTGAAATAAAAGATGTTGAATAAAAAATATTTAATTAAAAAAAAAAAATAAAGCAAAAAATAGTAAAAAAAAGTAAAAAAAAAAATCTCCCGGGCTGGGTTCGAACTCACGTTGTTCTTACTGCAGCCTTATAAAAAATCATTGTGATAGTGCTTCTAAACTTCTATGGGGACAAGCACTTTTGAAGTGCTTGGATCAGAAGCGCTAGAAATTTTTCCTCTTGAGATATTTTACACGCAAACCTTCGAAAAATATGTTTTATATTTGTCTGAAAAAGCCCTGAAATTGAATCCCTTACATCTTCATTAATGAAAAATTCTTTCAACGAACTGCATTTTTTGGTGAGCCAAAATTTCGAATCACAGCTCCTGTAGGACGGCCATCACAACACTGCTCTTGTGATAAGGTGCTTTCTGGAGCAGAAGAAGATTACTGTTGGTAAATTTTTCACTTCCTTTTTCTCTCATGGCTTCTTTAAGCCTAACTTATATTAAACCGTAGTGTCCTCCGGTTATGAAGACACCTTTATCTTCGTAATCGATCAACAAGATCCCTTCCAAATCCCAAAAGATTGTCGAAATGATATTCACAGCCGACTGTGGCACTTTAAACTTTTTAAGCCACTGAATAGACACTTGTTTGGACTAAGGTTCATAACTATGAACTCAAATTTCGTGTCCGGTATAGAGCTGGGCACGGAGTGTCTCGCGGGCCTTTCCTCCTCAGCGACGGGCTTGGGCTTTGAAATCGAGTTATGTACGGGCTTTATGCGAACCTGGGTCTCACCCCAAAAGCCCAAAAATTAGAGGCCCATAAATCATGGGAACTTTGAGAAGCAAAAACATTCTCTTCTTGCATAAAAATATGTTAAATTTTGAAAAACTAGTAAGGGTGGCCAAACATTAAATACCCTACCCAGCAGCATTTTAAAAATTTTGCTTATATGAAAGGTGCCACGCTCTCTAGTCCGAATTCACCTAGTTTTTTCTCAGAGAATTTATAGTTCTTAGGCCCAATTTCACAGTGTGAGCTTAAGCGTAGTTTATCTGTTGAGTGTAGTTTAACTTTAAATTTCATTTTCACAGTCATTTTAATTTAAGGGCCGCTTAAGCGCCAGTCATTCGACACTCAAAATAGTTAGGGAGGTTAATGTCACAATTGACGTTGTCAAAAAACAATTAAAAACAAAACAATTTAATTTCAAAAATAAATTCAATTTTCAGTAATTGTTTATTATTGAAAATTTCGAGTGGATTGAATAGTTTTGGTAAGTATATAATATAAACGATTTATGTTAACTAACTTTCAATAAATTTCCAGGAACGAGATCAAGTTTAAAGTTAAATAAGTACCAGAAAGACAAAAAACAAAATTGTGGTGCATACATTTGTGCCATGATGACTTCGATGGATGCTATGTACGTTTTCTACTGGTACGCCTAGGAGAAGCATGGGGAGCCAATAGGATGAGAGTCTTAATTTATAAATTGTAGCCCAACGTCTTCAATTTCAAACGTTCAAATCTGACTGCTTTCTTTCCCATATCGGCATCAACAAGGAAGAATCAAATTGGAAGTTTAAATCAAAAGAAAATAACTAAACCTTTGTTGTGTTTATTTATACCTTCAATTTAAAACTTATGAAAAATAAATCTATTAGTTTTAATTGCGATACTCCAATGTATTCTGGATATGATTCATTCATACTTCAACACTCGCAATATTCCTCGGATTATACAAATGTGCGTAATCCTTCATATCGTTCCTTTTCACAAGAAGCACATAAGACACATTTACCACGTTCATTGGTGCTACTTCTTGCACCAAAAGCGGTGCGAACACGTTCGGAAGACAGCATTTCCGGCGGTAGCGTGCCTTATGTTGAAATTTCTTCACTAGCTGATTAAGAGCATCATCAACCACATCGTGCCAAATCGCTAAGCATTTTGGTGACCATATCCATACTCTACGTCTTGTAGTATCATTTTCGCTAGATGTAATGATAGCATTATGCCAAAACATCCAATGGCAGTCAGCGACTCATTTCCATGTTACGTTGTTTACAGAGTTTCCTGCAAGACTTTGCCTCGATGTCATCATTGTTTGTGTCCCCTATTATGCAGCAATTTTTTAAAAACATTAAAAGCAATGCAACGGCACAATCGCGGTTTGCATGCAATGAATTTAAAAATAAATATTTTTTAAGAAGTTTCACATAAACAAAATTTGTTTACTGTCAAATTTATTTACATTTTTTTTGGTTCGTATCTATGCTAATGACAAAGGTGAGCAAGTCCACTGTGAAATTGGAAAATATTTAAGGGCCGCTTAAGCTACCCTAACGGTTTAGCTAAGCTAAAGCTTAAGCTCATACTGTGAAATTGGCCCTTAGTATTTGAGTGAAATTTGGTTGGATTATCTCAAAAAATATTTTCAGTATAGCGTTTTGAAGCTTTTGATTATATGGGAGGTGCCACGCCCTCTTGTCCGATTTTATTCAGTTTTTGCTTAAAGCTTGCATTCATAATTTTTAATGTCTGAGTAACATTTAGTCCGATTATCTTAAAAAACGCTTTCAGTAAAGCGTTTTAAAGCTTTTTCTTATATGAGAAGTGCCACACCCTCTTGTCCAAATTTGCTCAGTTTTTGTTCAGAACTTGCGCTTATAATTTGTTGTATTTATGTGTATTTTGGTTGCATTATAGTCAAAAATACTCCAAAAGTAGCATTTTAAATATATTTTTTGTATGGGTGGTAGGCATGTGTGTTGACTGATTTCGCTCATTTTCAATCCCCCGAGTAAACTTTAACGGCAGAGGCTGTACACAAAATTTCATTGAATTACCTTGCTTAGTTTTTCCAAAAAATGTATTTCCACACACAGCCAGCCAGCCAGACAGACGGGCATGGCTATATCGACTCAGGAGGTGACGCTGATCAAGAATATATGTACACTTCTATACCTGCCACGCCTCCTTCTCTGCGTTACAAACGGAAGGACAAAGTGAATATACCCTGGCACGGTGCTTGTGGGAGAATTTAAATCAAATTGTGATGTACCTCGGATTTTTTTGTAAATTCGTATTATAGATGTCAATAGAAGTTATTCTATGCAAAAAATAAAATTATAGAGGTGGCGCTTTTTTAAAGATAATCCCTTTTCCAATTGGGGTATATTCCCATACAAAAAAATAAAATTTTTTTTTTAACTACATTAAACAAAAATCAAAATAATCACATTCGATGTGTTTTGCGATGCTTCACGCGAATCCGACCTCAGAATTGCTCTATCGTGTATAGTTTTTGAGATATTCAAATCTAAAAGCCGAAAAAAGTCGTTTTTTGCCATGTTTTGAAGCTATATAACTATGTAACATATCATTTATTCGTTAAATGTGGTTAAAATACTTGAAAGTCATGATCTTTTTCTTTAAAATCTAATTTAAATTATGTTTATATCTTCATGCTTCTAAGAGATATCGTAGACCGAAATATTGGCTAAACGGGTTTTTTGCACTTTTGTGTCTTTTTAGGTTAGGATATCTTTGACGAAAAAAAAGATATCAACATAATTTAAATTAGGTTTTAAAGGCAAAGATTAGGACTTTAAAGTTGTTTACCAGATTTGATGAAACTAAAATTTCTTTCACATTTTAAGCATGTTTAACGAACCGACCATTTTAAAATTAAGCCGTATGGCATACACGTAACAACAATCGGGGTGTCAAACGGTTGAATTTACAAGTAGTCGGTTCGTTGAACATGTTTAAAATGTAAAAGAAATTTTAATTTCGTTAAATCTGATAAACAAATTTAAAGTCCTAATCTTTGCCTTTAAAACCTAATTTAAATTATGTTGATATCTTTTTTTTCGTCAAAGATATCCTAACCTAAAAAGACACAAATGTGCAAAAAACCCGTTTAGCCAATATTTCGGTCTACGATATCTCTTAGAAGCATGAAGATATAAACATAATTTAAATTAGATTTTAAAGGAAAAGATCATGACTTTCAAGTATTTTAACCACATTTAACGAATAAATGATATGTTACATAGTTATATAGCTTCAAAACATGGCAAAAAACGACTTTTTTCGGCTTTTAGATTTGAATATCTCAAAAACTATACACGATAGAGCAATTCTGAGGTCGGATTCGCGTGAAGCATCGCAAAACACATCGAATGTGATTATTTTGATTTTTGTTTAATGTAGTTAAAAAAAAAAATTTTATTTTTTTGTATGGGAAAATGCCCCAATTGGAAAAGGGATTTTCTTTAAAAAAGCGCCACCTCTATAATTTTATTTTTTGCATAGAATAACTTCTATTGACATCTATAATAAGAATTTACAAAAAAATCCGAGGTACATCGAAATTTGATTTAAATTCTCCCACAAGCACCGTGCTGGGTGTAGGGTATAAAAACCCGGAAGAATACTTCACGCGCTATTTTTTTATGCTTCATGAGCATTCTCGGCATCGATCTTGCGCACGCTTTAGTCATGCCAAGGTTATCGTGACGAATTTTAAGAGTGGTTGTATTTTGGTGCCTTCTCTATATAAACTCAAAAATCAAGTTTTTGAAATTACTGAATATTGTTGCTAACACCATATGGTATTGTATAGAAAATAAAATCGAAGTTACCGCCAATTAACAAGTAAACTCCGTTCCAGAGAACAGTGGTGATATGGTGAAATGTAGTACCAAAAATGGAGCCTAAAGAAGTTTCACTTCAAAATTTTACATATTCTAATGAAAATAAAATGTTCGTTGGTAATACTTTAAACCAATTTCAATATTATAAAGTGCATTGTTAAAAGAAAATAAGGACTCAAGCACTAATCCAACCATTTTTTTTGTACTTTGTTTATGCCATAAAATTTAAGTCAGTAAAAAATAGAAAACAATAAAATATATATTCCTAGGTCATGCACTTACATGCAAACATACAGACACGCACAGCTAAAAGCACAATAAATTCAACAAGGATCTGCATAAAACTTTCACCGAAACGGTTGAGTGAAGCAGCAAAATTACAAAAGAACCCACATGAGCTCCCATTTATGCCAGTATACATGTCATGTATGCCAAGAGAAAGAGCAGAAGCTTTAGGCTGCCTAAGTTTATGTACAAAATAGAAATTAATTTACGCATCAATTTCATGCGTTGACTTTAGCGAAAATCTTAAGCTTAAATCATGGTATTAGGGACAGCGATAAGGAAGCACAACAGTAGAGAGTGTTATGAAATACGTTTTATTGAAGCTAAAGGAAAACATTCAAGGGAACGCTAGGGAATGAAAAGAAAAATATCGCATTTAGTTAATTTCAAGAGTTTGAAATTTATTTAATTTACTTGCAGCTTGTATGTATGTATGTATTCTCCTTTAACTCCTAGGAGGAGCATAGGGCCAATATGAAATCTCTCCATTTGTCACGATCCCTTGCGATGACTTTGATCTCTTGCCACGATTTTCCCGATTCTTGGATTTCCTTTTCCAACGACCTTTTCCAGTTGGTTTTGGGTCTACCACGTCCTCTACTGCCTTGTGGATTCCACTCAAGGGCCTGGCGACAAACTTCGCTGTGTGGTTTCCGGAGAGTGTGACCAATCCATCCCCATTTGCGCAGCTTGATCTCGTTTGCTATAGCCTTCTGTTTGCATTTTTGATGTAGCTCGGCATTTGATATAGTGCGAGGCCACCAAACCTTTAGTATACGCCTTAAACATTTGTTGACGAATACTTGCAGCTTGTTTGTTAGTTGTTCAGTAACAAGCCATGTTTCGCACCCATATAACAAAACCGATTTCACATTCGAATCAAAAATGCGCACTCTCGTTTTGGTGGATATAACGGATGAAGACCATATTTTGTTCAGTTGAGCAAACGCGCCTTTTGCTTTTGCTATTCTTGAGTTGATATCCTCTTTTGCTCCACCATCCATGGAGATAATGCTGCCTAGATACGTGAAGCTATCGACGTTTCCGATGTCATCACTGCCAGCTTTAAACGTGATGTCATTGCTTGCGTTTAGCTTCATGCTTTTGGTCTTGGATACGTTGATTTTTAGGCCGGCCTTTTGTGATTCCAACACAAGGTCTTCAATTTTGCTTTGCATATCTGAATGTTTGGACGATAAGAGGCAGATGTCGTCAGCGTAGTCGAGATCTTCCAGATGTTCGGTAAAGTTCCATTGAATACCCCTTTTGGCCTTATTAAGAGCTTTATCTAGGATATCATCAAGAACGATAAGGAAGAGTGATGGTGATAGTAAACACCCCTGCCGTACGCCTGAATTAGTGGTGAATGTCGGTGACAACAACCCGTTGTGTAACACACTGCATTTAAAGCCTTCATATTGTGCGCGTACTAAGTTTATGGCCTTTGCGGCAATACCTCTTCGTTGCAGTGACGCCCAGATGTTTTCTCGGGAGACACTGTCAAAGGCAGTGCTATAGTCAACGAAGACAAGTTGAAGTGCAGCACGCCACTCGCATGATTGTTCGACAATTATTCTGAGCGTGTTGATTTGATCCACGCATGATCTGTTTCGCCGGAATCCTGCTTGCTGCTTTCGAATGGCTGAATCAAGTTTTTCGCTTACCCTGCTCAGAAGCACTTTCGTCAGTACTTTTGATGGAACTGAGAGCAAGGTGATGCCTCTATAGTTTCGGCACTCGCTTAGGTCACCTTTTTTCGGTAATTTGACTAACATGCCATGTAGCCAATCTTCTGGCAAACGCTCTTCACTCCAGATTTTGTTGAGCAGAGGATGGAGAATTTTAGCTGATGTTACGGGGCATGCCTTTAGCAGTTCAGCTGTTATTTGATCTATACCGGCGGCCTTGTTGTTTTTCATGCTTTGGATAGCTTTCACAATTTCATCAATTGTAGGCGGCGGTGTTTGTATTCGACTACTACTGCGAGTCATTGCGGCAGTTGTAGTTGGTGATTCTGGTTGCAGGGATGTGGTAGACATGGGATTTAGTATATCGCAAAAATACTCTTTCCATCTGTTTAGTTGGTCGTCTGCAGATGTTAAGAGATTTCCGTTTTTGTCTTTGATAGGGCGGCTCTGTTGGAGTTTTCTGCCTGATAATCTGCGGGTGATATCGTAAAGCTGCCTGAGATTTTGAGCATTTGCAGCGCTTTCGGCTTCGCTCGCGAGGTCGTTATACATTCTTCTTTTGTCTTGTCTGCACGATCGCCTGACTTCTTTATTGAGAGAGTTAAAGACCTTTTCGGCGACGTTCTTTTGCGCTCTAGTTTTAGCGTCGTCTCTCAGTTTTTTCGCGCTTCTTCTTTTTTCGACAAGACCCCACGTTTCCTCGCTCATCCAGTGCTTCTTGTTCGAGGGTCGAAACCCAAGTATTTTTTCACTGGAGTTTAAGAACGCAGCCTTAGCGGCCCTCCATGATGTTTCAATACTTCCACCACAATCGAACGGAACTGTTTTAAGTTCTTCTACGAAAGATCTGCGTACCTCATCGTTCTTAAGCTTAAGCACGTCGAATTTTTTTGCTACAGATTGTTCGCTGGGACGTTTATTAGCGGCAAGTTTTAGTCGAATGACCGCGACGAGAAGATGGTGGTCGGAGCCTATGTCAGCGGCCCTCTTTACTCGTACGTCCAGAAGACTCCCTCTCCATTTTCTGCTAATGCAGAAGTGGTCGATTTGGTTTTCAGTGGTGTTGTTTGGAGACACCCAAGTAGCTTTATGGCATTTTTTGTGTGGGAATAGCGTACCTCCAACGACAAGACCGGCTGTATTGCAGGCGTCAATGAGAAGCTCTCCATTGTCGTTTCTCGCACCCAAGCCATGTCTTCCAATCACGTGCTCTAGGTTAAGGTTTTCTGAGCCTACTTTGGCGTTCAAATCGCCCATAACCATTATGATGTCGTTCTTGTGAGCACTGTTTATTGCTGCAGCGAGCTGGCTGTAGAATTCATCTTTGGTTTCTCTCTCTGCCAACTCTGTGGGCGCGTATGCTTGGAAGATGGTAATATTTCTTGCGGGGGTTCGAAATCTGCACCAAATGAGTCTTTCGTTTACAGGTTTCCATTCCATTACTGCCTTTACTGCAGTTTTACTTAGCAAAAATCCAACTCCATCCCTGTGGATGTCATCTTGCGATCTACCGGAGTATAGAAATTTTTCGCCGTCAGGAAGTACATATTCGCCGGCACCGTTCCATCTACACTCGCTTAATCCCAATATCTCAAGGTTGAATTTGTGGAGTTCTCTAACGGCTTGGTGTATTTTGCCTGGTTCATTTAGAGTTCGGACATTCCAAGAGCCGATGCGTGTTCGAGTTTTCATCGAAAGGATTTTAAAATTTTGAGAAACCATATTGGTTCCAGTTATAGGAGAATCATTCCTAACTATGCATGTTTCTTGCACCTCCAAATCCGATGTGCATGCTGCCGAGGCAGGTGGATTAACCACACTCTGGTGGGTACCACTTGGAGAGTTATTTCCCATCGTTTTCCGATCCATGCTTCATTAGTATAATCTTCTCGGCAACGCTCCACGCAGTAAGTTATAAGCTTAAAGCTGGATCCGGCAAGCGCTGCAAATATAGTGGCCAAATTCACTTTTAATTTCAGCCGTCCAATCTGGAACAGACGCTGACCTGGGAGCCGCCCACTCTGGATCAGACGCTTCAGGATTTCGACAAGATGCTTATTTTAAGGCGGCATCGACTCGCCTTGTCAGTGCCAGTTACGGGCATTGTGGGTTTTTCTTTCGAGGCGCAACGCTGTCCAACGCTACACCCTTCCACACCCTGGCTGGTCACCCGCTTTTAGTCGCCTTTTACGACAGGCATGCTTACCTCGGGCATATTCTGACCCCTTACCCGCAGGGGGTAGCTTAAGAGACTTTATTTAGTTTCGAAAATTTTGTTTAATGAAGCTGAAAAGAAAATTAATTGTTGCTCATACGTCTTGATGAAATAAACTGTATATTTTGTGAACATAATGAAAAACAATTGGTTGGAAATTTTGAATTGATTACGTAAATATTTGCATATGACAAATGTTATAAATTTTAAAAGCCAGTGGCATAAACTTATGTTGTCTATTATTCAAAATATGTTATCTTAAGCATTATCAAATTTATTTGTGCTCTTAATTACATAAATATTAAGTATTCTGCAATATAGTTCATTGTTTGGCTTTGGTTTATTGTTTTGAAATCATTGTGTTGCGCAACATGTTTCTGTGGCAAAAGTTTTTCATTGGTAATGTAATTAAGATGCATCATATGACCTCTTATCCCATAGTTTTCAGTACCTTCTTTGTTTGTGTTTTTGTGCTGTGTTACTTCATTTTGCAGAATATATAAGAATAATGTTTTAATATTGATAAGGAATTTTAATTTTACATAAATCTATGTGAAAGTCTTATAGTTAGTGGTTATAGGAAAAATTTTTTCAAAAATTATTCAAAGAAAAAAAAAATTTTTTTAACTTTCCAAAAAATTCCCAACAATTTCACACGTGCATATTTCTTGGATGATTCTAAGCATTTTATGCACAGTACACTTTTTTCGTAAGATGCCTTCCTCTTGAGCAAAACAAAGAGTTTTGCCTGCCGCGGGCGCTTAAAGGCCAAAAACTCTCATCTAGTGACCGTATTTCATCTTGAGTCATACATCATTTTAAAACTTATTAATTATGCTTTAATTTAAAGTACTTTTAAAAAATATTTAAGGGTTTTTTTTTTTTTTTAAATTTATATGTATTTTTAAGTTTAAAAAATTTTGGTGAAAAAAATTTTTTCGTCAAAATATATTTTTTTAAAAAAGAACACTTAAAAATAAATGGGACCAGTTTCTTGCATACATCAATTTACAAACTTTGGTATAAGCTATAAAATTTTGAAAAAATAACCTTTTCATGAAAATGACTAAAAACACCAACTTCAACAACCTGTATTTTAACAACAAATTGTGCTAGGACCAAGTCCTTCCGGATTATTGTTTTTGCACACCGGAGCTACCATATTGCCAAATTTGAGCGAAATCGGAGACAAAAAAGTTTTCAGCTGGTACACTAGCCGTGTTTTGCTTCATATACAGGTCTTTTGAGTCGTTGATTACGATTTCGGAGTCGTATTTACAAAATTCGAGATGGTGGATCAATGATGGTGGACAGAATATTCAACAATCAACTAATTTTTCTGAAATTTTTGAATATATAGGTTATTTGGGGGTTTCTGGGGGTCAGATTTACAAAATTAAAGATGGCAAATCAAAGACGGCGGACAAAATTTTCGAAAACCAACCGAGCGGCCGATTACGAATCCGGGGTTAAGTTTACAAAATTCAAGATGGCGAAAAATTATCAAAAATTAACTGATTTTTCTAAAATTTGGTTTTGTAGTACTAATCATAAATTTTGCAAATTTGATCTCGTATTCACAATCAGCAGCTCCAAAAATTCCCACATATCGAGTTTCAGGAAAATCGGTTGGTTTTCGAAAATTTTGTATGCCATATTGGATTAGCTATCTTGAATTTTGTAAGCCCGAATCCGGATTTCTGATCAACGACTCAAGAAACCTGTATATATAAAATTTCAGTAAAATCGATTAGTTTTTGAAAATTTTGTCCGCCATCTTGGATCCGCCATCGTGAATTTTGTAAATTCGACTCCGGATTCGTCTCTAACGAACCCCCATTTAAGAAATTTGGTACAAATTAGTATTAAATTTTTAAAAAAGTCCACCATATTGAGTTTTTGACTGAACAGCTATGTTGGATTCTGTCATCCAATTATACTAGCTATTAAATGGTATCATTCAGGTTCGATTTGATCCAAAACAAGACCCAATATATTGCTTTTTTTTCTGGAAGCCTTTTTTGCCTTACACTTGATTTTTTCCACCTTCCGGCCGCCATTTTGAATTTTAAATTTCGCCAGTAATTTTTTGAAAGCTCTTTATCAGACAAACATTTTGATATCTCAAACGTAAAGATCCAATAATCCGAATTTTGGGTATGCAAGTGATGCGGTTAACGTGAAACGTCCCATATACTTTTCCATACATGCCACTCCTCCTTCTTCGCGTTACAAAAGGTAGCACAAAGTGAATATAGGGTAGGAATTTGATATAACAAATGAACTATCAAATTACCTAAATGAAATTTAACGAGTATTCCAAAAAAAATTATAAAAAGATACACTATATTACTAAGCCCTTTTAAAACCAAAGTGGCCGCCAAAGTCAAAAAATAAGAGAGAATCGAAAATATCAACTAGAACTTTGCGAAATCCTTAACATAACTTTGTATGGGAGGTATGTGTCATCGGTGGATTTTGGTCATATTTAAAGATTACACAGGCCCACAAAAAAAAATTCCATGCGCGAAAGATCAGACCACCTGAACTTTATGTTTTCGGGGTCGCTGAATCCGAATATGGTGCCAGAATAGCGAAGTTGGTTCGGGTTTTTTCAGAAATCAGCAATTTCTGATTTCTGAAAAAACTCGATCCAACTCCGCTATTCTGACAGCATATTCGGACTCAGCGACCCCGAAAACATAAAGTTCAGGTGGTCTGATCGTTCGCGCAGGGAATTTTTTTTTTGTAGTCTGTGCACAGGGCAGAAAAAAAAAAGTACTATGTGCGAAAGATCAGACCACCTGAACTTTATGTTTTCGGGGTCGCTGAATCCGAATATGGTGCCAGAAGAGCGAAGTTGGTTCGCGTTTTTTCAGAAACCAGCAAAAATCAGTAATTTTCAGCATTATTGTTGATTTCTGAAAAAATGCGAACCAACTTCGCTATTCTGGCACCATATTCGGATTCAGCGACCCCGAAAACATAAAGTTCAGGTGGTCTGATCTTTCGCGCATGGTACTTTTTTTTTTTTGTGGGCCTGTGTTATTAATGTTTTAATCTATAAAATATCTGTATCAAATTTCTAGAGCCTAGCTCTATTAAGGAGTGAGATCGAAAAAATCTTAACATATATAATATTCAATAATTTTTAAACGGTTGATTTTAGAGTTCTGATTTTTTTTAATGTAATTGATAATATTTTACAAATTACAGAAAAATATAACTTTTATAGTTCCAATCACTATTTATGAACTCGTGGACCTTTTTTGGTAAGCCTTCCATTAGAGATTTGATAGTTGTTTGAGACACCTTTTTGGAACAGTTTGCCCATCTCCTTTTAAAATCTTCGATATTTTGGGACACCTTTTTTGTGCTCTTTAAGTTTCTTTTCACAAGAGCCCAATACCTCTCCACTGGTCTTAGCTCCGGACAATTTGGAGGATTGGCCTCTCTTGGTACAAAAGCTATGTTATTACTTTGGTACCACTCCACAGCTTTCTTGCCTTAGTGACATGATGCCAAATCAAGCCAAAAATATGTGGATACGTTGTGCTTTCTTATGAAAGGAAGAAGTCTTTTTTCCAAACATTTTTTGATGTATATTTCGGTATTTATAGAGCCCACTATAACAAATGACTTGCTTCTTTTGCCGCAACTGCATATAGCATGCCATACCAGGAATTTTTTAGGAAATTTTGTCTGCTTTTGGATTCTAAATTGTTCTTCGACATTTCCTCGAGCATCAGCAACATAAAAATTTTGACCTGGAAGATGCGTAAAATCTGCCAGCACATACGTTTCGTCGTCCATTATACAACATGAATATTTTTTTTGTATAAGATTCGATTTTAATTTCCGAGCCCTACTTTTGGCATCTAAATTTTTTGCAGCATTCCTGTCTTGAACTTTTTGGACTTTGTATGTTTTCAAACCTGCATTGGCTTTAACTTTTTGCACCAAAAAGTCAGAGCACTAGGCTAACTGGGCAGCTTTTCTAGCAGACGTGTTTGGAGATCTTTTCAATATGCTCTCAATTTTCTTGGCTTTCTCAATATCATGTGGTCCTTGTTTTCTTTCCGAACCAGGTTTTCTATCGATAGTCAAATTTTCCTGAAACTGTTTAATAACATTGGAAACAGTTTGACGGCAGACCTTCAATTCTTTGGCCAATTTTTTGTAAGACCAATTTGGATTTTTTTGAAAATTTTTAATAATTTTAAGACGTACTTCTTTCTCTTCACTTATTTTGATCAAACTCACAACAAATCAACATGTTTGTCATTAAAAATAATAACTGACATATTTTTCAAAGATAACTAGATCAAAGAAATTTTTAAATTTTACACCCAAAAAAAATTATTAGGTAAAACGTGTGCAAAGATTTTTTCGATCTCACTCCTTATAACTATTTTTGACAGCAGTTCCATACAAACCCATCCACTATGTGACAGAACGCTTTCTTTTCAGCAGGATAATTTCATTCTACATAAATAATGTTCTGCACGATGAGTTATTAATCATAAAACACATCTTTATGTTTCTACTATTTAAGGATTCCAACCATTCCATTAGTTAATAAGAGTAACAAAATTTCAAATAGGCAGAGCCCCATTTAAAATCAATCACACGCATATGTACTTCATAAAATGACATAATTTTCAAGTTCCCCTTAAGCGCCGCCGAATAAATTGAGTGTTCTGGAAAATAAAACAAAAAATAAAAAATCACAGCATTTACATTATGTCACACTTACGAACAATAACCGCAATTTGAGTGTGACAATCATGAAACTGAATTTATCAACTGTGATAAACATCACAAAAGAAGGTGGTGAGAGGGAGACAGAGAAAATGAGAGAAAATAAACATTTCCGGCGCGTCAAAATATGGCGGTTTTCCTTATGAAATATTGTAATAAATTCATGAAAAAAACAACACAAAAACAAAAAAAAAAACAACCAACGACAAAAGAATGAAAATCAAATAAATAACAACAGCAACCGGAGCGTCAACAGCTACACTCACACAGACATTATTAAACGGAAATTTATGCAAGGATGTACATTAGGGTGGCATGAAATTCATAAGAAAATTATGAAAATTAATAAAAATATCGAATCAAGAATGTGAAAGAATTTACAAAACTACTGTAATTAATGAATTCAAAGTGGAAAATATAATGTGAATATTTGGGACAACATGACGTATGAGCAACAAATTTTTAGGCAATAATCTGTACACACGGAGATAAATGAGTGTCATAAATTTTAGTCCACTCGAGTAGTAAAAAATCAAAATAATTAACACTAAATTTCAAACATAAATAAACATATTTACAAAAATATCTTACATTTATAGTTAAAAATTTAAGCCACCTTAACAAATATACATATAAGTCAGGCAGGCAGACAGATAACTTAGAATTCATTTATTGCTGACTATCATTGGTAACGCAATTGTCAAGTTTTCAATGTCAAAGAGCCGTAAAGCACTTGCTTCAAGGTTGAATTTTATCTTGTCTTTCAATTTCTGCATCGATTTCTAGCGTAAAATCTCGTTGATGTGGAAAAAATGGAAATTCATAATTCTGGCATTTCTTTCGTAATAATGCAATTTAATTTTGCATGTCAATATGAGTACATTGAGTGAATAAATTGCAAAGAGCTCGTTAATTCAAGTAGATCCGCTAATGATTTCACACTAAGAGAAATGTTTTCACTTAGTGGCTGTTCGAAAAGTAAAAAAAAAACAAAAAAATTTCGTCATTTGTTTCATTTTGTTTAGCATGCGCGAGCATTTACTGTACTTTGGGCAACTATGTATAGAATCGTAAATTTTTTTCTTTTTCTATATTTAGTTTCAATTTGACATTGCTGTTTTTTACGCTCATCATTTATTAAAGTATAATTTTTTATACTACTTTGGCTGTTATCAATGACATGTCATTAATTTAAATTTGTTGCACGACTTTGGTATTTTGGGGCGTATGAGTAACATTTAATTTAAATTCAATGCGTTTAAAAAGTTGCGCCTACGACACAATTTAAATATTTTTATTTTGCATGTTTTATTAGATTACATATTTTAAATTTTTTCTTTAAGGTGATTATTGCTTAGTTCATTTTTGAGACTTTTTAAAATAATTTTTTTTTGTTACCTGGGCGATTTCACAAAAAAGCCTTAATTTAACATCCCACTAATTGTGAAATCATAGGAAGGTAGGTACTTATTCCTTGAAAAATCTTTCTTTTATAATGACTTCACTATTGGTACTTTTATTGATAAAGAAAGAGTCTTCAACAATAGTTTTCATAGTCCCACTGTTACGGCACGGTACGGAAAAATGTGTTAAAAAAAATGCCACTAAACAGAATAATTTCGTCTGAATTAGGAGGTTTTTTTCTTAATGAGTACACCATAGAGCGGTGTTATATCCCCACTACTTTGGGTTCTTATCGTGGATGCTTTACTTCGAATCAAAAATCGACAGAGATACAGCAAGAGTGTCAAAGTGGTTGCATATGCTGGTGATACTCTTTGGCTTACGTCGGGTCGCAATTTATTTAATTTGAGTGACATCATGTCTCTAGCCCTTATATATATAAAACTTTGAACCACAAAGTGCTGGTTTAGCATTAATGTTCAGAAAATGGATCTTGTCGATTTCACAAATAAGTACACAAATAAGTACAAAATACAGAGCTTTCGACCTCCAATCCTTAACGACGTTCGTTTGCTTCCTGAAGAAAGTGTTAAGTATCTGGGTGTAGTCTTTGGTAGAAAACTTGCTTGAAAGGTCATGGAAACCATGTTGTGTTTTTAAACATATGCAGGCGGATGTTTAACAAATCTTTTCGTATTAAGCCAAAAGTAGTTTTGTGAATGTATAAAGCTATGATTAAACCGATTCTGAGTTATGGAATTCTTGTCTGGTGGGAAGCCTTAAGCAAGCAAAGCTTTTTGGCAATCTTATCAAAAACTCAGAGCATGACAGGTGTAAGAGCTGTAAATACTGCGCATTTTGCCGCTCTCGACGTTTTGCTTTACTTAGAGCGTCTTGATATTTACGCTAAAAGAGTTGCAGCAAAGAGTGCTATCAGGTTGAAGTAATCTGATTTCTAAAGGTCTAAGCCTTATGGCGATGGTAGTATTTTTGCGCAATTCCTGGTGATTTGGATAGTGGGACTGATTACATAAAAACGATTTTAATGTTTCTAAGTGGAAATACATTAAAAAATGGTTGGACAACGATTATGAATTCCAAAGAAAAATAGATTCTGGTGCAGGTGGTGGAGTATTTTCTAAATACTTGAATAGCAGAGAGTCTTATGCTTTACTCCGCTACTGCAGTGTATTTGATGCAGTAATTCTAGCTGTCTAAAAGGCATTGCAAATTATTAAAACCAAAATTTGTCATATATTTAATAGCCAGGCAGCCAGTAAAGCCTTGGTTCCAACAACAGCTAATTTTTTTTTAAGTTTTTCAATTTCGCGGTCGAAAAAACGATTCTTTGTACTCAAAAGTAAGACATTTCAAGAAAAAAATGTACAAAAATGCTTGGAATTGTCCAAAAAATACGTTTGAATTTTTTCAGAATTTTTTTTTGAGATATTTTAGAATTTTTTGAAACTTAATTCTGAAAAAATTCACACATATCCTTTAATGGTTCTAAGCATTTTACATCATATTAAAATTTTTCGTAGATGCTTTGGTTTTGAGTAAACCTTCCATTTTGCTGACAAACGTGTGTTCAACAGCTGAAAACTCTCAATTTGATAAATTTTTGAAAAATTATAAAATACCTCAAATAATTCTGAAAAAATTCTCATATTTTTTGCCTGATGCACCTTTTTCGTTAGATGCCTTGCTTTTAATTTAAAAATCGTTTTTTCGACCGCGTAATTGAAAAACGTAAAAAACGATTTTTGGCCGCAGATATTATCTATACCCCCATACAAATTTTATAATTTTTAAACGACAAAATTGTTGTAAGAACATAGTCTTTGTTTCTAAAGCACCCTTGGGTATCTATCCATTTTGTAATGAAAAAAAAGTTAGACCAAAAAATATAGTTTTTTTTAGCCAAAATGGGCCTTCAGTAGATTCAAAAAGTAGTTTTTCTCGGAATGGAAAAAAAAAAAAAAAAATGATGCAGATATCGTTTTTAATAGTCCTCTTCAAATTTTTAGTTAGCTTCGGGTTAATTTTTTTTGCTTCATACTAAATCAAACAGGTCTACATGTACAAATTTTACATCCTACATCCAGGGTGTTCATTTTGTCCATCTGACTGTGTAGATAATTTTTATGGAAAATGTAACAAGATAATTCGACGACATTTTGTGGAGAACGAATATCTTAAAGTTTTAAAGTTTAATTATATTTGGCACAGTAATGTTAGTAATGCCATAATCGTTAATAAGATCTGAAGTAATCTGTGTCATATCTAACGTACTTGGAACATCTTGATAGTTTTAATTTTTTTTTTTTATAGTTTTCAATACACTGCGATTCTTTTATATTTTTCTCAAAAGCTCTTCGATCCTACTCGATGATCTTGGATACTTTTTGGAATTTTTTGGCTTTTGAACTATCTTGATACTGATCGGTTCGTTCAATGTCTTCTGTCATTACCGATAATAATTTTATTATTATTTTATGAATTTTTAAGTGTGTTATTTAATGACATTTTATATTGAAAATTCTGCTACCAACCTGGAGATCCTTGGTTCGACTCCCGCCCAGACCAAAAACGCAAAAAGTTTTCAAACTTGCAATTTTTCAATTATAATTAATTTAGTAAAATAAATATAATTATAATTACAACAAAAATAGTCTGATGAGTCTTTGTGGCGAAAGACGAAACATATGTCACTATAGCCGTGTTTTTAATCCGTTCCTTGATTTGTCATAATTATGTGTTAGAAAAATGCATTGATAGATTTATATGTAAGTCGATCTTTGCAAATATATGACTAAAAGTTCAATTAAAAAATCAATTATTATTTTATATTAATTATTATTATATACTAGCATCGCCGGTGGCAAAATTTTGGAATTTTACTTAAAGATAGATACACTTTTTTCGAGTACCGTTTAGTAAAAAAGAAAGCCAGAGCATTGGGTATTATTAGTAAACTTTTTGGATGCAGAAAGCGCAGTGTATCTTCAAACCGAATAACATAAAAATTGGTGAGGTGCTTGTGCCGAAAAATATCGAAAAACTTCCCAAATATCGGTAAGAGCTAAAAAGTATCGAAAAACATGTAACATGTCGATAAAAGTCTAAAAGTATCGAAAAATATCCAAAATATTGAAAAGAGCTCAAAAGTTTCAAAAACATCGTTATATACATATATCGGTAAAAATTCAAAAGTATCGAAAAACATCCAAAATATCGGTAAATTTGCAAAAGCATCGAGAAACATCCAAAATATCGGTAAATTTGCAAAAGTATCGAGAAACATCCAAAATATCGATAAAAGTCCAAAAGTAGCGAAAAACATCTTAAATATCGGTGCAGAACGTCAACAGAGTGCAATGGAATAGGTCCTGTGCAAGGAAGAGAAAAACAACAACAAAAAAATTTCTCTCACTCCACTGTCTCTTTCACTTTCTTAACAACACAGCATAACACTGTGGGTGCTGTTGTTGTTGTAATTATATGGGAAACTTTGATCCTGTTGTTAAATGCCTTAATGGCAACTTATGAGGATAATTTTTGGTTTTGTGCATTTTACACCATAGTAACAAAAATATCGAAAATCGGTTAAATGGTTAGCCTGTAAATCGGGGGCAAAAAAAACTGTTCATGTATTTATATATAGGTTATTATATTAATTAATTTCAGTGTAAAGAATACTTTATGTAAGTATTTTACAGCTAAAATAGTATTGTTTGTGCTGATACTTAGTTATACAACCTTCTAAAAGCTGCTTATAAAATCACGTCCTCTTGCATTTATTGCTATTTATTTTTGTAACCTGTCACTTGCAATAATTACTCAAAAACTTGATAGTCATACGTTGTGACACATGTATTCTAAAAACTTTTTCTTTTTCGAAATCTGCGCGTTGTCATTTTCTATTGTGTTTTCTCAAGTATTTTTCCAGTACAGTTTTCCGCACGCATGTTCTGTTATGAAAATATTTCATAATGAAATTAAACACTCGAATTATTCAACAGTGACAAGACTCTTGCTTGGTTGTTCCTTGTTGAAGCAATTTGCTCAAGTGTTAGCAATTTGAAGTACACTGAAAATACTTGACAACCAAGCGTAATTCCTACTTGACAAATAAATTTAGAGTAATAAAAATTTAAAATGAGAACGTAAATAGATTTTTGTCATATGCACTTAGTTAGTTTGCTTGACGTCCTTGAAAAGGAAATGATTAAAACAAAATTTGAACAAAATGATAAAATTAATTACTGTACTCTTCTCGCATATCCTGCCAAGAAAAAGAAAAAGAAATCATAAGCCAACAGTACAGTGAAATTAAAACTACTTGGAAATTCTTCTTGGAATTCAATTAAATTGAAATTCCCTCAAGTGTTATAAAAAGCAAGGATAAAGATATTAATATGGATATATTGATTCAAGTACTGACTGTAAGATTCATGCACATCTAACATACTTATGTTCATGTATTGTACAGATTTTGTATGATTTCCTATTACTGCCTCCTCTTTTGCTTTTTTTTACGCACACAAACTCACATCAGCACAACGACAAGCACAAATGATGCAAATTTTTACTCCTTGTTGCGGTTTTCTTCGCTTCACCGATGATGGTGACGGAAGGAAATCCTTTATTTATTTAGCATTGCTGCTGTGAATTTGCGTAATGCTCGATGACGTATGCAAAAAAAAGTGAGAGAAATTGCCAAGTCTATCCGCAGGAAAATTATTTGTATGTAAGTATATTAAGATGGGTCAAATGTTTTTTACCGACTGAACTCTGTAAAAATCATAGAGCTTAGATAATTTGGAGAAATTTTTACGAAAAAATCCTTCCGGAAATTAGAAATTAATCCACTTAACTATTTTAGATTTTTTTTTTAGCCTAGGAAATAAGTCCAAGTGCACTTTTTTCACCGGAATAATCTTCATTAATGTAAGGAAAATAATATGTGAAAAGTTCATTACGAAATTGTGTGCGTATAAAAAGTTATTCAAGGTCAAAGGTTGAGAAAGTTTTTTTTTTCTTTAAATATCTCGCTATGGTTATTTCTGTATAAAAATGCTGGATATTAACCTATCGGAAGATTAGGCGCAGGCATGGTGAAAATATTGCAGGCTAAAAGTATCGAAAAAAAAGTCCAGAAGTATCGAAAAACATTGATGATATCGATGCAGGACATAGACAGAGTGAGGTGGGATAGGCTTTTGCAAGTAAGCAATAAAGACTCTCTCTCATTCCATTGTCTTAAACACTTTCTAAACAACACAGCATATCACTGTGGGTGCTGTTGCAGTTGTATTTGTATGGAAAATTTTGATTCTGTTTTTAGATGCCTTAATGGCAACATATTTATGAGGAAAATATTTTTCTATACCATTCTACAGCTTTTTTTATTAGTTAACTGGTAAAGGAGAGGTAAAGCAAGTCGTTCACGTATTTATACAGGCTGAAATGTTAAGGTTACGATGCTTCTGGGAGTTCTGGATTAAGTGCAGGCCCTAGACTAACAAAAAATTGTAAGTGATGAGGGTCTAAAATGTACGCCTGTGTAGAGCTATAGGGGAAACCTAATTTTCGGACATATTTACAAAAAAAAGTTCTTGTTTCATCCTACATTTTTAGAAAAAACTTTTTACCAATTGTATGAGCTTTCTAATGGTTAAATTGGCTTGTTGTGTTTAAAAGAATTCTGAAAAGTTTTGGGTCTTTATAGTTGAAATTTTAATTTTTTTTGCAATTTTTTGATTTTATCGGCCATTTTTGTACGAAAAAAGTCCAATTAACATATCTTTTTAAAATTTTTTTGGGCTTTCCATCAAATTTCTTTTAATCCGGTGGTACATTTGTCATAACAATTTTTTGATTTGAGTTCAAAAAACAATACTTCAAAACTCGAAATAAGAATTTTTAAAATTAAGCTAGGAGCGGAATAGTTTTGTTTAAAAAAATCACTGAAGGTTTTTTAAACAAAAAAAAAAAAAAAAAAAAAAAAAAAATTGCAAAGCATAAAGAATCTGTTGGTTAAGTATTTTGTTTGACCTGAAATCAACAAATTGGTATCATAAATGTAACACTAAATTAAAGGAATTTAACGAGAGTTCCCTAAAAAGATTATAAAATGCTATGTTAATGGGACCTTTTTCATACTCAAATGGCTGTCAAAGTCAAAAACTAGGGAAACAAATTTAAAATTTCAACTTTAAAGTTTGGGCCTTTAAAGTTGAAATTCCAAAAATCTTTATTGGTAGATATTCGAGTGTAGATCTGTGCTCTAAGATACCTTAAATGCTTGTTAAGTTGTTCAGAAATTATTTTCTGATACACAGGTTTACAAAAAAAAAAAAAAAAAAAATAAATGTCATGGCGTTTTGACCAGACTATGTATTTCCTAAGGACTTTGACGTCCAGTTTTTTCCAGAAAGTCCGAGAAAAAATATTTCAAGGTCATATGGAGGTCAGTCATGTGACGTTTAGTGATAAATTCGCGAAAATTTTGGAACTAATTTTTTATCATTGAGTCCTTAGACTTTAAAAAGAATATGTGATCCAAAAGGGTATGTCGGACCTAGTTTCGGAGATATAGCCATCGGAAGATCCGGATATATCTTATATGAAAACCGCAATAAGTTGGGAACCCCTGGATGGATATGTAAAATATTGGTGTCATATGAAAGATATTTTGACAGCCTATAAAAATGTTTTGAGAACATTTTCAATTGGATTCATAGTTTTCGAGGCATGAACTTTTTTGAAATTTTTCAATTACAACAACAAATAGATCAAAAACAACAACAAAATACCTTTCATATGATACCAATATTTTCCAAATCCATCCAGGGGCTCCCAACTTATAGCTTCATAGAAGATATATCCGGATCTTCCGATGGCTATATCTCCGAAACTAGGTCCGAGATACCCTTTTTGATCACATATTCTTTTTAAATTCTAAGAGTTCAATGATAAAAAATTAGTTTCAGAATTTTAGCGAATTTATCACTAAACGACACAAGAACCCCATTTTGACCTCCATATGACATATATTTATTTTTTTTGTAAACCTGTGTTATCTAAGCTAAAAATGAAAACCACGCACATTTTATGTTACTTCGATGAGTCCTGTAGATTTTGTAAAGGAAGTATTGGATAGTGTTCGAATAGTACCTATATTAAAACAAGCTAATATTCAATTGGCATTAAGTAATTTATAAAAATATCAAAAATCGATATGTGTGACCTGGTCTATGAAAAGAGGGCTTACGTGCGAAAATAAGTTTTCGAGAAAACAGTTGGAAAACAACTACTAAACGTCAATTCTATGCGAATTGGTAAAAATTGGGACATTTTTTTTTGACACCCTTTTCATAGATCAGGTCACATATGTCGAATATTACAGAAAAAAAAATTTAATAAAAAAGTCAAAAAAGATTTTGAAATACTTTGAAAAGTTTCGACAAGTCGATATACAATAGTTCAAAAAGCATTGATAATATTATAACAATTAACTCCCAAAGCACATAAAGTAAAGTTAATTATATCCAAGGATATAATAAAGCAGAGTTTAAATAATTTCTGCTTTGCTTTCACAGATTTTCCTAGCAGTTACGTGTAATTTCATCAAAAAGAAATCACTGGTAACAACTACATAGTCGTAAAAGATATCTCTGTTACTGTTGCTTTTGGTATTGGTGCTTGTGTAATGCATGTTTGTATTTTATGACACAAACATGTCTCACAGCATTTACATATCCGTAGTTTCTAACGCAGAAATTGTATCTGAACGACAACAAGGGCAATGCAAGAGATGTGTCTCTTGCACACTTCCGTCGAGAATTTATATGAAATGTTACATTGTAGCAATGTCGTATTTATACAACAATCAAGTAAGAAACGAATATACAGACTTTTGTGTGATTCTTATGTAAATATTTGAATAATTTTCTGATTTTTTTGTCAGTTTCCAAACATTCAAAATGCATGTTTATACTGCAGTTCCTTTTCCATTTTATTATAATACGAAATTTAATAATTTTGTTTTTTAAATATACGAGTACATGACATTTAGTTTCCCAAACATCCCAAACAAATTTCTAAAACTAAACAATATTTCCAAAAAGCGACATAAAAAAGACAACTAAAAATTAGTCCTTATGAAGCGTATGCAACAAAAAGTGAAAGTTGCTTCGACCCATGATTTCCGGGCCAAAAAAGTTTCCACTAAGCCCTTTCCCATAATTAACGGCTAATAGAAAATCCTTTTCAGTGGCGGATCCCTCTCAAACCAAGTGATTAAATTTTTTTTTAAATTATATGTAAAGATTTCGAAAACATTCTGCTTTTTTTTTAAATGTATAATAATATAATATAATAATACAGATTATTATATATTTAAATAAGATAGAAATATTAATTATTAATAAATATTAATTATTAGTAATTCACTATAAAATAATATTTATCGTACTTACAGTAAAATATCTACTTGCTAGTCTCTAATGTCTGCGAAACAATTCTTAACAGTTATTGAAAACCCAAATTTAGATATTGTCAATCAAGTCGATAATGAGAGATTGAAACAGGAAAAATCGAAATCATTTAAGACGAATAGTTGAATACATAAATTATCTTGGTAGACAAGGTCTACCTTTTCGAGGTAATAGTGACGATGAAAATTAAACTTTAATACTTCTGATAGCCTTATTAACGAGGGAAATTTTAGAGAGTTATTAAGGTTTCGAATTCAAAGTGGGGATTTAGAATTGAAAAATCATCTTGAACAATGTCATTTATGTTCAGTTTGGTTTGCCATTTCATCATGAGCAGGTTGACAAAAGAACAACGCTTGCAAATCGTGCAAATTTATTTCGAAAATAATGGTTCAGTTCGCGAAGTTTACCGCAAGCTCCGTCCATTTTATGGTCGACATAATCGTCCATCAGAGCAATTAATTCGGTTAACCATGGATCGTTTTCGCACTACGTTTACTCTATGTGATAATACGCATCCGCAGAGACGTCGAACAGTGCGCACCGAAGAAACAATTGCCGCTGTAGAGCAAAATGTTGAAGAGGACCCGAATGAATCGATTCGCCACCGTGCACAGCAATTGGAGCTTTGTCCATCAACTTTATGGAAGGTTTTGCGCAAAGATCTTGGCTTGCGACCTTACAAGATCCAGCTTGTGCAAGCCGCGAGACCATGCAATGCGTCGTGATTTTGGTGTATGGGCCAAAAATGAGATTGATGTCGATGCTGATTTTCATCGCAAAATTTTGTTCAGTGATGAGGCTCATTTTTGGTTAAATGGCTACGTCAACAAGCAAAATTGCCGCATTTGGAGTGAAGAGAATCCACATGAGACCCTTGAGACGCCATTACATCCACAAAAACTGACTGTTTGGTGTGCTCTATGGGCTGGTGGAGTCATTGTGCCATACTTCTTCCGAAATAATGCTGGAGAGTCAGTTACCGTTAATGGAGACCGGTATAGAGCCATGTATGTATGTATGTATTCTCCTTTAACTCCTAGGAGGAGCATAGGGCCAATATGAAATCTCTCCATTTGTCACGATCCCTTGCGATGACTTTGATCTCTTGCCACGATTTTCCCGATTCTTGGATTTCCTTTTCCAACGACCTTTTCCAGTTGGTTTTGGGTCTACCACGTCCTCTACTGCCTTGTGGATTCCACTCAAGGGCCTGGCGACAAACTTCGCTGTGTGGTTTCCGGAGAGTGTGACCAATCCATCCCCATTTGCGCAGCTTGATCTCGTTTGCTATAGCCTTCTGTTTGCATTTTTGATGTAGCTCGGCATTTGATATAGTGCGAGGCCACCAAACCTTTAATATACGCCTTAAGCATTTGTTGACGAATACTTGCAGCTTGTTTGTTAGTTGTTCAGTAACAAGCCATGTTTCGCACCCATATAACAAAACCGATTTCACATTCGAATCAAAAATGCGCACTCTCGTTTTGGTGGATATAACGGATGAAGACCATATTTTGTTCAGTTGAGCAAACGCGCCTTTTGCTTTTGCTATTCTTGAGTTGATATCCTCTTTTGCTCCACCATCCATGGAGATAATGCTGCCTAGATACGTGAAGCTATCGACGTTTCCGATGTCATCACTGCCAGCTTTAAACGTCATGTCATTGCTTGCGTTTAGCTTCATGCTTTTAGTCTTGGATACGTTGATTTTTAGGCCGGCCTTTTGTGATTCCAAGACAAGGTCTTCAATTTTGCTTTGCATATCTGAATGTTTGGACGATAAGAGGCAGATGTCGTCAGCGTAGTCGAGATCTTCCAGATGTTCGGTAAAGTTCCATTGAATACCCCTTTTGGCCTTATTAAGAGCTTTATCTAGGATATCATCAAGAACGATAAGGAAGAGTGATGGTGATAGTAAACACCCCTGTCGTACGCCTGAATTAGTGGTGAATGTCGGTGACAACAACCCGTTGTGTAACACACTGCATTTAAAGCCTTCATATTGTGCACGTACTAAGTTTATGGCCTTTGCGGCAATACCTCTTCGTTGCAGTGACGCCCAGATGTTTTCTCGGGAGACACTGTCAAAGGCAGTGCTATAGTCAACGAAGACAAGTTGAAGTGCAGCACGCCACTCGCATGATTGTTCGACAATTATTCTGAGCGTGTTGATTTGATCCACGCATGATCTGTTTCGCCGGAATCCTGCTTGCTGCTTTCGAATGGCTGAATCAAGTTTTTCGCTTACCCTGCTCAGAAGCACTTTCGTCAGTACTTTTGATGGAACTGAGAGCAAGGTGATGCCTCTATAGTTTCGGCACTCGCTTAGGTCACCTTTTTTCGGTAATTTGACTAACATGCCATGTAGCCAATCTTCTGGCAAACGCTCTTCACTCCAGATTTTGTTGAGCAGAGGATGGAGAATTTTAGCTGATGTTACGGGGCATGCCTTTAGCAGTTCAGCTGTTATTTGATCTATACCGGCGGCCTTGTTGTTTTTCATGCTTTGGATAGCTTTCACAATTTCATCAATTGTAGGCGGCGGTGTTTGTATTCGACTACTACTGCGAGTCATTGCGGCAGTTGTAGTTGGTGATTCTGGTAGCAGGGATGTGGTAGACATGGGATTTAGTATATCGCAAAAATACTCTTTCCATCTGTTTAGTTGGTCGTCTGCAGATGTTAAGAGATTTCCGTTTTTGTCTTTGATAGGGCGGCTCTGTTGGAGTTTTCTGCCTGATAATCTGCGGGTGATATCGTAAAGCTGCCTGAGATTTTGAGCATTTGCAGCGCTTTCGGCTTCGCTCGCGAGGTCGTTATACATTCTTCTTTTGTCTTGTCTGCACGATCGCCTGACTTCTTTATTGAGAGAGTTAAAGACCTTTTCGGCGACGTTCTTTTGCGCTCTAGTTTTAGCGTCGTCTCTCAGTTTTTTCGCGCTTCTTCTTTTTTCGACAAGACCCCACGTTTCCTCGCTCATCCAGTGCTTCTTGTTCGAGGGTCGAAACCCAAGTATTTTTTCACTGGAGTTTAAGAACGCAGCCTTAGCGGCCCTCCATGATGTTTCAATACTTCCACCACAATCGAACGGAACTGTTTTAAGTTCTTCTACGAAAGATCTGCGTACCTCATCGTTCTTAAGCTTAAGCACGTCGAATTTTTTTGCTACAGATTGTTCGCTGGGACGTTTATTAGCGGCAAGTTTTAGTCGAATGACCGCGACGAGAAGATGGTGGTCGGAGCCTATGTCAGCGGCCCTCTTTACTCGTACGTCCAGAAGACTCCCTCTCCATTTTCTGCTAATGCAGAAGTGGTCGATTTGGTTTTCAGTGGTGTTGTTTGGAGACACCCAAGTAGCTTTATGGCATTTTTTGTGTGGGAATAGCGTACCTCCAACGACAAGACCGGCTGTATTGCAGGCGTCAATGAGAAGCTCTCCATTGTCGTTTCTCGCACCCAAGCCATGTCTTCCAATCACGTGCTCTAGGTTAAGGTTTTCTGAGCCTACTTTGGCATTCAAATCGCCCATAACCATTATGATGTCGTTCTTGTGAGCACTGTTTATTGCTGCAGCGAGCTGGCTGTAGAATTCATCTTTGGTTTCTCTCTCTGCCAACTCTGTGGGCGCGTATGCTTGGAAGATGGTAATATTTCTTGCGGGGGTTCGAAATCTGCACCAAATGAGTCTTTCGTTTACAGGTTTCCATTCCATTACTGCCTTTACTGCAGTTTTACTTAGCAAAAATCCAACTCCATCCCTGTGGATGTCATCTTGCGATCTACCGGAGTATAGAAATTTTTCGCCGTCAGGAAGTACATATTCGCCGGCACCGTTCCATCTACACTCGCTTAATCCCAATATCTCAAGGTTGAATTTGTGGAGTTCTCTAACGGCTTGGTGTATTTTGCCTGGTTCATTTAGAGTTCGGACATTCCAAGAGCCGATGCGTGTTCGAGTTTTCATCGAAAGGATTTTAAAATTTTGAGAAACCATATTGGTTCCAGTTATAGGAGAATCATTCCTAACTATGCATGTTTCTTGCACCTCCAAATCCGATGTGCATGCTGCCGAGGCAGGTGGATTAACCACACTCTGGTGGGTACCACTTGGAGAGTTATTTCCCATCGTTTTCCGATCCATGCTTCATTAGTATAATCTTCTCGGCAACGCCCCACGCAGTAAGTTATAAGCTTAAAGCTGGATCCGGCAAGCGCTGCAAATATAGTGGCCAAATTCACTTTTAATTTCAGCCGTCCAATATGGAACAGACGCTGACCTGGGAGCCGCCCACTCTGGATCAGACGCTTCAGGATTTCGACAAGATGCTTATTTTAAGGCGGCATCGACTCGCCTTGTCAGTGCCAGTAACGGGCATTGTGGGTTTTTCTTTCGAGGCGCAACGCTGTCCAACGCTACACCCTTCCACACCCTGGCTGGTCACCCGCTTTTAGTCGCCTTTTACGACAGGCATGCTTACCTCGGGCATATTCTGACCCCTTACCCGCAGGATAGCATGAATGTGGATGAGTTGTGGTTCCAACAAGACGGCGCTACATGCCACACAGCGCACGTCACAATCGATTTATTGAAGGAAACATTCGATGAGCGCATAATTTCGCGGAATGGACCTGTCAATTGGCCACCAAGATCGTGTGATTTGACACCATTGGATTATTTTCTTTGGGGATATGTGAAGTCGCTTGTCTACGCCAACAAACCAGAAACGTTAGGGGACTTGGAAGCCAACATTCGTGGCGTTATTGCCGACATACGGCCCCATATGCTCGATAAAGTGGTTGAAAATTGGACCTGTAGAATTGGCTTTATTCGAGCCAGCCGCGGCGGCCACATGCCCGAAATCATATTTAAACATTAATGGCATAAAATTATCCTTCCAATAAAGCTAAATTGATGGACATTAAAACGATTTTCTTGTGTTTTATTTCAATTCGAAGTTCTATACCTCTAAAAAAAAACACCCTTTATTTCCTGAAGTATGAAAAAAATCTGATGAAGAGTCTAAAAATGTGGTCAATCGGCCCCCCTCTTGATAGCGCTGGATCCGCCACTGATCCTTTTACAAACGATTTCAATCTTAAGCATATAAGGAATATTAATTTTAGTTGCTTAAATATAAGACATTTGATTATAAAAACAAAATTTTCCCATATAAAGTATGCTTTTATTTTTCAACGACTTATAGGCAGACTTAAGGGTTATCTAATCTGAACCAAATTCTATATTCGATAATTGTCGGCGAAGTGAAAGAAGAAAAAACGTATGGATGTAGTCCAAACCGGGATTTGAAGTAAAAGAATAGTGTTTCAAATAGTAGTATAAGATTTTATGGCTAAGCACTGTACTAGTACCGTTATGTAAGCTTAAAAATATTGAAAAACTTAACTTCTAGGTTAGGCTTCGTCAAAAGCTAGAAGCAATAGAGTCATTCTTAACTGAAATCGGTTTCAGCATCAAAATTTACATTGAAACTGACTTTTTTAGCTTTTATTTAATGCATCTCTACGTAGAAATTCACTTTTTTAATAAAAACTTCGAAAAGAATTCTATAAAATACAATAAAGCAAGTTCTGAAATCCGATTCACTTCGGAATCGGAATGAAAGCAATCTTCAAGAGCTCCACATTTCAATAATTAACACCAAATCGGATTTATGTTTTGGTAAATCGAATAGGAACCATCGGCAAATTTTATTTGTTGAAATACAAATCCAATTCAATATTATTTGCTGCAATGCAGAGCTCTTAAAGATTGATGTTATTCCGATTCCGAAGTGTATCGGATTGTGGAACATGCCTGAATATCTCGTCAACGCAATTAGCTTGAATTTTCCATAATTGTTGATGCTATAAACAGACGGTAAACGTACTGCATACTTGGTCTTTAAATTAATTTTTGTCAAAATTCTTTTGATTCAAAAACAATGTGAAGACCATTTGATAACCGAAACTCTGCCCGGAAATTCGAACAACTCGTTGACCAAATTTAAAAAGAAATTTTTCCGTATATTTGGCTCTTTGTGATTAACTACACATAAAAAAACTGGAGTGCGAGGACCTTTGGGTTAAACAGAGTTGGGTATCGACCCCCATCCAAACAATTTTTTTTCCGATCCCTCAATATGTACCTATAGCTCCGCCATTTGATGATCAATCATTAAGTGCAATATATTGTTTTAAATTTTTCGACGTACGCTACATTTCATTCATAGAGATCATTTCTCTGAGATTTTTTTTTCCAACTAAGTAAGATAGAAAGAAGATACGTATATATTCACTTCAACAAAGTTTCCTTAAATTGTTGAAATTGAGCAAGTTACTGAAAATCTTAATTAAACTTAAGTCCTAAAACTATGCAATATTCTTTTTTCATTAATTGAAGTATACGAACACAATACGACCAACCATTTTTCCTTTGCAGCTTTTCTTTCCTTAGGTTCTTTTGTATAAATAAATGGAGACTAAGTTTACTAAGTCGAGAAAACTACACCCCATCTTATAAACATACACCTAGAAATAGCAAAATAATTACAGATGTGATGTTCTACATCAGTTATCTTCAACCTTTTTATAGTTGCGAACCGGCAATATATATAAATTCGCTTACCGGCGTCATACATCTTTGATTGTTACGCGGAAAGGTGCCGGTTCACGGAGCGCTGGTTTTAGAACACTGTTATAAACTTTCATCCACCTTCTTACAGCTATAGTTTCTATGTGAGCCATTACTTGCGTGCTTACCAAGAAGACAGTGATCAGTGGGGATTAGACCAGGTCTATGAAAAAATAATTGGAAAAACCGCCAAAGCGGTTTTGAGAGTATCCAGGAAACAAGTTTTGTTTTGTGAAGCACCATTAAAACTGCCAAAATCACTCTTAGTCCATAACTTTGGCAGGTGATGTCCGATGCTTAAAAATTATATATCGTTGTAAAGGGCTTAATTGGGCCTTTATAAACTTTTTTAAGGTAAAATGTAAATATATTTTTAAAGATTTTAATTTTATAAAGAAAAAATGGCATTTAAAGGGATACGAATCAAAGAAACTAGGTCGTACTAGTCGGACATTACCTCGGAGGTCCAAATGACCTGAAGAAAAAATGTAGCCCTAATTATGTCTTTTAAGACGATATATATAATTTTAAATGTCGGGCATCACCTGCCTAAGCAATGGAAAATACCAATTTGACTGTTTTTAGAGTGGTAGAAAAAAATTTTTTTTTGTTTCCTAGATGCTCTCACAGTAAGCTTTCAAATAAGTGGCGCTTTTCCAAACTTTATTTTTTGTATGGAGACCGATCCAGCCTATTGAAGATGCCAACCACTCATTTTATTTCAGGCTTTCCAAGAGCTATAAAACCATTTGACCTTTGTGATGTCGCGTAGGCCAGGTTTGGTGAACAATTACGCATGTAACTTCTCTTGTTTTGTCTCGAGTGGTTTGTTTCAGTTTGTGCGATATGCCACTTTTACACTCATAGCTTCATATAGCAAAAGTGTAATATGTTCACTTTTTTCAAATAATTTTATATATGTGCAGTTGAATTGATTCATGTCTACTCGAATATTTTTGAATATTTGCTTTTAAAAAAATAAACATGAACTTTGATTTCATTTTCGGCCAATACATCAGTGCTCTTTGTATGATACTAACAATAAATAAATACAAAAACATAAAATTATTTATAGGTTGAAATGATTACTTATAATTTTGTTTACTTTAAGTGTTTTTGCAGCATTTTCCGTTGTTTTCATAATTATGTACAAAAGCAATACATTTTTTAAGGTTAATAAACAAATTAAGAAATAAAGCGGTAAACAATAATTAAAACAAATGAAAATTAAGCAAACAAATAAATAAAATTAATTAATTTTGCTTATGAGTAAGGATAACTAGACTAAATAAACATTTTATTTTGATGTTGCTATATATAACTTTTAAATGATTTTGAAAAAAAAGATAAATATTTAACCTAAGTGATTTATTGCATTGCTTTTGTATTATTTACTTATTACCTACATTTTTCTATAATTTTTAATTTTTGAATTTTATCCTCCTTTCAAAAAATAGGGCGTTCACAAATTTTCTTCATCACGCATAGGATATCTAGTGCCTTAAATTTTGTCCAACATACTTGTATACATGATTCAAGCATTTCTTGCTCAAGAAGTTTTCTTCATTTTTCCATATTTTTTTTTTCATTCTAGGGCTTTCATTAATTCTGTTCTGGCTATACAAATCAGTAGTTTGAACAATTCTGTTCGAATGCACTTTTCTTACCGTTCTGGGTAAGAAAACTATTCAAAACAACTAGTTTACTTAAGTGACTGGCATAACTGTACGTTACGAGACCACTAAGGTCCACTCACATTTCTGCTTAGGATATATTTTTTCATTTGATACAGATTGATGGCAAAAAGGATGGTGTAAGTCCTTCTGTTGAGCTAAAAGCAACCTTATTATGATCGGAGCAATAAAGCTGAATTCATATCCTGATACTACTGTAGGCTGGTCTATCTAATATTGACTACTGTATGCCCAGTTTTAATAAAAACCTGCACTGCCTTTTCCACTTTAAATAAAACTGTGAAAAAAGGATTGCGTATTCTGTGTTAAAAAGGAGCCACACAGAATCTTACATATTGCTGAGTCACACATATTTATTTAAATTGTTCAGTTTCATGAGGAATGGAATCAGCACTTTTCTCTTAGGAAAAAGCTGTTTAAACTTTGTTTGATCTTTCAAAGGTGAGAGATAAATTATTAGGATATATCTTCTACTAAAAACTTATTTTTTAGCTACAAAACAATTTGAATTTCCTCACTAGAAGACTTTGCTATTCATAAAAGTTCTGAAGTATGTACTTTAGTGTGTATTGAAATGTTTGGGAGAGTTTTAAAACCCAATTCCAGACTCAAATTATGAAAAAAGAGAGAAAAGAAATTCAGGAAATACAAATTTTTTGACTTTAAAATAAATTCCTAGTTGCCCAAATGGCTTTTGTTGGTTAAAACAATGTGATTTTGCAATAGAGCCTATCTAAAGGTAAATTGTTTTTTCAAAAAACACCATAGATCAACATTTTCAGAGAGATCGTACGACTTGCAGGAGTGTTTGCAAAGAAATAAAAACGATTATCTACTTTTTTTTTTCAAAAAACCTTCACTCTAGTACAAAAAGTTTTCGTTTGATAGAAGGTAATCGTTTTTTATTTCCTTGCTGACACTCCTGCACATCGTACGATCTCTTTATAAATTTGCATACATAAGTTGTTTTAGACCACGAATCGAGATCTATGGTGTTTATTGAAAAAAATGTACCGTTAGATAGGCTCCAGTGTAAAATCACACAGTTTTTATAAACAAGAGCCATTTGGGCGGCTAGGAATTTATTTAAAATTCAGAAAATTTATATATCCTGAATTGTTTTTCCTTCCTGTTTCATAATTTTAGTGTGGAATTGGGTGTTCGTTTTTTGATACACACTTATGTACTTATCTTATTTCAGATAGCTTAAATGTTACCAAATTCTTAAACTCTGTTTCATACTTTTTTTTTTGCTGTAGCTTGCCAAGTCAAATAACTTTGTCAGTGCAATCAACTAACACCTTGATGAGCACCAGTAGACTGACCCAAAAAAACTAAAGGTGTTCCGATCTTAGGGGCTCAACACTCAAAATGTTTGGTAGGGTCTCTAGACTACGTGTGTAAATTTTGTTAAAAAAATATTGAGATTTAGTACTCGCGCAAACGCGATAGGTGGCGCTGCCTTGATCGTACGAGAATAGGGATCTTTCAGCCCGTGGAAATTGATAAAAAAGGATAGGAACAATTTTTTTTCTATCCTACTTTATGTTTTCGAGGTTGCTGAAGACGATGGCATGGCCAGTTTTTGAAAAACATTCCAAGATTTCAAGACATTCAAGATATCTCTCAAAAAAAAAAAAAAAAAACGAAAAAATATGAGATTTTTGTTAGATTAAATTTCCATTAATCGTAGGAAAATTTTTTATTTTTTTTTCTCGGACACTAGTCTTGTAGCATGGGTTGTGCGAACAAAATGAGTGGTCGCACAATATTTTTTGACAAAATTTTCTCGAGATATCGGCCACAGAATCGCCGTCCTGACGTATTATTCTTCATTGCCGGTCACTGGAGATATCCGCCGATTTTACGCTATTATCATTAATTTTTGAGATCCTACCTTGTACTTTCGACGTCTCTGGAGATGCTGGAACATTTATTTTCACGATAAAATGCATGGCCCTCTCTTTTCAAAGTAAAATTTTATTTAGTACACTAAGTTCTATTATTCTGATTAGGTACTCTTTTTGGTTAAACAAACTGTGAGAAAGAGGAGGAGGAAAATGTGCAGCAATTTTTCTTTAATCCTTCTGTTCTCTGTGTGGGTGCGTTTTAATAGTGCGGGAGTTACTTTTATATGGGGGGCTTAATGAATACAAAAATCATAGGCTTCAAATTTTTATCAATGAATTGAAAGGACTTCCAGTGTTTATAATTTGGAATAATATAAAAAGCAAAACCAGGATGCAACCTAATTTGTAATGAGATAGCTGTTATAAAGAAAGTTGCATAGCTCATCAATACTTTAGTTGGCGTTTTTTGTACTAAATTAATATTCTCAAAATCATAATTGGCTTCTTAACAAATAGACTCAAACAATTTCAACAAAAAGATAAATAAATTTCCGTAAAGTGAAAAAATGCAAATGCTGTTGGCAACTCATTCATAATTGCTAGCCAAGGAAAATAAAAAATTAATGACACTGTTGATAGTGATGTTGCTGTAGGCAATTTCACCGTAAAAGTTAAATGAAAATGATTAAATTTTTGTTTTAATTAGGTCTGTTTTTATTTCACTTTTGATATTTCAAAAGGTTAAATAACATCAAAAATATAAACCAAAATGCCACAACTCATGATTGTGTACAGAGTTTTTTTTTTTGTTAAAAAATAAAAGATTAAAGTTTTTCCATGAAATAACTTAAAAAATAAAGGTTTAGCTAACAAGTTGATTAAATATTAATAAAGTTTCATTAAAATATAATATGAATAATTTAATCACTCATACGCCCAATGTTACACATGTAATTCCCATGGCTTACACGTGCCGTTGCTCTGCTCGTATGTGTGTGTATATGTGAATATTAATTAATTATAAAAATGTTTTGTTTTCATAATTAGTTACTTTTAATGTTTGACAAAAATAGTTGTATGAGCTTTGAGGTTTTTTTCAATAAATTTATACTACATTATATATTATACTATATGACATTTTTGGTAGAAATTTTTAAAGTAAGAATGCTGACCCCTTTGTAAAATTTTATACCGAATATTAGATTCTATTCATCTCCTCTACGAGCTTTAAGTTTTAGAGTTTTGATCAAGAAATTCCAATACGAGGGGCACTACTTATATTTCGGGAACTGGCAACACTAATGTCAATAACTAAAATCTGGCAGCAACATAATAAAGTTTGACATTTTTTAGCATAAACGTACTCACAACGTTTTGATGTACAAGTGCTATTTGTTTTGTTTCCAGTAAATTAAGAAGATCAATTTGGCCAAAAAATTGAAATTTCAAGAATAGGTTTTTGTTGGATTATTTTTCACAACTTTCGACGTGGATTATGCCAACAAGAATGTGTCAATGAACTCAGTTCTTTATATGGCGATAATGCACCATTAAAAACCACAGTATATGGCTGGTATAGTGAATTCAATTATGGTCGGAGTTCGGTCACCGACGAGTTCCGTGAAGGTCGTCCAAAATCGCTTGTTGTGCCACATAAAATCGATGCAGTGCATGAAATGATAATGAAAGATCGTCATGTGGGATACTGTGAGATAGAGGCATCCTTGCACATTATATTCGATTTTGCATGAACACTTAGTTGTAAAAAATGTTTTTCTCGTTGGAAACCCCATAATTTATCAATCGCTCAAAAAAAAAAAAGGCTCGCATCGTTTGGTGTAAGGAATTGATTAAAAAATTCGAAAGTGGTGCTTCAAAAGACAAGTTTAAGAACGTGATAGGTGACGAATCATGGATATATGCGTATGAGCCGGAAACAAAACAGCAATCGACCGTGTGGGTATTCCAAGATGAGCTAAATCGAACCAAAGTTTTTCGTGGAAGAAGCACAGCGAAGCAAATGGTCGCCGGTTTCTTCGGCCGAATGGGTTATGTGGCCACTGATGCGCTTGAGCAACGTAGAACGGTCCAATTTGAGTGGTACATGAGCGTTTGTTTGCCAGAAGTCTTCGGAGAAATTCGTTAAACCAACCCCCGAAGACGAATCATTCTCCATCATGACAATGCAAGCACTCACACATCTCGTGCAACAGGTGAATTGAGCAGTCAAAACATCGAATTGATGACCCATCTTCTGTAAAGTGCTGATTTCGCACCAAATGACTGCTTCTTGTTCCCGAACATCAAAGGTAAACTGCGTAGTCAACGGTTTACGAGCGCTGAAGAAGCAGTTGCAGCGTTCAAAAACCATGTTCTGGAGGTGTCTCAAGAGGAATGGGAAAACTGCTATGACAAATGGTTTGAACGAATGCAAAAGTGTATTGATCATCAAGGGGAATATTTTGAAAAACAATAAAGCCATCTTCAATTAAAAATGTTTGTTATTATTTGCTATTCCCGATATATAAGTTGTGCCCTACGTACCTACTTATTTTTGTTATAGAAAAAGTATTGTGTATTCCAATCAACTCTTTATTATGCAATTAAATGTGACGTATAAGTCTTTTGTGATAAAAGTAAATAAATACAAGATATGAGGAGTGATTTTTCAAAAGGGCGTAAAACCACTTCCAACCTCGAACAAACCTAAGGATGCCATCGCCATTACTATGCTAAAATGCATCTTCTAGTTCAAAATTCATCACAAAAAATGCATTTCTCTAAGATAAAATCGTGATCAAAAGTCGCATTTCAGAACAAAAGAGCTTATTTCCATATAATTTCATCGAAATTTTTAGAGTTTGATACAAAAAGACGTATTTTGATTAGTGACCAAAAAAACTTTTAATATTTTTTATATGCCCCAGGCTATAAATGTGCTTACATACCATGCCTATAAACTTCCAAATGGTGAGATAAGAGTGATTTTGAAACAAAAGGACTTATTTCCAAACGTTTCAGAACAAAAGGGCTTATTTCCAAATGTTTTTTACTTTTTGCAATTGCTGCAAATAGGTTTCAACAAAAATGTTAAGGGGATTAGAATCTTTGGTCAACTCACTATAATACAGGAGACATTAAAAAAAATATGTTATAGTAAACAGCCCATAAAAGTTTTTTCTCATTACTGAAAATTTGTTTAACATGGTTTAACGCCCTTTTGAAAAATAACTCCTCATATTATCTACAATTTTATATTTTTTTGTATGGAATATTTTAAGATTTTAAAATAAACTTTAATAAATTTTCACATATTTTAATATACATAATTTATTATCTTTCAGGTAAGTTTGCATCTCGACACATTTGGACATTACTAATTCATGGGTATGTTATCACACTGATTTCATTATCAATTTAAAATTATCTATAACGATTCTTGTCTTAAAAATAGTATAAATGTATTTACTCAGTATTTAATTTTAAACAAAGACATTTAAATAACACTTTATAGCACATAAAATTTAATTACGCAAAGCTAAAGAAATTTAAAAAAATCTTTTAATCTCCAGTCAAAACAAATTAGAAAATTTGAATACAATGTTTCCATTATAACATGTTGAAAATGTAGAATATTTTTCATCGAGAAAAAATAACTAAACATTAATAAACTATTTTTAAATGTTTTATTATAGTAAAAAAGTGGGGGTGGCAATTATGATGCATGGCATTATCATCTCTAAGAAAAATGTATTAAAGAATTTCAAAATAACTAAATAACGTCATAAGTGTTTTGAGTTCTAACGTCACTAATCCAAAACAAAAATGATTCCTATAAATACTTAAGACGAATACAATTCCTAGATGATTTAAGTCTTGACGTAGACCAAAAAAAATTGATATGAATTGATATCAAAATCATGCGATTTGGAACAATTAGCATTAATTTTTAAAGTTATCTGTAAAGAAAAATCTATTTTCATATCATTTACACATAATTACCATTAATTAATAAAACTTATTCAATAATCAGCTCAAAATCATCACAATAAATCCTTATAGAACGGTAAACAAAAATATTTTTATATTGGACTTGTGATTTTACATCCAGAAACAGAGCCCATACTATTTAATGTAAGAAATTTACAAATAACGTAAACCAAAGAGAACATGTTAAAGCGTTAAAATAAGTAGGTACTAATATTGGATTATAGAAAAATAAGATAATAAAATTGAAATGATAGAGCAATGGGCATAATAATAGAATACACAACTTATTATGGGACAACTGAGCACCATTCATGGAGTGCCACTTGAATAGTAAACAAGTAAACAGAGAGTAGAGGAGCATCCCAGCATGATGCAGCACGAGTCATGGCAAATGTCACGTACTTACGTAGTTGGATGCTCTATTTGGCAAACAAGCACAACAATAAAGGCAAGAGCCCAAATGATATGTTGGTCAAGATACCGTCTAATAATGAGCTTTTCATTATTGAATATGCTGTAGTTTTCAAAGTGGATGTTATGGGTTGTTCCTAGGAAGCATTCAAGTAAAACCATAATTTTGTGAAAAGGAAAAAATTTGCAATTTATTCACAAAAAAGAATATGTACTGAAATTTTTATTTTAAGAAAACATATTCAGCCATACCATGCCTAGCATAACAAAAGTTGATTTCAGATTTCGCTGAAAGTTGGTATATGGTTTCAATATATGCCAAAACGGTTAAAAACAAACACTCCTTCATATAATTGTCCATAATTTGAACATTTCTCAACCGATTTTCATATTCAGACCATTTTCGAAAGGCATTGAATCACGGAAGTTTTGTGTAATTTTAGTACTAAAAATACAAAAAAAAAAACAGGACTAAAAAGGCTTGTTCTGTAATCCGCGTGGTTTCAATTACTTTTTACTCAGGAGGCTTTTTGATGCAAATGGTGAGTCACACGATAAAAAGTATTAGATTTTTTTTTTTTTTTTTTTTTGTGGAGAATTACAAGTTCTACAAATTACATTGACTTGCATTAACGAGAAAGTAACCGTTTAGGAAATATTCTTAAAAAACCGCGAAAAGTCGAAAAATTCGACGTTGTCGAATATTTCCGAAACAGTTACTTTTTAATAAAACAAATCAATATTATTTGTTGAACCTGTAATTCAGAACAGGCCTGAAAAAGTAAAAAATTTACTTCTTTTTGCCAAATAAAGGGTGCTCCGTCAAGACTGATTTTGAATAAAACGCAAACGGTTCGGAATTTTTCCAAATATTTCGATACATCCAACGTAAAAGTTTGTAATTCACACAGAGCAAAAAATGACCCCAAAAAACAAGAAGATTGTCGTATTGAGCTATTTTACTATGAATTCACATTAAAAGTAGTAAACAATATGAATATTCCATAGAGAAATCCCTATGACTTTACTAAGAATATCTTCTTAAAAATTCAAAAAGGTTTTCACATTATTTTTGTATAGAATACAACATAAAATGATGTAAGTTATGTGAGCAACTTATTAATTTCTAGTTTTAAGAAGGAAAGCGTATAAATTGTTTTCTTCACAAAAAAGTTTGTCACTTAAAATTAAAAAGATACTCTAATTAAATCTAAGAGACATTGTTTTTAAAATTATGAGGTTTCTCATAAATTAAATTTTTCAGATAAACAATTTGTGTTTTTTTGCAAAAGAGATTGTGATTGTTTGCGAAATTCATAATTTTAAAAATTTTTCAAGTGGAAGCACCAACAATGAAAATGTTGGTGATATACTAACTGTGCCGTCTATAGAATAGAATGAAGGTGAGCTTCTGGAAAGTCAAGAAATTTTTCAATCCTGGGGCTTAAGTGGCTCAGCTTGTTTAGTTTTAAAAATTTACGGAGTGAACTCCATCTATGTCTCTGGGTTTTTTGGTGAAGAACTAAAGTTTAAAGCCGGATTGCGGCAGTGGCGAAAGGACAGGGTAAGTAATTTTGTTATATTTAGGTGAATCGTCTTTACCGTCAATTTGTTCTTGCAGAACAAGCCCTTAATATGTGACCAAGGGACAATATCGCCACCATCAACCCGTAAAGTGTTAGAAATGCTAGAAAATATTTCAAATACTATAAGCAATGTCAATTGCTCCAGATCCTCAATTACAGGTATTTCTCGTGCCTCTACGAAGTTCTCGCTTAAGTTCACTGTAAAAGGACAACTAGTTTTGTAATGCTAGTGAAAAATGTGCAATTATTAACTTCATTTCATTAGATGGACCTCCTATTCATTTCTACACGTTAAACAATGGATTCAAAGTTATTCGTCGAAAAAAATACTGGAATTAGGCACGGTGCGATTTTACCAATTGTTTAAAATTATTGTGGTTTGCTCAAAATTAAACTTTTTGGCGTTGTTTGATTTAAATTCTCCCAAAATCAACGCAAAATTAACGCAAATTCGAAAAAACCACATAAAATAGAACAAAAATAAAAAGATATCTCTATGCTTTTCATCCAAGAAGAAAGTCACATCAAAACCATAGAGAAATCTTCTTAAAATATCTGCAAACCTTTTCTATGAAAACCTTATAATATTAAGAAATCTTATTCTTTTTCAAAAAGATTTCTCATAAAATTTAGTTGAATTTCACATAATTTTCAATAGAATGAAAACATCGTTTCAAGAAGAAATCGTATTGAAAATGATAAGATTTCTTCTTACTATTACCAGTTTTTCATATGAATGTTTACAGAAATTTTAAAAAGATTTTCTCTATGGTTTTGATGTGACTTTCTTCTTGGATGAAAAGCATAGAGATATCTTTTTATTTTTGTTCTATTTTATGTGGTTGTTTTGGCTCTGTGCAAGTTACCAACTTTTTACGGGACAATAATTTTCGAAATTTGCGTATTAAACTCTATCTTGTGTCAAATTTTGGTATCTCTAGCTTAAAATTTGAAGGGCTGGGAGCAATTTTTGAAGTTACAACCTAAGTATATTTGAGTGGAGTCTCCATGCAAAAACTTCTTAACTTATACACGGGACAAAAATGACAAATCGCGTTGGTAACTTAACTTACAAAGTTATTAGTTGATTTTTCTTTAAAAATCAGTGGTTGTAAGTCCTACATACCAACGTAATGTCCGTAAAATATTTTTTAATGGTAGTTGGCAAGTTAAGTTATCAACTTTTCTCATGGAACATTTGGTTGCTGAAAAGGAAAATTAGTTGGTAACTAGAGTTACAACTCATATGTATTAATTTTTGTCCAAACAATAAGTTAATATCTCTGTAAATCAATTTGGAATATAGACAACGATTTAATAGTCGAAAAACCTTTATTTTGTCTACAGATCTCAAAAGTATTTATTCAATTTTTGTTTTTGGTTTTCTTGTTTTAACGAAAACAATACAAAAATGATCATAACTAAAAACTACTATTTTCGAGTTACCAACTTTTACGTTGGACGTATCGATTTTATTTCGTTGGAAAGGCTTCACAATAGAATTATGAGTGGAAAATTATTTCGCGGATATATTCACTCGACTATTCTGTAGAAATCTCACTCTTTTGGTCATATTTTTGATGACATTATGCAGTATGGCCTTCAGAATGGCCAGAATCACCGATGTAATATTGCTTTTCAAGTCTGGAATTGTCTTCGGATCATTCATATAGACTTTATCCTTCGTATAACCCCACAGAAAAAAGTCTATCAGCGTCAAATCGCATGATCTGGGCGGATAATTCACATTTCGGTGACGAGAAAATACACGGTTCGGGAATTCGCGACGCAAAAAGTCCAAATTGAGGCAAGTTGTGATATAGCGCCGTCCTGTTGAAACCACATATCTTCCAGACCCTAAGCATTAACCTCCGGCGCAAAATAGTCATCCAATATAGTGTGGTACCGCTCAGAGTTGACATTTTCAGTGTTTTCGTCCTTATCTTCAAAAAAAGGGCCCGACCTATAAACCGCACCAAACAGTGACTCGCGGTAGATGCATTAGCTTCTCCATGATCACTTGTGGATTTTGCTTTTTAACATAGCCGCCGAGGTGAAAATGAGCCTCGTACAAAAAGATGATTTTTGGAATTTTGGATTTTGAATTTCTTGGAACTTACTTGGAATTTAAGTACCAAAACTCGACTATTTCGATGCAATGTTCTTTCGTATAGCGATTCATAACTAAAATCCTACACTGTCACGATGAAAATGACACCAAATATGGCGGAAAAGGGTCAATATTGCAGATTTTAATCGATGACACCCTTTAATTAAAGAATTACGTTATGCTTGAATCTGGTCTTAAAAAATTACCAACTACAATTTTCAAATCAAAACCATAATCAAGATAAGAAGTTTAACGGTTTAGGAGCTATGATTTTTTGAACATTCCAAAACATGAAATCGACCGATTCATCCTAGCAAAATTGCCCATAGTTTGGACATTTCTTAACTGATTTTCCTGTTATGACCTACTTTGGAAAGGTATTAAATCTCTAGCCTGATTGAATATTTTTCCAAAGTAGGTCAGAACAGGAAAATCAGTTAAGAAATTTTCAAACTCAGGGCAATTTTGTTAGGATGTATCGACCGATTTCATGTTTTGGAATGTTCTAAAAATCATAGCTCTTAAACCGTTAAACTTATTATCTTGATTTTGATTTTGATTTAAGAATTGTAATTGGTAATTTTTTAAGACTAGGTCCAAGGCCAAGACGCTGATATAATTTCAAGACTAAGACTCAATATTCAAGACCAAGACCATAGCAGATTGCCTGATTTCCTTGTTGAGAGGACTAAGGACTTTTTCTGCGTCATTTCTGTGTTTTCTAGTTTAAGCACTATAACGCTTCAATGCCACAGATGGTTCGCAGGAACTTTTGATGATTCTATTTACTCATGTGTCTAAACGGCATGACTTAAGTGTCGGCTAAATACTCACATATTGGCCAAAAAAAGTCCATAGTCATGGTTGTATCTCTATTTTCTCCTAATGCAGAAGTATTTAGGAATTTGATCAAAGTTATTATACTAAATTTTAAAAATAAATTTAAGAATATTCGGCAAATTTCAATCTTTAAAAGTTTTATTTGAATGGGTTCCTAAATTCTTTATCTAAACAACTGCATTCATACATAAAAATTTTTGTAAACATTAAATCGTAGCAAAATCCTATGTACATTCAGGCAAACACTTAGAGGCTCAAGTTTTACCCGACCAAAGAGCGATGAAACATAAAAAAAAATCCACTTTTTTGCCACATCGGTAAACTTTTGCTTCTCTCGTTGCCTGACTTCCGGCAAATGCAGCGGAAACTCTGATGCAGCAATAAATGTGAAAAATTGCGATTCCGCTCAAAAGCTCAAAGTCAAAGTCGGAACGCAGCAGTAGAAAAGTAATGTTTTTGTTTATGATGATGCAGCAACATAGAGTTGCCAGATACTTACTTAATGGCTGCAACAAATGACCCACTCATGCCACAGTTGAGGTAACTTTTATCTTTTTTATTCGGCGATTTTTCCTTTTCATTTTCTGACAGTAAAAGCATCAATAATTTTGCGTGTTACTACGATAACGAGCGCATAAAATGAAGTGCTTGCCATAAGAAGATAAAGAACTTTATGATGATTTGCCGTAAATATAAAAAAATTTACTTTTGTGTTGTATTTTTCTTTTAAATTTATCGCTTATTCATGAGGAAAGTGCGATAAGTGCGTGTAAAGAAAAACAGTGAAAGATTCTTTAAAAGAAAAACATCCACAAAAAGTTACATCGTGTGCTGTAACTAAGCACCCATAATTATTAACAATGGGATGGCAGTTAGCCTTTTGTCACTGCAATTTTTTGCAGGATTTTCTAATGGAAAAAATATAAAACTAAAAATCAAAAAATTATTTTTGAAAATACAATCGACGGTCTATAAATTACCAAAAGATGAAATTGTGTACCATTCGAAGTCCTTGAGCTCAAAACTATTTTTGAATTTAAAACTTGACAGTTGAACTATTTAATACTAAGTATCTGAGCTTCTATACGTAGAGCTGAGGAAAAAAATAATTATAAATATTTAACTGTGAAATTATAGCATAAAGTCTTAAAAGTCATTCTCCCTGCTGTCCTTAAACGTTTCTTAGTGCACTTAAAGGTTATGTTCTAAAAAACTTATACGACATTGTTTGTATATGGAGCATTATTAGTCAGATTTAGTTAAAAAATTGATTTTGATTTTATAATTTTTTAATGATTCTCTGTCAAAAATTATCGATTAAATATTTTGTAATTTTTCGTTTTGGTGAACATTAACAAAGTTATGATTTTTTAAATTTTCGTGGTTTGGGAAAACATTTTTTTTTTTTGAAATGTATTTATCTCAAAAACTATTAAATATAGAGAAAAAGTGAGCATAATGTAGAATGTAGATAACTAACTGAATTTTTTAAATTTTAAATTTTTTTACCTAAATTTAATGATAGCAAACTTGTAACAAATTCGATATTTTTTTATGTTGGTGTCTTTTTACTTTCTAATATAAGCTCCCTATTCAATTCTGTCTCAATATTCGTTAAATTTAGAGTGAAACTATTTTATTTTTTGAGATATAACAATTTTTTGAATATAAAATCGACCAATTTTGTCCAAGAAACAGCGTAATGTGGTTTGATTTACTCGATTCAACATTTCGATATTATGTATAGGATAAGGAATTGTTCGACAAATCGGTATATATAATACAAAAAAAAAAAAAAAAAAATGTTTTCCCAAGCCACGAAAATTTAAAAAATCATAACTTTGTTAATTTTCACCGAAACGAAAAATTAAAAAATATTTAATCGATAATTTTTGACAGAGAATCATTAAAAAATTACAGGGAGAATGACTTTTAAGACTTTATGCTATAACTTCACAGTTAGATATGTAAGTTTTTTTTTTAAGCTATTCTTTTGAGCTCAGGGACTTCGAATAGTACATTTTTCGGAGAATCACTCACATACACAATTTTCTCTTTTGTTAATTTATAGACCAAAGATTGTATTTTAGAAAATAATTTTTTGATTTTTAGTTTTAAAACTTTCTCCGTAAGGAAAAAAAACAAAAAAAAAGGTACTCATTAAAAAATTATAATCAATTTTTAAAGTGTTAATCTGACGAATAATACCCCATATATATTTCACTTATCTCACTTTAACTCTTCGAAAATTCTTTTTTATATTGAATTGACAAACATCGAAGTTGGTCCCACATTTCAGACTGTCTCCGCTCAGTTTTTCTTATTCTATCAGTGCTTTTTTAAAAAAGGGAACTGAAAATGAAGAGTAAGAGGAGACACAGTTCTATTTCAGCTCAATCAGTTTTGGTTTTTCGTTTTGTAAAGAATGTGTCATTCTCCCTTTAAGTTTTTTTTTTTTAATATTACTATACATATTTTTTTATCTTTAAATCGATAGAAAAGTTGCGTGGCTATCCATCAGTTTCAACTTTTTTAAAAATAACTGTTATTTTCATTGTGATATTACTATTTTTGCGACATTTTGTCATTCTCCTGTATTGTAATTCTCCCGTCAAATTTACTCCAGGAGAATGTTTCCCTTACGAGGCATTGTTGTTTATCCTTTGGACTTGTTGACCTAAGTTTCATAGTTAGGGGCTGTCCGTAAGCCTAGCGACGCTCTTACATAAATTTTTAAGGTTGCCACCTCATTATTTTCGAAAATAACCATTAGTTCTTATTTTTTTAACGAAATTGAAATTTTTGGTTTGAGCAACGTTTAGATAAACTTTTCTAAAATTGTACAAAACCATGTGGTAATCTTTAAAATTTTTTTAAGCGTTTTGAGACTAAAATTTTTGTATAGTTTTTTAAATAGATATATTATTTGAGCAAAACTTAAAAATATTTATAGGTACGTAGGGCACTACTTATTTGGCCCTATGCTCCTCCTAGGAGTTAAAGGAGAATACGTACATACATAGGGCACTACTTATATTTCGGGAATAGCAAATAATAACAAACATTTTTAATTGTAAATGGCTTTATCGTTTTTCAAAATCAATGATGATCAATACACTTTTGCATTCGTTCAAACCATTTGTCATAGCAGGAATGGGAAAATTCCTCTTGAGACACCTCCAAAACATGGTTTTTGAACGCTTCAACTACTTCTTCAGCGCTCATAAGTCGATGACTACGCAGCTTACTTTTGATGTTTGGGAACAAGAAGAAGTCATTGGGTGACGAATCAGGACTGTACGGAGGATGTGTCATCAATTCGATGTTTTGACTGCTCAAAAATTCACGTGTTTCACGAGATGTGTGAGAGCTCGCATTGTCATGATGGATAATGATTCGTCTTCGGGGGTTGGTTTTACGAATTTTTCCGAAGACTTCCGGCAAACGAATGGTCGTGTACCACTCAGAATTGACCGTACTACGTTGATCAAGCGGAACATGACCCATTCGGCCGAAGAAACAGGCGACCATTTGATTCGCTGTGCCTTTTCCACGAACAACTTTTGTTGAATTTAGCTCGTCTTGGAATATCCACAAGGTCGATTGCTATTTTGTTTCCGGCTCATACGCATATACCCATGATTTGTCACCTGTCACGATCTTATACACGTTTTTTGAAGCACCACGGTCGAATTTTTTAATCGCTTCCTTACACCAAACGATGCGAGCTTTTTTTGAGCGATTGATAAATTATGGGGTTTTCAACGAGAACAAACGTTTTTTATAACTAAGCGTTCATGCAAAATCGAATGTTTTGAAGTGGAACCAATGTGCAAGGATGCCTGAATCTCACAATATGTCACATGATGGTCTTTCATTATCAGTTCATGCACTACATCGATGTTTTGTGGCACAACAACTGATTTTGGACAACCTTCACGGAATTTGTCGGTGACCGAACTCTGACCACAATTGAATTCACTATACCAACCATATACTTACTGTGGTTTTTGATAGTGCTTTATCGCCATACAAAGAACTGAGTTCATCGACACATTCTTGTTGACATAATCCAGGTCAAAAGTTGTGAAAAATAATCCAACGAAAACCTTTTCTTGAAATTTCCATTTTTGGGCCAAATTGATTTTCTTAACTCACTGGAAGCAAAACAAATAACACTTGTACATCAAAACGTTGTGAGTACGTTTATGCAAAAAAATGTCAAACTTTATTATGGTGTTGCCAGATTTTAGCTATTGACATTAGTGTTGCCAGTTCCCGAATTAGTAGTGCGCCTCGTATATGCCAACCCTGAAAGTTTATATTCACTTTTTAAAAAGGATCCAGAAATTAAATTCATAATATTCTATATCTTCAATTGATTAAAAAAAAAAAAAAAACCCAAAAAATGGGGACAGAATAATTAATTTTTTTTTTAGAAAAATGTTCGCCATTTCGAATCCACCATTTTGTTAAAAAAAAAATTGATTCTGAATTTGGAACCAGCGATATCCAAAACTTCCTAGAAATTGTACACCATTTAGGATCCGCCGTACCGATTTAAAAAAAATTGCTTTCAAGGTTTGGCATCACCAACCCCAATAATATAGAAGCTGATATGCTTATGTATGACTGGCTAGAACAGCCTTCCAGATGACATTGCGACGTCTTCGGTTTTTTGTGGCACTCTAACGATCACCCCTGCAAATCTGAAAGTTGTTGTCAAAAAAGTGAGCTGAACATTTTTTAACCCTTTCTTTTTGTTTATTCAGTGGATCATTTTATTTTATTTTATTAATTTTACATTGGATGGAAATTCCTAAACCTAAGCGCTGTATCACATATTGTGTTCCTGAGTGTAGCAATAAAATCTGCAACTAAAATCTAAGCTTGACTTTGTATATATCTTTTGTATCCTTTACGATATCAATGTTTCCGTGAGTGAGCCAATTCCTATAAATAGTAATAATCCAAGCGGGTACCATAGTAATCTTCCAAATCCTTAATGTCATTATATATTTTCTCAATGATATTGGCACGCTCTTTAGACATTTTGGACAAGAAATTTGGTGAATCCCGTTGTGGTGATTGCTGGTGCTGCTGCTGCTGCTCCACTGTTTTATTTTTATCCTGCTTTTCATCTTTAGATTTATACGAAGTTCCATTAAAGAGCAATGGCAAACGTAACGACAAATGGCGTCGCACCGTAAAAGTTGTATTCAGGGATTGTGATTTTGCAGCAACAGCATTTTTAGCAGCAACATTTTGTCGATTGCTGCGCATTGACATTGTACGCCATTTATTGGATGGTTGTGCTTTTTCTTCAATTGTTATGGTAGCTGCTATTGCTTTCGCCACGACTGTATAGGCGGGAAAGCCATTTGGTGTTATTTGTCCAGCCAATGCTTCAGGGAGTTTGTTGAAGATATTTTTGCGTTCAATGCGTTGTGTAATTTGTGGACGTGCAACCTCAAAATCGATTTTCCATTGCTCATAATCAGCTGTGTCCTTATTGTTTTTAAAAGGAGGAGCGAATCTTTTTGTTGACTTTATTACGTTTTTTGAAGATGTCGTTGTCAGCGTTATGTATGAGGAGCAACGTGGCATTGGTGGTAGGATTTTGTTACTTAGTTCAGTTATTCTTTTTGTTGTTAAACTATTTAGTTTGTGCTTGTGACGTTGTTTTTCCTCAAACCCCTGACTTATGCGACGAAAATGACATTTCAATTTGTGCAACATCGTTTGTTGCGTGTCCGCGTTGTAAGGCACGCAATTGCTGCCCTGTGTTGTAGCCATAGATATTGCTGCTGCTGTTAACTCGGCTATGCTTCAAATGCCACTGTTTGCCTTACGTGCTACGTGTTGGCTTATTTATAGTCATATTGTCCTATTAAGGATACACACAGTGTACGTGGCAGGTACTCATGTAAATTATCCTTCTAATTTTGCTGTGCTAATGAGGCGAATTTAAATTTGATTTGGCAGCGGCGTCAGTTTGGATTTATCGCCTCATCACAGTTACTTGTGTGTAGTGACGCGACGTCGCGTTTATTTTTAATCCCTTTTAAAAGTTGGTCCTGCTGCCTGTTGTTACCTGTTGTGCGTACTTAATTTTATTTGATTTTATTGACGCTGAAAAATTTGACATATTTCCAATTTGTAGGATGGATTTTTTATACATTTTTTTTTTTTGTTGTTTTCTGGTGAAAGTTGTTGACAGAATTGCGGTGGAGGATTAAAGTTTATTACTTTAGAAAATACCAATTTTTCTGTAATTCCAAAATTTATTTCTACCTTAAGTTGTGCAGCTTAAGTTGTCTTGCTTAAACTACTCATATCTGCATGGACTATTTAGTTGTTTCAGTAAGTTGTGTTTTAAGCCTTTTCTAAATATATAAGTAGAGTGTTAAGTTGACTTGTAGAGTTTGTCGGATCAATACTTCTTGTACAGCTCCTAAAAAATGAACAGCTATCACTCTATGTAAGGACTACAGAGGTATAATAATATTGTATTGGTAAAGACCTTTCTCATTAAGATCAGTGAAAAGTTATAATTTGTTATTCGGAGACAACGCTTTCAACACGATAAACCCTATATCTATTGATCATATACATAAGTACCATTCGCTTTATCCAGGTGTAGATATTTAGAACTATAGCCAAAATTTAACAAGGAAATAACGCCATTAGACAAGTCAAATTAGAGACTGGCTATATATATGTATGATGATTGCACTTATTCAAAGGTTCATAAAACCTATTCCAATCATTAGAGAATTTTCCCCTGAACAATATATCCTAACAATTTCTCCGGGAAACTAAGTAAATTGAAGTTTTCCACGTGAAGCGTCTCGTAAAAAATGTTGATGCATCCAATAGTAATATTTGATGATGTTACACCTATATATGTCCTAGATTCAGATACTAAATATTTTTACAGTATTAAGTCTGGTTGACGAGCTAGAGGGCATTAAAAATTTGGTTCGAAGTAACGCATACCTGCCGATTACTCAAATTTTTAAAGTCCTCTATCGCGTTTACCAGACTTTATACTATAAAAATATTCTGAATCTGGATCGAGGACATATATGGGTGAATGTCACGAAATACCGTAATTTCGGGGTATGAAAATTTGAACTTGAAAAGTTGCTGAAATGGTGCAGTAACCGGTGGATTCCATCATCTAGATCATAAGTAGTCTGAAAAACTCCTGAAATTTATATGGCGCCTCCCATACTCCATACTCTAATATGGCGTTCAAAAATTCACTATGGTGGACTTTATTTGAAAACAAAATAATGTGAACCAAATTTCGTAAATGAGGATTTTTGGGTCGCTTATCACAAATCCGGGTTCGGATTTACAAAATTCAAAATGGCTGATCCAAGATGTCACACAAAGTTTGGTATATGGGGGTTTTGAGGTCGCTGATCACGAATCCGGGTAGGATTGACCAAATTCAAAATGGCGGATCCAAGATGGCATACCCAAAAAACACCAATGCACGAAATTTGCTTTACATTAGTTTATTTTTAGATAAAGTCCACCATATTGAATTTTTGACCGCCATATTGGATCGACCATGTTGGGTTTTGTTGAAAACATGATATTATTGATAAATTATATCTGCTATAGTAGTTCCATAATACTTCGTAAAAATAACGAAAGGAGGGGACACATGACGGAGGGGACATTTCATGTATAACATATATGGGCATTTCTCAGAAACTTTTAACCTATAGTTGTCGTCAAGTTTTGATGTCAAACACGTAAGATGTCAAACACCTTAGATGCATTTAATTCAAATAGTAATGCTTTTTTGTGAATATTTGCCCGCGTACATATTGTTCAAACATTAACAAGTATGTGCATTCACAAAAAATTCACAAAAAATCATTACTATTTGAATTATATGCATCTAAGGTGTTTGACATCTTACGTGTTTGACGATAACTATAAGTTGAAAGTTTCTGAGAAATGCCCACATGTAAATCGGAAACATCAAAACTTTTAACCTAGTTCTTCACGTGGAAAAACCTAGTTAACATAATTTCCCAGTAAAATTGCTAAGACCATTTTGATATGTTGTTCAGGAGTAAATTCTCTATCGATCTATTTATTATATACCCAAAATTTGGTAAAAAATGTATGAAGAAGTCAAAAGCTTTCGAAAATGATCTGAAAATAGAAATCGTTTGAAATTTGTGCGACACTAAAAAGTTTTATTTCGAATTTTGCGGGTGACATCATTGCTATTTACTTCCTAACCAAGCAAGCTAGTAATTGCTTCTTTGGGATGAAGCACATACATAGTTCAGGTTCCTGGATCACAAGCACTAATCTAAGTGGTTTCATATGTTGACATCATGAGCTGAACTGTTGGAAAGAAACAACTTTCTGAAACCATGTTAGCTACGTTATACCTTTTATACAACTCAAAGCAGTCTTCAAGCGATGATGGATGCAAAATAAGTTCTTCTTCAAAAGCAAAGGCTTTTCTTTGATCTTAGGTCAATTCGTATAGTCAACAGTCTTCTGCCTTAAGTTACATAAAATGTATGTATCAGTTATTAGAATTAATCATACAAGACCACTTTGTATGCTAATAAAGTACAAATTTGTGATGGTGCGCGGCCTTCAAATGAACACTTAATCACTATTATGGTAAAATCAACATCATCATCATCATCAACAGACGACTTTCAATATCAAATTTACCAACAAAGCAAAAAGGGATTTAAGTTGATTTACCGCAGACAGATGTCAACGATTTTGTCTGTTCGTGTTGTTAGTGTTGCTACCAAGTTTGTACTCAGTGCATTTAACCTTTGACATTTACATACATACATATGCTAAATTACACTTTAGCATGAATACATGACATGTATGCACATACGTACTTACATATGTATTCTTGCATGTTCTTCACGATGACAATGTGTGCATGCAATTATCTTATCATTGTAATTGAATAGAAAATCCTGTTAAAAAACCACTTACGTAGAAATAAATAAAGTGTCATCAACATCATGGCATTGCAGAGACTTTGTAATTATTCATCAATAACAATTTGACAAACTTGACGTTTTCATCACTTGGAAAATTTTTGAATTTTAACATCAAAATGTAAGCTGCAGACTTTGCAAAACTTCATATATTTTCTTAAATCTCTAAATATCCTTTTTGCTGCAAGAGAGATTTTTATTTTGGAAATGGTAATTTGTTTGTGTGGTAAGCTTTGTAAAATTTTAATTATATTCATGTTGGAAAGTGTAGAAAATCCCAAGGATATTACTTATAATCACCACATTTTTGTTTTCTTAGTTTGTTTTTTTTCAAGGTTGTCTACTAGAAAATCATGTCAGAGAAATTCTTAGATTTCTTGTGAGAAAATCGAATAAGAAAGTCGATAAATGAATTTTTAAACTGGTAAGAGCAGTTCTAATTGAATTAAATGAACAAAAGAAAAGTTTCATACAAGTTTTTTGTAAAGTGTGTATTAGGCGTAGTACATTGAACTGCTTTATCGACCGTAACAAAACTTTCACTTTTGTGAACTTCATACATATCTATTATTTATAATAGAGTCATAGAAATACATAACTTTATTAATAATATTTGATGGTAGAAAATCATTACCGGTGACTAGCAAAGAAAATTTACCATATGCTACCACTGTGAGCTATTGGAGAATTCAAAAAATTTTTTGTTATCGTAAAATTACTGATAAGTAATGTTGACCTGTTACTCATAAATGTATGTTCGTATTACATTTTGGAATTTCTTTAGTTTAACATTTTCCAAGGTTTTCCGAATTTTGTCCCATTTGTCAATACTTTTATTAGTCTACTGTGATAGAAGACCAAAAGATGGTGCATCGACTTTGATAGCTTGACAATGAAATGAAGGAATCAATATCAACTTTGTCAGTTTTACATTGATTATATACATTGGTACATTGATTTTTGTCGAAATTTTTAATATCCTCACAAAATTTCAGGTATATATTGTATCTCAATGTATCGTAAAATATGGCAATTTCGCGAAATGTGCATTGTACTTATACTTAATCTATCATATGTTATATGGCAAAAACTAATAATGTGAAATACCTTGCTCTCAGGTGCTAAAAAGTTTTCTTTTAGTATAAATATCAAGCATAAACATGTTGGTCCCTATCGAAAAATACCTGACCGTGACCCCAGGCCGTTGAAGGTCAGAAAAACGCTATTTATTTGAAAATATTTGGCTTAAATCGATAAAACTAATCCTATCTCTGAAACTATTTGACGTAATTGAATGAAATTTGGTACGCATATGAAAAATACTTGAGTTAGTAGCATCCAATATAAAAATAGACGCCTCCTCCATCCCAAATTCGTTATATCTCTGGAAATATTTGACCCAGGTGAATGAGATTCGGTACATCAGAAATTGTTACTAGGCATAAAATTTCAATAAAAAATAGGTGGGGCCACTCCCTTTCTACATATAAAAAAAACTAAATTTGTCACATCTTTGAAACCTTTTTACACATGTGAATAAGATTTGATTTCAGGTAAAGTGAAGTGAACAAGAAAATGCCACTGGATAAAGTTAAACTTATTTAAGGTACTCAGTTGGTATATATGTAATCAGTAAGTTTTTCTTCTTATTTTTGTCCTTTTGGCGTAAACACTGAGCAAAAAAATTTTGATTTCGATCGGAAAATATTTGACCCTGCCCCCGAACCATTGAAGGTCGGAATAACGCTATTTACATATACGAAAATAAGTGGCATTAATCGAAACAATAATTTTTTTCCATTAAAAAAAAAAAAAAATATTTAGAAATTGAGTTAAAAAGGGTGACATTTAAAAAACTTTTGAAAATCACAAACTATACATATTTCCTTTTTGTAAGCTACATAGCATTTGGAAATAAAGCCATCATTTTTGGAAAAACGTAATTCAGGCCCAAAGGTCGAAAAATCAGTATTTTGCTAACAGTTGCTTTTACAAAAAATTACGGTGGACTACTGTCCACAGAAAATTTCAATTTGGTTTTTTTTTTACCTTACTATTGCCTTACTTCAGTAACTACAGACATATCAATACTATTTATATTAAATTGCTTATATGAAAACCCTATGTAACGATTTGGTGCAAAATATACCGAACCGATTTTAATAATTTTTTTTTTTAAACGTTCTATGTGTAATAAGGAACAGGATTGTATACTTATTTTTTGCGTTTTTATAAGATAAACCTTTTTTTAGTATGAAGTTGTTGAAAAAAAAAATTCAATGCTTGCATAAAAATGATCGTTTGCATTTCAGTCGCTATAGCTTGCTGCGCCATGAGTTATGTGTTGTTGTCTTTTCGGTCTCTTTCATTTATTGTTTTTTTTTTATTCTTGATGTTGTGTTTTTAATGAGAGCAAAAATGAGAGTGATTTCGTCAATATTTTCAATATTTTTGGACTTTTAACGATGTTTTACATGTTTTTCAAGATTTTTCAATTCTTTTGACTTTTTTCGATATTTTGGATGTTTTTCGAAACACTAGGACTTTGACCGATTTCTTCGATGTACATATTGCACTATTTTTCGAAACTTTTGATTTTGTTTCGATATATTGGATGTTTTGTTTTTGAACTTTTACCGATTTCTTCAATGTGTTTCAATATTTTTCAAAACTTTTGGGCTTTTACCGATATATAGAATGTTTTTCGATTTCTTTTTTGTAATTTTACCGATATTTTGAATGTTTGCCGATTTCTTCGATGTGTTTCAATATTTTTCAAAACTTTCGGACTTTTACCGATTTTTTTCGACATTTTTGGACTTCAACCGATATTTTGGGTGTTTTTCTATAAACTTGAACATTACTGATTTCTTCGTTGTGTTTCAATATTTTCCGAAAGTTTTGGACCCTTTTCGATATATTGAATACACAGGCCCACAAAAAAAAAAAATACCATGCGCGAAAGATCAGACCACCTGAACTTTATGTTTTCGGGGTCGCTGAATCTGCATATGCTGCCAGAATAGCTGAGTTGTTTCGCGTTTTTTCAGAAATAATGCTGAAAAAAAATCTTAAATTTTCAGCGTAATTGCTGATTTCTGAAAAAACGCGAACCAACTTCGCTATTCTGACACCATATTCGGATTCAGCGGCTCCAAAAACATAGAGTTCAGGTGGTCTGATCTTTCGCGCATGGTATTTTTTTTTTTGTGGGCCTGTGATATTTTTCGATATATGTATTTGGACTTTCACCGATTTCTTCAATGTTTTCCAATAATTTTGGGCTTTTACCGATATGAAGGATGTTTTTCGACATTTTTGGACTTTTACCGACATTTTGTACGTTTTTCGAATTTTTTTTTTTTTATTTCACTATTTTTTGAAGCTTTTGAATTTCTTTTGATATATGTATTGGATGTTTTTCGATATATGTATTTGAACTGTAACTGATATATAGGATGAATGGACTTTATCCGATATATTCGATGTGTTTTAATGTTTTTCGAAACTTTTGGACGTTTTTCGAAATATTGGATCTTTTTCGCTTTATTTGGACTTATACTGATTTTTTTATGTACAGTATTGTATTTATTGATTTAAATCGTTCGCATAGAAGAACTTAGTCTTTAACATGCCACTTATTCATAATAATAACAATCAAGTATTATTATTATTATTTCTTCGATGTTTTCCAATATTTTTGGACCTTTACAGATATTTTAGATGTTCTTCAATATTTTTCGAAACTTTTGGACTTTTACCGATATTTTGGATGTTTTTCGTTATATTTTGACTTTTACCTATACTTCAGATGTTCTTCTATACTTTTAGACTTTTGCCGATATTTTAGATGTTTTTCGATACATTTGGGCTTTTACCGATTTCTTCGGTGTATTTCGATACTTTTGGACATTTACCAATATTTTGGACGTTTTTCCATAAACTTGAACTCTTAACGATTACTTCAATGTATATTTTAATATTTTGCGATACTTTTGGAATTTTACCGATAAAATAAATATATCGGAGCATCTGTTTGTGGCACATTGTTTTAATAAATACAAAAAAGTTTTCGTTATTAGCTTTTTAGTGCAATCTGTGTTTTTATTAAAACCCGTGCAACGCCGGGTAAAACAGCGTTAATTTATATTATGTATATTATTATATATGGTTACAAATACACAATACTCTAGAATCTACCTGTCTGCAAAGGATTCCAATAAGTAGCATATTTTATATTAGCATAAGCTATGCCAAAATTTAACTAAAAGATATAAATGACCTTTTTTCCTGGAAATTACATTACAATTTATGTGACAAAGAAATTTGCATACCATAAATTACATATGTACTTATATGAAGGGTTAAATATGGTAGATGCCAAGCAATAAAATCTAAGTCAGCGTTTTCAAAAATTTAGTATATGCAAGATTTCAGATATTTCCCAAAATTTGAAAATCAATTTTCCACAGAGCATTATGGAAATTTTAAAAACCCATAACACAACAGAATTTCCCCATAACAAACCAAATGTGCAAAAATTTACCCAATTAACAAACAATTTAAACTTCAACTTAAACAAACATCATCATTTTCAATCCCAGCTAATCAAAAATTAAACCAACTTGACCAACAAAATGCTGTATATTTTATGTAGAAAAAAGTACCAAACCGCAATGTGAAATTTATAGCAAACCGAAATTTGCATGGAAACTTTGCACACACAAAAAAAAAAGAAGACTCACGCCAAACAAAAAAATCATGAAATTGAAAAGGTCAAAAATTATTCTCAACTTTATATGGAACACAGTTTAAAATTTTATAAAAATCGCACAAATTTTAAAACAAAACATAAAAAAAAAACAAAAATGAAACTGAGTAAATTCGTTGAACAGGTTGTGTGTCTGAAAACTTTTAACATGTAAACTGCATAAAATAAAAATGAAGTTCAAATGTTGAGATTCATTTTATGTAGCTACTCGTACATTAAATATTTGTCAGCTACTGTTGTAACCACTGCCAGAAGTGGTAGTGTATGAAAACTTTTATACGCAGATGTGAGAGTGTGGTCAGCAATATGTCTGCTAGGTACATACTCGTACGTACGTAGCAAGCACATATTTTGCGGTACTGCTGTTTAATATTAAATGTAAACTTTAAATGTTGAGTAATACAAACTGGGTTGCCATGTCAATAGATTTTTTCATAATAGCCTTAAGTTAACCGTAAATGCATCATTCACTCTATCTTCATACAAACTCACGCCGTCTATAAGAGAGTTCTAGCCGGTCATTAGTCTGAAAATGTTTGTGTCCAAAGCAATAATATTACTACACAAATTTAAATTAAAATATCTTGTTAACATATTTCAAGTACCAAATTACCAGGAAATAATACAGTCTTTGAAATTTCACGTGCTGAACTTAATAAATAACTTGTTCTATTTTCTGAAGATTTGCATACTTAGATATTAGATTTCTTGAACATAGAAAGCATATCTGAATCATCAAAAAAAGTCTCTAATTTTATTTCGCAAATTTAGGAATTTTTCGACCCTGTTTATTATAACTTAAAAGTTTTATGAAGTTGCAACGGCTCAATCATTTAGGTGTGTAACATAAGGTTCTCTCAAAGTTCTGTGCAGTTATCAGCCCCGTTGGACTACGGTGAGTTTTTCTTCTGCAGCTTTTCTATATGTTTCAAAAAACTAATAAGGAGTAAGATCGAAAAAATCTTAACACACGTTTTAGCTAATAATTTTTTTTCGGTGTAAAATTTAAAAATTTCTTTGATTTAGTTATCTTTGAAAAATATGTCAGTTATTATTTTTAATGACTAACATGTTGATTTGTTGTGAGTTTGATCAAAATGAAGAAAAAGAGTACGTCTTAAAATTATTAAAAATTTTAAAAAAAATCCAAATTGGTCTTACAAAAAATTGGCCAAAAAATTGAAGGTCTACCGTCAAACTGTTTCCAATGTTATTAAACATTTTCAAGAAAATTTGACCATTGATAGGAAACCTGGTTCGGGAAGAAAACAAGGACCACATGCTATTGGGAAAGCCAAGAAAATTGAAAGCATATTGAAAAGATCTCCAAACACATCTGCTAGAAAAGCTGTGCGGTTAGCCCAGTGTTCTAACTATTTGGTGAGAAAACAAGAACAATTTAGAATCTAAAAGCAGGCAGAATTTTCTAAAACATTCCTGGTATGGTATGCTATATGCACTTGCGGCAAAAGAAGCAAGTCATTTGTTACAGTGGGCTCTATAAATACCGAAATATACATCAAAGAATGTTTGAAAAAAAGACATCTTCCTTTCATAAGAGAGCACAATGTGCCCACATATTTTTGGCTCGATTTGGCATCATGTCACTACGGCAAGAAAGCTCTGGAGTGGTACCAAAGTAATAAAAAAGTTTTTGTATGAAGAGAGGCCAATCCTCCAAATTGTCCGGAGCTAACACCAGTGGAGCGATATTAGACTCTTGTGAAAAGAAACTCAAACAGCACATAAAAGGTTCCATTTTTCAAAAAATTTTATTGCACCAGTCGATACAGAGAAGTTGAAGAGAAATTTAATAGTTGATTAACATTTTTTTGAAAAATGGGACCAAAACTCCTTAAAGGTATCGAGGTCACCCCTGGCTGGTTTTTTGCTCTCCTGAAAAATAGCAAAAATGAAATAGGATAGTTAAAAATTGACACGACGGTATATGTCCACTCAAACGTTCATTCCATTTTTATATTTTGAGTGGCTGTGTAATTTAATAAGAAGAACTGTCTTCACCGGTGTCCCTTTGTTATCACTATGATGTAGCATTATACGCAACTTAAGTAATAGTTTGATAAACATATAGAACAATGGTGGCGAGCATTAATTCAATCTGTTATAGACTGATTCCATTTCAATTCATACGGTGAGTGTGCACTTAGGTTTGCGTATCAACTTCAAACTAGCAAAATATTTTTCTACAATCAAAATAAGGGAATACGTATTTTTTTTTATTTGGACCAAAATTGGGGATTTTATGGCGTTTTGTAGGAATTTTGCCGAAAATTTAATTTTGAAAAAATCATGAAGTGCAATCGGTTTTTTCAACCGCATTTCTGTATTTATCAACTGTTTCACATAAATCAAAGTTTATTTGATGCTCCATGAAATATTTCTTTAACCCTTACTTTCCTTAAAATTTACTTTTATATTTTCAGTAAAAATGCTAATTTTCTCAAAAACACCATCTTTTTTTTCGAAAATTTGCACAGTGATAGTAAAGTACGTCCTCTTTATTCCAGTTATGACGGCTTTCTTGCTTTTTTTGTTGTAAGTGTAAATTTTGCAATTTTAAACGTTACAATTGCGAAAATTGAAATTGAATCGGAAGTTCTCGGGATTTTACTTATTTTATTTTCGAGAAAAAAAAGATGGTATTTTTGAGAAAATTAGCATTTTGATTGAAAATATAAAAGTCAATTTTAAGGAAAGTAAGGGTTAAAGAAATATTTCATGGAGCATCAAATAAACTATGATTCATGTGAAACAGTTGATAAAAAAACCGCATAATTTCATAATTTTTTCAAAATTAAATTTTCGGCAAAATTCCTACAAAACGCCATAAAATCCCCAATTTTGGTCCAAGTCAAAAAAAAAAAAAAAAAAATACGTTTTCCCTTATTTTGATTGTAGAAAAATATTTTGGTAGTTTGAAGTTGATACGCAAACCTAAGTGCACACTCACCGTATGAGTTGAAATGGAATCAGTCTATAACATGAGAAACATTATTACGCCTCTAAAATCTTTTCTAAAATATATGAAACGAAATGTCACTTTAGAATGACCATAGGCACTTATGGTGTTTCCAGAAAAATAAAAATTAAAGATGCGTTCAGAAACTGACAAATATCAAAATGACATATATCGCTCCCTCATTATACAAATTTTCCTAATTTTTGGCTTGGACGTGGTCGTTAAAGGATTAAATATACCATAGATAAAGTTGAATTATTCTGCAAGGACATTACCGTTTTCTCTCAGAGCACTCTTCTCTTTCACTAACAAGAACAGGGGAGATTATCAATCCCACAATTCAACCATGACTAGATTTTGCTTATCAAGATTTTCAGAAAAGTTTGCTACAATGCTGGCAACCCTAAGATAAGTAATTTACTATAAAGTTAAGTCATAAATAGAGAAATCACTGCGGTAAAACTTTTCTGCACTTAAAACTAAACTTTTATATGAGAAACGCATTGGAAAAACAAACTGGCACCGGTTAGAAAGTAAACGAAAACTTTTTAAATATCCCTGATAAATTTTGTATTAAGTTCAACTCAAACAAAAAGCGAACGCGTAAATGTGCAAAAATTTTCTCATATCATTTCCATGCATATGGGGAAATAGTAAAAATAAACTCAAAATTTTCTCATATAAATGGAAACTTTTCTCATTGATTTTTGGCTGCACTTTGTTTTTTTTTTTAATTTTTCACTTGACAACCCAACTGATTATGTTGGCCAAACCATGAAATTGGAATTCAATTGCAATCGAGAGCAGAAATAACAATTGATGTTCGATTTTTCGCTCTTCTTCTTCTTCTTAATCAGCTTTTTTTTTTGTTTTCAACACTTCATTCTGAGTGTTTTCGATTGATGGTGTTTTTGCAGTGTAGCAAAATTTGTTTTTATGGTGTCAACGACGACGACAATTGTTTCGGTTTCAATTCTAATGAACTCATTCTTCAATTAATTTTTTTCACGCTATTGAAGAAGCTGTGAAGGAAATTAAGGAACTTATAATTCGTGCTGACTGTAAATGGCAAACCATGTGATTTTGATAAATTAATTCAGAGTTTTAGAAAAGAGAAAGTTTTATTTTGCTTTTCTTGGTCACTATTTTTAAGTGTAGAGTTAAGTTTAAGTGAGTTTAATTGAGTGACTTGTTCAAAATATTTGAGAATTTCAATGAAATATTAAATGTGTATATCAATTTTTTGAAGTGTGTATAATATACACTGAAAAATTTGGGAGATATTGGCACCTTTTTAGAAGAAAACCGCGATGGACATCAATCACTAGCTCCAGATGAATCATGCGCGGAAAAATTATGTCGAGGTTTTAGAGCTAGTTCTGCTTTTCATTGGAAATCCCACTAGGGAAATTTATGATAGGAATATCTTGAACGTATTGAATAACTTACATTTTATCGTGAAAATAAATGTTCCAGCTCTCCAGCGACACCGAAAGTACAAGGTAGGATCTCAAAAACCAATGATAATAGCGTAAAATCGGCAGATATCTCCAGTGACTGGTAATGAACAATAATACGGCAGGACGGCGGTTAAGTCTGTGGCCGATATCTCGAGAAAATTTTGTCAAAAAATATTTGTTGGTCACAATCTAGGCTACAAGACTAGTGTCCGAGAAAAAAAAAATAAATTTTCGTACGATTAATGACAATTTAATCTAACAAAAATCTGAAATTTTTTTTTTTTTTTTTTCGAGAGATATCTTAAATATCTTGAAATCTTGGAATCTTTTCCAAGAACTGGCAATGCCATTGTCTTCAGCGACCTCGAAAACATAAAGGAGGATAGAAAAAAAAATTGTTCCTATCCTTTTTTATCAATTTCCACGGGCTGAAAGAACCCCATTCTCGTATGGTCAAGGCAGCTCCACTTATCGAGCTTGCGCGAGTGCTAAATCTCAATATTTTTTTACCAACATTTACACACGTAATTAAGAGACCCTACCGAACATTTTGAGTGCTGGGCACCTAAGATCGGAACACCTTTAGTTTTTTTGGAATTGGTTTACTTTTTATGTAAAACATATGTTTTTGAACTGAAATCTACGAAAAGCTCAATTTTCCATTTTTGTGTCAAAAAATAATTAACCAAAAGTTTTAGATTCCCAGGAAACATGATGCTCAATGTGTTTAAAGCTGATCTATCAGTGCTTTAAAGTTTACGATATATCGTATGGCTATTAGGACAACAACAATCTCTTTAGCTATGAATGTATGGAACCCCATTAAACGCAATTTTTTTGCAAAAACAAAATATTCTGTGCATAGGCCTAGCTCAGAAGAATAAATTAAGAGATTTCCTGACTCAAAAACAAAGTTTTTTGGGACAGATTCTTGAATTTTCTAACGTGTTTTAGTAAATTAGATGTTGTTAATAAGTTATAAAATATCCGAATATAAAAGTATCCAAAATCAAAACCCAAATAAAAAATCATCGAAAATTTTGAACAGACATTAAATACCCTTCACTGCAGTATTTCGAAATTTTCCTTATATAGAAGGAGCCAAGGTCTCTTCTCCGAGTTCACCCACTATAACACGTTATCCGATAACGATACCATCTTTGTATTGGATTCATATAAAAAATAGTTTTGCCGTCTTTCCATCAAAAATGTTCTTGAAGATCTGAAAAGAAGGCAATGGAGCGTTTTTATTAATCTTAGTAACAAAATAAAAGTAGCGAAAATAATTATTTTTTTTATTTAATAAATTGCAATTCTGTCAGTCATCCAGGTCGTTGTGTTTCATAATTCCTAGATGCAATTATCTAAATTCTAGTAGATACTTCTTCACTAGCATCATAAGATTGTGGAACTCTTTACCATTCGAAGTTAAACGTTCCAGTACATTTAGCAGTTTCAAACATGCAATTTTGCATTATTTTACTGTTTAATTTATATATTACTTTAGTTTAGGATCAGGCAGCCAAGAGGTTTAATGAGAAGTGCAATATATTTTAGTGCAATATTTTCTTTAAGCTTTTTGTTTGTCTGATGGCTTATTTTAATTTTATATTTAGTTATTTATTTATTTATTTATTTAATTATTTATTTGTTTATTTATTTATTTATTTACTTACATTTATTTACTTATTTATTTATTTATTATGTGTTTGTTTATTTATTATTTTTATTATCGGACAACCAAGAGGCTTAAAAAGAGATGTGCAATATAGAATTTATTTTTAGTGCAATATTTTTTTTTAAGCTTTTTGTTTGTCTGAGGTTTATTATTTTTATTATCTATTTCCTTATTTATTTAATTTTATTCTCTTTTAATAATTTAAATTATATTTTATGCTACTGATGTGCTATAAAAGTCTAAGACTTAATGTACATTTGAAACTTCTTAATAAAATTGAAATTGAAATTTTGGTACATATGTTTATGTGCTCATAGCTTTTAAAAGGTAGGTTATGAAGAGTTTTTCTAATTTTAGTATTAAAATAGTACCAAATTTAAAACTTTTTTCCAAGCATGAGAAATTAACCTTGCGCTCGTAGCCTGATTTAATACCATTCCAAAAATGGTCTGAAAATTAAATCGGTTAAGAAATGTCCGACAATGGACAATTATGTGAAGGAGTGTTTGGCACAGTTTACAGGTTTTCCACTTTTAGTACCCTTCCATTTTTCCCCGTTTTTATCGGTATTGGCATTAAATGATTTTACCAAATTCGAAGGGGGTGCTTCAATTCTTGTTACGCTAGGCATGATATGCTTGTTTTGACCAAATATATCAAATTTTTCAGATTATTTCAACACTATTCGAAATTTTTAGAGCTTATCAAAGTTTGGAGTCCTTCAATAAAATTCAAAATTTTTTGAACTTGCCACTATTTATCGACTTTTTTTATATATTTAATATATTCCTCAGCATTTTTTGGTCATATCAAGATTTATCTTTTGGATTTTATTGATATTGTAATGTTTTTAACAGCTTTGATTTTTTTAAATATTCTTTTTAAGACTTTCCAAATTTTTCGATACTTTTGCCAAAGTTTTCAAAGTATCTAACTAACTAAACTAATGAGGGTTGGTTTTTTCGTGGTATTTCAAGCAAAAAATTACCTGGGTTTTTCATTTTTTTTAGGTAGGGCTACGTTTTAGAGCTTCTCTTAGTTTTTTCGCTACCTAAGTACAACTAATTGGGATGGTTTTTTAAACTGCACATTTGAATAATAAAAAGATTTAAGAAATTTATTTCTAACCTTTCGTTTAACCCTTTTTGGAATATGATAGACGCTAAATTTTTTAATAAATCCTTTTATTATTTCGTTAGCTAATATTAAGAGCTTAGGATGTTTGAAGGGCTTGACTTACTTAAAAGAGTTAGGAATTTTTTTTTTGCTGGAAAAATAACTTCATGTTTAACCATGCGTTTACACATGGCGAACGAATGCAAGATTTTTCGAACATTATGTTTTTTTTTTTTTTAAGCTGTAATTTGACCTATATATTTTAAAGAACTTCTTTAGGCCGTCACATTTTTAAAAGGATATTTCTGAATTTTTGATTACTTGTGATAAATATTTATAGCTAGCTGTTTTCTGACTCCGAAAAATACAACTAATTTAATTCCAATATAATTTTTGCTAAGAACGTACCAACAAATTTCCGCAGAGATACTACATTCAAACAATTTAGACATGTCCTTGACAATAGAGCATGATACTTCCCATACAAGCAAAAGTCTGAAAATTGTATTCTAGCAGAATTTTTTAAAGTATGACATTTTTCGGATGAAATTTAAGAATGCTCTAAACAAAAAGTGAAAAGATTTAGAAAAGAAGCCTTGGTTCCTCATCTGGAATATTAAATGAGCCGTTTAGTTTGAAAGTGGCCTAGGTCCATTTTTGCCCGATACTATTTTTTAAACATAACGCCATTAATTTCAAGCTATATTCTATAATCGTTTAAAATTTTAAGTAATTTGTTTTGTAATTAACTAAGTAGTTGTTATTTTTTTTTTGTTCTGGAAGCGATTTTATTTGAGATATGGTGCATGATATGGTATATGAAAAGATTTCAAAACTTTTGGTAAAGTAGATTAAAAGAAAATTTTCAAAATCACAGCAAAAGGCAAAAACAAAAACTTACTGAAAGTTACCATACGAGTACCAGTAGATTTAACATGATTGATTGAATGACACAATTCGTTTGGGAAGAATTTCAAGTAAATTGCCATTTGAACGCTTTAAATTTTACAGTAGAACGCTGTGTTGAACTTAAGTTGTCTAAAGGAGGGCATGCTAATTCAATTGGCAACATGGATGAGTAGGAAAAGTTTACTTTCATAGGCAAGTCAACAGACATTTCAATAAAACGAAGAAAATTTGAAAAATGAGTTCAAAAGTTCACATACTCGTGTTCTTCACTTATTCACCCCAAATCCTATCATTATCCTGTTAGCCTGTCCTGCTATTGTTTATTCTCAAGCTGATTGATGTGACTATATGAGGCAAATATAAGTCAGTGACGTAGACTCAAGGCGTATATATTTAACGTCCTCCGAGACGGAAGATATTTTAAGGCTTACTTTCATAATGGAGCTGGAAATGCTGGGAAAGAGGAGTGTTTGGTATAGAAAAGTCTACATAGGTGATTCTTCGTAAAATGTACGATTCAATGTGTCATGGTTCAAAACCACGTTTAAAGTTCAAATTTGATTTTTTAACTTTTTAATGGAGATACTTAATAATAGTGTCTATATAAATAGCTTATAATAAAAAAATAATTCAAAATTTTTTAATATGAAATTGTAACATAAAGTGCTAAAACCTCATTCTCCTGCCTGTCCCAAACCGCTCGTTACTAACGAGTCGTTAGTGCAATAAATTTGATTTTTTTCGCATAAAAGGTTTGAAAAAAATATATATGACATTGTTTGCATACATATATCATTCAGATATAGTTTTTCTGTGTTAACTCTTCCAAAATAATTTATTTACATTGAATTGACATACACAGAAGTTGGTCCGCCATTCAAGACTAGAGGAAACTTAAGTAGCTCTTTTTCAGCTCAATCAGTTTTGATTTTTCGACAGTGAATGCAGTGAGTTTTTTAAGCTTAGAAATCTTGTAAGGAAAACGAGTCACACACGAGTGTGTGACATTTTCCTGGAAGGTTTTTTTATATTACTATACGTAATTGAATTAATTTACAATTAGAATTCTTATCCACCAGTTTCTATTTAAAAACTAAGAATTATTCTTTTTGTTATCGCGATAATATTATGTTTGCAACATTGTAGCATTCTCCTGGGCTGATATTCTCTTGTCAAGCTTACTACAACTTTTAAAATTTGTTTCATGCCGTCATATTTTCTATATTTGTAATTAATAATAGCACATCATCCATATAATCTTGATCAACATCACCCCTTGGTTCCATATAGCCATGTCCGTTGGTATTTCGAAAATATCTAAAAAATCACTTTAATGATGGCAGTTTTTTCTGAGCTCGAATCTTTTAAAAGAATTAAGGTTTTATGTTTTAGCTTTTGAACTCAGTGCTCTTACATGAAAGGTTTTCCCTCTCAAAGTCCCGGATGAAGTTGAAATTTTATGCTTCAGAAAATGTTTTGTTTAACACAATTATTGCTTTAGTCCCCTAACGTCCACAAAAGATGACGCCACTGCATGCATGCATGTGAATGTGCTTGTAGGCTTTTGCATGGTACGTGTGACAAATGCCAGAAGACACTATAGTACTGATGGGTTAGCTGACAAATCGAATTTTCGAACTCACGTCATATATTATACATGACAAGTGTAAATGGGACATTTCATGCCAAACTCGATACCATTTAGCTTTTGCATGTTATTTTTAAAAATTTTTTTTTTTTAGAACATTGATTTTTCAAAATTTTTTTATTAAGCATTTCAAAAGATAGAAATTTATAAAAACTTAAAAACTTTTTTTTTAAATGCTCATGGGTTAGCCAATACTCTGCTGAATCGGAGACGCAAAAGCGAAATGATGTCTAGTTTAATATGGAATGACCCATGTGTAACAGTATCTTTATTATATTTACCCTTTCATTGGAATTTATAAAATTCATACTGAAAGTTATGGACTTTTATTTTCAATTTATTTTGTCTTACGTCTTTATGGTTTACTGAATTTGCCAAAAAGTTCAATTGTAAATTCTTAAGGGATTTTTGGCAAAATCAATCTTAAAACTTACTTAAAAAAGTAAATAAATTCCAATTTTTGCAATCCACACAAATGCTGTCGCTGTTGGTGCTGTGCTTTGTGCCGTTGGAATATAGAGACAACTTTTAATACCCTACAGTATTTGAGACTGAACTTAAAAACTTTTTAACGAATACGAGAGTTTTATAGTGTTTATGATAAGTTTTAAAGGTAATAAATATTTCTGATCTTCTTCTTGTTTTGTTTAGCTCCATAAGCCCACCATAAAAGTCCTCATTTGTATAAGGTGAATGATGAGTACATTCAATTCTCGTCAACATTTCCCCGATTTGCTACAGCGATTGTTTTTACGTTGTCTTTGGATGGTTGCATTTTCGGCTACATTTGGGATTCTGAAACGATATCTAGCTTAGCAGCAATTCGACTGAAATTCCGTACAATGTGTTGTTTTAGGTTACCTTTGTTATCATTTTATAGTGTAGCGTATTCTTTAAGCAAACGTGGCCGACTATTGTGTGTTTGCTTACAATTTTTCATGTCCTGCTATTTGTCTTAGACTCTCCAAGTAGAGTGTCGAAATTAATTTACCGTAAATTCGATAAGCAAACAAAAAACTTAAAGCAAATAAACAAGACATTTTGCTGTCGATTTAGCAGCAACATTGGCATTGGCATTGGTAACATGAATTGAATTTGGAAGATGAATCATTCTAGGTTCATTTAAGCCCAATATGCTGCTAGCTTGCTTAAGTTACCTATAGTTGAGGCTATCCATAGAACTTGAAATTTATTTAAAAATTATACATTAACTAGCTGGCCTGGTTGCGACTTCGTTCGCCCATTCCCGATTCCTATAAGTACGAAGTCCCATCCATCTCCATCGTCCCTCTCTTCCAATCACCAAGGTTTTTAAAGATCCATGTATCAACTTTTGTAATCATAGCTTCCATAGGTACAGAGATATAGCATTTTATATATTTTTAGTATGAAGGGTGCAACTCCCCCATCTCACTCCCCCGCCCAAGATTTTCAAAGTAAATGGTAGATAGAATATTCATATATGTACCAAGTTTTATAACGATATCTGCGATATGTGAAGAAATATAGCATTTTGTGTATTTTTGAAAAGTGGATGCAATTCTCCTACACCCAATATCCCCCAAGTTTTGCATGGTGAATGGTAGATATGTACATTATGCATAAGTTCATCAACTTTCATAATCATAACTTGTATAACTGTAGAGTAGGGCTGTTCAAAAAAAAACAAAATTTTTCGAATTTCCAAGATATACTTTGGCATCACGATCTACATCATGACAGAATATTCCAAAAAATTTTTCAGATTTTTAAATTCATATTTAAAAAAAAAAAACAATTCACACTTGTTCCTTGGATGATTCTAAGCATTTTATGCCATGGGCACTTTTTTGTAAGATGCCTCCTTCTTGAGTAAAAAGCGTTTTGCCTTTGACAGAGCTGCATTACTATGTTTCAAACGTTATGTCATCGAGCCTGCTGGCCCAAAAAAGTCTTAACATGTCTTGTCTTGAAGATTTTTAAGAGTTCTTTTGAATGAGATCTTGTAAATTAAAAAAATGTTCATTTCGTTTAAAGCACGATGACTTTTTTCTTTGAAAAAACCATAAAATTTCGCCTTCTTAAAGCAGTTTTTAGTTTTTTAAGAGTGTAAAATTTTTTTTGTCAAAATTACAACGTAGGTTTTAAAGATCATTAAAAAACAAACAAAATGAATGGTTTTAAGTTACTCTTAAACAAATTTTTCAAATTGTTTGACAACATTTTATAATTAATGCTAAAAAAAAATAATAAAAATATATTTCTGCTTTGAGCCACCTTTAAATATGAATTTAAAAATCTGAAAAATTTTTTGGGATATTCTGTCATGATGTAGATCGTGATGCCAAAGTATATCTTGGAAATTCGAAAATTTTTTTTTTTTGAACAGCCCTACTGTAGAGATATAGCATTTTTATACCCTACACCCAGGGTATATTCACTTTGTCCTTCCGTTCGTAACGCAGAGAAGGAGGCGTGGCAGGTATAGAAAAGTATATATATTCTTGATCAGCGTCACCTCCTGAGTCGATATAGCCATGTCCGTCTGTCTGGCTGGCTGGCTGGCTGGCTGGCTGGCTGGCTGGCTGGCTGGCTGGGTGGCTGGCTGGGTGGCTGGCTGTGTGTTGAAATACACTTTTTGGGAAAACTGAGCAAGATAATTCAATGAAATTTGGTACACTGCCTCCGTCGTCAAAGTTAGCTCGGGGGATTGAAAATGAGCAAAATCGGTCAACGGAGACGCCTACCGCCCATACAAAAATTATATTCAAAATGCAATTTTAGGAGTATTTTTCACGACAATGCAACCACAATACATATAAGTACTACGAATTCTAAGCGAAAGCTCTGATAAAAAACTGAGCGAATTCGGACAAGAGGGCGTGGCACCTCCCATATAAGCAAAAGCTTAAAAACGCTATACTGAAAGCGTTTTTTGAGATATTCGAACCAACTTTGACTCAGACACTAAAAATTATAAGTGAAAGCTCCCAGAAAAAATTGGTTGAAATCGTACAAGGGGGCGTGGCACCTCCCATATAAGCAAAAGTTTCAAAATGATATACTGAAAAAGTTTTTTGAGATAATCCAACTAAATTTCACTCTGACACTAAAAACTATAAATGCAAGCTCTGAACAAAAACTGGGTGTACTCGCACAAGAGGGCGTGGCACCTCCCATATAAGCAAAAGCTTCAAAACGCTTTACTGAAAGCGTTTTTTGAGATATTCGAACCAAATTTAATTCAGACACTAAAAATTATGAATGAAAGCTCTCAGCAAAAATTGGGTGAAATCAGACAAGGGGGCGTGGCACCTCCCATATAAGCAAAAGATTCAAAATGCTATGCTGAAAGAGTTTTTTGAGATAATCCAACAAAATTTCACTCTGACACTAAAAACTATAAATGCAAGCTCTGAACAAAAACTGGGTGTACTCGGACAAGAGGGAGTGGCACCTCCCATATAAGCAAAATTTTCAAAATACTGCAGTGTAGGGTATTTATTTTTTGGCCAGGCCAAAATTAACACCCTTACTAGTTTGTATTTTTTTCGGATGGGGGGTGCAACCCCCGTTCCCCTCAGTGGCATCCCACCCCCTTAAGAACCTTCTACAGACCATAAGAAACAATTCAAAAAAAAAAAATTATTTAAATCGGCCTTGTAGTTTCCGCGTTCATAAGCTACATACGGACACCATTTCATTTTTATGTATATAGATTATATGCTGTCTCATTTTTATTAAGTAAAAAATTATTTTCATTATTTTTTTATTTCGATCTCAAACCAAAAAATTAGTATTACAAATGTACTACCGAATTGAAGGAAATTTATCAAAAAATCCAAGAAAAATTATAAAAGGGTAAGTTAATAGAACATTTTTCATACTAAAATGGCCGCCAAAGTAAAAAAAAGAAAAAAAAAAAATTTTAAATATCGTCTTTGAAGTTTCAGACCTTTGCGAAATATTTTAAAACTCTAAAAAGCTCATGCAATTAGCTAAAAGTTTCCCATAAAAGGGTTTTCTCTTAAACGTTAGGGGGACCAAAGAATTATTTTTTTGTAAAACATGTCTGAGAACCAGTTTTAACCTTATAAATTTTCAGGGCTATATTTTAGGCCTTCTCTATCACCTCTCAGAAGCTTCGTAGCCTTAGCGATTACACCTTGTATAAAAAGCACCGGGACGAATACTATACTGTACTACTCCTATCAAAAACAAAATACTACATACATATGTATGTTTTTCTGAAACTATTTGAAATGCTTTGGATGTGGTTAAGTAACTAGTAAAAAAGGAAAACATACAATTTTTTGACATGAAATTTCAATCGCTTTCAATTTTATTGTTTTGTGCAAACAAAAATTTGCATACTTGTCAAATAATACATACATATGTACACCACTATTCAAGTAAATATTATCCATTGTATAACAGATATTTATTTGGAACTTAAAATCCTTCGCTCATGGGGATTTTTTTTTTGACGAATCACCATCACCACAAAAATCTTCATCTTCATCTCCTTCTTCCTTTAGCAACTTTTGATAGTCATCGTTGTCGCATAGAAAAAATACCTTCTTTTTGTCTTTACATTTACAGGAAAGATTTGTGCAGCCTTTCTTTAAACAAACTTTCAGTTGTTCCTGCTCATTTTCTTCAGATTCTTCCTCGTATGAATCACTATCTACGCAAATGTCAAAATGCTCAAAGCTATCCTTCGATTCTTCTCCTTCTCCTTCTTCTACACTACACTCTTCCTTAGTCTCTTCCTGACTTATTTCAGCCTGGTTAGTGCATACCAATTGTGAAAGCCTTGTCGCAAAGTTGTCCTCTTCACTTGATGACGCCTCGAAATATTTTTGTAAACAATCTTCGATTTCTTGTAATAAAGTGTCTTCTACTATGGCTAGAGATTCATCTGAATTGGTTTCTGTACAGATTGAGCACACTGCAACATTAGAGTCGCCTATGCCAACATCTCTTACACAGTGCTTCGAAGAACTAGTGAAAAGTGAGCAACATTGCTCGGAGCATTCTGCTATTTCTTTCCCTACCTTATTAGATTTTAAAGAGCAGCTTGAACCACAAGCACCTTCACATATGGGATTTGAAGAAATATTGCATTTTTTCACCGTGTCATCCGAAATATCGGGTGTGAATAATTTCATAGCAGAACATAATACATTTTCTTCTGATCCATCTGATCCGCCACTATGACGTATAATTTTTTCCTTCAAATCTGCTTCTGAGCCACGATACACAAACAAATAGTTACCTTCTTCTTGGATTTTGCCTGCATTTGAGCATGATGGTTGTTCATCTGTTAAAATCGTTGCTGCGGCTGTAGATTGCAAAATGCTGGAATATGCAGCACCGGAGATATCGTCTTCTGAGCCAGGTATTAATTGAAAAAAGGATCCACCAATTTTTGAACTGTTTTAACATATAAATTATAATTTTTTTGTTTTTTGGAACAGATGATGATTAACATTCTTAGCTACCAACAATGAAAATACATTGATGGTTGGAGCTTACTGTTCAGTGTTTTTGAGTAAAACAACAATAAAAACACAAAAAACAACCATCAATGTATTTTCATTGTTGGTAGCTAAGGATATAAATTATAAATTTGATTGTTTTTGCAATATTTTAATAAATGCAATGGTTAACCTTAATAACTTTTTATTTTGCTCTGAACTGCTTTCCGTTGAATCACCACTGCCGTCTTCCTGCTTTGGTGGTTCGGAAACAATCAAAGTTGATGATGGTGATGATGATGATGATGTTGATGATGACCTTGCTGCTGTAGTTTTCTTCGTTAAATTTTTTTCATGATTTTTATTCAAGTTTCCACTTAAGTTTACTAATGATTTTGAACATTTGCTTAAATTATTTTCTTCACAATTTTCTTTCGAATCTTCTCTTGAATCTTCTTCTGGTCCTTCTGGTGTATCTTCTTCTAAATCTTTTCCTGATTCTTCGGCGGAATCGTTCATTATACATAAAATATAAAAAACTTAAATAATAATAAAAAAGCTGCATTTATAAAAATTATAGCGCTTTCATAAAAAATAAACAACAGCAAAACAAATACTTGACAGTACCTGACTGAGAATTTGTTTTCCGAAATTTATTGAATTTTAAAAATTTTTAAAATTTATGAAATTTTATTTTGAATTCAGTTACAGTGGCAGTTTACGCTAGGAAATTTTTCGAAGAAATTCTTTGAGCTTGCAGGCATGCGGAGGGAGTCGAAATGAAACGTTTCCACTGTGTTTGCCTATAAATTCAATGAATTTATTTAAAAAATTTTCTAGTGCAGCGGAGGAATCACCGTTTACGCAAGGAAATTTTCAGTTCAGAATTTTCTTCTATTTTGTGTATGGTTCTTGGAGTATATCATATATTTACATGGATGCATCAAGTTTCGAATCGATGCATTTGAAATGTGCGAAGATAAATATATTGTTTTAAGTGTCCAAAGCCCTATAATTATGTATCCAATTGTATACGATACTAGCCTGGCAGAAAATAAGGCGCGGATAAAGTGAAAATATGGCTCTGATATATTAAGTGTGTTAGGCGTGATGCCTATTTTGTGATTTTTTGTACGGGGGTTCAACGCCCTCTTCTCTGATCCTACGAATTTTCTTTAAAAACTTATTGGAGGCGCAAACAAACATATGGTGATTAAATGGTTTTAATACGTAAGGAAGCCTCCTTAGGAGGAGTCGGAGGGGCTAGGTCTCAAGGGAAAAAATTTTTCTCTTTGAAAAGTAATGGGGGCGATCATACATATAAACCCTTTTCGGTCATGGTAATATTGATTTAATAAACAATTATGGTAGGGTTTTGGATGGGCCCCTGTGGTACGAAAACATAGGGTGACTCGAAAAAATGACTTCATATTCATTTTCAGCGACCTCGAAATTAGTAAAAAAAGTCGTCAAGCCCCACAGGCTTTTCTTCTCTGTTGAAAAATGTAATTAAACTGCGGTACTTAATACCTGAAATTCCATAGATGAGTGTTATTTTAAGAGGACCACCAAAAACGTAGCAGATTGGGGGTCGAAGTGTCTGGGGTATCTAATAAGGAATATAAAACAATGCAATCTGGTGATAAATTTGATCCATCTAGGGGTATCAAAAAAAAAAAAAAAAAAACAAAATAGCGTAGTATGAAATCTCTCGCTGCGCAAAATGTTTGCCATAATTATCAAGAGGCTACATTTCAATATGAAAATGAATTCCAATATATATGTTGTATCGCATAAGGTTAAGAAGCATCTGGAAGGTGATAGAAGAGGCTTAGACTAAGATTTATCCCTGAGGAGTAATAGGGTTAAAACTAATTTTTAGTGGGTTATCCTAACGTTATAGAGAAATTATTTTAATAAAAAAGTTGTAGCTAATTGTATGAGTTTTAAAAAATGTATTTGGTTTGTAGGGTTTAAAAGGATTGCGCAAAGTACTTTACATTGAAAGTTGATATTTTAAATTCTTTTCCTTTTTAAGAAAGTGCTTCCTGAAAATAATTTTTTTCCGACCTCAAATTAAAAAATTTGCATAATAAATGTAAATTCAAAGAGGTTTTGAAAAAAAATTAGAAAAGGTAGGTTAATAGGATTTTTTTTATAACAAAATGGCTGAAATATTCGGAAAATAGGAAAAAAACTTAAAATATAAATTTAAATGTCCTGGACTTTGTGAAATCTTTTGAAACCCTATAAACCCAATACACTCTTAGAAAGTTAATATAATTACCTAAAAGTTTCTTATAATCTCTAAAATGTCAGGGTGACCCAATAAAATTTTTTTTGTTAAACAAATCAGGAAATCAGTTTTAACACTATCATTACTCAGCGATACATTTCAGACTCCTCCCCCATGTAAAATTTTTTGTTAGTCCATTTTTCCTACCATTTCTCCTACCATCAGCTATCAAAAGTTTCATAGCCTTATGCAATACACCTTGTATAGACTTCAAAAGGAGTAAAAGTAAGATGGAAATGAAAATATGTATATACGTGTAAGTTATTAAGTAGTTGGAAGGATTCAAAGATTGAAAACTATATTCTGATACAGCAGATAAAGAGATATAAATAGACTGTTGTTTAAGCTATAAATTCTAAAATGTTAAAGACATTGTTTCATTTTCATATTCCTATCATAAAATCCTTGATTACTTTTATAAACTTGGGTAACTTTGACACTACATTGCATATGCAAAAATATCCCTACTCTTGAAATTTTATAGCTAAATTACAAAGGTTTCTAATGAAATGTATGTATATTCTATATGAAACTACTTTTTAAGCTGCTTAACTTGGTTTCATTGAAATCTCTATTAAAATCCATTTAAACGAGAAAACGCAACAACTGCAAAATTTTTTGACACTGAAGCACTCGCCTTAACCACAGCCTCATTAATCGCCCACCCTAATCCGTTGTACCTGCAAAAATGTGGCAGATTAAGCCGCTTTATTGAACCAATTGCCACACAACTAAAACTGGAACAAGTAGTGCAGCTTAGTATCTTAATATTACGATACTCGGCAGGCCATGTACTTAAGTCCTAGAGCACACAACTTTTGCAACATTATTACACATAATTGATGCACATATTCAAAGTCCTTGCTCTACTTTTAACAAATTCAAATCATTTGCAATAATAAAGCATCTCAAGTAGGGTACTTGAAGATATTTGTGAATATCTTTTGACAAATTTACAGAAAATGAGCTAAATTTTCGCTAGGTATTATATTTGTGGAATTGTTGAAATGTAGAAAAATATGCTAAAATGGAAATACTTAAGAAAAAAAAAGTGGGAGCAACTATAATCCACACTTATTCCTTTAATCGCATTGGTCGCATCGCTCTTGAGACGCGCACCAACAACAACAAAAAATCCTTTCGTTCAGGATTAAAATGTGGCTTTCGATTAAACCACTGCATGACACATCGCCATAAGCAGCAACCGCAATCTTTACCCATAATCCAGTTGCAGTTTTCGCTCAGTTGCCGATCAAAGGTTGTCAGATTATTTTGTCACACCAAATCATTGGGAAATTTCTTCAGCGCGTCGTATCTACTCGTAAATATTTTCAAGTTGTGCGCTTTGTTCGCTTTATCTGCATATGAAAAGAAACTCTCGAGTTTAAGAATGAAAATCCAACGGATTTAGCGTCTTAGTTGCGCGAAGCTGTGCGACATATGATGATGATTACCTTTGTGGTTTTTGGCAGTTGTATCGATAAGTACAACATAATTCTTGAGGTGCGAGCGTTGAATTGATTTGTAACACAATTGTGAATCTTTTGGCAAAGAAGGGCTGGTACAGTTATGTCAAAAGTGTAATGTTGTTTTTGATATCAATTAGAAATGATGTGTTGTTTTTCCAGCAAAATGCACAAAAATTGGAAATGTTTCTTGTTACTAAGTATATCTATCCTTTGACATTATTTTATGCAATCCATATCCAATCTGCAAATGAAAAATTTCTAAGAAAAACATTAGATTACTGTTATATTAGAACACTTCCATATATCATCATATAATTCAGACGCCTCTTCCGCCAAGGTTTTATAGGATGGTACACCTTTTAAAATACAAGCATACGTGTACCTTCATTAGGGCTGTTCAAAAAATTTTTTTTTTTCGAATTTCTTAGATATACTTTGGCATCACGTTCTTCATCGTGACATCCCATGAATTTTTTCAGATTTTTAAATGCATTTTTAAATGTGGCTCAAAGCGAAAATATATTTTTATTATTTTTTTTTTAGCATTAATTATAAAATGCTGTCAAACAATTTGAAAAATTTGTTTTAGAGTAACTTAAAAAGATTAATTTTGTTTGTTTTTTAATGAACTTAAAAACCTACGTTGTAAGTTTGACAAAAAAAAAATTTACACCTCTTAAAAAACGAAAAACTGCTTTAAAAAGGCGAAATTTAACGGTTTTTCAAAGAAAAAAATCATCGTGCTTTAAACGAAATGAACATTTTTTAATTTGCAAGATCTCATTCGAAAGAGCTCTTAAAAACCTTCAAGACAAGACATGTTACGACTGTTTTGGGCCAGCAGACTCGATGATATAACGTTTGAAACATAGTGATGCAGCCCAGTGAAAAGCAAAACGCGTTTTTACTCAAGAGGGAGACATCTTGCGAAAAAAGTGCACATGGCAAAAAATGCTTCAAATCATCCAAGGAACAAGTGTGAATTGTTTTTTTTTTTTTATTTTTTTTTGAAAAATTTATTAAAAATGACGTTAAAAAAAATTTTTTTTCTATAAAAAATAAAAAAAAAACAATTCGCACTTGTTCCTCGGATGATTCTAAGCATTTTATGCTATGTGCACTTTTTTCGGAAGATGCCTCCCTCTTAAGTAAAAACGCGTTTTGCTTTTCACTGGGCTGCATCACTATGTTTCAAACGTTATATCATCGAGTCTGCTGGCCCAAAACAGTCGTAACATGTCTTGTCTTGAAGGTTTTTAAGAGCTCTTTTGAATGAAATTTTGCAAATTAAAAAATGTTCATTTCGTTTAAAGCACGATGACTTTTTTCTTTGAAAAACCGTAAAATTTCGCCTTCTTAGGGCAGTTTCTCGTTTTTTAAGAAGTATAAATTTTTTTTTTTTGTCAAAATTACAACGTAGGTTTTAAAGTTAATTAAAAAACATACAAAATGAATCTTTTTAAGTTACTCTAAAACAAATTTTTCAAATTGTTTGACAACATTTTATGATTTATGCTGAACTCGAACAATTATTTTGTCTGGCGCTTCTTTGACTCAAAACAAAAATTTTTTTCTGCAGACATTTTTCGGTTTTTTAATACAATTTCGATCAGAAAAACGGATTTTACTCAAAACCAAGGCGTCTTCCGAAAAAAGTGTAAGCATCGTCCAGGAAATACGTTTGAATTTTTTCAGAATTTTTTTGAACTTTTTTAATTTTTTTTTTTTTTTTACCATTTCTTGAAAAATTATAAAATGTCCCCAAAAATTCTTAAAAAATTCACACATATTTTATGGATGATGCTAAGCATTTTTTGTTTTATACACTTTTTTCGTAAGACGCCTTGGTTTTGAGTAAAATTCGTTTTCCGAAAAAACCGAAAAATAACCCGGGACAACCTAGGTCAAAAATACGAAAAAGTTTGTTTCGGGTCAAAGTAGCGTCAGACAAAATAATTAGCTCCCGTACAGTGTTTTTGAAATGCTTATATGAGAAATAGGCGTGAACGTCGACCGTACTAGATCATATGCATAACAGGTTGATTAAAAAAAAAAAAATTTTGGAATCTTCACGATTACACCGAAAAATCTGAAAGAGTGTGTCAAAAAAGAGAGCTGAAATTTTTTTCGAATTTTCTTTAAGGTCATTAAGAGATGGCGGTTTTTATTTTATTATTACGATCTCAAAAATGCTCGGAATGAGTGTCACGAAATATTAAATTTTTTGTCTTGAATAAGTGTTATAAAAAAAAAAATAATAATTACTGGAACATAAAGTTAACAACATATAGTTTTTTTTAGCTAAAATAAAACTTATTTTGGAAACTTCACCCATTTGGGACTAAACTTGTTGTTCCGAGGTCACCACTTAATTGCGCAGTTAATAGTTTTCTACCACATTTTGACCCATTATATCCTGTTTTCATGAAATTCACTGAACTTTGTTCCTTATTTGTTGAATTTTTTTTTTTTTTTTTTTTGTTATATTTTTGTAGAACATTTTTACCCATTTTAATCCAGGTTTTTTTATTGGGTCAAAAAGACCCTTAACCCTTTCGACCCGCCTTTCTAAAGTGCTGAACTCATTCGGTGCGAGAGAAACCCGACCGAGATAGCACGATTTTCTCTATAGGTTAGAGTAAGATGTAAAAGCAAGCTTTTATTAAACGTCATTTATAAAAGCTCTCGCAATGCGATAGAACTGATTCTATTTTTCTTGCGATTTTTAAAAAAGAAGAACAAGACAAAACACAAAAATTTAAAAAAATTATTTTCGACGGAATTTTTTAATTTCAATTTGAAGTTTAAATAATTTTGAAAACAAAACGTTTTTTCTTTTTTCGTTTTTTGTTTTCATTTGTTTTCAATTTTTATAAACCAACTTTTCTCGCAACGAGTTGATTGTGTTTTCACGGACGAAAACAAGCTCAAAAAATCGTTTGAGCAAAAGCTGTTTCCTCTCGCACTCGCACCGAATGTGTTCAGGGCTTAATAGCAATGTTAGAACTAAATTTTTGATTGGAATCTGTTATTTAGGTGTAATGAAAAGTACCAGTGAATGAAAACCTGAGAAGCAATAATGGGGTGGGTCAGGGGGTAGTGGTAAACCGTTGTACCATCCGGGATTTCTGGTGGTACCTATGTGTACCACCTGTCCTCCAAAACAAACAATTCCAAATTGATATATATATATTATAGTTCATTATATTTTATTGATTTTGAATATTATTGAAAAGAAAGGAAAAGTTATGAAAAAAATTTGTTTTTTACATAAAATTCACTTATGCAAAGTAGTACGCAATATTCCTGACATATTGTCTAGTGCGTGTCTGTCTTTTTTGAGCGCTGCAGTTGACACAACGGCGTCAAGTAGCTATTTGAATAGGAAGATGCACTTCTCTGCGATTGGCAAATTGTGCTGCGCGACCTGGATTTATTGACGTCGGTCAACAGCAGTGGTTTCGAAGCCTTCCTCAATCAATGAATTCGCTAAGGTCACTAAAAATGTTTTGAATGGCATCTGTTTCGGTTTGCCTCTTTATAAATGACCCATTCGTTTATGGCTGTCATCATTTTCAAATGGTTAAAATCTTTCTTCCACCATTTATCCGATTTTCGATCGTAGTCGTAGAGGCAACTTCCTTTGATCTGCCAAGTCTACACCTCCCATGATCTTACAATAAAATTTAATTTGATTTGGACATGGGACTTCCATTTTTTCGCCTGTGATGAATTTTTTTTTTTTTGTGACGTCGTAACTGCTGCTTTATGGCAATTACTTATCACCAAGACTTCTATGGTGTCTTGCTTTTTGCGCATAAAAGTCCAAACGATGTGTACTTGAACTCCAATACACGTTTTTCCAGTGTTCTCCCCGAAAATTTTGGCATACCTTTTTTGTTTGCCATTACAGTGCCAATAGCTCAGAAAGAAATTGCGTCCAATAAATGCATGGTGTGACTCGATTTGACAGGTTGGGAAATGGAGCCAGGGCTAGCTAGTTCATTAGAGGCAAGTACTTCCTCGGAAACCTCATTCACTTCATCTACCATGTCGGCTGCTGAACCTTCCTTATCGCTGGAGCCAGAGACTAAATCTTAATTTTTGCTGGAGCTAGAGACACAACTTGGAACAAAATTGTCAGAGCTTCCGCTAGAAAAGTCTTCTAAGTCACTAGCACTATCAGCTTCATCCTCCAACAATTTCCGAATATCTTCAGGATTCATTTGCTAGGAACACACAAATTTCCTGCAAAACCAGGATTCTCATTATTTACTGTACAGCGGACTAGTGGTACATATGTACCATACCGGACGAGTGGTACATATAAGTACCATATATCAAAATAAGCATAAAATTAATCTATTTTAATAAATTATTACCTTTCACTATTGTAAGCACGCGTAAAAACTTCGATTCCGCTTTATTTTTATAATTTTATGACCTTCACTACTCATTTTCATCCAAAAACTAACACTTTAGCTCAGTTCCAACTCACAAATAACTGTATTGTGCAAATAAAAAGCAGCAAAACGTTAAAGAAACGATCAGAATACATTCAGGAATTGATCATTTATTAAAGTTGAATAATCATTGTGTTGTCATTTGAATCATTTTCTACAATCTTTTTTGACGCTCTTATGCATTGAATGTATTTTGTCTAGAGATTCAACCCCATTGTTTCGTAGAAAACAGATTTTAATTAACATCAAGGGTAATAATTGCGTTGCTTACGGGACTCATTTTTATGTTGTATGTAATTATTATGTAGTTTTATCCTTTGCATCTTAATAGCTTGTGTTGATTACATCAGCAGCAGGATGTTGTTATAACTTGGAGGAATAATGACGTTAAATGTTAATTACTCGTTGTATGCTGGACAATAATTGCAAATTGTTTGGCTCTACAAAAAAAGAAAAAATTATAATAAACTTGTAAGTCTCCAAATATAATGGCGCATATTTATGACATAACACATAAAATCAAACATTACGAAAAAACGGGTGTTATTTTTGGACTATACTTGATATTCAGCCGTCAAATGGCGGAGTTATATGGACAAACCAAATAGCTACTTATTTAGAGGTCAAAAAAAATAAAAAATCATTTCCGATAAGCTTTCAAAATGGGCGGTGTGCATTAGATTGTAACATTTGACATTCCAAACAGCATGCAAATAAATAAAAAAAAAATATTGCATAGTCTTAGGGGGCGATATTCGTTTTTCAAAGTAAAGTAAAGTAAAGATTTATTGAGACTTTTTTTAAAAAAATTAGGTGTTACATTAAAAATGTTTGATTTAACGAGTACTTAGAATTATATGTATTATTCTAAACAGATTATTAGATTACGCAACATGCTTGTTTTATAAAAGTTTTTTCTATATTGAAACATAAGAGGATAAGTTGTGTTTGCTCCCGACACATAGGCGATTACTTTGGACGTTATTGTCCCTTTGAAATCTTAAAGACTAAAATTAAATAATATCTTAAAATACAAAACTACAAGCTAAATAATATCTAAAACTAAAATTAATATTTACATACATATATACAAGATTTAAAAAAAAAAGGAAACTAAATTTATTCAACCTCTATGAGTAAGAGGAGTTGTATTTTTGTAAAATTCAGGTAAAAGCGAAAAGTCAATATTGTTAGGACTAATGGAAGTTTGAATGTTTTCATTTAGAATTCCAATAGGAGAGAGGTAAAGACTGTTTGACCAACTAAACGCGCTTTGTTGATTTAATATATCTGACATCAGGATGTTCTCGTGATATCTGAGTTTATCGGAATAACGGTAAAGCATTAAAAGAGCATACACCGAAAATGGAATTACTTTAGCTCTGTTATAAATAAAATGATTTGAGAAACGTTTAGTATAAGATTCGTAATTTCGATCAACACAAAGTCTTAATACACTTCTTTCAAGAATTTCTAGCTCTTTTGCTACTGTAGGGGATATGCTAAACCAAACAGGAAACCCATACAACATAGCAGAACGTATACTTACTTTATATATAAGTAATTTTGATTTGGAGCTCAAATATTTATTGAGAAGTAACTTAATAAACATTGATTTAATTCGTATGGCCTTAGACTTAGCAATTCGCGCATGTTCATTAAATTTTAGTAATTTATTGAATGTAATGCCAAGATATTTAATTTTGTCTCTAAACGGGATTTCAATGTTGTCTAAAAGGAGATGCAGGGTTTTACTACGAGGAACAACATAATAGGGGCACTTTCCAGATGGATTTCTCAGACAAATAGCTTCAGATTTAGCAGGATTGATTTTTATTCCCCATTTTTTATAGTAATTATTTATAATAGTAAGATGGTTAGACACTCTATCTAAAGCTATTTTTGGACAGGTAGAATGGGCATATATAAGAGAGTCATCGGCGTACAAGATACTTTGTGAACCATTATATTCATGTGGAAAATCGCAAATCAATATGTTATACAAAAGGGGTGCCAGGATTGCTCCCTGAGGAACACCACTACTAATTTGACTAAGGTCTGACTGCGCATTATTTATTTCAACTAAAAATTTTCGGTTTTCAAAAAAACTTTTAAATATTTTAATGATGCTAGGATTGCAACCGATCCCAATTAGTTTATAAAGAATGCCATTTTGGTAAGCGCGATCAAAAGCTTTCTCAATATCAAGTGATACAGCAATGGTGCATTTTTGAATGCGAAGGTTACAAATTACGTCGTTATGGAATTTTACCAAAGCATCGACTGCAGAATGGCGCCTTTTGAAACCGAACTGGTGATGAGGTATAAAAACAAAATCTAAGTCAGCTTCCATCTTTGCTTTGATAATACGCTCATACAGTTTTCCCAAGTTTGAGAGCATTGAAATCGGCCTAGAGTTGTTCAGACAATAATCGTTAGCTTTCTTTTGCAGTGGATATATTTTTGCTATTTTCCAAAAGTCCGGAAAATAACCATTATTAATGCAGTTGTTAAAAAAATAATACAAAGACACTCAAAAGCAGATAAAGGTAATTTTTTAATAATGTAATTTGAAATTTTGTCTATACCTGAGGACTTTTTCGCATTCAGTGTTTTCGAAAGAATTTGGAGGTCTAAAGTAGATATAAATTGAGGTAAATTGGAGTTATTTAATGAATTTGTAGACGAAGAAAAATTTTGAAGAGTATTGCAAGAGGATAAACAGTTATCAATTGAAGAATTGATGTCTAAAATATCTGGTCGATTTGGAATGTTTGGTCTGTAAATATCAGATAAGTGTCTCCTAAAGTGTTCTACTTTATCCTCATTATCGGTGTACGTTATGCCGTCAACAGTAATCTTACTAAAGCCTCTACTTTTTTTGTTACCTACGCAACTGTAAATTTGTTTATATGCCGCAGGTCCAGGCTTAATGTTGCTTAGCCGAAGGTTGAACTGTGTAGCTTGGTGCAGTTCAACTTGTTCCTTAATAATAATTTTTAATAATTGAATTTGTGTTGATAACGTCTGATATTGAGCGTTTTTTCTATTGCAATTTCTGTGATAAATCTTTTTCAATTCTTTTTGCCAAATATATTTTATACGAAAAAGTTTTTTGATATTGTCGGGAATGATAAATTTTTTATTTTTATATTCAATTTTTTCGGAGAGTAAGTCAGTAACTGAATTAATACAATTGGTAAAACTGTGTATAGAGGCATCGATTTCTGCATTGGATAAATTTTTATCTGATGGCAAGTCTAAGTCCAACAACACTAACTCCAAATCAGATTGAAAATCGCTCCACACTGTTTTTTCGAAAGAAGAATAAACACGAGGTGGTACAAGGAGAAGATCGATATCGGAAAAGTTGAATTTAAGCTTTAAAGGAAAATGATCCGAAAAGGAGGGAATTGTTGTTATAGAAAAATTTTGGTTATTAAAATCAATTATATTTGTGCTGATAAGAAAATGGTCCAAATAAGAACTTCCGTTCGGAAAAGTTGGCGAAATATCACACAATCTTAAAAAATCCAAAGAAGAATTTTGAAGCCAATCATCAAGACTTTTGCCATTTAAATTAAATAAAAGGTCACCCCAAGATGTGCTCTTAGCATTGAAATCTCCTCCAATAAAAACTCCGTCATAACTCGTCGATAAATTTTTTATCTTATCTAGACCAGCGCAAAAATCATTAGGGTAGAAATTACAGGGAATATAAACACTTCCTAGTAGAAACTTCTTAATTTGTCCCGAAAAAGTTACTGAAATTTCAATAAAGCAGTTTGGAAACTGTAAGTCCGAAACTGAGACAACAGAGTATTTAGTTTGTTTTTTTATCACTATTGCCGTTCCTTGTGGTGAGGAATCTCTAATGATAATAAAATCCTCCAAAAATACATTAACATTTTTTGCAAGATGAGTTTCTTGCAAAAAACAGACGTCAATGTTGTGATCATTTAAAACTTTGATAAGTTCAATACGCCTGCTTGTCTCAATTAAAGATCTTACATTAAAAGAAAGTAAGTTTAGAAATCTACGGACCATACTTCATTAAAACATCACGGAGCAAGCTCCTGTATTCTAACTTGGCCTGTTCTTTTGGCAATGACTTAAATGTTAGCAAAAAAGCTCTTATCTTACTTTCTAAAGATGAATTATCAGAGTCTTCAAAATATTTACCAATATTTAAAAACTCTTCAACTAATAGAGGAAGCTGTTTACTCTTAAGTATGTTATTTTGAGAGACTGGCTCAGTGTGAAAGTTACTAGCGTAAGACTTATCTGCAGTTACAAAATTCGACTTGTTAAGAGCTGTTTTAAGATTATTAGCAGCTTGATATTTTCTGTCCTTAGCCGAATTTAACAGTTCGAATTTTCGCTTCATGTAAGTCTTGTAAGCCGAACAACCCCTATAGTTTGCCGTATGTCCTGTCTCTTTGCAATTAACGCAAGTAGGAGATAAATTTTCTCCCACTTTCACACTGCATGTGAGTTATCACATTTTACACAAGCAAATTTTCGATTGCAGTTACGGGCAATGTGCCCCCATTGTTGACACCTGTAACACTGTACCTCCTTTTGTTTTGACTTTGGAGATTCCCATGAGATTGATTGGTTTAAAATATAGCGAAGGCCCTCTATATCACAAAGTTTCTTACCAGAAACAAGAGTCACGAGAAAAAGACTTGTATCGTAATTATTTTTAACAGAGAAAGGAGTAACAAGTTTTTTAACTTTGTCAACAGTTCCTGGAATCTCAGCATCCAGTGCTTCTTTTATTTCTTGTGTGTCTGTCAAGTAATAAAGACCTCTCATGACTATACTAATTTGCTTAAGTTCAGGAGGAGTAAAAGAATGAGATTCAATATTTTGGGTGCGTAATAATTCCATCATTTCAAGGTAAGCGGGTAGATCTTCAAGGTATAATTTACTTTTAGTTTTACTTTTATTAACAATTTTGTAAACAATTTTTGGGGTTTTGGCATTTAGTTGGTCTACAAGTTTTTTAATATTAACGTTAAATAGCATTATTGGAGGGCAAAAACCAGACTTCTTTTTTTTACCCAAATTTTGTACATTGCTTTTATTATTAGAATTAGGAATAATATTTGTATTAGGCGCAGAAGGCTTCTTGCTGGTTTCAATATTCATTTCACCTAATATAGCAAATCGATTTGTCGAAACTGTTACTTGCCCCAGGGACGAAACATCAACATGCTTGGCGTTCATGTTAGGTTCGCCTTGTTTTGCACTCTTACGTTTGCGACTTGAATCAGATACTTCGTCAAAAGTGTCATTTTCACTTGAAAGACCATCCATTGAAATGTCAACATCACTTAGTTCATTTGTCTCACCTGCGATTGTTCCAGATGTAGCTTTGAAGTCATCTATTTATTCTTCAGCAGTAGTGTTTGGTGATAAAACTGCATTTCTTAACGCTTGGCCAATATTTGATGTGATTTTTCGATTTCTCTTCAGTCTTGACTTTTTTTTCTGGATAGACTTATCCGGCGGCATTTTTTTTGGATGATCTTTTACATCCAGATTAAAAGGTTTATTATCCACCATAAAAAGTTTTGATTATGCGACAAATTAAATGAAAATTATGTAAAATTTTAAATAATTTTTTTTTTTTTTTTTTTGTAGAAAATCAATTTAAAAATTTTATTTTCGTCAGAGAAAAAAAACGTGCGCTTGACAAGTTTTTCAAAGCAAACTCTTCGTTTTTCAAACATCGGGCGACTTCCTAAACGTCCGTTGCTTTGTGTTGAAACTGCATTTTCGTTAAAAAAATGTCGCATAATTTTAGGAGCTTATTTTTTTACTGCATCATTCTTGCATTTCATAACGACTAACTACAAATCGTTGACAATGCATAGCAATCAGCGCATCAGTAACAAAGTTGATGCTTTTTGTAAACTTTGCTCTTAATAACAAATAGTCCCAAAATTATGCAACATTTTTTGCATGAAAATGCTGTTGCAATACAAAGCAACTAACGTTTAGGAAGTCGGCCATCCTGTTTTTCATATTTTGTACTGAGCTTTTAGATTCGCTACAACTTCTTCAACTTCAACAATTTAAGGAAACTTTGTAGAAATAAATTTTATGATTTTTTGTGGCCTTCGATTCTATATGGTGTACTTGGCACCTTAGGGTGGTAGAAACTGAGATAATGAGTACAACTAGTCGAAAAAAAAAATCTGGGATAAATGTTTTCTATTAATGAAATGTAGTCCGTGTTGAGACACTTACAACGATATACTATACTTCTTGATTGAACGTCAAACAACGGAGATATAAAAAATAAAACCGCATCGAATTTAGAGGCCAAAGGTTTTTTTCCTTAAAATTCCTCCAACGTTAACTTTCAAACTGGGGGCAGACATTCGAACTTTTTTTTTGTGATACTCTTTAATGTACATTTTTAGACTTTAAAATATAAAAACGTGTTTAGTGCTAAGTTTGGACAAAAAGGAACAACTTTTTTTTACTATAAAGCTTTTGTTAAAACTTGCAAAAAGTCGCAAACACGAAAAAACTTTACGAAATGCCCTACAAAAAAATGCGCTGTAATTTAATTAAATTTTGTATTTCCAGCTAAATTGAATTGAAACAAAAATTCCCCATGTATTTCACTCCTATTACTTGTGCTAAATTTAGCAATTAGGAAATTTTAATTTATAACTTTTGCACTTCTGTAAAGTTCAATGGCAATGGCAAAGAAATAAAATGGAATGGCATTTTTTTTTGAATGTAATACAACTTGAGGGTTTTTTGCTTAAAAGATTTGTAATGTTTCTGTATTGCAGTTTATAAATTGGCCCAAAGTCATATGTAAATAAGTTTTTGTTTCTATTCTCAATACCATTTGCAAATCTGACAATGAGAATTTTATACATGAAACAGGGAGTTCTTTCGTGGGGTAATTCCATTAAATTACTATTACTAAGAAAAATTTCTTGATAACTGGACTTAGGTGCGTTATTCAATTTGTTAAAAATAGTACTTCAGTGATTTTCAATTGAATTATGTGGGTAGTATCTATTGCACTTTGGAAAAAGTTGAAAGACTTTAGCTTCAGAATAATCGCACGTTTATGCTATTTTCATTGAAAATATTTCCCTTGTCTATTTAAAAACCATAACTATAATTATTGTGCACTTTTTAATTGTTATTGACTTTTCATATATTTATTTTCAACTTCTTATAATTTGTCTCACAAGCTGCTACATACATAAAAAGAAAAGTTCTTCAATTTCAATGTTTACTTTCAACCCTTATGCTCATGGACGTAGCCTGGAGGGGGACTAGCGAAGTCATAACCTCCTATAGTTTAGCTATTCACGGCTAGGCGGAATCGATTTTAGTTTTAAGGGATATCACCCACGAGTTTTCTTCTAAATTAGTATCTAGGGACTTTCAGTTACAACACCCCATTATCAATAAAATCGTACGTGTGGCCGTTTTTGAGAAATCCTAAATTAAATGAAATTTTCCATATTAAACGAAAAAAACAGAAAAACTCAAACCAACAAACAAAAACAAAAATAGTAATTTCAAACGGAATTTTTGATGCTGAATCGGAATCCGGTACCAGAATTGCGATAGCTTGACTAGATTTTGAGACATCCTTATCTAAAAGAGTGAAAAATACCGAATTTTTCGGAAATTAACGTTAAAGTGAGAAAATATTTGATAAATTGATTAAAGAGTTAACAATTTAAATGCCTATTAATACATTATGAACCGAAAAATATACTTTTGATGAAAAATCATTGATTCATCAAAAGTTTATTAGAGATTCTTTATAAAAAAACACCCATTTCGAGATGAAATTTTTATTTAAACTTTTTGTATGAGCCGATAGGCCAATCCAGAAAAACGTTTGGCACCACTGAATTTGCTGTTCCCGAATTTGGTAAAAATGACCTATTTGCTGTCAAACCAACAAAAAACTAGTAAGGGTGTAAAATTTGGGCTGGCCAAACATTAAATACCCTACACTGCAGTATTTTAAAAAAAGCTTGCATTTATAGTTTTTAGTGTCTGAGTGAAGTTTGGTTGGATTATCTCAAAAAACTCTTTCAGTATAGCATTTTTAAACTTTTGCTTATATGGGAGGTGCCACGCCCCCTTGTCTGATTTCACCCAATTTTTGTTGAGAGCTTTCATTTATGATTCTTAGCGTCTGAGTCGAATTGGGTTCGAATATCTCAAAAAAAGCTTTCAGTATAGCGTTTTAAAGCTTTTGCTTATGTGGGAGGTGCCACGCCCTTTTGTCCGAGTTCATTCAGTTTTTTTTAGAGCTTGCGCTTACAATTCTTAGTATATATGCGTATTTTGGTTGCATTGTCGTGAAAAATACTCCTAAAATTGCATTTTGAATATATTTTTTGTATGGGCGGTAGGCGTGTCCGTTGACCGATTTCGCTCATTTTCAATCCCCCGAGCTATCTTTGACGACGAAGGCAGTGTACCAAATTTCATTGAATTATCTGGCTCAGTTTTCCCAAAAAGTGTATTTCAACACACAGCCAGCCAGCCACCCAGCCAGCCAGACAGACGGACATGGCTATATCGACTCAGGAGGTGACGCTGATCAAGAAAATATATACTTTTCTATATCTGCCACGCCTCCTTCTCTGCGTTACAAACGGAAGGACAAAGTGAATATACCCTGGGTGTAGGGTATAAAAAGTTCCAAAAACGAGAACAGTGTTATTATTCATTTGGTTGAAGTATTGCTTGCAAATATTCTATATTCAGTTCTGCAATATTTCTGTCCTGTAATAGCTCTTTCGCTACTTCATCTAAGTCCAGATGTTTCACTTTCCATTAATGTCGCCAACAATATATTAAGTAATAGATTTTCACTTATTAGAATTTCGTGATATTTTTCTGGTGTTGTGCTCTCTATAAAAACTGTAGTCCTTATTCCTTTTTTACAGAGCTTCCTACGAGAGATCTTCAAGTGGTACTAAATGATACATAATGACACCTTCTCCATGATAAAAGATTTTGTGAACTGTTGCATAACACAGCGCAACATTTTTCAAGTCATTGACGGTGAACTGATATCCGTTATAAGGCGTCAAAGTACTCGCCGAAACAAGTAATTCTGCCAGAGCGTTTTGCAAAGTTGACTCGTATATGGATTTTATGGTCATTTTTGTGATTTTAAGGCACTAGATGAATTTCTTTCGGTTAAGTTCGTTCGGCATTTTTTTTTCTTCTATACAATAGCTACAACATTGCTGAAGTCATCAAAACAATATCTCGGCTCGTTACCGAGATATAGCCATATAAAAAAATCGAAAAATCGCTCAAAATCCTCAAAATCGCTCAAAGTTGCAATTTTCAGCTGGATAATTATAATTATAATGCTGAAAATTGCAACTTTTTGCCTCATATCTCCATATGAAAAAATCGAAAAATCGCTCAAAATCCAAAAATTCATCTAGTGCCTTAAAATCGCAAAAAATGACCATAAAATCCTTATATGAGTCAACTTTGCAAAACGCTCTGGCAGAATTACTTGTTTCGGCGAGTACTTTCGACGCCTTATAGCGGATTTTAGTTCACTTTTCATGTGTCGCACTGTGTAATTATAGGGCTGCGTGTAAATTGGAGTCTTTTGAATAATTTGTTTGACTAATTTTATTAAAATGAAACAAGTGTTCTACGGATGAGTCCGGGCGGTTATAAAAGTTCATATTGAGCTTAGGATGATACTTCTACATTTTTCTGGATAGTTAAGTTTTCTTAGTCTCTTTTGATCCTTAGAACTTCTATTTCACTTAATTTCAAATTTGAAAAAAAATAATGATTTAGAAAATATTTCTGAATATCCAGAATATAAATCTGCGCGAAAGATCAGACCACCTGAACTTTATGTTTTCTGGGTCGCTGAATCTGAATATGGTGCCAGAATAGTGAAGTTGGTTCGTGTTTTTTCAGAAACCAGCAAAAATCTGTATATTTCAGCATTATTGTTGATTTCTGAAAAAATGCGAACCAACTTCGCTATTCTGGCAACATATTCGGATTTAGTGAACCCGAAAACATAAAGTACAGGTGGTCTGATCTTTCGCGCAGGGTACTTTTTTTTTTGTGGGCCTGTGTTATCGATGGAAAAAATAAAATATTCACTTTTAGCTGAAATAAATAAAAACAATTGAATTAATAATCTTAATTAAAGTTTTAGTTATAAATTTGCAAATATCGATTTTCATATAAATCTATGGATGCATTTTCTAACGCATAATTATGACAAAATTGAGGATCGATATAAAAAACGACTATGGTGTCATATGTTTTATCAAAAGAAACTATATCACAATATTGAGTAACCTTGAAATAGAAATACTACTCCCTCAATTTGTTTCACTACTGCAATAAAAGTCCAAAAACAATCCGTTTTCAAAAGCAACTGAGTAGTGGTATAGCACTGTATGCCTTCCATGTTTAGATTCATAAGTATTGGTCTAAGAATACAGATTAAACAAAGTTAATACATTTTCCCTTGCTCAAACAGTCGTTGGAGAGATAAGGAAAACAAGGGAGGAAGTCATAAAGAGTCATCGCAAAAACTCGCATTCACTGGAGACAATTTATTTTAGTGTTCTAGGAGTTACAAAAGAATGCATTAATTTTGATTAAAAACTTTAAGGTTTGTGCTTCCTATGATCAAAACCCCCACTGGCTGCGAACCTTGCTACGCCTATGCTCATACAGACAATCATAAAAGAAAAGTAGTCGGTTGCCACAAAATACAAAATTATAGACAAGGAAAGTTGAAGCAAATTATGTCAAAACAAATGGCAAAGAAAATATGAAATAAAAATCAATAATATTGATGAGTTGTGTAGATGAATGACATGACTGGTGATTCGCTGGTTAAGTGGGGATGGACAGGCAACACGTTGCTAAATTATTTAAATTATGAACTGACAGAAAGCCACATTGAGGTATTTTAAGCACGTGAAAAATATTATTGATTTTATTTTAACAAAATTATACTCGAATGCATGTATGTACTCTACTAACGGAGGAAGAAAATTGCATTATTTTCGGTCAAATTATTTTTTTTTTTTTTTTGAGTTCAGACTAGAAGCAAGTGTAGACAAAGTATTTTTTCAAGATATAAGTTACACGAATCTTATTGCCGTTTAAAACAAAATGAGGTTACGAGGCTGAGTATCTAAACAAAAGTATATTTTTAGGCACTTTTTGCTTAAATCGAATAATTTTTACTACTTCAAATCAAAAATAGGCTTTTCAGATTGCGGGGGACCATGTTTTGACTTTTCATTCAATAAACCGTCAATACGAAAAAAAGAGTCACCATATTACCTGTTACAAATTTTAAATAGAGAAGTGGCATAGTTAATGTAAAAATTCCTACACACATTTCCTTAAATTGCTATAATTTTCCAAGAAAAAGTTATAGACGATAAAACTACAGCTCACTTTAAAGGAAAAGGAATGATAAGCAAAATAAGTCAAGACCAAAAATAAGACTGCTATGGTATTGATCTTGGTCATCATGAACATCAAGAGAAAGACTGCTTTTTAGTATTTGTAATTTATATACGTAGTTAATAAGTTTGTTGTGCCAGTTTGAAGCATAAAATCATCCCTCAATTCGTAATTTGGCATCTTTAAGTCCCAACTGTTTTGGAAAAATAAGGCTATGAAATATTGAATACTCGACGTAAGAAATTTTTTTAAGGCCAAGACTGAATGCCCAAGACCAAAAATCAATGCCCAATACCAAGACTGCTATGAGCTTGGTCTTGATTTGCTGATCACTAATTAGAAAAGAGCAAAAACATTTTTAGTCTTAAAAGTATAATCGTAACATCAATAACACCGTTTGACACGACTTTGCACAAATGAAAAAAAAAAAAAAACAGCATATAGTATTCTGAAAATATGGCTTAAAATAAGTTATACGTATCTTCCCAATTTTCTGGATAAGGTCGAATTAATCGGTCCTTGAAGTTTTCTATAACTGTGTTGAAACACAAAATTTTACGATCCTTACATCTGATGTTTATCAGATGCTCTGAAAACTTATGGAGTATATTAAGGAGAATATTTTTGTAGAAAACTTCAACCATCTACATCCCCCCACAAATGGGTAATTTTTGACCATTTCTCAAAAAAGTACAAAAATTAACCCTTAAACGGGGGATTATTGGATCAATATGTATCACAGAAATACTTTCTATAGAATTTCACTAATAGCTGCCGAATATAAAAATGTCAAAAAATTCACCGCGAAGGCCAAAAAATCGTCAATATCAATAAAGACCTCACATATTTCATGTTAATAAGATTTTTTAACGTATTATTCTTAAATTTTAAGCATTTCTTGACTTCGATGACCCCTAATGAAATTTTTCGTAGAATATTTTGTGTAATACTTTTACTCATTATAACCCGTTTTGGAAAAGGGGTCAAACAGACTCACAAAAACAGGATATAATGGGTTGATGTGTTTAAAAAAACTGTTCCTTATGTTTTTTGTTATAACCATATGACAACAATTTTTATCCCAAACCTAGTTATAAAGTTCTGCTGCGGGGTGAAATTTAGAAAATACGTTTCTTGTGCGTATTATAGTTAAGAAAACTATATGTGACCTGGTCTATGAAAAGAGGGCTTACGTGTCAAAAAAAAAAATTTTCCAATTTTTTGCCGATTCGCATAAATTGACCCTTAAAAGTTGGTTTCCAGCTGTTTTCACGAAATTTTTTTTTCGCACGTAAGGCCCCTTTTCATAGACCAGGTCACATATATTTCTTAGGTTAAGCCTCAGATATTATTTATTTTTATATCTTGACTCTAGGTGAAAAATTTGGGATATCACACGCTTCATTTCGAGTATTTTTGAGATCTTATTGAAATAAAAACCGCGTCAAGCCGAGGTTTTTCATAAAATGGTTTGGTTTTAATTGTAGCTGGCGTACCATGTCTCAAAACCAGAGTGTGTTAACAACAAACAATTTGGCAATTTTTCATAACAGACGGCGCTAGTGAGACTAATGATCTATCTATATAGGCGATTTCCATGTTAACACCTGCTTGCGTCTATTGTTGAAAAATTGCAAAAATGACTGTTTAATTAATTAGTTCAATATAAATTTATCATACTTCAATTAAGAAAAAGCGCGTTGGTACTTTCATTAGTACTATACAAGCAAAAAAACAGTCAATAAACTAACTTTTTGGCTTAGTTTTTATTTTATTAAGATCTCAAAAATACTTAGATTGAATCGGACAAAGTTTGACTGAAGAAAAGTCTTTGGTAGGAAAAAAAAAAAACAGACAAAAAAACGACTGAATGAGAGTTAGATCTTGCAAGATAAAGAAAACTAAGCCTACATTGTGACTGAAACTTTGCTATTCCAAAAATACATAATTTTAAAGTAGTTGAAAGTTGAAAGAAATTTTAAAATGGGACCCGGTTTTATTGAAAACTACTAGGCTGTGATCATCTCACTTTTTTCGAAATTTGCAGTTGGGTTTTCTGATTTTTATAAAAATTCACAGAGATGTTCTAAGTGCTTAGCATGGAGAACTCTCATTATTAATTTTGCGAAAAAAAAATTTTTTTCCAAGTTATGAGCACGGAACTTCAGAGTGTCCAAGTGGTGTTTTTGCGAAAAATCGATGCAATTTTTTTTTCTAAGTCCCGCCATTTTCTCAAAAATAAATTTTTTAAATTTTTGTTTTCGGATTCTTGTAGCATTTTAAACGTTAATTTATTTTTCATTTTTAAATTTGGAAAGTTTTGAAAATTTACAAAATGGCGGCCATTTTTTGAAAAATCTTAAAAGTTGATTATCTCAAAATAATATTCTTTTTATTTTTTTATTTTTTTTTTACAAAAAGGTGAATGAAATATAAACATTTTATAGAAGACTTGTTTTGCGCTAAACGGCTGCGGGAGCCACAGGAACATTTTTCTAAAAAGTCACGTGACAATTTTTTTAACTTTGTTTTGTGCTTTCATTTACACCCACTAGGTGGCCAAAAAAAAAAATTCAAAGTACATGGATATAACTTCCATTGCTTAGAAAATAGAAGCCATACCAAAAAAACCAATATTTCCTATAAGAATCATAAAAATAAGAATTGACGAAATGACGGCCATGTTTTGAAAAATCTTAAAAATCAATTTTCCAAAAAAAAATTTTTTTATTTTTTTTTTACTAAAGTGTTTTGAAAAACGAATGTTCATCATAACCTTTCAAAACATTTCATTAAAAAAACTTCTAAGAAAAAAAATTTTTTTTTTCTTTTGGAAAATTGATTTTTAAGATTTTTCAAAACATGGCCGTCATTTCGTCAATTCTTATTTTTATGATTCATATAGGAATTATTGGTTTTTTTGGTATGGCTTCTATTTTCTAAGCAATGGAAGTTATATCCATGTACTTTGAATTTTTTTTTTTGGCCACCTAGTGGGTGTAAATGAAAGCACAAAACAAAGTTAAAAAAATTGTCACGTGACTTTTTAGTAAAAAAGTTCCTGTGGCTCCCGCAGCCGTTTAGCGCAAAACAAGTCTTCCATAAAATGTTTGTATTTCATTCACCTTTTTGTAGAAAAAAAATAAAAAAATAAAAAGAATATTATTTTGAGATAATCAACTTTTAAGATTTTTCAAAAAATGGCCGCCATTTTGTAAATTTTCAAAACTTTCCAAATTTAAAAATGAAAAATAAATTAACGTTTAAAATGCTACAAGAATCCGAAAACAAAAATTTAAAAAATTTATTTTTGACAAAATGGCGGGACTTAGAAAAAAAAATTGCATCGATTTTTCGCAAAAACACCACTTGGACACTCTGAAGTTCCCTGCTCATAACTTGGAAAAAAATTTTTTTTTCGCAAAACTAATAATGAGAGTTCTCCATGCTAAGCACTTAGAACATCTCTGTGAATTTTTATAAAAATCAGAAAACCCAACTGCAAATTTCGAAAAAAGTGAGATGATCACAGCCACTAATGCATTCAATAAGAGAAAAAACTGCTAAAAATATAGAGAAGCTTTCATTTATAGAAGGGTTCGAACTAGTTGAAAAATCATTTATCCTAAAAATCGCTGGCACCATTTTCTTCCAACTTAGGGGAACTGATGCTATTGTGGTATAGCTAATGTTTGGGTGGAATTTTAAAGGAAACCATTAAATCAATTTCAGCCAAATTTTTTTATGCTAATCATTGAAGTATTGGCTACAGAATATATTTCAATAAAATGTGTGCAATTTCATTAAAAAAAGTTATTGAGCAAAATCTGAAAAAAGTCAAAAAAGCTGTTTTCAAAAAGTTGGGAAGTAATGTGGTATATATGGTGGCTCAATGTGGTATATATACTGATCAGTACTTGTAAAGTGGACTGGTAATGTGGTAAATATAAGTAGGGTAATTTGGTATACTTAACCATACAACCAAATATAAAGTTTGAAAGGTATGAAATAAGTTCATAATAACATTTACATTGGTTCTCTAACTCATAGTTTTTATAAAAAAATAAACAGCAATCAAATAATGTTAAGAATAACGAGAAATATTCATATACCACATTAGCAAACCCTGACTATACCACATTGGCCAATTTTTAGAAATTACAAAATTCTAAAAATAAAATGGGAAACTTTGTGAATTTACACAGTTAGACACTTATTTCGCAATACTTAGCACTTACCTTTATTGAATATAAATAAAACTTCACCAAAAAGCAAATTTTTCTTAACAAAATTTTTTTGCAAAAAATCCGAAAAAAAAAATCAACCACACGCGACTTAAGTTTCGTTCAACTGACACCGGAAAAATTTTGTTTGGTGCATGACAGCAACACATCCCTGGTTTTTCATGTTTTCTGATAGGATAAAAGCAGTGACGTTCGCAGGTTCTTTCCCAATTCGGAGATATGCGACCATACCACATTGAAAAACTGTACCACAATAGCATCAGTTCCCCTACTGCCCTAAGGCTCCTTTTGACTTAAATTTAAAATTTATCAATAAACCAATTTTACCTTCTTTGAAATTGAAAACTCCACAAAAGAAATAAAAACAGCGCCATGTGGCAAATATGTTTTGATAAAAGTTTTTTAATATTATTTTGAATAATTTACGTAAAGTTAAAAATAAATTAATAATAATAATTTCGTCCTTTGGTTATTTCTCTGCACTCAGCTTATGCTAAGCATGCCGTGCAAACGTCAAACGTCAGTTGGTCATCAATGAAAACTTTTCGTTATTTTACAAAACCTGGAGGATGATGAGAAATATTTACAAAAGTCACCGCTATTGCTGCTTAAATGTAAATCGATCAATCGGACACACCTGTTGCCAAAGTTATTGAAAATACGCGAAATCATGCACCACTGCTACTGGTGCTGGCATCAAGCAAGCAACCGACAGTGGTGGAGAGAGAACGATATGAGAACGTAAAGTGTACGCCTTGCGAACCAAGCGGAAGTGCGCCATTTGTTGCTGTTCATTTTCGTGCGTTGATTTTCTGGACGCCTATAATTCTGTGGACAGGGTTATCGTGTGACCGTTGAAAGCTGCTGCTGCTACTTCAATCTCTGCTTCAATTTCATTTGTGTCATTGGCGAATTTAAAACGTTTGGCTGCTGATGTTTCTGCTGCTTCGACAAAAGCAGGAAAATTGCTTGGACAGAATTGCCCTGCAATGGCCTCGGGTATATTGGTTAAATTATGCACCATATAGGCTGGAGTGCTCTGAAGATAATTGCACCATTTACCATATGATGCTGAGTTTTCTGGCTTTGGTGTTATACAATCATAAGTTTGATCACTCAAACTGTGACGCTGAGGCATTGGTGAGGAAGTCTTCGACATTAGACCCCGTGCATGTGTCATCATATACATTTCCATTTCGAGATTGCCACATGATGTCGTTGAGATCGGTGAGGGCGCACGTTCATAGCTGGTGTCACGTGTATAACGTAGCGCAGATTTTGAAGAGCTGGTTGGAGTGCTGGCGCCGGAACCAGTTGAAATGGATTCTGTAAAGTAACCAAATGAAGTATCCAATTGTTGCTCGTGCTGCTGCTGCTGTTGTTGCAATTTGGCACCTTCATAGAAATCATCGCAAATGGAGAGCATTTCCATGTTCTTGGGCAAGCGACAGTTTTGTAGTTTGTAATTATTGGGTTTTGGCTTTGGAGTTAGCGTGGTCGTTGCGTTCGTCACGGTGGAAGTTGGTGTACCACAGCGACTATGGAGACTGCTACGTGTTGTACAGCGGCTAAAGACACCACTTGAAGCGCTGCTAAGACGACTGCTATAGTTGCGTTTGTTGGCATTTTTGCGAATTGTTGGCGTATGTAATCCTTCAATTGTGGTGTTGTAATTACTTGAGCAACAACCCATCGTTAAAAAAGCACGTAAAATTTTTAAATATTTTTCAAAAACGTTCAATTCAGAAAATCTCTCTTGCTACTCTGTCTTGAAGTTAACACTGAAACAAACGTTTACTGACTGTTGTGTGTCCTTTCGCAGGCATGTCCTTATATTTATACTTGCGTTGCCGTCGTTCAACTCGACGAGGTATTCGCGGAAATTCGATAGCTTTAAATTTTGTCCCAAAGCGTCTTTCTACCTGCTGGTCAGGTCAGTTAACATTCCTTCGTAAGTAATTACCTGCATGTCCCTTAATAGTATCTACATATTCGAGTTAAAGGTAACTAAAAGTAAAAACATTTTATTGCCGCAATTTGCAAATCTTTGCTGCGGCTTAAGCGCGGATTTTAACGCTGCCATGCTGTGTCTTTGTCTGGCGTATCATACCAGGTAATGCATTTTTAATACATTTACTTTTCATTTTTCTCCAGAAATTTCAATAGAAATGCCCTTTGCTTTGTATGTGTATATACGAGTATAAGTATTTCCAAAAGTTATCTTAATCCTCATCCCTTGCATCTTATTCCTTATGGTATATACTCGTAGATACCATGGACCGATCAATAATTTTTTATTATTTTGTTATGATTATGTACATAAATAAATTTATCATCATCGTTAATTGTTTCGTAGTGGAAAGTGCTGATTTTTCCCATTTATTTGTGCCGTTCTAACGCTGTTGCTTTGCTGGTTAGCATTTTGGTAAAAGTTTTATTTGATTTTAATTGCTCAGCAAACAAAGCGCGAGAATTTATGCTGCGGTTTTGTTTAATTGGAAAACTTTGTTATTTTTGTATTTTGTTATCAATTTTAATTGCGGTGGCAACCCTGTTTAATGTAGAATTTGAATTTGATTAATTTAGTGGCGTCGGAAAAAGACAGTTCTCTTAGAATGAAATACGAAATGATGTTTTTTGTTTTAAATTAATGATGAATATGCCAGGATACCTGTTAGAGAAAAATCAACAGAAATCAGTATCGATACCATCAGTATCAAATTTTCATCAAACTGTATTTGACAAATAAAATAAAAAGTCTCACTAAAAATCTGGTTTGATTTATTATTGAGCCTAATATCATTAACATAAGAGTCAGAAAAAAGCCGTATTTTCGCGTCCCACTAATTTTGAATGTAAAAAAAATGTCGAATATGATTACTAGATGGAATAATTCATCTAACATTTTTTAAATGTCTAAACTTAATTCAAAAATAAGAAAGTTTCATTAAGCTTTCCTAAAGCTGTATTATTAAACTAAGTCTTTAAGTGATAAAAAGCTCGTAACGTTTCACAACATACAATTTAACTGAAATAAAATTTTTTCTTTAATATTGATAAATTGTTATCTAATTTAACTAATCCGACCTTGGATCACAATAATTAAACCTAAACAATAAAAAAAAATTCTTCTGATTCAAATCCTAAATACGAGGGGCACTACTATATTTCGGGAATAGCAAATAATAACAAACATTTTTAATTGAAAATGGCTTTACTGTTTTTCAAAATATTCCCCCTTGATGATTAATACACTTTTGCATTCGTTCAAACCATTTGTCATAGTAGTTTTCCCATTCCTCTTGAGACAGCTCCAAAACATGGTTTTTAAACGCTTCAACTGCTTCTTTGGCGATCGTAAATCGTTGACCACGCAGATTACCTTTGATGTTCGCGAACAAGAAGCAGTCATTGGGTGCCAAATCACGACTGTACGGAGGATGAGTCATCAATTCGATGTTTTGACTGCTCAAAAATTCAACTGTTTCACGAGATGTGTGAGAGCTAGAGAGGATCAAATTTTGTTTCCACTTACTTTCATTCAGTTTCGGATTCTCCGTTAAAATCTAAGTTAAAAACTCCTTGGGACCATATATCTGCGGTGAATTTCGACTCAGCCAAAAATCGTTTGAAGTTTTGGGTTTCTTTCGCTGTTGCGAGATTGTCTTTGATAATTTATAACTTCCGAACAACTTGTTGTATTGCTATGATTTTAGCACCGTTAGAAAGGTGTTGTTGCGTAGTAAGAACGCTTTGTCTAATTTATTGAAAAAAGTTATCTGGTTTAAAAGTTATGACCTTTTGAATGAAAATATATAAAAACTTTATACAAAATGTACCAAAAATTTCATCTGTTTTAAAAAAAAAATATACTTTTAAATTTTTTTTATAGTGTATAAAAAGAACTATCTAAAGGCTTTTCCAACACAGTTCTGTTCTATAAGATACGGCAAGAAATTCCAAAACCATGACATTTTGAATCAAAGCATACATTTTCTCTATAATACTTGATTTTTCGAACTTTGAGCCATTATAGCACCGCTTAGTGACCCAACTTCAAAAAATCCTTTGGCGGTTTTTTTCTACTAATTAATGGTTATCGAAAGTGCTACACAAGAACTCATAAAAAAAAAAAAATTTTTTTTTGTTCAACTTTGTTTTAAATATTTTTTCACTCAACAGTTCTCATCTGCTCTCATTCAAAATGTCATAACTTTGGAATTGCTAGCCGTATCTTAAAGAACAGGACTGCGTTGGAAAGGCGTTTTAATGAGCTATAGAAAGAAATTCAAAAATGACGGTTTTTTTTTTTCTAGGAAGATTAAATTTCTAATATACTTTGTATAAAGTTTTTATCTGTCTTCATTCAAATGGTCATAACTTTGAAATGACTAGCCGTATCTGGATGAATAGACTCTCTCTAGATAGTTCTTTTTATACACTATACAAAAATTTAAAAGTATATTTTTTTTCTCTGAAAAATATGAAATTTTTGGTACATTTTGTATAAAGTTTTTATATATTTTCATTCAAAAGGTCATAACTTTTAAACCAGATAACTTTTTTCAATAAATTAGACAAAGCGTTCTTACTACGTAACAAAACCTTTCTAACGGTGCTAAAATCATAGCAATACAACAAGTTGTTCGGAAGTTATAAATTATCAAAGACAATCTTGCAACAGCGAAAGAAACCCAAAACTTCAAACGATTTTTGGCTGAGTCGAAATTCACCGCAGATATATGGTCCCAAGGAGTTTTTAACTTAGATTTTAACGGAGAATCCGAAACTGAATGAAAGTAAGTGGAAAAATTTGGCTTGGAACAAATTGATCCTCTCTAGTGAGAGCTCGCATTGTCATGATGGAGAACGATTCGTCTTCGGGGGTTGGTTTAACGAATTTCTCCGAAGACTTCCGGCAAACAAATGGTCGTATACCACTGAGAATTGACCGTCCTTCCTTGCTCAAGCGGAACAGTTTTGTGGCACAACAACCGATTTTGGACGACCTTCATGGAATTCGTCGGTGACCGAACTCCGACCACACTTGAATTCACTATACCAACCATATACTGTGGTTTTTGATGGTGTTTTATCGCCTTACAATGAACTGAGTTCATCGACACTTTCCTGTTTACATAATCCACGTCGAAAGTTGTGAAAAATAATCCAACGAAAACCTTTTCTTGAAATTTCCATTTTTGGCCAAATTGATTTTCTTAACTCACTGGAAACAAAACAAAGAGCACTTGTAAATCAAAACGTTGTGAGTACGTTTTTGCTAAAAATGTCAAACTTTATTATGGTGTTGCCAGATTTTGGCTATTGACATTAGTGTTGCCAGTTCCCGAAATATAAGTAGTGCCCTACGTATTTGTACTAAATGTTTTTGTAATGCAGAATTAATAATTGTTAAGTTTTTATGCTAAAGTAGACTTCGATACAAAATATTTTGTAAAATTTGAATGTACAAACAAGTATGGCTTTACCGTGGCTTAAAATAATTGTTCTCTTTATGAGTGCACATTCAGGCAACACCTTGGGTAGAAAAAAATTAAAAATTGTATTTTAAAGCTTTTACGATCATGTACATAAGTAAAAAAGCTTAACCGTGTTGCGTCTTTACCGTGGATATTTTCTAGATATTTTAAAATTTATAATGAAATTTACATGACAAATAAAAATATAATTTCCACTTCATTTATCATTTTCATTACGTTTATTATGACAACTTTAATCTAAGTATTTCAACTATTTCAAGCATCGAAAGAAATTTTTTTTTTTACATTTTTCACCTTTTACAGTTTTTTGAATATATCTAGCGAAGAAGCAAAATTTCGATACACTTCGGCGGAAGATTTTGTAGAAATTAAATTTTCCATCGAAATAGCTGATTTAAAAAATTTTCAAAAAAATTGTTTGTGGGCAAAAATTTCTTAAGTCACCTAAAAATTAAACGTAAAAAAGGCGTTCAAAAAAATTATGTTATGTAGCAACTAGTAGAGATTTCGTAAAATTTTGTTTTTTCTAATATACTCTACTTCTACTCTGCACCCTGTTCGCTTATTATTTCTTATCAGCTTGTGTTTTGAAATTCTTATTCAAGACACACATCTTAAAAATTGTTTTTTTGCTATTTTATTCAATACACAAACCTTCAAACTTTATAAACACAGTGCTTTATGAACTGTAACGAATATAAATTTCATGGTGCTTCTCAAATTGTAAAAGCACAGTGCTTCTCAATCTATGGAAAGGATGAATTATTCCAGTCCTTCTCAAACTGTATTGATACAGTAATTGTCAAACTGGTGGCAGCACAGAAAGTCTTGTAAAATTTAAAAAAAGTTTATCTGAGCATTCCAAAAAACCAAAAATTTCAATTTAGTCAAAAAAAGTAAAAATAATGTAAGATTTTCGAAAATAACAGTTGGCAACACTAAAAATTTATGTTGGATTTTTAAAAAGTTTATTAATAAATAAATACATAGTGTAAGCGAAACTAGCAAAAAATAACCGGGTGCCAAAAGCGAAAATTTTGTAAAATTTCAAAAAAGTTTATTTGAGCGGTCTTAAAACCAAAAATTTGAATTTAATCAAAAAATGTAAGAATTATGTATGATTTTCGAAAATAACCAGGTGGCAACCCTTAAAATTTATGTGGGTTTTTAAAAGGTTTATTTAAGTGTTTTAAAACTAAATTTTAGTTTTTTTTAAATAAATGGTTTAAGCGAAACTAAAAAAAAAACCGGGTGGCAACACTGAAAGTTTTGTTTAATTTTAAAAAAGTTAATCTGAGCGTTACTAAAACCAAAAATTTCAATTTAGTTAAAAAAAGTAAGAATTGTGTAAGCTTCTCGAAAGTAACCAGGTGGCAACCCTAAAACTTTATGTTGGATTTTTAAAAAGTTTATTTAAGCGTTTTAAGACAAAATTCTTGTGTATGGTTCCTAAACGGAGAATGTTGAAATGTTGCAAAAAAAACGACGGAGAATGATGAATGAAACGGAGAGTGACGAAATGTTGCAAAAAGTTGAAACTGGTATATAGCCTCCGTAATTGTTCATTGTTTTACTTATATAAAGATAAAATAATATGCTTAGTAATATAAAAAAAAAAACTTGCGCGGAGAATGATGCACTCTTGCGTTCTTTACAAAATTATAAAATTAAAAAAACACACATGTCTGAGCTGAAATACAATGAATCCCCTCTTTTTCTTTACTTTCAGTTCTCTATTTACTCAGTATTTAAAAAAACTACTGTTAGAATAAGAAAAACTGAACGGAGATAGTCTAAATTTAGGGACCAACTTTCATGGTTGTCAAGTCTATATGAAAAAACTTTCGAACAGTTAACACAGAAAAACAGTAGCTGAAATAAATATGCAATAACGTAATATGTGGAACGTGCAAATGAAGTGCACTAATAAGCGGTTAGGGACAGGACGGAGAATGACATGTTAACACTTTATGTTACAATTTCATAGTAAAATATTAAAAATTATTTTTTTTTTTTTTTGTATTTTTGTAAGCAATTCGTATAGAAGCTCTGATTAAGTATCTGTTTCAAATAGTAAAAATATCGAATTTTAAATTTTCAAATGGGTTAAAGCCTCGGGACATTGAATGGTAAATTTTTTGGAGAACCACCCATATTAACTATGCCGCATAAGTAATATAAGTGGAGTCGAATACTTTTTAAAGACTTCCTATGCAAACGATGAAAATGTAGACTACGACAGACATTGTTGTAATTATTGAACACCTAAACAAAAGTATCTAGGATTGAGGTATTAGACATGCTCTTTGTTCACTTGTGCAGTGCACTTGTGCTAATTTTTATTGAGTTTTACAAAATTTCATTTGAAATTCATTATTTGCAAATTAAATATTGAACATCTGCTTGAGACACTCGTCGCTGCCGTTTGACTCCTGGCGCAATCATGGCGTCACTAAACGCACTGCGCTGTCGTTTTCATTATGACAACTCTGACAATGATATACTACGAGTACAATAGATGATCTAAGACCAAACATCAGATGGCGCATTTAAACAGCGCCGACGACGGGGTACAGTAACCTAAAACAATCGACCAACATTCGCTGCGTGAAAATGTTAGGAAATCAAATGCAAAACAAAGCAAAGTCCTGGAATTCATATTCGACAACGGCGACGTATAGCATAAATGCGAACAAATGGTATTTATGTGGAATACCATTGAAAACATACGAAAAACATGGGAATTGCAGCCATAAAAATTCATTGAAAGCACGCTGCATTCTCACAACAAAAGGGCAGGATTTCAACAACGATATGGCTGATGTGTTGCTATCAGTTTTTGGTTTTGAATTTCGAAACAATTACATAGTACATACAGATATAATTGTCTGGCGTGTAGGATAAAATGAAAACAAAATCTGTTTTGACTGCACTTGGGACGGTAGATACATAGATACACGGACATTAACAAATTATCTATTTTTGTGACAAATTCCATTGGCATGTCAATAAATTATGATGTGAAAAAGTGAAATTGATTTGACCTTGGCTATTGAAAATGAAAACAATCAATTCAGTATTCGTAAGTAAGTGTATTTCACTTTGTAGGTATTTAGATAACGTATTTGGAAGATTTTATACTGAGTCATCATGGGTGAAAAGGTGTTTAGAAGATAGGCGTTTATGCGAGTTTTGCTTTTAATCTGCTTATCTAGAGAAATTGTATTTTTTAGGTCGGATATATAAGATATAAAAACGATTTGTTAAGTGTACTGAATTAAGGAAAAACTACTTTCTAACTAATGTACCTTTCATATGACACCCATATCATTTAAATCCAACTAGGGGTTCCGAACTTATACCGGTTAACATATAGCTATATCCCAATCTTCCGATGGCTATATCTCCATCAGTTTTGCGAATTTCGAAAAATTAAACTAAGAAAAGTTGTTCAGAATAGTCCCAGGAAACTTACATTTTCCGATGTTCAACAGAAATCCAACCACCCTGTATAGTTGTCATAGATTTTTTTTCTACCAGTTGTATACATTATATAAGTTTCTACCACCCTTAGGTGCCAAGGGCATGATGCCTTTAAATTAAAACCCATAAGAAATTATAAAATCCATCACTCAACAGCTGCTTCAAATTGTTGAAATTAAACAAGCTACAGTGAGTCGAAAACTACAGTGCGCAAAATCGAAAATAAACTTAAAACTATGTTATCGAATTCAAAATCAATGTATGTACATTGGAGGAGTGATTTTTCAAAAGGGCGTAAAACCACTTCCAACCTCGAACAAACCTAAGGATGCCATCGCCATTACCATGCTAAAATGCAGCCTCTAGTCCAAAATTCATCACAAAAAATTTATTTTTCTAAGATAAAATCGTGATCAAAAGTCGCATTTCAGAACAAAAGGGCTTACATCCATATAATTTCATCGAAATTTTTAGAGTTTGATACAAAAAGACGTATTTTGATTAGTGACCAAAAAAACTTAATATTTTTTATATGCCCCAGGCTATATAGGTGCTTACATACCATGCCTATAAACTTCCAAATGGTGAAATAAGAGTGATTTTGAAACAAAAGGACTTATTTCCAAACGTTTCAGAACAAAAGGGCTTATTTCCAAATGTTTTTTACTTTTTGCAATTGCTGCAAATATGTTACAACGAAAATGTTAAGGGGATTAGAATCTTTGGTCAACTCACTGTAATATTTACAGGAGACATTAAAAAAAATACGTTATTGTAAACAGCCCATAAAAGTTTTTTTTCATTACTGAAAATTTGTTTAACATGATTTTATGCCCTTTTGAAAAAACTAGGATTTCCCGTTGAATGTTGGTTCACTTCATCTTGTTAAGTTGACGTGGCATCACCAGTTTTTGCAAAAGATGTCATTTGTCCGCCTCCATTTTAAATGTGCACCAAATCTCATAAATTATGAATTTTTTTTTTAGGGGCTCTCAGTGAACATTATTTGCCCTGGCACTCTGTACACATGCATCAAATCTCATTTATGTGCGTTTAATATTTTCAGAGATATGATGAAGTGATACCCCAAGTTTGTATCAAAGTTCAAAGTTTGTCAATTTTTTTTTCCCCCAAAATTATATCGACTTCGTAAGACCATTTTTTTTTTTGATGTTTGTAATTTGATAGTCGACCTCAAATTACTTGCAAAACGTTCAGAATATGTCTAAGCACTAAATTCCATTATTACTTTGAACTGTACTCTACAATTTGGTATTTGAAGATAAGGTACCTTTTCCTCAACATGGTCACATATGTAATTATATAATTTTAAATCAGTTGATATGGAAAGATTTGATTAAAGAAAAAGGTATATTGAAGGTACCACTCAAAAGAGTCCAAAGAAGTCATGAGTTATAGTGAGCTCTGAAATTTTAGTTTTTGTGATATTTGGTAAAAAATGATTTTCGCGTCTTCTCAGCCTGAATAATATTTTATCCGGCATTTATATTGCTGTCGATTTTTGCCATTTATTTTAAAACACCAAAAAAAAAAAAAGCGATTCCAATTAAAGACTTATTTCCTGGAATATAGCAAGCCCAGAAAGGAAGGCGAATAGTACAACGCTGCTTTCGAACTCGATTTCGCCTTTGAAGAATATGTCTGGTGTAGGAGGCTCCACAAGATGGCAAACCTCTAAAAGTTATAATGATAAATGTCATCAACCACTCTCACTCAATCTAGGCAAAATGTTGATCCTACTGACATCACTCACCAGATACCCTATACCCTACACCCAGGGTATATTCACTTTGTTCTTCCGTTTGTAACGCAGAGAAGGAGGCTTGGCAGATATAGAAAAGTATATATATTCTTGATCAGCATCACCTCCTGAATCGATATAGCCATGTCCGTCTGTTTGGCTGGCTGGCTGGCTGGCTGTGTGTGGAAATAAATTTTTTGAGAAAACTAAGCATGATAATTCAATGAAATTTGGTGCACAGCCTTTGTCGTCCAAGTTAGCTCGGAGAATTGCAAATGAGCGAAATCGGTCAACGGACACGCTTACCGCCCATACAAAAAATATATTCAAAATGCAACTTTTTTAGTATTTTTCACGATAATGCAACCAAAATACACATAAATACTACGAATTGTAAGCGCAAGCTCTAAGCTTAAACTGGGCAAATTCGGACAACAGTGCGTGGCTCCTATCATATAAGCAAAAGCTTCAAAATGCTATACTGAGAGCGTTTATAGAGATAATCGAACTAAATGTTACTCAGACAGTAAGAATTATAACTGTAAGCTTTAAACAAAAACTGGATAAATTCGGAAAAGAGGGTGTGGCACCTCCCATATACGCAAAAGCTTCAAAATGCTATACTGAAAACATTTTTTGAGATAATCCAACCAAATTTCACTCAATTACTAAGAACTATAAATTCGAACTCTGAGAAAAAATGGGTGACTTCGCACAAGAGGGCGTGACACTTCCCATATAAGCAAAATTTTCAAAATACTGCAGTGTAGGGTATTTAATGTTTGGCCAGGCCAAAGGTAGCACTTACTAGTTCTAAGTGGCATTTGTAAATTAAAACAAAAAGAAGCAAATTGACTCGAAACATTGCCGAAAACCAAAGTGCTTTAAATTTATGATTACGTGTCTACGACACCTTTTAAATTTTATTTTGTTTTAATGTGTGTTACATCATAAAAGGATTTTAAAACCAAATATTTGCTCTGTACACATACATATGTACATAGAATAAATGAAATGTTTGAGACAAAAACAACAAGTCCGCTAACATTTTAATAGCGGATACGAAAAAAAGAAACAGGAATTCCCCAATCAATTGATTTTATGGCTTTACTCTTCCGTTTCCTGTGCAATTGAGATACGGCAGCTCATCCTAGAAAAAATATATATGTGGCATATACTTATTTTTGCTTTTTACTTTCCCATGACCAATTTCAACTGTATTTTGGTTTGTAGGTAAATTGCACATTTACATATTGTGGTATACGACAATAAATTTAAAAATTCATAATTTATAACACACTGACATATGTAAAATATGCACACATTTTTATCTTTTTGGAAATTTTAATTTTTATTACAAATCATGCATTTATATTCCCCTGAAATAAGCGAAAAAATATGAGAAATTGGGAATTTTAACAAGCGGTGGGAATTTTCTAACCAAACAAACCCATATAACATACAAAAACCCCAGTGGTAGGTGTGAATATATGAAACTCAGGGCATGCCACATGTAATGAAGGATGAGTTTTTATGTCTGTAGACTATATGCTAGTTGGGTAATTAACGATATACACATTCATATGTACGTATGTTAGTTATGCGAAAAATATTTGGGAAATTTCTGACGGTATCGCAGGAAATTCCTTTAATGAATTCTTTTAACAAACACTATAAGTGCTATTTTCTTATGATTATTTTTGGTACTCGTTTGGTAGTTACAAGTATTGTCAATATCTAGCTTAGCAGAAAACTAAGACATAAAATTTTTGATTTACGGAAAGAATTTCTGAATTTCTGTACCATTCCAGAAACCATTATTTTATTTTACTAAAATTGCAGCCAAATGTCTAACAAGTAACTTTTTTAAACATACTATGTCAACAAATTTTATATAGGGGTTATTTTGATGTAGTTTTTCGACCATAACTCACAAAATGTAAATTTTTCACAAAACAACAAAAACTTTAGAGGTCGATAAAAACCGTTCTCCGATTATAGGAGAATCATTCCTAATTATGCATGTTTCTTGCACCTCCAAGTCCGATCTGAATGCTGCCGATGCAGGTGGATTAACCACATTCTGGTTGGTACCACTTGGAAAGATATTTTCCATAGTTTTTCGATCCATGCTTCATTAGTATAATTTTCTCTCGGCAACGCCCCACGCAGTAAGTTAAAAGCTTAAGGCTGGATCCGGCAAGCGCTGCAAATATAGTGGCCAAATTCACTTTCAAGTACAGCCGCCCAATCTGGAACAGACGCTGACATGGGAGCCGCCCACTCTGGGTCAGACGCTTCAGGATTTCGACAAGATGCTTATTTAAAGGTGGCATCGACTCGCCTTGTCAGTGCCAGTTACGGGCATCGTGTGATTTCTTTCAAGGCGCAACGCTGTCCAACGCCACGCCCTTCCACACCCTAGCTGTTCACCCACTTTTAGTCGTTTCTTACGAAAGGCATGCTTACCTCGGGCATATTCTGACCCCTTACCCGCAGGGGCTATACAGATACAAAATTTTTTTCAAATATAAGGTCTGTTTAACGAGCTAGAGGGCTTTTTCACGACAATGCAACGGAAATACACATAAATACTACGAGTTGTAAGCGCGAGTTCTAAAAAAAACTGGGCGAATTGGGACAAGGGTGCGTGGCACCTCCCATATAAGCAAATTCTTCAAAACGCTATACTGACAACGTTTTTTGAGATAATCCAAACGAATTTTTCTCAGACACTAAGAACAATAAATGCAAGTTCTCAACAAAAGCTGGGTGAAATCGGACAAAAGAGCGTGGCACCTCCTACAGCAGCAAAAGCTTCACATCGTTATACAGAAAATGTTTTTTGAGATAATCCAACTAAATTTCACTCAAATACTAAAGAATATAAATGTACGCTCTGAGTTAAAATAAGACGAACTCAGACAAGAGGGTGTGGCACCTCCCATCCTCCCATGTAAGCAAAAGCTGCAAAACGTTTTTTGAGTTAATCCAAAAAAATTTAACTCAGACATTAAGAACTTTAAACGCAAGCTCTGAACAAAAACTGAGTGAACTCGGACCAGACGGCGTGGCACCATATAAGCAAAATTTTGAAAACACTGCAGTGTAGGGTATTTAATGTGTGGCCAGGCCAAAGGTTACACTATTTCTATACTTTCAATTCATTTTAAACTTTTTCCAAATCAAATTCAACTTTGCAAAAAACACCCTTAAAATAAACATCGTTAACTAGTCCAGAAGTAAAATTTTAGTCCAAAAAGCTTTCTTTTACGTACGTTTAATGCGTAAACGAATACTCTGAATATATCTCTGCATTTACATTAAGGCTAGTTTATGAAAAACTTTTGTGTTTTTGATTCGGGCGGGATTTGAACCCAGGACGTCATGGTTGGACGGCTTCGTAACCTGGTAAGGATGGTGCATTGGTTTAGCGACTGTCACTGCGTTTGAGAGTTATACCAACGTGACGTCTTGGGTTCACCTCCCGCTCGAGCCAAAATACAGAAGTTTTTTAAACGTGCATTTTTTCAATTATAATTAATTTAGTAAAACAAAAATAAATATAATTATAATTATAATTATAAAACAAAAATAGTCTGATGAGTCTTTGTGGCGAAAGAAGAAACATACTTATGTCACTATACGCGTGTGTTTAATCCGTTCCTTAATTTGTCATAAAAATTGCATTGATAGATTTATATGTAAATCGATCTTTGACTAAAAGTTCAATCAAAAATTAATTATGAAGAATCTATTAGAATTTTGTAAGAAAAATATTTGAAAAAAAAAAAACATTCCTAAAAATTCTTGTGTTATTTTCCAAGTGCGCTATACGTTATATTTTTTCTAAAACGATTTCACAGACCAAACCCATATTAAATGAATAGAAATCTTAATTCGAATGTCAAGTTTATTACAATAACTTAAATAATAAATAAAAAAAAAATAAAAGATATAATGTACTTTCTCCTTGTAATATGAAACAACAAAGGGCTTTCAAGTGCATTTCCTTGAAGATAGTGGCCAAAACAAAGACAACAACATTTCACGTGCAAAATTTAACATCTGGTTGTATACCATAAGGATAATAAAGAGAAAAAAAAAACTAAATGAAAACAAATTATTTTCAGAAAAAAATGTAATGACCAATAAATTATAGAAAAAAAATTCAGCGTAAAAAATACTAAACTTGTGTGAAAAGTTGAAATTTATGTAAAATGTTTACAAAAATTATTTTCATGTCAATAAAACTTCGCCTTTTTCAAGCCCAAATGCAATAAATCTCACGCATTTTACGTAGCAACAGAGAACAAAACACGCACGCACGGCACGACCAGGTCAACACACCACCATCACTACGCCGCCATTACACAAGGGATCGCCGACTATGCTGCTTCAAACTTTCAGCACTCACTGTATTTGCGCTTTACCTGCTGTTGCACAAATAGCAAGTTTGATGCTTTGCAAATATTACAATTTTACATTGCTATCATCTGGTCACTCTAACTTCATTTGAATTTTTGCATTTTCACTTGTTGATTCCGCGCTGGGAATTTTCGTGGCATACACTTGCACATCGTCGTATCACTCTCGATGCCGTAATTCCGGAAAAGCCATATGGAATTTCCGGTTTCATATTCCAACGTTACTAAGTATGGCCAAATGGTGGTTATTGCTCGCGGAGGTTGTGGGAAATGCCACGGTAAATACGTTCCATATGTTTGCAACATAACGAAAGCGTCAGTCAGTCAGTCAGCTTGCTACTTAGCGTTAATTTCACAATTATCCTGATGAAATGTGCATTGTGTTTTAGTTAATTCTCGCAGGATTTCGCGACAGACGAGCGTTTTATGAAAGTGCAATTATTCTCATTTAACTGCGAAATTTGCTTAGTTTTTGTTTTGTTGGTGTTAAAATAACAAGGAAAACAAGTGTCGTCCTTAGTGTATTCGGATTATCCCATCTGCTTACAAGTTGAGCCCCCTGCTGCACTGACTTGCTGTGCATTTGGTGCATTTCTTTGTTCAGCTTCTTCAGTGCACTGCATGACTCTCTAACGCATCCATGCTTGTTGTGGGTTGGTACAGTTGTGCACAAATTGTCATTTAGTGTGTGACAATTTGTTGAATTAATTATGCCAATGGCCACTACTGTACCGATTACAAAAGAAGAAAACCGTGCTGTTTTGGTTACACACGCGCGGTGCTCACTAACTACAACATCTGTTTTCAAGGTTAAGTGTTGACCTTGTGTGAACAACTCTTTTGTTTGTAAATCCTTTTTGATTTGAATTTTTAATGTCCTTTAAATTTTGATAGTCAAACATTGAGGACACAACACAAAGGTGTAATTTTTGTGCATTCACATCGATATCATTCAGTGAAGAGTGTATAGCATTTTGTTCACTATATACAAAGGAATATATTTGTCAAGTTTAAGGTTCTCATTAATATGCTTAGTAGTGTGGAGTAAAATCAGCCCTGGATCCTGGTGCTGCTGGTATCAGATCCGATTCTTCATCATGGAAAAAGCTCTGGCTGAGCTATGCTCATGGGCTACAGAATGTGGTCTAGGAGTTAATCCAGTCAAAACCGACCTCATGCCCTTAAATACAAAAACCAAAATACCTAACTTTAACCTTCCTCGATTAAAAGGTCAACCCTTTTTCTATGATTTAAGTGAATTTCCTTTAAAAGATATCTAGTCCAGTCACTGATAACTCCTCCTATAAGCTAGCCCGATCATTTATGTGGCAGTAAAACGGCACTAACAGTGCTACTTAGACTTAGCATCGTTTACTAAGGCACCACTCTAACCTAACCTAACCTAACCTAACCTAACCTAACCTAACCTAACCTAACCTAACCTAACCTAACCTAACCTAACCTAACCTAACCTAACCTAACCTAACCTAACCTAACCTAACCTAACCTAACCTAACCTAACCTAACCTAACCTAACCTAACCTAACCTAACCTAACCTAACCTAACCTAACCTAACCTAACCTAACCTAACCTAACCTAACCTAACCTAACCTAACCTAACCTAACCTAACCTAACCTAACCTAACCTAACCTAACCTAACCTAACCTAACCTAACCTAACCTAACCTAACCTAACCTAACCTAACCTAACCTAACCTAACCTAACCTAACCTAACCTAACCTAACCTAACCTAACCTAACCTAACCTAACCTAACCTAACCTAACCTAACCTAACCTAACCTAACCTAACCTAACCTAACCTAACCTAACCTAACCTAACCTAACCTTTGGAAGAAGTGTTGTAGAAACTTATCTTTCATCCTCTTTTGATGAAATTTACTGAGTTATATCTAGCAATGTGTCATTTATTAAATTAAGCTAATTAAAACTAAGTTTATTTGAATCTACCTATGTATGTATTCTTCTATAACTCCTAGGAGAAGCATATGACCAAAATAAAACGTCTCCATTTGTCTTAATCCTTTGCAAAGACTTTTATCTCTTGGTTCTCGGTCTACTACGTATTCTACTGACTTGTGTATTCCACTCAAGGGCCTGGTGACAGACTTTGCTGTGTGGTTTCCGGAGAGTGTGACCAATCTCGTTTGCTATAGCCCGCTGATAGCATTTTTGGCGTAGCTCGGCGTGAAAGACAGTGCGAGGCCACCAAACGCTTAGTATACCCCCTAAACACTTGTTCGCGTTCCGCACCCATATAACAAAACCGATTTCATATTCAAATCAAAAATGTGCACTTTTGTTTTGACGGAATATGACCATATTTTGTTCAGTTGAGCAAACGCACCTTTTGCTTTTGCTATTCTTGAGTTGATATTCTCTTTTGCTTCACCATCCATGGAGGTAATGCTGCCTAGATACGTAAAGCTGTCAACGTTTTCAATGTCATCATTGCCAGCTTTAAAAGTGGTGTCTTTTCTGTTTGCATTAAGCTTTATGCTTTTAGTCTTGAATGCGTTGATTTTTAGGCCAGTTTTTTCCGATTCCAAGTCAAGATCCTCAATCTTGTTTGGACGATAGAAGGCAAATGTTGTCAGGATAGTCAATTTCTTCTATATGTTTGGTAAAGTTCCATCGGATACTTCTTTAGGCCTTATTACAATCTTCATCTAGGATATCGTCAAGAACGATAAGAAAGAGAGATAGTGATAGCAAACAGTCTTGCTGGACGCCTGGTCATGGTCTGGTCTTGATTTTGATATTGAGTCTTGCTCTTGGTCTTGATCTTGGGCTTTAAGCCTTAGTCGTGATCTTGGTCTTGATATTCTTCTTTTTCATATCCTTGATAGCTTTCACCATTTCATCGGTTGAAGGCGGCTGTGGTTTGGTTCGACTACTACTTCAGTGATTCTGGTTGAGGTCGTTTGGTAGACGTGGGATTTAGTATATCATATAAATACTCTTTTTTTATTTTTTCACTAGAATTTAAGTAAGCTGGCTTCATGGTGCTCCAATGCATCCATCACAATCAATCGGGGCTGTTTTTAGTTCTTCTACGAAAGACGTGCGGACTTCGTCGTCTTTAGTTTTTGCACGTTGAATTTTGTTTGCAACAGATTGTTCGCTGGGATGCGTAATAGCGGCAAGTTTTAGTCGAATGACCGCGACGAGAAGATGTTGACCAGAGCTCTACATTTTTTGCTGAAGCGGAAATGTTCAATATGGTTTTCAATTACGTTTTTTTTGAGATACCAAAGTAGCTTTATGGCATGGTTTGTGTGGAAACAGCCTACTCCTGACGACAAGACTGACTGTAGTGCTCCCGTACAGTCTCCATACATAATAAAAACGAATTTTAGAATGATAATTTTATATTGAACTAATTAAGCAGTCATTTTTGCAATCTTTTAACAATAGACGCAGCAAATGTTAACATGGAAATTGATTACATATGTTTCGGCTACTTTCTCATACATATTTATATATTTTCATATATATTTTCATATATAAACATGTATATAGCCCCATCAGATCACTCTTAGTTAAGTCTTGCCAGAAACCGTACTCGAACCCGTGACTTCGGTTTTCTAATGAAAGAAAACGCGGTGCTTAAGCGATTGCGCTATCGGTCACGAATAAACTCTCTGAACAGGATCGCCATTATGAATAAATCATAAGGCTCACTAGCGCCGTCTGTCGTGAAAAATTGCCAAATTGTTAGTTGGTAACAGGCTCTGGTTTTGAGACATGTAGCATAGCATAGCTACAATTAAAACCTACAAGAGCGGATTTGTTTTCCACATACAATGCAGGCTCTCGAATTTTAGTTTTTCTTCTATCAACTCTTAAAGCCTTAAAATAGCGTATCCTCCAATTTCAATCTCGTTGAATAATTTTTTTTAAATAGGATAAACCGTGAACAATGTAATTTAAATTCCAAGTCATAGGTTTTATTGCAATGATTTCTCCATGATAAAATCTTTGTTTATTATCCCAGTAATAACTACTCAGAGAAGATTTTGTGTACTCCCTAAACGGTTTCTACTTAATTGAAATAAAATAAACGTTTCATTTATATACTTAACCCGAATGAAGCCTTATCACACCAAAATGTTGCTCCATTATGTTTATGAATTCTCAACAATTAATTAACCTCCTTCCTTCCATGATGCTTTTATATGTTAATGGATAAAACTAACGCAAGGACTGAGAAGACTTTCAATGCCATCGTCATTGTCGCCGCCAACATAACGTTGTCACGTAAATAGATCTCGAATCATAAAAATTAAGTGCAATCCATAACTTGTACAGGCAGACACAACCCAATGAAATGAAATAGAATCTACACCCCAATGACAGGGTAGAGTTTATTATAGCCAAATTAATACAAAAAGACATAATGAAAATTGACATTTTAGCTCATATACGTAAGTACGAATATGTGGAAAATAAACACATTAGGAGGATTCGAAAAAAAGTTCGTAAGTTAGTATTGAGAAGTACAAAGAAAGAAAAAATTCTTAAAAATCTTAAAATTTTTGAAAATTTGAAGAGATTTTGAAGAGTGCTAAAGAGTTTCAATTTCACAATTTGAAAAGAGTTATTTTCTACTCCGAGAAAATCGAAAATTGCTATAAAGTTCGAAAATTTTCTTTCTACCACCCTAATGAACAAAATATTTCTCTTTTTTCTAAGAAATATATGTATATACCTTTCACTTGCAGTGCATACTACATATAGATATGTTTATAATTATATAAAACAGACTATTTATTCCTCTCACACAACATTTTGCGTACGCAATGTTCCGGAGATGTGAAAGAAGACTTCGAACGATAGCATGGAATCATCTTAATTGCTCCATTCTCTTTCAGCAGTAGAAGCAAAATAGACTAGATTGTCGCTTGGAGATTTAATATGCTCATAATCATCATCATCATCATTATCATCAGCTTTGACATTCAAAATAATCAACATTAACATCAGTATCAAATGGCATTGTTTTCGTAGAAGTTTTACCAGGGCAATTAATACAAACATACACGAGTTCGTGTGTTGAGGTTAAAAGCATTTAATTTTATTCCTTCAGGAAATTTACGAACTAATTGCCAAAATACTTACTAATGTTTGGAGTTTAATTTAATCTCTATTGCTTATTTGTTCGTTTACTTATCGGTAGAGCAAGTTATTACTCCGAAGACTTGAGCTGAATTTAATTTGTTGATTAGTTTATTGATTTTGATTTAATTGTTTGTTGAAAAACTTTTACAAAATTCTTAAATTTTTAAAGACCGAAAGAATAGGACATAGTTGGGTCGTAGGTCGAGACAATAGAGTAAGCAGTTTTGCTTAATTAAATTAAGATTATTATTGTAACCTTTTGAAATTTTCCAACGATGTTTATCCGATTTCTGATATCAAGGCAGTCCAATCCATTCCGGACTATAGTCCGAGAGCCGGTGACCAAAAAACTGCACTTACACAGATTTTCAAAATTTATGTATGAATCGATAGTGTATGGTCATAGGTACAGTATAAGCCTGGTGTGCCAGGAATTATCCTGGCACTAGTATTTTTTAGTAATTTTTGAAATTTCCATTTGCAGAAGCATTTTGCACTAACACTGATCTCAATTTCAAAAATGCCAATTTGTTGCAAATTTTTTTTTAATTTGGGAAACTTTTGGTGTGCCAGCTGATGTCCTGGCACACCGATTTAAAGAAAATAAATGCAAAGAAAACTTTTTTTTTTAATTTCCTCGTTTTAACGAGGGGCACTAATTATATTTCGGGAACTGGCAACACTAATGCCAATAGCTAAAATCTGGCAACACCATAATAAAGTTTGAAATTTTTTAGCATATACGTACTCACAACGTTTTGATGACAAGTTCTATTTGTTTTGTTTCCAGTGAGTTAAGAAAATCAATTTGGCTAAAAAATGGAAATTTCAAGAAAAGGTTTTCCTTGGATTATTTTTCACAACTTTTGACGTGGATTATGTGAACAAGAATGTGTCGATAAACTCAGTTCTTTTTATGTCGATAAAGCCACAGTGTATGGTTGGTATAGTGAATTCAATTGTGGTTGGAGTTCGGTCACCGACGAATTCCGTGAAAGTCCTCCAAAATTGGTTGTTGTGCCATAAAACATCGATGCAGTGCATGAATTGATAATAAAAGATTGTCATGTGACATATTGCACATTAGTTCCACTATAATACATTCGATTTTGCATGAACACTTAGTTGTACAAAAGGTTTATTGCCGTTGGAAGCCCCATAATTTATCAATCGCTCAAAAAAAGGCTCGCATCGTTTGGTGTAAGGAAATGATTCAAAAATTCGACCGTGGTGCTTCGAAAGACGTGTATAAGATCGTGACAGATGACGAATCATGGATATATGCGTAACAGCTATCGACCGTGTGGGTATTCCAAGACGAGGTAAATCCAAGAAAAGATGTTCATGGAAGAAGCACAGCGAAGCAAATGGTCACCTGTTTCTTCGGCCGAATGGGTCATGTGGCCACTGTTCCACTTGAGCAAGGTAGGATGGTCAATCTTGAGTAGTACGCGACCATTTGTTTGCCGGAAGTCTTCGGAGAAATTCATAAAACCAACCCCCGAAGACGAATCATTCTTCATCATGAGAATGCGCTCACGCTCTTACACATCTCGTGAAACAAGTGAATTTTTGAGCAGTCAAAACATCGAATTGATGACTCATATCCGTTCAGTCCTGATTTGGCACCCAATGACTTCTTTTTTTTCCCGAACATCAAAGGTAAGCTGCGTGGTCAACGATTTACGAGCGCCGAAGAAGCAGTTGAAGCGTTAAAAAACTTTGTTTAGGAGGTGTCTCAAGATGAATGGGAAAACTGCTATGATAAATGGTTTCAACGAATCCCAGTGTGCCAAACGGTTCAGTAACGGATAAAAAAGCGGAGATATGAACCGTTTGGCATACTGGGATGCAAAAGTATATTGATCATCAAGAGGAATATTTTGAAAAACAATAAAGCCATTTTCAATTAAAAATGTTTGTTATTATATGCTGTTACCGAAGTATAAGTAGTGCCCCACGTACAACATTTCTACCGGAGATTTAGCTGTGATGTTATTTATAAATCTCATTGTTAAATCCTAAACGTCTCCGCCAGCCGAAAGCGATTTACTTTAGACAGCTAATGTCATATGCTTTGTATCGCTGCTGAGATTTTTGTGTAGTAATCAAAGAATAAATTAACTGTTTGAAATGGTTATGCTTTTGAAAAGTATGAAATATTAAAACAGCTTCAAAGTTTCGTTCCCATACTAACGAATACATTGTGCGCCACGAACAAACTCTGTAGATTTTCTCTAAGGAACAAAAATTCTACAAGTAGTTGAAACGAACTTTTGCTTTCATTTTTGATTAAAATGTAATTTTCATTACGATAGTTAGAAACTGAAATTTACTATTCAACACTAATAGTACCAATTATTTTTACAAAGGGAAGACTTTCATTACAATTATCACTAATTACTCCATTTATTCGGAAGTTGCACATTCATGTAAGCAATTTTCATCATTTACGAACTTTTAAAACACCACAACCAAAAATACAAGGAATAAAAGAAAGAAAAAATGAAAACAGAAACATTAGTGCCAACAACAAAACTTAATCAAAACTAACTACAATATATCAATGTAACAATAAAAGCCACAATAATTTGTTCATTATCTGCAACATTAGTTGAAATAGAACAAAAAACACCAAAAAAGAAAAATCGTCTAAAATCTATGAGGTACACATTCGAACAAGGTTGTACCCAATAAAATTAATACACCGAAATAATGAATAAATTGCAACATATCCTCCATACATACACTGCAACACAATAAAATTCATCGAGCTAAGCTAAGTCAAAGGATGAAATGGTTTCGGCATCGTCACCATTGTCATTATCGTCCTTATACAGAAAGGAAGAATCGATTTGTTTTCTACATTGAACTTTTGATGCAAGGTCAGAAGTAATTACTCGCTTAATTTCCTATACTTTGTACATACAAACATATGAATATATGTACTGATATATGACGTAGTACAAAAACAAAATGAAAAAGTACATAGTGAGAATAGAAAAGTTTGTTAGACATCGATATTACACTGGTACTATTTAGGGTGGCATACCAAATATAAATTATCGCAATGGTATTGACAAAACATTGATACTGCGATATGATTAGGCAAATATTTGAGGCATTTACCACTTAAATGATGTGCCAAGCACTATTCTCATTCGAAAATGGATGAAGAGAGAACCCTAACAGATACCACAATTTTGAAGGTCTGTAAGTAATTATAATAAAATCTGCTTTTAAGTAAAAATACTTTTTAAAAAAAGAGGGTGCACCATGGCCCAAATTGACTGATATCTTTCTGCACTAACCTTGAAAATTTCATTTAAATCGGATCAAAATCCGAGAAGCTATGAATTTTTCAAACATGTGAGTATCTAGAAATTTGATATGGCCGCCATCTTGGATTTTTTCAGAATTTTGAAAAATCATTTTATTACAGTTAAACGTGTGTCAAATACCAACTTTTCACCAATTTTCATAAAAATCGGAGATGTCAGCCTAAATCTTAATCGATAACGCAAAGATTGACCGAGCTATAAAATTGTCGACCATTATTTTCTTCTAGAAGTAACGTCAGCGAGATATTAGCAAAAAACTGATTTTATTCACCATTTTTCCAGTATGTCGATGCAAAATCTATAAAATAACGAACATTTTTACAGTTAAAACACACAGAGATAACAATATTGTGAAAAGTGGCAGAAACGTGGTTAATTTAACAGCATTGCTACCGAAATTTTGAGCATGGATCGTTCGTAGCAGTTTTAACAACGCGCGTTGCTTAATGAATTTCAATTACGTTTGTGAGTGATTTAACAACACGCGTTTTTAAATAAAATTCATAAAAAAAAAATTAAACTGATAGTACAATCATTTGGGAGAAAAAAATGATGTTACCTGGAAAGTTTTGCGGGATTTCTGCAAATGAGTTATTTTATAGATTTCGATGTGCTCTTTCAGAATTTCAACTTTGCTACCTCGTATCGTGTTCGCTCGAGCCGCCATATTGTAAAAATGGCGTCCAAAATCAGTTTTTTACAAATATCTCTTTAACGGTTATATTTAGAGAAAATTTTTTTTGGACAATGTTGTAGCTTATAAAATTTTCTATAAAAATGACCTTTGAATTGTTTTCGTACGACTTATAACTCAGGAGATATCTTTATTCAAAATTTTAGAAAAATTAGTAAATTGTGAATGCCACTTATGAGTAGGCACAGTGATGTGTCAAGCTTATAATTACGATAACTTATGAACGGTGAGTTGCACGTTTAAAATAAAAAGACCTATTTATAGGGAATAACTTGTTCTATAAGCAACATATTTTTTTTTTCCATATCACCTATAGTTAAGGAGATATTTTCCCCACAAACATAAAATTTTGAAAAAAAAAGTTTTTTCAAAATGGCTTCTAAACGGTTCGTCTTAGAAAAAAAATTGTCAATGCATTTGGTAGAACGTTCAATTCCCTATAAGAGTCTCTTCGAGCTGTTTTTTCATCAGACTTACCCTTCATGAGATATCGCGACTTGAAAATCATTCAAAATTGAACATAGTAGGGCGCATAGAACAATATTCAATTTTGAATGATTTTCAAGACGCTATATCTCATGAAGGGTAAGTCTGATGAAAAAACAGCTCGAAGAGACCCTTATAGGGAATTGAACGTTCTACAAAATGCATACACAATTTTTTTTCTAGGACAAACCGTTTAGGAGCCATTTCGAAAAAACTTTTTTTTTCAAAATTTTATGTTTGTGGGAAAAATATCTCCTTAACTATAGGTGATATGGAAAAAAAATATATGTTGCTTATAGAACAAGTTATTCCCTATAAATAGGTGTTTTTATTTTAAACGTGCAACTCACCGTTCATAAGTTATCGTAATTATAAGCTTGACACATCACTGTGCCTACTCATATGTGGCATTCACAATTTACTAATTTTTCTAAAATTTTGAATAAAGATATTGCCTGAGTTATAAGTCGTAAGAAAACAATTTAAAGGTCATTTTTATAGAAAATTTTATAAGCTACAACATTGTCCTAAAAAATTTTTCTCTAAATATGACCGTTAAAGAGATATTTGTAAAAAACTGATTTTGGACGCCATTTTTACAATATGGCGGCTCGAGCGAACACGATACGAGGTAGCAAAGTTGAAATTCTGAAAGAGCACATCGAAATCTATAAAATAACTCATTTGCAGAAATCCCGCAAAACTTTCCAGGTAAAACTACCAAATGACTGTACTATGATATTAGTTTCTTTTTTAATTTTCAATTTTGACTTTTAGCCCAGGAAAATAAGACGATAAAAAGCTTCTGTGCGAAAAAATTCCCAGCGGAAATTTTTCACCGGAATTGTCTATATTTATGCATGATTCACAAACTGTGAAAAGTCCATTGCAAAGTCGTGTGCGCATAAAAAGTTATTAAGGCTCAAAGGTCGCTAAAATCAGTTTTTTGCAAATATCTCGCTAATGCTAACTTTTACAGAAAAATGTTGGTCTCCAATTTTGTAGCACAGGAAATTTCCTACAAAAGTACGTTAAAAGTATTTGCGTACGACTTCTAGTTTAGTAGATCACCCTATTTAAAAAGTTGTTAACAGTTATGATATGAAATACTACCTATGAGTTCATATTAAAATATCTTACTTTTTAAATTGCAATAACTCTTCAATGAGAAGTTGTACCAACAAAATTGAAACACTGTTTAAAAGATAATTTAATTTTCTATATACCGTACAACATTTTTTTTCGAACGGCTCATGACCTTAAAAATATTCTTGAATAACCGTTAAGGCTTCGAAATTACTGGTTTTTTAAGGATATTTGCGAATTGGTAAGTACTAAGATAGAAAGTAATGGGACCAAATTTGTAGAGAATTACAGGATCTACAAAAAATAAGCGATATATGTACACATAGAAGTAACCGTATACAAGATAATCAATAGAAACCGGTTTTTTGGCATTTTAAAGGTTTTTTTGGAATACCTTCTAAACGGTTGCTTCTACGTGTACACATATCGCTTACTTTTTGTAGATCTTGTAATTCTCTACAAATTTGGTCCCATTACTTTTTGTCGTAGTACTTACCAATTCGCAGATATCCTTAAAAAACCAGTAATTTCGAAGCCTTAACGGTTATTCAAGAATATTTTTAAGATCATGAGCCGTTCGAAAAAAAATGTTGTACGGTATATAGAAAATTAAATTATCTTTTAAACAGTGTTTCAATTTTGTTGGTACGACTTCTCATTGAAGAGTTATTGCAATTTAAAATGTAAGATATTTTAATATGAACTCATAGGTAGTATTTCATATCATAACTGTTAACAACTTTTTAAATTGGGTGATCTCCTAAACTAAAAATCGTACGCAAATACTTTAAACGCACTTTTGTAGGAAAATTCCTGTGCTACAAAATTGGAGACCAACATTTTTCTGTAAAAATTAGCATTAGCGAGATATTTGCAAAAAACTGATTTTAGCGACCTTTGAGCCTTAATAACTTTTTATGCGCACACGACTTTGCAATGGACTTTTCACAGTTTGTGAATCATGCATAAATATAGACAATTCCGGTGAAAAATTTCCACTGGGAATTTTTTCGCAGAAAATGTCTTATTTTCCTGGGCTATTTAAATAAATAATTTTTTTGTTTTGTATTGGAGAGATTTGAACCTGGAACTTGTCGTGTGATATATGCGGATGTTAACGAACTCAGCTACTGCCACCATTATTGTAATGTTGACTGAAAGTCTATTTGTTTAGAAATGAGCTTCTACCACGTTCGTGAGTGTTTTGACTACGTTTCGTTGCTGATTTGGATCTTACAACGCTTGGCAACCAGCGTAGCTAAATAAGTTTCAACCAAGTTCGTGAGTGATTTAGCAATGCACCATACATATATGATCTTGGAGCGTTGTTAAATCTAAATCAGCAACAAAACGTAGTTAAAGCACTCACAAACGTGGTAGAAATTCATTTGGCAACGCAAGTTATGCTTTTTTTCTTCGATCTGTGTACCAAATGACAGTATCATTATTTCAGTCTACGATATTTTGGGAAAAAAAAGGTATCGACACTGTTTAATTTAGGTTTTTAAAAAAAAGTTTAGAATTTTCAGCCACTTGATCCAATATCACAGATGAACGTTCTGTTTTCTAGTTATATAGCTTCAACGGTTTGAGCAGAGCAGCAATTGTGTTTTACATGCCTTCAGTATTAAAAGAAAAATTTAAAATTTCTAGAACCACCCTAATGCACACAGAACACAATGAAAACCACAACATTGCACCCAGTGTGCTAGTCATTGTCCTACATTTATTGAGTCTCGGCTTTCTTATGCAAAAAATTTCTGCACAAGGACCTGCCAACCGACGGCTGCAGTCAAAGTTCAAGCACAATTATCAAGAGCTAAAAACAAAAAAGGAGAAACAACAACAACAATTAAGGATCATGATAAAAAACCAAAATTTAGTCGTCAAATATACGAACAATAACGAGCAACTCTAAGCAAGCGAGGAAGCGTGAAACTGCAATTGTTCAGCAACGGAGAGAGAGAGCGTCATTTGTGTTATCGTGGATGTTCTCCTTTCGGCTTTGTACCCCCACGATAAAGTTTGCCATTCGAAAACTTTTCTTCATTGCGAGTATTATTTTATTATGAGGCTATGTACATTCTTCGCGCAATGAGAACAATGAGAACAAAGTGGAAAAGTTTTACAAAGGAATTTTGGACTTTTCTCAATGTTCCGCCATTTATCGTTTTTAGTAACTTGAGTTTTACTTTTGTCTAGCGTTTCTAAATTTAATTTTATGACTGTGTATAACTAACATACATTTAACACACATAAATATTTAAAAAATTTTATGTTTTCTTAATAATATATGGTATGTACTATGGATAATTTAAAACAGAAAAACTACTGGAAAACACAGTGTCATAAAAAATGTCTAACTAAAAATTTGATAATTTTGATCTTTGTGTCAGCTTTGTCCATCCAATAGTAAATTGAATCAATTGGGTATTTTTCAAATAATTCATGATACTAAATCATTCAATTAAAACTCGAGAATAAGGCCATCCATTTATGACAATCGCCTAAAAACTATAGAAAAGTCACAAAAGCTAAAATCTGTTAAATGCAGCTCTTCCATAAGACGCACAATGATCTAGAATGCGATTTTTGTCGGCCATAAGTCTTTACTAGGTATTTAAAAAAAAAAAAATAGTAGCATTTATGTTTTTGAGGTCGATGATTCTAAAGGCGCAGAGAAATAAGCCCCCACGAAGTTAAGGCCCCAAAATCGAGACACCATTTCATTTTATGCAAAGGCCCCATTTTGAAATTGGAAATAAGGCCTTAAAATACAAACTTAATGCCCCAAGGAAAAGTGAAATAAAACCCCATTTTTTTGTTAAATTTTTTTTAATTGAACTAAAATAAATAAGGACTCCAACATTCAAATAAAAACTTGCATGAATTCTTGCGCTGATTTCCTGCAAAATGGACATTTGTAATGCTCCAAGCCTTCTGCAATTTATTGTGTTTGGAATTTCAAATTGCATTTTGAGCACAAGTTCAAATGTCGACATGGTAACAATACAATGTTTGCCTTGCCGTCCTTGCAAACAATGCATTCTGGAAGCTTCTTATCATCTTTTAGAACTAATGGTGGCAGTTCCTCATCATCGATCTCGGGCTTGGATGAATTAACAATCATTGAGGCTCAAGTCGTATTAAGCTCTTCATTGTGATGTACATAGGATTCAGTTTATCTTTGGATATCCCGAAGTTCATCCAAACCTGTTCCAAAATTAAGGCCATAACTACTTCCAGTGGACTTCTAGGAGAAGTAATTATTACCTTACTAACGGATTTTAAACCTGTCCGTCGCTGAATTTGCTTAAAAAATAATAATTTCATAAAAATAACAACAATGAAATAAGGCCCCAATATTTTATTTCATTTCGTACTTTTGGGGTGATCCTCACAAAAAAAATAAGGCCCCAATCCAGAAAATGAAATAAGGCCCCAAAAAAGAAATAATTCCCCAAATTTAGAGAGTTTATTTTGTTGTTGTGGCCCTTACATAACATTGGGCCTTATTTTATGTTTTTTTTTTGAAGGTCTTAACTTTTTAGGGTCTTATTTTTCTGCGCCGATTCTAAATCTGTAAACCATTTTTTTAAAAATCAAAATTGCAGATCTAAAATGGCGCACAGTTTTCTCAAAAAATTTTTATATCACGACAAAATTGTGGCCAGGCGGGTTTTGGAAGTCACTAATTCGAGAAGAGAACAATTTTCTGAAAATTTAACATAACACTACAAAATTGTAACTAGAGGGTGTTTTTGAGGTTGCGGATCAACTTTTTTGGAAACAAAATGGTAGACCTAAAATGCCGGATCTGAAATGGTGGACAATGTTCTCGTAAATTATTATAACGCAACAAAACCGTGACTAGGAGGAGGTTTTTGATGTCGGTGATTTCGAATTCAGAATCAACTTTTTTAAAAACAAAGTTACGAGTCCGAAATGGCGAACAATTTTCCAAAAAAAATTTTGTGACTAGAGGAGTTTTCGATCTTACGGATTCCTAATTTTATGAAAAATTGTTCGAATTATGGCTGAAAATTTCGGACCATGTGGAAAGTGTGCGTATCTTTTATCCGATAATGCCCACTTTTAAATAAGAGCTAAATGCTAACGAATGTAACTTAGATATAAAATATTATTGTTGTAACTGACATATTTCCGAAGTTATGGCGATTGCAAATTTTGGACCATATGGGACGTAGGCATGTTTTTAGTCTATCACGTTTCAGGGTGGAGGATTATCTTCGCTCATTTGATCAGTTGTGGTTGAAAGCTTCTTTACCTAATCAGTCCAAAAGGTTTTAAAGTCTAAAGGTTGATCCCAAACCAAACAAACCATAAAAAAGAAAAAGGAAATCTTTCGGGAACTTGGTCTCATAGATGAAATGTCTTGATTAATTCTGGATGAAAGACTTACTTGAAACCCTCATCTAGAAACCCAAAACCCGAAAATTAAAAGCAGCGCTGTGAACTAAGTAGTAGGATCCTACTTGGCAAATTCTGGGGACTTAGCCCAAACATTGTCTCTAATGTACATAGTAATCATCAGACCGATTGTTTCCTATAGAACACCGGTATGGTATAAAAAGGTACAACAGAACTCGGCACAAGTCAAACTCTGTGAATTGCAAAGAATGCCTTACATTTCAGTAACGAAAGGTTCGTAACGAAACTTATTGACTGGCACTGCCGGATCAATCAAACATTCAGCCCTTAGAAAGGAACTGAACACCAACCATCACTATCAGTGATTACTATATATACCCAAATACAACTTTCTGCACAACTTCGAACAGAAGATACGACCTCAATTTGTTGGTGATTACCACATAGTGCTTCAAACAAATGATGGGGTTGGAGCTAATGTATACGGGGTCAGGCCGCATAAAATTATATTTGCATGGATGAACCAAGAAAACTCAGTCTTTCAGGTGGAAGTACATGCAATTGAGCTTCACCCTAGGGAATATGAAAGAATATGGGTACCAGTATATAATGGTATTGAATTTAATGGAATTGGAGATGAGTTAGCTAGGAAAGGCTCTTTTTTGAGATTTATAAAACATAATCTTAACAATTGGTTGGACAGAAAACTTCAAGAAGGCTTGGATTACACAATGGACAACAGACAAGAAAAATCAATTTTGACAAAAATTTACAAACAAAAGACAAAACAAATACTCGTACTTATGGTGATCAGGAAAAGGGTACGTACTGTCACAGAATTTTTCACGGGACGCTGCCCAACATAGAAATAGTCTGGGATGAATTCTGAAGATTCTGTAATGAAGAAGAGTAAATAGCTGAACATATTCTATGCCACTGCAACATTCTAGAGAAATACAGACTTCTTCACTTTTCTATTGCATACACGCCTACTTCTGAGATGGTGGGCGCCTTACCCCCAAGGGACGTACTGACATTCATTAATGCCAAGCACCTATGGACTGTCTTATAATTAAGTTTTAGCAGGATTAGCATAGTGGGCCTTATAGGCTGCGATGACATTTTGCGACTTTTCTAGTTGTAAACAGTCCATACAATCCAAACTATGTAGCAAAAATAAAGCTTTAAGATAATTTTTGAGATCGACTCATATATTTAAAGATATATTTATATACCTGAAAAATTCACACGCAATTATTATCAAATCGACACATTTAGCGCAGTTTTAAACTACCATCGTTATGTAAATGTTTGTACATATTTATGTGTTTACGTATTTATGAATGAACATTGGTCACGTGATGGAAACAAAAACAAAATTTATTCCTAGCAATTAACAGTAAAGGATAAAAACCACCCTAATAATAAAACAACAGGTCAACAGTCTGCTGCTCTTAATGAGTTTTGTTTCATGCAGCGCTTGATTACCTCAGCTGCTACCTGTTGCTGCTACCGTTTTTGGCGTCGTCTGTCTGTGTAAAGCATCATCAATATTCATGCATTCATGCAAATAATACCGGAAATGGGCGATTTGAAATCCCTCAGCACAGAGAAGAGTAAAATAATTAAATTCGCATTAAGAATTTCTGTTTGCTACTTTTTGTCACTACAAAGCCAAAACCATTTCTGTTGCTATTCTTCTTATTAATATTATATAAATTCAATATAATTCTTAAAACGTGACATTCTAGTATTGTTCTTTTGCAATAAATCATTTTTTTAAGTTTCTTAAGTAAGAAACTTTTCCGTCTTAAGTTAACTTAACATATTAATATCAATAAGTTATTCACTTAAGAGCACCTCAGCGTGGCTTTGTGCTAAACCCTTATATGTTTCGCACTTTTGCTGGAATACGGTAACTCTATGCTGCATTGAAAGTAAATCTGTTGCTAAAAGTTTTCGTTCAATTTTTGTTTTGTTTTGTTCTTTACTTTGGGGCTTTTTTTGTGTTTTTGACTTTTTCGCCTTTTTCCGCTGAATATATTTCGGTTTGCTTAACGTTTACTTTTGGGCCAAAAATAAGATTTATTTACACGAGACTGTCACAACTCAGCTGTGTTGTTTCCTGTATTTTCCCCAGAGATAGTTTTGACTTTTCGCAAGTTTATTTATTAATCTTTCAGAATGTTGTTTGCACAGCTGGAATGAAGTGTTGCGCCAACATTTCATGAATATTGAGCACACTGCAGTTACTTAGTAACAGATACAAATTCTTTACTTTTCCTTTATTTTGAGATGTTTATTCGCAATTGTTATCGCATATAGTAATTTAAATTTACTATGGTGGTATCATTAATTTAAAATTTTATATAAATTTAATTAATATCATAGGAGAGTGAATCAGCGCTGTAAAATATTAATCAAATTAAATTTTTATATCTGTTTTAGACCCAATACCCAGGATATTTTCATTTTGTCCTACACAGAGAAAACAAAAATTTCGTACAAATTTATTTCTAGTAAATTTCGCTAGAAGTGACAACTTCCCTATAAAATAAATGTTACCTTAGTGCTTTAGTCAATTCAGAATTTTCGAATAATCTTACGGTATGGTAATTTTTTTAAGAAATTTAAGTGATATTTACCATAAATAACTACACAGGAAATAACGCCATAAATTTTCTGGCATTAATTTTTGGAAATGAACCCAAAAACTAACTAAAAAATAAATTATTGTCCTTATTTTCCAAAACAAAACGGAAATATCGCACAAATTTTGTATGCATATTTTTCTGGCGTTATTTCCGCAAAATTTTCTGGCGTTATTTCCGGGAGCCTTATTTACCTTACTGTAAAAATCAAACACAAAAAAAAAAAAAAAATTAACTAACCGCACTGTGATACACTGACCTATATGATGAAGAGGTATAAAATTTGTATATTACGCAATTGTCTGTCCAAATATAAATATTTTGAAGTAAAAATAGTTACACATTTTTCTGGCTGAATACATACTTTACATAGTCAATTAAGAGTAAGTAATATTTACTTACTACTTCGCTAGTTCAAACTTATGTTTATTTATTTTTAAACTTTAGTGTTAATAACTTTAATTTGTTTACTACTCAAGTGGAGTAAAATTAATGATACCATTTGTAACGCAGAGAAGGAGACGTAGTTGGTAAGGAAAAGTATATAAGTATGTATATTCATGATCAGCGTCACCTCTTGAGTCATTACAGTTATGTCTGTCTGTCTGTCCCTTTATCCGTGGAAATATTTTTTACGGGAAAACTATGCTAGATATATCAATGAAATGTTATTTAATTTCTTCGGCGTAAAATTTAAAACGTGAGATTGAAAATGAACGAAATCGGCTTACCACCCATATAAAAAAAGTTCAAACGGAATTTTTTGAACATTATCTACGTTGACGCAAATACACATAGGTGCAACCTCTAAATGGATTCAGACAAGGGGACGTGGTACCTGCCATATAAGCAAAAGTTTTAAAATGACATACTCAAAGCGGCTTTGAGGTATCCGAACCAAATTTCACTCAAAAATAAAAATACAAATTTATTTTTCCTGTTCAATATATTCTTATGCTACCCTTACTTATTTTTCTGATCTTTCACTTAAAAACAAACAAAGCTCTTGTGGCCGGGATGCGTTGTCGTAGTATTCTTGTCGTGTAGAAGTAGAAAACATTTTTCCTTTTTTTTAAGGTCTTCCTTAAACCGCTCTATGACTGAAGCGTAGTATTCTTCGGTTATGGAGACAATTTTACTTTTGTAATTGAACAGCGGGATCTTATGAGTCAAAAAAGATCGTCGCCATGATTTTCCCAGCCAACTGTGATACCTTAAACTTTTTAGATGTTGGTTTGCCATTTCCACTTCTGCTTGGACTAAAGTTCATAATGATGAACCCAAGTTTTGTCTCCAGTAGCAATTCAAGTCAATATTCCAGCTCTGCATTGACGACACACAGTAAGAACATATGGCATTTCTTTTTGCAAAAATCATAACTAATGGTCATAAAATCATACAAAAATCATAACTTCTGAACTATTTAAGATATATTAATTCGGTTTTCGGTTATAGATAGAAAATTCTCTGGCTATTATTGGGTGTGTGCATTAATTTCCATCGTTTTTCAAAAGATGTCGCCATCAATACATGGCGACTTAAACGTTAGATCAGAAACGTCAAATCTGAAGCTTAGGCATCTGTCAACAACTCTGCATCATTAGATTTGAAAATTTTCATCCGCATACGAATTATTTCGCCGACTTCAAAATCTTATAGTACGAGATCCGGCAGTAAAAAAATGTATCGATCGAGTTTTTAGATAAAATCTAGTTTTTACATATATTTAGGAATGGGGGAATATATTTTTGCTGGGTTGCCTCTCGAAATGTGGCCACAAGTATTATCAATTTGCGATAACTTATGAACCGTGAGTCGCACGAGAAAAAGTGCCCAGATCTTTTTTATGGAGAGTCATATGCTCTACAAGTAATTTTTATTATATGTAAAAAAAAATTTACCATATAGGAGTTATTTATTAAAAACCAATTTTTTTACGCTTATTGTTTATTGCTTAAAAAAAATTGGTTTTTAATTAATAATTTTTAAACGGTAAATTTTTTTTTAACATATAATGAAAATTATATGTAGAGCATATGACTCTTCATAAAAAAGATTTTGACACTTTTCCCCGTGAGACTCACGGTTCATAAGTTATCGCAAATTGATAATACTTGCGGCTAAATTTCGAGAGGCAACCCAGCAAAAATATATTCCCCCATTCCTAAATATATGTAAAAACTAGATTTTATCTAAAAACTCGATCGATACATTTTTTTACTGCCGGATCTTAGACTATTAACTTTGAGAAGCTGTAAAAACCAAATCACCGGCCCGGCCCGAATGGGTTAAAATTTTCAAATCCTTTAGCTCCTAATATTTTTACATCTGATGGCAATATCAGATTTGTAAAAAAGACCCACTCGAAATTGATTTTTGCAACGCCTTTTCGTAAATTGACGTCATGAGTCACAGGTTTTATGGTAAAAATCGTTATAACTCATAAAATCGCAAACAATCGCTACAATTTTTATATTGTATTCAGAGTTGTTGTGCCTATTTAGTTTTTGTAGTCCGGAAGTATTTAGTATTTTTTGAAAGTCCATTCGAATTTGAGAAAAAGGGTAAAAATATTGTTTCTGAAAAGTACAGTCACCTCAGTCATTAAGAAAAAATCATTAATTTTTAGTGCTAGTTGGTAGTATAAAGACCGATTATGGCATATATGAAAATAAAATAACTTTTCTTTCATAAGTTGCAGAAAAATTTGGACTTCATCTTGATTAAAAAAAAAAAAAAATTTAAAAACTCTCAAAATCCATCGACTTTGACCAGCTCTACAAAGCAAACCATTTTGTCAAATAAGTCAAAATTTCATGTCCATGAGTATTAAGCATTTGTTTATTGAACTGCATCATTAGATTTGCAAACTTTCAGCACATCGAAATTGATTTTCGCAACCATTGTCGCCATTGTGCGACAGTGGTCCAAACTTTTTTCCCTGGTAAAGCAATTAGAAATCATCACTTCTGTTGCTGATTTTTTGTCTTGCTTTTATAAACTGATTCGCTACTTCCAGGCTCTATATCATGGACTATTGTTTGTGTTTTGAGCCGTATTTACAAAACCGAGCTTTGCCACCTATTGAGAGTATAATGAAGTTGCTAAATTATGCTTTTTCGAATCGGTGTAAGAAAAACTGGGCGAAACCTACTCAAGCTGCATTTGGATTTCATTAAAATTTCAAGGAACCCAACGAGCAGATCATAATGCTATATTCATGAGACAGCTATGTGTCAATTGTGGAACTTCTTCAACTTTAGCTTTGACTAAAACAATATTTTTCTCAGCGATCGAAAATTTTAGACAACCTTCTCGTGACTCGTCCGCTACAGAAAAATGTCTTGTCTGGAATCTTCGAAACCATTTTAAAACAGTCTGAAGAGATGGTATATTCGTTCTATGTGCAATTCGGCATTCATTGAGAAATTTTACTGGCTTGAATTGATGCCGAAAGCCGTAAAAAATTGCTTGACGATTTTTCTGCTATTTTGGTGGCGGAATTTTTTTCAAATTTCATCAGTTATTTTACGTTTTATTGTCTTAATTGCGATCGATCTTTCTGAAATTAAAAAAAAAAAAAAAATATTGTTAGACAATGCTGAATTGGTTATATCTTTGATTTAAAAAATAAATAAACTAGCACCAATTCATCAAACTTCTGCTGGTCCCCTCGTAATACATCCACTACGTTATTGTGCAATACACTTTACACTAAATATACCAACAATACAAAAAATTATAAATTGTTTACAATATGTACTTATGTACATTATACACATTGTTACTTATAAAGAAATTAGTCTCTTTCTTTTTTTTAACACATTCAAGATCCATAAAGCATCTATAAAACTGAGAAATTTCCATAAAAATTGCGCCATTATTTCTTGATTTGTAGTATGCGTTGAACAATTTCTTGGCCCTTGGCCAAGTGCAACAATACAAAGATTTATGGCTAAAAATTGCTTGCTGCTGCATTTTAATGGGAAAATTTATGTTGCGCAGCCAGTGAATGAATGATTTTACAATTCAGTTTAGACATTTAATTTTTCAACAGGAACGAATGCTCATTTGTTTAAACAAAAAAAGAAAAATATAAATATCCATAAACAAAAAAACCCAAAAATAATGAATGTTTGTTTATTTTTAATTTACAGTTATCAAACTGGAGAAACTATTAGCGAGCATAGATACAACACCGGGAGTTTCAGAAGGTAAATACTTAGCTAATAAAAACAAATTTTTGCAACTTCTTTTTATTAATATACGCACTTCTTTCTACAGAATGGGGTTCCGGTTGGACGGGACCGAATTTCATTGTAGAAATCGAAGAGACTGCAGCTGCCTCGGACACAAACACAGATTACGTAAACAGTCGCGAAGATCTAACAACCGGCGCAACAACGATAAATGGCACAGATGCGGCACATGGTAAGAGATTTTCAATAAAAATAAAATCAACAAAAAAATGTACTTTTAAGCCTCAAATTAATATTTATCCAACATACTGTCATTCAGTGCTCATACCATTTGTGGTTCTCTAATTCCATACAACAACTACCACTTGGCTTATGGTCTTTACTCGTATTCAATTTAAGGCTTAAATAATATATAACGTCATAATCCATTATTCTGTTATCTGATTTTATTTTATCTTTTTTTTTTTCATATGATAAAAAAAGGAAAAAAAATATAACCCAAATACAACTTCAATTTCATATCAAAATGTGTGTGTGCGTAATCCTACATAACAACAAACATGAGAAAACAAACAGATTGTTTGCATTACGCGATTGCAAATAGAGGGATCCTTTTTCTTTTTTGACTTTATAGCCAGCACAAGCACGTAAGCATGGATAAGCCTTTGTATGCCAGTATAGATGTAGATGCCCAGCGGGAAAATGCATTAACATTAACATTATTTTATTGAAATTTTTGCCGTAAAATTTTGTTACTACTCTATCGCCTGCTCATATTTGTCAATATTTCTATTTACCTTAGAAAAGATGGTCCCATAACTTCAATACGATCCGATAGTATCCGATAGTATCCGATGTACCCGTTGTACATGTGACACTTCTTTGTTGGAAATAGATTTGTCTTATCCTACACGAAACGAAAACAGTTACATTTTCAATATGAGCGTAGTAAAAATTATCAAACAGGATAGTAAAAATTATCAAACAAAATGGTAAAAATTATCATACAGGATAGCAAAAATGAGTATACAGTAGTACTATTTTTATTTTATTTTTTTAAAATATTTTATATTAAAAAATAGAAAAAACAATTAAATTAAAAACAGTTTTAATTAAAAAAAAAAGACAAAATAATCTGTGGTTTAAAATAGAATATGAACATTTCCTGTTGACGCATCAAAATTATTTAGTAGGAATTTTTCCCCCGCTTTCTAAAAACTTTGTTTATGATTTCTTATATTCACACCTCTCCTGAACGAACTTTTAGGTTTCCGAAAATGTCGACGAAATCTACCAACGTGGTACTTTTCTTTCATGCTAATGCATCAAAACTATGCGAGAATGAAAATCGGATCAGCTAGTATTCGCGAAATATCGCAAAAATACATATCTCATATAAAATAAAAAAAATTAAGAAAAAGAAACAGAACACACAAATATAAAAATAAATATATTTAATGTATTTTGCAATGCTGAATCCGAATCTGGTCTTAGAATTGCTGTATCTGTATTTTTGAGATATCTTAGCCTGAACAAGGAAAAAATACCGTTAATGCTATATTTTGAAGCTATATCACTAGAATATAAAACATTCATACGTAAAATCCGATACAGTATCTCAAAAACTTAATCTTTTTCTTTAAAACCTAATTTAAATTGTGTCGATATCTGTATTTTTCTCGGAGATATCCTACCCTAAAAAGTTAAAAAAGTGCAAAAAAACTGTTTTTTCATTATTTCAGTCTACGATATTTCGGAGAAACATAAAGGTATTGACATAATTTTAAAAAGGTTTTAAACAAAAAAAATTAGATCTTTGAGATACTGTATCGGATTTTACGTTTGAATGTTCTATATTCTAGTGACATAGCTTCAAAATATAGCAAAAACGGTATTTTTTCCTTGTTCAGGCTAAGATATCTCAAAAACGGTATGAGATACAGCAATTCTAATACCAGATTCGGATTCAGCATTGCAAAATACATTAAATATATTTATTTTTACAAGGCAAAAGTAGTATCATAATATTAATTGCCTGATACTCTGTTATAAATAAATAAAATTGGATTCTTTTTTCACGAAAAGTTTACTCGATGGCTTGAAATTAATAACAATTATTTCAAAAAATCAGATTTATCCACTAATCGATTATTATGCAAATAATGTGTATGACATTACGTTTTGGTTATAAGCCCTTTTGAAAAAACACTCCTCATTTTATATGGGATATGTATTTTTGCGATATTTCGCGAATACTAGCTGATCCGATTTACATTCTTACAAAGTTTTGATGTATCAGTATGAAAGAAAAGTACCCCGTTGATAGATTTTCGGAAACCTAAAAGTTCGTTCAGGAGAGGTGTGCATTGTAGAAGTTAAATCATTTACTATAAAATTCAATATGCTGCCTTCTAATGTTTCCTGGCACCTAGATAAGACATCTGCAAGCATTTTACAGCCCATTTCTATTAATTTATATATTTTTTTTCCGGGTCTGTCGTTCTGTCTTAACCGATTTAACATATGAAGCATTCCTTAAATGTTTAATAGTTCGAGCTGTTTTGTAATGGCTTTTGGTACCTATTAAGTATGTTCTCAATACTGCTCGATATTATCTTATCTGCTTAATAACTTTCATTAATATCCTTCTGACTTTTGCTTTGATGCCCTACGATGCCTATATGATATTACCGGTGTATTTCGTTATCTATCACTCAATTTATATCTCTTCAAACATTTCGATGGGTTACGATACCTCTTGAAATAACACTACGCCTTCGACAATTTTCAATACACTTAAAGCTGTGCCGTATGATTTAATGTCAGATATCACTTAAATTTCATTTCATTTCATTTCATTTCATTTCATTTCATTTCATTTCATTTCATTTCATTTCATTTCATTTCATTTCATTTCATTTCATTTCATTTCATTTCATTTCATTTCATTTCATTTCATTTCATTTCATTTCATTTCATTTCATTTCATTTCATTTCATTTCATTTCATTTCATTTCATTTCATTTCATTTCATTTCATTTCATTTCATTTCATTTCATTTCATTTCATTTCATTTCATTTCATTTCATTTCATTTCATTTCATTTCATTTCATTTCATTTCATTTCATTTCATTTCATTTCATTTCATTTCATTTCATTTCATTTCATTTCATTTCATTTCATTTCATTTCATTTCATTTCATTTCATTTCATTTCATTTCATTTCATTTCATTTCATTTCATTTCATTTCATTTCATTTCATTTCATTTCATTTCATTTCATTTCATTTCATTTCATTTCATTTCATTTCATTTCATTTCATTTCATTGTTGGCAAAGACCACTTTTTTCCCTACTGGGTACAAACAGAACAAAATAAGTGAGGAAATTGGATTAAATGGCGGAAAAATTGCAAAACAAACAAATGAAAAACAGAAAACAGAGTAGCGGATCAAAAATCGTTGTAGAATCGCGCACGTGATTTGAAATTCAAGCGCTAAAGTGGAATCCTTGATTGATGATGAACTCTCAAAACATGATGATGCCGTCGTTCACTCTACTGATGATGATGGATTGTTTTGGCGCAGAAATTTGACGTAAGACAGTTGCCTTCAAAAAAAGTCAAATCACATACACAAACACATATATTCGCACACACACGCACCTAATGCATCTCGAGCGTGTGCAAACAGCATAAATTTATATCACTCTTTCAGCGTTTACTTAGCGATAAAGGGACTTCTGTTGGAAATAGCAATTAAAACGCTTTTTAAAGGCTGTTTAATGTACGTGTCTTATCATGTAACGCAATAATTTGGCGTCAAAATAAAAATAAATTTTATTGTTTCGCTAAAAGCCATCTTTCTTTCTCTCATTTTTCAGGTCCAAAAATCATTGTTCGCACCGAGGAGGTTCTCATTGTTGGCTTGGTTTTAATGCTTTGGGTAGGAGCCATCGTTTTATTCTTCAATCGTTGGGGTAAAATACGTATGCTTGAGCCATATCAACCAAAGTTCCAGCAACAGCATCGGTCTTCCTGCCCACTAGTGGACTTGGATTCACTGCAGTCGCATCAGGTATTGTGAATTATTGAAAATTTTTGCACTTCAAAATAAATGTTTTTATTGTCGTAATTAACTTTTTAACTAAGTACATATTGGATGAATGCGAACATATTTAAGTGAAGAAGACAAACGGATTGAAGACAACATTTCACTGAAATTTACCAAGAATTTTTTTAAATCTCTAATTTTGTAGTTTTCAAATGACATTTAATTAAATTGGCATTCCAAAGATATTTTTACGAATTTGGTAAATTTTTTGTTTACAGGTCAAAAAACAAAAATCTCTAGATGTGGCGACAGCAAGGGTACTTTAATTTTATGTTTATGTTTCTACTTACACTGTTCCAAAACTTTGCAAATAGTCCAATTCAATTGCTTTATTCGCTAATTGTAACAATACTCATTTGGTCGAGCAAAATTTGCTTGATTTTGATTAAAGCTTTTACTATAGAAATGAGATATATACATATGAGACGTTTATTATGAAAGTGGGGCAAGTCCAAAACGAAGTAAAAGTAATGTTATGATATGAATTGGCTGACATGTTATCACAAATGAATAAAATTGATCTCTGTTTGCACGAGAAGTTTCCTTGATGATGTAGAATTGATGGCGTTAAGTTGAAAAAATTATATCGGTCAAGTAACCGATCATTACGGCACATAATATGCATGACATTAATTTTGTCTCGTTTTGGACTTGCCCCACTTTCATAATAAAAGGCTCATATTTCGAAGAAAGTTTATAAATGCTCTTTTTCAACCTTTTTTGATATTTTAAACACATAAATAATAATATTTTAACCCTTTTTAACATACCTATGCCCTTGACTAATCCGATATTTCATGAGTTTTAATTTTTATTATTTTTTCAATTTTCTTTAATTTTTTATTTTTTAATTTGTTGATCAAAATTGTACCAAAATCGCATTAACAAACTTTTTCTGATACGTTTATTCCTTATGGTCATTTTCACAATGTTCAGTTAAGCCGTAACTGGAATTTTCGCTGGCACTTTGACTTTATATTTCATACAAAAATTTCAAATTTATCTGGAAGTTCAATTTTAACTGAATATTGTGAAGTTGAACCTTATAGCCGCAGTTTTTAAACAACTAATGCTTCCATTTCACTTAGCGCTTGGAAAGCCTTTATATACTCCAGAATGCTTCAAATTATCGTTTTTGTTTCCTTTTAAACAGGTTTAAAAAGTGATAATTCTGGTGCAAGGAGAGTCCTTAATATTAAAACTTACTGGTTGCGCATCCTCTTTTTTGTTCTTAGTAGGTACAAATTACTTTTCAAAACAGTTTTGTATATATCTCATGAAAAGAGAAATTTAGACAAATGAACCTAATATACTATTAGAAAGAGCATGAAATTTTCATAAAAAACTTCCTAATAATTTTTTCTAAAAGCAGAAAATAATTTATTAGAGATCATTCATTCCCTGCAGGACCACGGACTATTCCAAAACTAGTTTGCAAACTACTCCATGGATAAAAATCGACTAGTTCAAATTCTGGTCCCATCACATATAAAGTTCTATTTATGTTTCACATTTTTGTCATTGGGCGTAACCAATTGTCTCCTTTTGCATTACATTCGGACCAGAAAAGGCCAATTTTTTGTTTTTAAATATTTTATTTACAAATTTCAACAAATTTAATTTGAAATTCAAAATTGACACAAAAATGTCAAAAAATTTCATAGGCGGATGTGCTAAAGAGTTTGTTATATATTTCTGAGCAATGTATTCCGGGTTCGAATCTTAGTGTGGATGAACATTTTTTTATTAACTTTTTTTTTATACCTGGGCTATGTTGGGCATTGCACCAAAAACTCTTCAGACAAATTGTGTACGAATTAATAAAAATTCAAAAATTGGAATTGAAAATCACCGAGTGGACGGTTTGAACCCGTGCTTTTTCACGCAGCGCAAGTCATAGACCGATGCACTATCGTTTGCTCTTCTTCCCAATCGATAAACTGCCAAACAGGACGTAGTCAGTAACGTTATAATTTCACTGATATAATCGATATACAATTGGACCACTTTTGGTACAAATGACTGATTATGCATTACATTTGGACCATTTTTGATACAATTGACCGACTTATTCTAGTTTTAGGTGTAGTTCATAACGGACTACTTACAAAAAAACTAGACCAAAGATTGGACTTTTGAGACAGTTGACTTCGTCGGTCCTACAGGGTTATTTCTATTTTTTTTTTTATATAAAATGTTTTTTCATGAAGTTGCACCTTCATGAAAAAATTATAATGAACTTGTTTATGAAAAACATTACGCTCTTCCTAATGGTATTAGCTCCATTTGTCTAAGTTTTCTTTTTCACGAGATATTCACAAAAGTATTCAAAAAAGTAATTTTTACTATACAACTCATATTAAAAACAAACAAATAAAATGCGCCACTTATAAATATTAATTAGATATCTTTGCACTAAATTAATAATTTTCTATACTTTCCTTTTTACTTTCAAACAGGTTTAATAGTTAACCTTTTTGAAAATAAAAAGGAAACAAAAATAAAAATTTCAAGCAGTCTAATATACACATATGTTCGAATTATAAAGTTATTTAAAAATTCGCATTTATTTAAAATTCACCAACATAACGAAGATATCATTGCAATAGAAATTATCTATGTAGAATAATTCAGAATCTTCAATTTAAAGCAAAGATTGAAGAAAGCATTACAATGAAACTCGCCAAGAAATTTTTTTTAAATCCTTAAGCTCTTATATCCTAAAAATCATGCTACATAAATAGGTTTTTAAAAGGCATTTTTAAGAACTTGGTAAATTTTTTTTGTTTACAGGTCAAGAAACAAAAATCTCTAGATGTGGAAACGGCAAGGGTAGATAATTGAAATTTTGCTCCTGCTTAAAATGTTCAAACGCGATAGCCAAATTCTATTGCTTTATACATTAATTGTAACAATGTTCAAATAAATAGTTTAGGAAATTTAGCTGGAATTCTTTCAATGTTTCTATCCAGATTGTTTCTTTCTTTCGATCATTCAACTTTCTCATCACTTTGATAATTTTTTATTTTTTTTTCTTCTCAATGGTACTTACTTCGTTCTACATTTTCACATCATTCTTCAAATTCTTAAGGTTTTTTGATGTTTTATTATTTTTAGAAATATTTTTCGAGATTTTCGTCATTTGTTCATCTGTAGTTAGTTTTTAACATTTTGTGACCTGTAAAATATTTATTTTTAAACTTTTTCAACATCAGTTGAGTTTTGCTGAATTTTTTTTTTACTTTTTCAACACATATGTCTTGTTTTTTTCTGACATTTCTCGACTTCTCCACCTTATGATCATTGAAAGATAAAATGTTTATATATCGTTAGTTTTTAAAATCCTTCATCTTATTTACCGTTATTAAACATTTTTAATTTTTTTTATATAGTTTCAAAATATTTTTCATTCTTTCATTCCTTAGAGATTGAGATTTGTAAGTAACAATTAGAATTTTTTTTTTTCTAAAACACAACTCGATTCGTCTAATTCCAAAAAGAAACATAGAAAATTTAATGCTAATTTTCCTCAGCTGCCAGTTATTAAACACCTAATGCTTCCGTTTAATCTAGCGTTTTGAAAAATTCTCTAGTTATAAGCGATTTAAATGTTAATGTTAGAGTTCACAATCTATAGACATTTTCTCATCATTGTATTTGTCACATAAGAAAAATTACACTACGTTTATTATGAGGATTGTGTAAAAACTTCTCGATCACTGATCCGATCTTTTCTTGTCCTTAAAATAACAGAAGGAAAGGGTGCCTCTTGGACAGAAAGAATTATGTGTAGTACAAATTGTGTACAATTTGTATATAAAGCAGTATCGAGAACTTTTAACTTTTCTTTCATCAATGTTGCACAAATATATGTCGAACATTAGGGATCACGAAATTTGATTAAACTTATTTATTGTGACAAGTCCTTTTCAGCATATTTATATTAAGTATTATGTTATTTGTTGCTATTTAAAATTTTCATCGATAGAACACAATATACGTATGCTTGTTGTATTTGTGTATTAGATTGATAGTAATCTGTTGATAAAAAACTAAGTCTTGGTCTTGAGTCTTGTTCTTGGTAATTTTTTGAGACAAAGACCAAGACGCTGATATCATTGCAAGACCAAGATCAAGACCATGACCGAAACCAAGACTTACTGACCAAGGTCAAGACCAATACCAAGACTCAATATCAAAAACAAGACTGCTATGGTCTTGGTATTGGTTTGCTCATCACTAGATGTGACCGGCCTTAGGTGCAGTGGTAATCTACTGTGCTAACATTCCAGAGTAATAAATACACTTTATTTATTTCTTTATTTCCATTTGTCTCTAATTATTTCCTTATCCTCTCATTAATTTTCTGGATATTTATGCGATCTACATATATCCAAATTCAAAGGGTTATACCCTTTCTTATTTGTTTTAAAAAAAAACTAACCTGGATTTAATTTCGGCTATAATCCCAACGAAGCTTTATAGTTGATAAGTTATTGATCTTGCTTTTTATTTATTCGTCTGTAATAGGTATCAACTATCTGAAATGATTTAAAAAAAAAAAAATTTCGATTTCTAAATAAGTAGCAATTTGGATTTTAACGTCCAATCATCAAGTAAAGCATATCGTTGTAAATGTCTCGATAAACGCTACATTCCGTTTGCATAAATCGTTTATCTGAGGTATTTTTTACCTTGTTATACACATTATCTCAGTTTCTACCACCATAAGGTGCCAAAGACGAGTCATTAAATTAAATCCCGTATAAAATCGTAAAATGTATCCTTAGAAAGTTTCCGCAAATTGTTGAAATTGAACAAACTACATCGAATCTAAACGAATCAGTGCAAAATATGTAAAAGAGGAATCAAACTAAAGACCTAAAAGCGTGAAATATTCTTTTTTTTAACGAATACTTACAAAATCAATTGCACGATTCTGAGCATTTAAGCTGGAAGTAGTCAACGTATTTTATTGTTGTATAACACAATTTTTTAACTTTTATTTACAATGCTATGATACAAGACCATTAGCACCGGTTTGTAAACATGGCTAATGTATAATTATATTGGTTAGGCGCCAGACAGACTTGAGTATACAAAATATGATAACTGAAAACTGAGCTCAGATTTTCATAGGTAGAACCCCAAGTAACAAGAAAGAAGTTGTTGCTAGGATCAGTGGTGGTTAATTTTATTTGTTCACTTACCTCCCGTCTAGGGCAAACAAGGTTTTCCGTTCATGGGATTTATATCCGTTCATAGTGAAATGGGATCTCGTAGTTACAAATTTGTACTTGATTTTTTTCTACCACGTCAGGATCTTGAGTTATCCTTGCTTAAAGTGCAAAAATCACTGTTTTGAGGTCTGCTTAAGTCTATATAAAAAAACAAGCTTTATATACAATTTATTTCCTAAACGAATTAGTGCAATGTTTAAAAAACTACATTTTTAATAAGACGGAATTTTCAGTCAACCCACTCGCAATATATTTTTTAACATATTAAATCTATATACTTATATAAAAGAAAGTCGTGTTAGTTACACTATTTATAACTCAAGAACGGCTTTACCGATATGGCTGAAAATTGGTGAGGAGGTAGCTTAGAGCCAGGAAACGGACATAGGATACTATTTATTCCGTTAGGGTGGATATTAAGGGTGGCCGTCATATAAAAATTTGTTTTAAATCGCATTTTCTCAGAGACCGTTCATCTGATTGCGTTGAAACATTAGGAATTGGTTGAACATGCCCGCGAAGATTTCTAAGAAAAAAAAAATTTGTCAGGGTGCATATTAAGGGTGGCCCTCATACAAGAATTTGTTAAATTGCATTTTCTCAGAGACTGCTTAATCGATTCACCTGAAATTTACACCAAATCATCCTTAAATTAAATTGCATAGCTTAGGCTATACACGAAGGTTTCCGAAGATCACCCGAAGGCTTCATAGTCAAAACGAAGAATATCTGGATGTACTAGAGAGAAAACATCTGTGTCACACTACCAACAATCCTTAACTGATATTTTTCTTTGACACCCGAAGGTTCTTGAAGGTCACCCGAAGGTTTTACAGTCAAAACGAAGAATATCGAAGTATTCGAGAGGGAAAAAGTTTTTAAAAAAATTTTAATTAACAGTTTCCCGTGACACTCAAATTTTTCCGAAGGTCACCCGAAGGCTTCATAGCCAAAACGAAGAATATCTAGGCATATTAAAGGCACAACATCTGTGGCGAACTATCAAGAAGCCTTAATTGATAATTTTTTGGAATAATCGAAGGTTCCCGAAGGTCACCCGATGGTTTCATAGTCAAAACGAAGAATATCTAAATGTACTACAAGAAAAGCATCTATGGCGAACTATCAACAAGCCTTAATTGATGGATTCCTGGGACACCCTAGCTAAGCTATTCGGAATTTTTAAGATGGTTTGAAACGAAATTAATTTTCCTTCAATAACAAAATAGGCGGAACATGCCCCTTTTCCATGCATTTCGTGGTAAAAGGAATCAACATTGCTTTCGTAATCTTCCAAACGCTTATTTTTTACATTATTCTCAGTGAATTTGTGAACATAATCATGAGTAAGAGAGTAGCTTTTTTGAATTCATTCGAAATTTTGATTGCTGATCAACTCTCAAAAAATTTAAATTAATTTTCAATGCCATTTGTTGATCAACGCTTAACATATTTAAATTTATTATCAAAACATTTCAACGCAATTTCTGTGCAGTTATGCCTCCCAAAAAAACGAGCGCTCGGTTGTTCTACTTCTCAAGCAAAACGAAACTCAGAAACAAACGAACAACGAGAATCGAGATTGGAATCCAACCGAGAGCTTCATGCTCAAGCGCGTTCATTGGAAACTAACGAGCAACGAAATGAAAGATTAGAAACCGACCGAGAACTTCATGCTCGAGCCCGTTTATCGGAAACAAACGAGCAACGAAATGCAAGATTGGAAACCAACAGAGAACTTCATGCTCGAGCCCGTTCATCGGAAACAAACGTGCAACGCGAATCCAGACTGCTTACCATCCGAATGTATACTGCTCGAGCCAGATGAACCACTCACGCTGACTTATGTATATCTCAGTGCATTCCATTACAATGCTAACTGTAATTACAGCATTCATCCAAGTGTGGTTATTGGAAAAATGGATGAACTATGCACATATTGCAGTACATTCAAATTTAAGAATGAGTCACCAGGAATGTGCTGTGTTGGTAGAAAAGTTAAATTACCAGAATTACATCTACCACCCGAACCATTATCAAAGTTGGTATCAGGCGATAAGAGCGAATCAAAACATTTTTTAACGAATATACGCAAGTACAATTCATGTTTCCAAATGACATCATTCGATGCAACGAATATCGTGCGCGACAACTATATGCCAACATTCAAAATACAAGGTCAAATATATCATCATGCTGGATCATTACTACCATTGCCAGATACGGACCATAAATATCTTCAAATTTATTTCATGGGAAACACAGATGAACAAATAGATCAACGTTGTCGATACAATACGGGCACTAGACGAGACAAACTTTATTCGATCAACACAACGAATTGATTCAATTGTTTAAAACTGCCCTTGACCAAATGCCAGCAGATGAGTACAGAGTTATAATAAGAGCAGATAAAACACCTGTTGGACTACGCGAAAGACGATACAATGCACCAATAATTGACGAAGTGGCGATCGTTATAATTGGCGAAGAATTTAACGCACGTGATATAATTCTTCATCGCAGAAATGGTAATGTTCAGCGAGTCGCAGGTATTTTTTTTTTTTACAGAATGAACTCCTTAGTAACAAATTAAAAAAAATGAACAAAAAATTTAAATCATTAAAAGAAAACATTTATAAATTACAAAATAAATTAAAAACAAATTAAATTTTAAAAAAATTATTCCCATTGATTTATTTTTATACTAAGTCAGAAAGATAAAAAATAGGGGAGGGAAGAACTTGGTAGAACTCGCAAATTATTGATAGTGGACGATAGTTTGTGATGGTTTAAAATGAAATTAACTTTTCCATAATACCGTGCTATAAATGAACGCTTTTATCTATATCTTATAAGCTATTGGGAATGAAAAAACAAAACAAACATGCCAAGCGAAGCGGGCAAGGAAGGCTAGTTTGATATGAAATACATTTCATCCATTAATCCAATCGGTGCGGATTGTACCGGTACAAAAAGTATACCATTTTCGGATCTTAGACTTATTGTTTTAGGTCTTAAGTTTGATTTCCGTTTTACATATTTGCACATCTTTTTAGATTTCAGTTGATGTTATGTTACGTGTATAGTACATTGTTCCACGTGCTTAGATTTGTTAAAAATAAAAATACAAAATGAATATTTTTTTAAACATTTTATCACTAGCTTATATTGATTCATAAAAAAAAGGCACTCCGCTAAAAGTGTCGTTTTTAACTCATTGTAAGTGTCCCCACAAAAGTTGATATGTTATCTAACTGTTCATGCTTTTTGCTTAAAATTTCTCGAATATTATAAATTTGTTTATTTTCATAATTTTATATCTTTTTGTTCTAGCGCACATCAGTTTCACGCATGTCAATGGGAATGACGAATCAAATTAATATGCCAACGTGTCAATTTTCAGCTTATAATCCTAGCATATATGCGAAAGGTAAGTTTAAAATTATAAAACAATTAATCATACAGATAAGTTCTTGCTATTTTGAAATTTTATCTACATATCAGTTATTTCTAACATATTATTATATGATATATAGTGTATATAACGTGATATAAATAATATTGTGCGTGATTTATTTTTGATAAAAAGAACCCTTCAAAAATTTTGAAACAAATCAATGAAACCGTGTAAAAATCCAATTCGAGTCCCCCTAGCATGAGACAATTCTTTATGTCTTTCACCAACGTAATAATTTCTAACAACAGTGGAAATCTCATTTGTTAAATTTCCTTGAGCATTTATCACTGCCAAATAATTTTTTTTAAATATACACAAGATATCACGTAATAACGTTGCATATTTTGCAGCGTCATTGCAAAGATGCACTTTCATTTATGCCCTCATTACTTTGTAAGAAGAGAGAAAAAATAAGTTTAATATAAATACAGCGTCATAAGCTCGCAGTGATTTATAATGACATTATGGAATATGAAATACTTTTCACTATTTGAAAATGAAAATACGAAGAATATAAGAAAAGGAAAAAAAAAAAAGAAACACTGCGTGCTCTGGGCCTTAGTGCTCCTTAGCTTTTGCACACATGCATTACAAAGCAGTACATTGCTGTGCAACAAAAGTTGAAAGTTTTAAACTGCTGCAGTGCATCATTCAGAAAACGAAAGTGTTGGCATTAAAAAAGTGGCAACTTGCAAGCGTGTGGAAGCGTTAAGGAACAGCATTAAGAAGCTTTGTTCAAGAAACAAAACTGATTTGCTGCACACTTTGCAAAGAGTAGAAACATAAAGTATGAAATCAAGGTGTAAAATATGCATGCGATGTGGAACAACGTAGGTATTTTTTTAAAGAAAATTTGTTTTTCTTTTCAGCGATTCTTTTCACTTTAGTTACTGGGTTTCTTGAGTGCTTTAATAAAAAAAGAAAAACAAATACAACCAGCTGCAAATGTGTTGCAATCGAAATTCATTAAAGAAAACAATTTAATTTCAACAAGAGCTCTCGCCTTAAAATATGCAAATAACCTCTGCTCTACAATATGTACACGCACACATACGTATATGCTTATATTGTATAAAAATTGAGCCATTTATTTGTACAAAATTCACACTTGTTTTTTGCCTACCCCATACCCTACCCCATGTCTGCATTTCCTACCATTGCATTCTTTTGCATACTTCATTGCTGTTGACTAAAAGTATTGCATGCTTTCTGGCGCAGCCTGATAGAATTTTTATTCTTCGGTTGAAGCAACCCAGCTACAGCGTGAATGAAATAAAATGAAATTTCAATTACGTGCATTGATATGTAAATCGTACCGTTTTTGTTGTTGGCGTTTGTACCATCGACGGTTTAATTTAAATGAAACTTTCAGTTGGCTGTGTTAAATGAGGATTTTACTGCCCTGCGGGTTTGAAAAAATAAAGAAGAAAAAAAATAATAAACACATGGAAAATTTGCAAAAATCATTTATCATGGATTCTCGATACAAGACCTGCCGAGATAAAATCTTGATAGATTTCAGTTATTCAGGCTATATAAAAATTATACTTCATAGAGCTACGAAGAGATTGTGGAATATCAACTGCAAAAGAGTTAATTTTTTCCAAAAAGAAAAATTTGGAAAAAATGTCGATAAATTTTAAAAAAATTTTTAGTGTTCAATTCAAGTAAGTTAAAGTGACTGATCATAAAAAGTTTTATGATAAAGTTCTTATTTTCTAGATATAGTAACTTCGGGTAATGTGATATAGGCTTTTTTGATTTTTAAATTACACGTTACTTATGTACTTATATTACTTTGAGGATATTTCAACAAAATTGGAAAAAGCCAAATAATATCCCTTGATAAAACTGGCGGGTAATGTGATATACTGGGTTCGGGTAATGTGATATAACAATAAAATATAACAGAAACTTTGTTCTAAAATCAATATTATGGATTGATTTATTAAATATATTAACAAAAATTATTTTAACTAGAACTAATAGAACTAAAACAATACATTTTCTTATGGAAATTAAATTAATAAACGCTATTAACTTAATAGCGAAAATATTTCCGTATAAAAATGAAGAATATTAGTTGGCGTAATTAAGGTTAGAAGCAAGATTTGTACACAAAACTTGCTTGCCGTCTTTGAGGACACTAACTGTGAGCCCAAGTTATCTCGCATTGTACCCAGGTTTGAACTTTTGTGCCCATCTGGAAGGATATGTTGCAAAATGGACACGTTGTATCCTTTCTGGGTAAAGTTTCAGCCCAATGATCATCTTCGAAGCTTGGTTCCTCCGTTTTGCTTGAAGAACTGTCTTTCGAAAGCTTTTCATTTCTAGTTTTTAATTCTGAAAATATTTTTTCTGGCCATTCTTTAGGTCTCTTCTTAGGTTTTGTCTCAGGACTCTTCTTTTTAGTTCTTTTTTTAATATTTTGAATGCTCTCTTCCAAGGTCTTTTTATATGGGAGCGTTGTAAGCACCGTTGCAACCATTACTGGTTATGTGATATAGTATGTAGTATAACATTTTACCCGACTTGGACTATATCACATTACCCGAATTTCAGTTTTCAAGCAATCCGGTTACACTGTTCAACGGCAAAAAATTATCTGAGTTCAGACCATGAAATTATTATTCCTTGCTATTGACATAATAGAACTGCATTTACAAAATTTTTCCATCACGTCTCAATTTTCAGAAAAATTGACAAATCCAAAAACCCGACTTACATCCGCGCGAAAATAAATTAAAAAATTTTTATCCGTTAGAACTTTATAAAAAAAATGTCAAATGATTCAGAAAATAGCAATAATTTCAAATCTGAAAAAAATTTTGAAATCGGTCCTGCAGATTTTTTTGTATGCCCGTTTAATTGAGAAAATGTACTGAAAAAACCAAACACCAACCATCTTTAATTACATAAATCTTGCCTAAACCAATACAAAATTAAAAAAAACGAGCTTGTGCATCATTATTGTAGCTTTATTTTGATACCAAAAACATAAGGATTGGATCATGAATTACTTACTTATTTCCTTTTGAACAAAAAATGTATATACAGAGAGTCATACAAAAGCTATTGAATTTTTGTATCATAACTACTTGGAAATAAAAGTACTTGTATGACTTCCTGTATGTACATTTTTTGTTCAAAAGGAAATGAGTTAGTTATTCATGGTCCAATCCTTAAGTTTTTGATATCAAAATAAAGTTAAAATAATGACGCACAAGCTTGTGAAGAGTTTTCTTTAATTTTGTATTGATTTAGGCAAGATTTGTGTATTTAAAGATGGTTGGTGTTTGGTTTTTTTAGTACATTTTCTCAATTAAACGGGCATACAAAAAAATCTGCATGACCGATTTCAAAATTTTTTTCAGATTTGAAATTATTGCTATTTTTTAAATCGTTTGACATTTTTTTTATAAAATTCTGACGGATAAAAATTTTTTAATTTATTTTCGCGCGGATGTAAGTCGTGATTTTGGATTTGTCAATTATTCTGAAAATTGAGACGTGATCGAAAAATTTTGTAAATGCAGTTCTACTATGTCAATAGCAAGGAATAATAATTTTATGGTCTGAACAAAAACCTGAAATTCGTTGAACAGTGTTATTTGTTAAAAACTTTACCAAATAAAAACTAACCTGATTTGTGGCTAATTATATTCATCTACTACCAAATTATTTAACTTCGGCTTTAACATCTATTACAATTTAAAATTTATTCATACTTAAATTACACACAAAAAACCTTTTGATTGTACAGAAAAATTTATTTCACCACACTGGCGGACAAAACAGTACATGCAAGGGTGTAATGACTTGCAGTATGTGTTTTTTCCCCTTACTCTTATGTTGACAAGAAAATTTTTGTCGAGAAATCTTTGTTTAAGAAAATAAGCTGGTATATCACATTACCCGACTATATCACATTACCCGAAGTTATTCTACTCAAGATGTAAGATATGTAAATTTTACTTTTAAATGGTAAAAAAACGGTAGTATATCGAAATACTTGCAGCAGCTATAGCCATTTCAAAACTCTTTCCAATTTAATGAAGTACAATACGACGCACAGTGGTATTTTCAAGGGAAAAAATCAATTTTTCGACCAATAAATTTCAAAAACCTAATGATGCTGTTTTGTAAAAAAATATTTCACTAAAAAGATGTCGTTAAAACTTTTTCTAAAAAATTATATTCTTTTTTCGAAAAAAATAGTTAAAGCCACAAATGTGTGAAACTGATTAACTTTCTCAAGCAACACAGTGGTGTATTTATATAAATTATGTTTGTTATAGACATTTTTATTTATACATTCTTTATTAAAATATTGTTATTTCTTATTAATATGATGATAGAAAAAATTATTTTGATTACATAAATGGTTTAGAAGATATGCTCAAACTTAAATGACGCTATGAAATGATGCGTTTGCAATTTTCTTTAGAAAATTTCTGAGCTAGCTACGTCTAGCTAGATCTTCTAAAAGGCACTTCAGACTATCTGAGAAGTCATATGCGTTTTCTTATGTTTTTCTATTTGATTTTTTCTCTGACTGTCAAATTTTTATTGTTTTTAATTTATTTTGTTCAAATTGTTTTAATTTTATATTTTTCAAATAACATTAAAACATTTGAAAACTCATATGACTTCTCTTTTCAAATAGATTCAAATCTAATGCCAAAATAACTCATATGAGTTTTCTTCTGATAAATCATTTGTGTAATAAATTTACATTCACACTATCAGAGTTGCCATATTTGACAACTCATAAGAGTTTCTGTATGACTTCTCAGATAGTTTGAAGCGGCTTTTACTATAAAAAAATTAAAGATGAGAATCAATTCTTTCAATTTAAGTCAAAAAATTTTTGACATATTTACAACCAATTGAAAAACTCGTAATTTTTCTGAAAAAGATCAAGTGATTTTCAATGCCAATTTTTCAATATACATAAATAATTTTATATGAAAATAATATCTCAAGTGGAAAGATTTTAAGCGTTTCTAAACTAAATGTACAATAACTATATATATTTTCATGCAAATATGCCCACTCTATTAACTGAATATTACACACTTAAACTGTAGTTTAAAAGCGCTTGCCCCCATAGAAATTTAGAAGCACTTACACAGTGATTTTTTGTAAGGCCGCAGTTAACAAAATGTCGCCGTCTCCCTCTATCTCAATCACCACAACGAAAAGGCTGCAGAAGATATATTTAACTAAATTTTACCTGGAAATCGGAAAATCATGGTGTTAAACCAATATCAACACAAAAGCTCACATTCGATGGAGATGATTCGTATCGGCGCTAAGCACTCTCAGAAGTTTTAAAAATGAATAAAAAGACCTATTCATGTTTAGATGCTTCGCTTCTTTCAATAATGTCAATTCACTCAAGCTTGATGACTTTATTTAAGGTTTAAGTAATTTCACTTTAATGCTGCTTAAGCAAACTTAACAATAGAAAAAATGCAATTCTTAACGAGGTTGCTGGTAATACAAATTGCAATTTGACTAACAACATTTTGCATATAAAATGTTAATTTAATTTTTAATGAGCTGCCGTTGTAATGAATGCCCTTTAACTTTTTCTCTCGCTGCTTAAATAGAACCATGCACTTTTCTTTGCATTCACATACAAAAGTCAACACTGTGCGCTACTTCTGAATGGGCAAATATTAAATGCAACAATAAAATTAAGTGACTGAGAAAATGAATGTTGATTTTTTAAGGATTTGCACTCACAATGAATGAGGTGCATTTTAATACCCTACACGCGGTATACATGTATAATGTTCCATTTATAGAGTGGGCATATCCACTAGAAAACATATGCAAAATTTTATATTGGCAAAATTTTAAAATAATGGTATTACTACCTAGAAAATTGCTCTGATTTCAAATCTGAACGAATTTTTCAAATCGGTAGGGATGATTTTTTCAATAAAACGGACTTTGGAAAAATTATCCCTTTTACAGAGGACGCTGGAAATGCCTATCTTGTGAATCTCGTTAAAAACAAATAAAAAAATAAGAAAAAAATCGGCATACTTTTATGCGCAAAAACTGCAACGCGTGTAACTCAGTATTCATTAAGGAAGTGAAACTTATATTTGAAAAGTGGAAGTAACACTTACCTAATAATACTCACTTTCCGACAAGCGTATGGTATGTATAATCGGCCTCTACCTACCAATTTTCATCAAAATAGCTTGTGTAATTTTGAAAATATAACTTGATCAAATATTTAATCGTGAAAAAGTAGGCTTGGCAATTACTCAACCACTCCCACTCTTGCTAAAATGTTTAACTATTAAAAAGTGAGATCATCACCATCTCAGTATAGAAAGCTCAATTTTACACACATAGGCTTCACAAAATACGCTCGAAAAATCCAAAACGATTTGATCAGATGAGAAAAATTGTACAAAAACCTATCTAGAAAACACAAAAAAGTTTAGGTTAGGTTAGATTATGAGAACGTCGTCAGCATATACCAAATATTTCAGGTCTTGTTTTCGCAGTTGCAGGGCATTAGCAAAGATAATGTTGACTATCCTCCTCTACGCCACAGTCTACACACAACCTACAAAGATCATCAGTCTCAAGCCCCATTTGTTTTAAGTGCTTGCATGAACTGCTATGTCCTGTAACTACTGCTATAAGTAATCTTATTTCCCTCTTTCTGCACTTAAGGAGAAATTTACTGAACTATGTATAAATAGTATTTTAAATAAATAGCTTTGGTGATTTGATAATGAGTCAAACTACGAGATCTACTCATCATCTCCAATACCATAATATCACATGGGGGCTTAACGCAATTGTTTGACACACATTCTCTGTATGATCTGCCTTTTCATCGCTAGGAATATTTTTGTGACCCAGTACCTAGAACAGTGATAAATTGTGTTGTTCATTAAGAACGTGAAGCTCTCTAAAACAACGGCTAACTTTCTCAGATCTTATGTCCTGAATCGATGTATACGAGGGGCCTAACAAAAGTTTGCTTAGTAGAATTGAAAATACTGGAAAAAAAATTTTTGAAAATTTATAACTTTATTCTTCATCTGCCATTTATTTTGATACTTTTTTGAAGTCAATAAATCCATCTTGAAAAACAATTTTCAAAATCGACTTTTTCCAGTTATACAATTTCAATTTTGGAAAACTTTTGGTAAGCAGGTTTCAGTATACCACTTAGCAGTAACCGTCAGACCTTTTCATAGGAATAGCAGCTACAACTTTCTCGCTGGTAAAGTAAACTGACATCATTACTTTTGTGGCTGACTTTTGTCGCTTTGATTTAACAGGTTGATTTGCATCTTCTGGGCTCCATACCATGCATTGTTGTTTGGTTTCAGGGTCGTGCTTGTAAAACCATGCTTCATCACCTGTAACAATTTTCTTAAAAGTGCTAGACTCTCCGTTTTTGAATTTTTCAAGAAAATACTTAGCCAAACGCACAATTCAAAGCAAAATTCTAGGAACCCATCGTGCAAATTTCTTCTTGTATACAATATCATTTTTTAATATTCACGATACAGCCATAGCATTCAAGCCTCAGCAATGATTTCCTGGGTCAATCTTGGATCTTCGTCAATTTGAGACTTCACCAGCGCTACACTTGCATAATCAGTCAAAGATTTTGGGCGGCCTTTTCGAGGTTCATCCTCCACAGAAAAATTACCAGTCTGGAATCTTCGAATCCACTTTAAAAAAGTCACGAGAGAAGGCGCATTAACTTCAAATGCTACGTGTATTTGGCATTCACTAAATATTTCCACAGATTTGAGCTTACGTCGAAATCCAAAAAGAATAGCAAACCGAACCTATTTTGTTAGGCCCTCCGTATAGTTATATCAGCAGGTGATATATCCTTCATCGCTGGCAACCTTGCTGCTTTTGCTATAACTAATATTTTCACTTGATATACAGAACAGTAATTTGACTGTTAGCGAATTTGAGAGATTAATCGCGTTGCAGAAAACTCTAAAACCGGTTCCAATATCTATTTTAGAACCATCCGTATACACTTTTAAAGTGGAACCATTAAGAACATCATTGCTCTCCCATTGTGGGAAATTGTGCTTTGATACTTTTCCAAAAATCTGTAGAAGCTATTAAGCAATATATCTGGCTCATGTGCGGCAAAATGGTTTTATGCGCTTTGTAAAAATTATTGAAACTATAGGTCTGATTTTGTCTGACAGCGGTTTGACGTAGTTTCTCGAACATGTAGATCCATCATTTAAACGATTAATATCACTTTCAGTGCTTTTGTCGAATTTGTCCTATAGGCCCTGCTATTCTTTAATTAGTTTATCTCTGTATTTTATTCAATTCCTTTAAATTGTTCTGTACATTAAGGTATGTCCACCATACTATGCTATTACATGACAACATTGGTCTTATAATTGCCGTAGATATCCAATGATTGAGCAGCGGTTTTAGGACCCATTCTAACCCAATAATATAGTTTTCGTTTGCAGTAGTTCCGAGTTTAATTTTTTGTCTGAGACAAAAATTTTGTCTGAGACAAAAATGTTTAGTTTGATGAAATTATCTAAGTGTATGTAAACAATTGTGCATATGTATATTAAGCAGTTTGCAAAATTTTCAATGTATTTAAATATAATCAAAGACTTATCAAAGGGAACTCTTAAATTAAGAGATGAAATGATTAAATTTCGTAGCATTACGAATGGGAAAGAACATAATTCATATTAATGATATACCACACATTGTAAACTTCTATGCGGCTACTTAAGAAAGCTCTGTATGAAATTACTCAAAACATATGAGCGTAACATTTGGAAAAAAAAACATTATTTCGGGCACGAGATGTCGGCCAGAACAAAATTTAATTCTTCAACATTATGAAATATAGACATAAGTATGTATGCACAAAGTCATTTCTGAAGGAAGTATAATGCGCACTAAGCAATTACGCAAACAATGTAGTGCAACAAACTGTGAAGCATGACAGTGGGTAAATCATCAAGTTTTCCATTTGTTAGCAAAGTACACACTTATTCATATCTAAAGCAGAGTATAGTGTATGCTTGACATTAATGAACTATATATATGTACGTATATATAAAGCAGAAAACACCATAAAACGCATCTCTGCATTTGTTTTAATAGAAAAACAATAAAGATTTGTGACTTAAATTTCACTTTACTTATCTAAACTACATTTGCCACGATGATAAGTTTAAGTGCAAACTAAAATGAATAAATAGCATAGCATACTTGTGGGGGCGCACATGCAATATACTTACGACTGCAAACATACGATAAAGATATAAATTCACTACACATTCATTATAGTCACTACATCACTACACCACTACTACTACTCTGGTTAACGTTGTCTGTAACCGCTAACAGATAGCCTTCTAGCCAGTCAACAAGGCTCAAAAGTGTTGAATGAGTAGACGCTTTTAGTGAAATGACACTTAAATGCAAGCAACGCCCTACAAGAGTGCTGTTACCAAGAGTGGATTTATGAGCGGCAGCAACATGAGCGCGAGTTCATGCCTTTTCTTTCCGGTGCTACTACGTAGTACTTGTCCAAGTGGAGTACGTTCTGGGAGTGTGTGAAAATGTACAGCGGTACATGACGTCAAAATGCGAGTAAATGTCTGGATTATTTTACTCTGTTAATGTGTATAAATTTAAGTGGTTTGTGGGTGTAAATGCGTTTGCAATGTTAAGTTTATATGAATTCTATTGTGGGTGTGTCGTATAAGTTACGCGCATTTAATAAATTTCCAAATTGACTACATAGTTAAGGTTACATATCAAGGTTATTTGTGGTATATTTAATATAAGTGAAATAATTGTTTGATCTTCCACAAAATTTAATAATATAGTATTATCTCATACTTGGTAACATTTTGCTAAATCTATTAGGGTGGTCTATGTTTTTGAAGTTTTGAGCTTATACTCTCCGCAAGGCCACTCTTATTCCAATCATAATAATATCTTTCTAAAATTTGAATCGAATTAGACTTAATAAAGAGGTCGCTATGATCTGCGACTTTTATGTTTTATGTTGGTTTCGTATCAAATTGGAAAGAAACAAAATAAAGTCATTTTTGAACCTATCTACTAGCTGGGTAGAAATTAGTAAAAAATCAAAAAATTTCGAGTTTCTCCGACTGTTTTGAACAACTTTTTCTACAGCCATTTTTCAAAAATCGTGTGGAAACGAGACAAAAGTAATGTTATATGTGAATTGGATGACATTTTGTAAAAACGAATAAAATTGGCCTTTGTTTTCATAAAAGGCTTACTTAATAGTGTGGAATTGATGGCAATAATTTGAAAAAAATGATATCGATCAAATAACCGGATATTAAGCCACAAAATGTGGTAAATATGGTAAAATTCAAACACTTTTTTAGCGACACTGAAAATGTGAACATCATATTGATAGTTTTCTGAGACTCGAAGGCTTTTTAGTTAAGCGAAAAATATCTAGATATACTAGAGGAAAAACGTCTTTGGCTGAATATCAAAAAGTTGTAATTGATTCATTTCCTGGGACACTCTAAGGTCACCCGAAGATTTCATAGTCAAAACTAAAAAAAATTCTATGGCGGACTATCAAAAAGCTTTAATTAATTCATTTCCTGGGAAACCCGAAAGTTCCAGAAAGTCATCTGAAGGCTTTATAATAAAAACGAAGAATGTGTAGATATACTAGAGGGAAAACATCTATTGCGTACTATCAAAAAGCTTTATCAGATTCATTTCCTGGGTCAACCGAAGGTCATTCAAATAGTCATAGTCAAAACTAAAAAAAAATCTAGACATACCAGAAGGAAAACATTCTTGGCGGAGTACAAACATGCTTTAATTGATTCATTTTCTAGAACACCCTAAGGTTCCTGAAAGTAAATAATTATATATAAGAGGGAAAACAAGTTATCAACAAGCTTTTACTGATTCATTTCTTGCGAAACCCCAAGCTCACCCGAAGGTTTTATAGTCAAAACAAAGAATGTCTAGATATACTAGAGAGAAACATCAATGGCGCACTCTCAACAAGCTTTATCTGATTCATTTCCTGGATCACCCGAAGGTAACTCGAAGACTTTATAGTCAAAAGTAGTATGAAAAGCTTTAATTGATTCATTTCGTGGGACACCCGAAGATGTTTGAAAGCCATCTGAATGTTTCATAGTAAAAACGAAGATTGGCTAGATATATTAGAGGGAAAACATCTATGGCGGACTATCAAAAAGCTTTAATTAATTCATTTCTTGGGGCACCCCAAGGTCACCCGAAGGCTCCATAGTCAAAACGAAGAATATCTAGGTATACTAGTGAGAAAACATCAATGAGAAAACATCATTTCCTAAGACACCCAAAAGCTTCATATTTGAAACGATGAATATCAAGACATGCTATAGGGAAAACATCTATAGCGGATTATCAAAAAACTTTAATTGATTCATTTCCTGGAAGACCCCAAGGTCAACCGAATGCTTTATAATCAAAACGAAGAATACCTAGTTATACTTGAGGGAAAAATCTAAGGCTAACTATCAACAAGTTTCAACTGATTCACATCCCGGGACTGCCGAAGTTTCGCAAAGGTCTGCCGAATGCTTCGTAGTGAAAATGAGAAATATACTAGATACCTAAGAGAGAAAACATCAGTGGCGGACTATAACCAAACTTTAATTAATACATATCCTTGCACACTCGAAGGCTCCCGAAGGCTTCATTGCCATACAAATAAATATCAACAATAAGCCTAAACAAACCAAAATTGTATACATCCCGGGACACCTGAAAACATTTTATACATGATAGCAACATCCATCTTTGGATATTTAAAAAATAATGTTTCTTCAGAAAATTTGTAACAAATGAAAAACCAGAAGCAAGCATATGCCGAGCGAAGTGGGCATGGAGAGTTAGTACGTTATATCTAGCAAGCTATTTTAATAAAATTTGGTAGGTATCAAATGGGTGACACGCCTACTTTTCAAATATCAGTTTAACTTATTCCGTATTTTTTCCTGTTTATCTTCTGGCTAACTTTTGTTAGTCCCTCCGTACATTCTAAGCAAAACTGTGTGAAAGTTGACACAAACTGTGTTAACCCAGCAAACATTTTCAATCAAGGAAGAATCGTATTCGATTCGCCTAGACGATTAAATCAATCGTCCGCGACAGTCGCATTCTGCTCTTCCGCGAATGTTCAGGCGTGAGAAATTGTCCGGCCGAATACGATTGTTTTAGAAGAATCCTCTAACAACTCCCCGAAATGAATCCGCAAACCATCCCCAGGAAGAGTCATCTGGTGGCTCCCCAAGATGAATCTGCAAATGATCCCCAGGAAGGGTCAACAAACGACTCCGCAACATGTTTTTCAAAGCGAAAAAAAACTTGAAAAAACTTGAAAAAAAAAATAAAAAAAATAAAATATGAAATGGCGACATAAAAATAATTTCATAAGAAATTGCTAATTTTTGTACAATAAACTGTCAAAATTTATGTGCCGTTAAAAATATACCGTGTAGTTTGACATTTTGCTTCGTGAAAAATACCGGGCCTCAGAAATATTGCCTTTTAGAAAAAAAAATTATTAATTTTTTCGAAATTTCTCAGGAGATGACGTCATGTCTTAGTCGGCCATCTTGTATCGTGTAAAACTCGTCTGAAGGAGTTGTTGGTTATTCGTAAAGAAGTTCGATTTCAAACCATCATCCAGAAGAGACTTAGTCGAATCTTTTTTTATTCGTTTTGGGCTTTTTTTTATGAATTTTTTTTTTTGCACCAATCGATGGAAAAAGGTCGAAAATATATTTTGGTCATAACCAGATTTGGTTCCGGGCCCTCTAAGTGACCGATTTGGGCCCAATTTTGTAAAAAAATTTTATTGCACCAATCGATGGGGAAAGGTCGAAAATAGATTTTGGAAATGTCCAGGGGTGTCTCCGACCCCTCTAAGTGACCGATTTGGGCCCATTTTGGTGAAAAAATTTTATTGCACCAATCGATAGGGAAAGGTCGAAAATACATTCTGGACATGTCCAGGGGTGTCTCCGACCCCTCTAAGTGACCGATTTGGGCCCATTTCGGTGAAAAAATTTTATTGCACCAATCGATAGGGAAAGGTCGAAAACAGATTTCGGATATGATCAGAGATGTCTTCGACCACTCTAAGTGACCATTTTGGACCCATTTTTGAAAATAAAATTATTGCGCAAAACTCGCCTGGAAGAGTTGTATATTCATTGCGAAGATGTTTGATTCGCAATGATCTTCTAGAAGAGTGTAAGGAAGATTCTTCTGTTACTCGCGCTGAAGATTTGTCGCGCAAAACTCTCCCGGAAGAGTTGTATATTCATCGCGAAGATGTTTGATTCGCAATAATCTTCCAGAAGAGTGTAAGGAGGAATCTTCTTTTACTCGCGGAAAATTTTTATCGCGGAAAGCTCGCGCAGAAGAGCTTTAAATGCATCGCCAAAAATGTGGAAGATTGTCCGCGATTGAAAATGTTTGCTGGGAAAAAGAAACCATAGGGTGTATATAGAAATTTTATAAAGAAATTTAAAAAAAAAAAAAATTTAAATTTAGAAAGATCGTGAAAGAAAGCCAAAATCCTTGCAAAAAATTAGATTCGATGTTGACCATTCAATCAAGCACTATGCTCCATTTATGAAACAAATAATTTTTCAGAATTCCGCATTTTTTAACTAATTGCAAAATATTCATTATTTATTATATTCATTACTTTAAATCTATAACTTAAATTTTGATTTCCTTCCAGGTTACACATCACATTTACAATCGCACTCCTCACGTTCGCGACCACGCCAAAATTCAGTATTTGTTGGTCCAAGTCCAAGTCAATTTCTAATGATGCCACGACCACCAAGAAAAACGCGTTCAGCAATGGATTTACATTCGATGGTTTTGGATGAAACAGCTGAGCAGGTGTAAAAGTGTACAGAGTGAGAGTGTGAGAGAGAGAGGCGGAAAAAGAAAATGTAGGGATAACTTTTTTTATAAATAACGAAAATGTAATTCTTCAAATTCTTAACAAATCTATGTACTATAAACTATTTGCTCACTTTTACAAATTTTAAATTACAAAAAGCACTTTTAAGTTAGACAAAAATTTATACTCTCTTCCACTCTATAACTTGAATAGATTTTTAAAAAAATACTCTAAAATTTATTAAACACATTTACTGACTTTTTCTTGCACTCTCTTTGTACTTGAAATTAAATTGACGTTTTTTATCAAAACTTCTACTACTATACTACCTACTAACGAATAATTGTTAAAAGTTATTTTTAATGTTAAATCTTATGTAAAACCTTTTTTCTTTTGAACTTTTTAAAATATGCTATTGAATTTTATACATTAATTATTGTTATATAAAGATGTTAAGAAAAAACTATAATCAAACATGGGAAACGAAAATATACCGGACACAATTATTATCTACACTTTATAGTTAAGAAGTTATAGATATTTTCTAATACGAAAAAAAACTAAATGATATATTGTAAGGCGTTCTCAATAAAATAATGCAATTTGTACAAGCAATTCGTATGAAACAATTTGTACTATGTAAACATTTTATCTTATTGAATATATTATATAATTCTTTAATTCTTAACTCCAGTTTGGCATTCTAAAAGAGCATAAACTTTTCAAACTTTCAAAACATTTTTTTTTCAATTATTTATATTGATTTCAATCATCCCAATAGACATTCGAGCTGATTCCGACATTAGTATATTCTATCAAGTTTTTCAAACTTTAACCTAATTGTTTTTACTATTACGTATATTGCTCTCAATTATACCAATATTGTACATTCAATCTGAACGTTAAGCTACTTACTTAATTTGTGTGAATAACCATTTTCATAGTATTGAAGGCCAAGGCTTGAACTTGAAATAAATTTATTTTTATATTTATGAGCTTTATATAGACCAATTTTTATAAAAATTACTTTATATATTTATTCCACATCAATTATTCCTGTTCGATAAGTTTCGAAAATATAATATCTGAAGTGTTTTCTGCTGCAAATTTTTATGAAAAGTTTGACATTTTCAGGGTAAGTTTCTTCAAACGTCATGTGCTCAAACTATTTGTCTAAGCACTTTCACCAGTCCGTAGATGATAGCTCTACAACATAAGTTTTAAATGCCTCAACAGCTTTTTCGGGTGATGTAAATCGTTGTTCACGTATCTGATCTTTGATTTTTGAAAGAAGAACCCATCAATTTGATCTTTTGAGTGCTCAAATACACGGTTGTTTCAGCCAATGTGTGTCGTGGGTTACTATATTCTAGAAACTTATCTTCAAGAATATTATGAAAATAGGTATAACACAAGATGTAAATGTTTTTTTAGATCACCAAACTGTTGTTTATATTTTTTTGAACTAAGCATTTATTAAGCTATCTTCTCTAAACTGTAAGTTTAACATTAAAACAAATAAAAAAAATTAATATAAAGTGGAAAACCTTCCAACAAAACTGTGCAAAATATAATTAAAATTTGTGTTTGTTTTTGATGTTCAAGAAAATGTTGTTGTAGTAAGTGACTGAAATTTCAAAGAAAATGGTCGTATTTAACATGTCAGAATAGCACATATGTATAATAGACTGACACAAAAATTTCGCGACTTCCTATTTTATTCGCAGCATATTGGGAGCTACTTAGCTCCCATTTTATGTATACATGAAGCTCTCCAAATTTTACTAAAAAATATTAACGTTTAGAACTCGCCAATCGGCGTTTCTATAGAAATAAAATCTATCGTCCAAATAAAGTTTTTTATATGTTTCTAGCAATAAAATCATTATGATTGATACCTGCGAACGCCATCGGATAGCCACAATCTTACTCATTAAATTTTACTTTCTAACTTTTCCAATTAGATCATTACTTTTCCAGTTATTGTCTATCGAAATAAAGGACTTATACGTGGGGTGCGTTAAGATTTTCGAGAATATACTTAGCACCTAGTTGAAAAGTTTGACATTTTTAAGGGCATATTCCCTTAGACGTCATGCGCTCTTAGGCGGATGACTCATCAACTCAATCATTCGAGTTCTCAATACTCGATTGTTTCAGACGATGCATGAGAACTTGAATTGTCGTGTTGAAAAATGGTTTGTCGTTTTGGATTGACTTCTTTCAACTTATCGAAAACCTCTGGCAAACAAATAGTCGTATACCACGTTGAACTAACTGTCTTTTGATTTCCAAGAGCGACAGCAGCCACATGACTGATTTTCATGAAAAAAGACGCCACTATTGTCTTCATAATTCTCCGAACTCACACAGTCTTTGCTGGATTTTTTTTTAACGGACAGAGCAAGTTGAACAGATGATTGATTTTTCATTTCTTACTTAGACGCAAAAATTTAAGACTCCATCATAGTACATTTGGAATTAAAAAAGGGGTTAGTTATTTTATAAATTTCAATGTGCTTCAACTTTGCTACCTCGTATATAATTGATGCCGCTAAGTGCTTATTATAGTTCCATCAATTTCTTACCGTACTGCACACTTATACGGCTGATTAATGGAGACGCTTCACCTCTTCTCCAATTCTTTATCTGATTTGAAGCTTTTCATTATAGTTCCGTGTTTCCATGGTCTGGCAAATAAGTACCAACATGATTTTGGAAAAGGAAATTTTTTTATTATTTCGACCTTGTTTTATCGTTTTCTTTTAAGATCCTCTCCATTACGTACGTTTCTAGTATATCTTTTACATGATATAAGGCAACAAATATGTATATCAGTTTTTGTTGTAGCATTCTATCCACAGAGCTATGATACACTGACCGCTTTAAATCCAAAAATGTATTTTACTTTGTTGGCTCTGGCCTATGTCTATTATATAAATCTATATAAATCTGCATTTTTGCTCAAGTTCAAGGACGCAAATATCATTTTAATGATTTAGACTATTACAAATAATTCTTCACTATCGGGCTGTCCTTCAAACCCCATTGCCAATTTCAAATCAATACAATTTTTTTGTAATGGACTGCTGATACCTTTTTTTATAAAGCTATAGTTTCTGAATTATCTGAAGAACAAGCCCTCTCCACAATAATTTCCCATTCAAAATATAAAAATATATTAATTGTGTAGAGACGCAATCAATTTCAAAACTTTTTTGTGATATTTCTAACTATAAAGCAAGTATCACTGAATTCTTTGAAATTGCACTATTTATGTATGTATGAGCAGTCTATATAAATTTTTCAAATATCTCATAATTCACATATGGAACATTTCTAAAACATTCAGCAAATTTTGCACAGTGTAAATAATCTAAAATATAAACCAATACTGAAAGTAAACCAAGTGGAACAAACAAAAATATCCTCTTAATTTTAAAAAATACACTTAATCGAAGAATAACATAAGAACTCTTATTTTTCTAAACTCTTATTAAAAACAAACAAACATTTTTCGGTGTAAAACACAAAAGCGAAATACACCGAGAAATGTGGAGCAATGGCATAAAAGCTTTACAAAATGATACTATATTTGTATGTATGTATGTATTGTATAAATAAACTGCAGTATAAATTAGTAGGAAAAAAGCAAGTACACAAATGGGAACAAAAGCAGACAAAGAAGGAGTAAGCAGTGTACACTGTATACAGTGTATACATGCACGAGTATACTGTAAATTTATTAAGTCTACAATGTACCCTTAAGCTCTTAGAATGTAAGTAAATGAATATAATACTTATTTTAAATACTGTTTTTCAAATTTTAACGAAACTCTTAATGTTAGGAAGTTTACTATAAAAAAATTAAGCTACATTTATCAAAAAGTTATAAAAATTTTAAATAAAATAAAGGATTAAATAATACTCAAAACTTTAAGACAAACAAATATGATATTACTTTCACTGATATTTTTATTTGTGTTTCAATCATATTAAAATAACACTGGACAAGAAATTTGTAAAAAAAAAATTTTGTACTTAAAATATGAGTAAGTATGTTTTTAATTATATTAGAGTACACGTACGCCTTGCTGCCGATATTCGACCATTTCGTTTTGATTTTAAAAAGACCACCCAAACTGTTAACTTAAGCAAACAAATTCTCATCAATTATCATGTCTGTAAATTTTCTCTTTAGGAGCTTGGTAAAGCTGACTTAAAACATAATGGTCATATTCCAAATTTCATAAAAATCGATTCAGCGATTTAGCCGTGAGAGTGTTTTTTCCATTTTGGGGAGTGGCACCGCCTGCTTAAAAACATAGGGGAATGTATCCGGGTATGAGACACCTCCGGGTATGAGACAGTCGATTTTTTCTTTGATGCAAAATTAATATTGCCAATCTGACTACTGTCGAACTTACTATGACCAAGTTTTTAAGCCAACACCAAAGTGAAAAGATCTATTGCTTATCTAAGTTATGATCTGTTTCAAAGTGTTATATTTTAGATTTAATCAACTGGAAATGGGAAGTGTCATGCGTTAGCGCTTAGTGTCTTATATCTACTTTTTGATACGATTTGTGTTTGTGCAAATACAGGGTGGGTGATTCGAAGTGTTACCAATTCAAAAGACTATATTTTTAGTTTCCATGCACAGATTTTATTGACCAAACGCTATAATTGTTGAGAAATATTCAAATTTTAAGAATCTACTTGAGATTTTCGATATGGCCACCTTTGGCTTTAACTATGGCCCGTAGACGGTCGAAGAACGAGTCGCATGCTGCACGAATTTGATTTTGTGGAAGTTTGCACCATTCTCGTTGAAGGGCCACTTTTAGCGCATCAACGCTCTGGTATTTTTTAGTCAAGACCTTCCTGTTCAACATACCCCAGATTGAGAAATCCAGCGGATCCACATCAGGCGAATTTGAGAGCCATTGTTGAGCAGAAATGAAGCTAGGAACGTTTTTTTCTAACCATTCTTGATTCACACGAGCTTTGTGTGACAGTGCCGAGTCTTGTTGGAATGTTCATGGCTTGCGACCGAAATGTTTGCGTGTCCACGGTAGTAAAGCACCCTCCAACACTGATTCACGATACACCTGGGCGTTTACTTTGACGCCAGCGGCCAAAAAAAAGAGTGGTGAGCGCCCATCAGCAGTCACTGCAGCCCAAACCATCACATGCGGTGGTGCCTGCGTCCTGGTGGCCAAACGAACATTCAAATTGTCGTAGGACCTCTCTGTCAAGTAAACCCGATCATTTTGTTTGTTGGATACAGTAATTTTTCTCATCAGAGAAGACAATTTGTGACAGATTTCCGGCGGCGTGCAAGCGCAACAACTCCTTGGCTCTATCGAGCCTAACTTTTTGTTTGAGCAGGAGTGGGATCATGCGCCTTTTGGAACTTGAGGGCCTTTAGTCCGAACTTGTTTGACAATATGTGTTGCATTCGTTCACGCGATATTTTCAGCTCGGCAGCCATTTGTCTGCCACTGCGTCTCGGATTTCGCTCAATTCTGGCCTTCACCTTTCGAACCATTTCTGGTGATGTTGCAGTTATTTTCCGACCACCACCATGTCGTTTGGCAACGCTGCCGGTACCATTGTAACGTGTTATGGTCCGATACACAAACATTTTATTCACTTTTAAATATTTCAGCTCACGAACAATTGAGGAGTGGCCGTACCAAAGGGCCTAAGTACCATTACGGGGCATATTATGTAAAATAATAATAGATTATTTGACCGGTATAATTTTTTCAACATAATGCAATCAATTCCAAAACATCAAGAAATTTTTTCGTGAAAGCAGAAAAGAATTTTAAACATTAGAAGCAAAATGTCACTCGATTAATATTATGACACTTCTTTTGCCTCGAAATGGTACTTAGGTCCTTTGGTACGGCCACTCCTCAATTGCTGGTTGCGATTTTTCAGCCAAATAAAGAGCAATCACACTATTACGTTTGAATTCCATTTCAAAAATTTTTTATTTTCAATAAATTGACGCGCAAATGCTTTTGGTTACTTGTTGACAATAGAATGAACTAACATCATGCCAATTTTTAGACAGCTGTAATGTTCCATCTGTCAGATAAGTCTATCTGAAGTTGGTAACAGTTCGAATCAGCCACCCTGTATAAATGGATAAAACATTACTTTTAAGCTTTTCATAAAAGGTGTCATGTATCCGGGTATGAGACACTTTTTTTCGAACCCAAATCGTGTGCAACTGTCAAATAACAACATGTATGTAATGATACATGTGCTAACGTATAGTTATGGTGTTTTTATTTTATATTTTCTAATTTAAATTGCATTTTTAAAGGTGTCTCATACTCGAGTACAAAATTTGTAACGATATGGACATTTTATCTTTCAAACCAAAATCGAGTGCAACTATCAAATATCAATATTAATGTAACGAAAAATGAATTAAAGTTTGTGCTTACACACAGTCATCGGGTTTTTATTTCATTTTTTCTGATTTTCATTGCATTTTTCTAGGTGTCTCATACCCGGATTCAAATTTTAAATTACTAAAAAAAAAGTACTTAGAAAATTGGCCATAACTTTTGAATGTGATGAAAAAACTTTCTTTGTCCTTCAGAAGAAAGTTGTATGCCTACCTTTTGAATGATATATAAACCATCTGAAACGGTTTGACCAGTAAAAAGTTATGGCTTAAAAACAAAACCCGTCTCATACATGGATACATTCCCTTAATATTATCGTTCCTTAGTGTAAGCCCTATCTCCATACCAAATTTCATAAAAATCGATGCAATGGCTTAGCCGTGAGAGCGCTAGTTCCATTTAGGGGCGTGGCTTCGCCGACTTAAAAAAAAAATGCAATTCTATGCACTGCTAATCCATACAACTTTTCCAACAAAACTCAAGTGAATATGATGAGATTTAGGTATAGAAACAGTGACTGAACCGATTTTGTTTGCCCATTTATATATAGATTTTAGTAGGTCATCACCAAACTGATACTTATTTCCTTTTGACAAAAGTTACCGAAATTTATAAGAAATCGGAAAAAATTGAAATAAACCAATATTTTAATGGTTTTCGAACAAGCTTAATGTTTACCAAGTAATACTTAGAGTAGAACGGAGCAATGTCGTGCATTCAACTTTGACATCCTCGTAAAGCCGTGCATCTCAAGCGAATGCGACGAGTAAGCATCCGATCGAAAGATAATTTCGTTGGTTACATCCATGTGTAACAACATTTGTGTAGCGAGAAATTGTGTTTGTGTAAGTGAAGAAAAAAAAAATGTGCACGACATTACCCCCCTCAAAATTTGTGGGGTAATGTCGTGCATTGTTTTTCCGAGTATAGTAAAGGTATCAAAATGTGTGAGAAATGATTGGTAGTGGTTCTATTACATTATCATGTATTTATTCATTAGTATACAAGTGTGAAGTACATAATATGTTGTGTAGAGTAGAACGGGGCAATGTCGTGCACTCAACTTTGACATGCTCGTAAAGCCGTACATCTCAAGCGAATGCAACGAGTAAGCATCCGATCGAAAGATAACTTCATTGGTTACATCCATGTGTAACAACATTTGTGTAGCGAGAAATTGTATTTTTGTAAGTGAATGTGCACGACATTACCCCAATGGTCGCTTTAAAGGTCAACTTCGATAACTCGGTGAAGCCCAAAATTTTTTTCGAAAACCAAATACTTCTTTTCTTTGGCAGGATATTTCGTTTCAGAAAACACTTACCTGGTATATTTTCCCGCAAGTTAAATTATTTTTCTGACCCTATGAAAAAACACTTTTATCGTCCCGAAAGCGTGCGTTTTGAAAAAAAGGTTACTCTGTAGAGACGAACTGGTGAAAATTGCTAGTATTATATGCATAAGCTCAGTAGGTCAGCAGGTCCCTACCTTACAAACAGTTGGTAAATCATTTAATTCTTTGGGCTAAAACAGCCAGTGCACGACATTACCCCCTGCACGACATTACCCCGTTCTACTCTACATAGCTAGTCGTTTCTAGTGATTCGAGTAATTTTTCAGAACCATATATCTTAAAATCGGTACACCTTATATTGGAGATGCCTTGCGCAACCTTAATTATTTTTCTATGGAAAATGATAACTTTCTGGACCGTTCTTATTTCTCCAAAAAAAAACCGGAGTTTCCACTCGAAAAAAAAAACAAGAAAAAAAATGTTATTTTTTGGGAGTGCAAATAGTTGGAATAGTTTATAACTGCCCTGTATTCTCTATTAACTCTTAGGAGGAACATAGGACCAATATAAAACGTCTCCATTTGTCGCGATCCCTAGCGATGACTTTGATCTCCACGACTTTCCCGATTCTTGTATTTCCTTTTCCAGCGACCTTTTCGAGTTGGTTTTCAGCCTATCACGTTATCAACTTCCTTGTAGATTTCACTCAAGAACCTGGCGACAGACTTTGCTGTGTGGTTTCCGGAGGGTATGACCAATCCATTTCCACTTGCGTAGCTTGACGTCATTTGCTATAGCCCTCTAATTGCATTTTTGATGTAGCTCAGCATTAGAGGTGTTTAAAGAATGTATGGAGATTCTTAGTAACAACATTTTGATACTTGACACACATCAATTTTGTGAGTTTGAAAAAAAAAAATGAGTTTGCAAAAAATAATTTTGGGGGTGGGGTGAGGGTAAAGGTTGGCACATCGAGGTCAAAGGTGAGATAAAAAGAGAAAAAATTTACATACAGCCCTACAAATGCTTAGGGGTCACGACTAGAGGGGTCAAATGTATGGCCGACCCACATTACCCCCAACATTTTTACCAAGCATACTTACCCCCTATCTCTAACCCATAAGGAGGCCCCCATACAAAAATGACATTTTTAGGAAATCGACCCCCACCACTCTCTGGGTGCCCCTAGAATGGTCAAATGTATGACCGGCTCCTAATATTTTTTCCTCCACAAAATTTTTTCCCACAATACTTACCCTCTATCTCTAGCTCTTTAGGGGGCTCCCATACAAAGTTGACGGTATAGACATAAAAAATATGGAAAAGAAATCGTCAAATAGGCCCATAACTACCCAGAAGTCTCTCCTAGAGGAGTCAAAAATATGATCGAACCCCATTATCCCCCCTCCAAAGTTTTTTTTCTCAGCATACCTACCCACTATTTCCAATCCTAAAGGGGACTCCCATACAAAGTTACTGTTTTTATATAAAATGCCCCACTGCCCTAACTGGCCCACAGGTACTCCTAGAAGGGTTAAATGCGTGACCGACCCCATACATTTGACACTTCTAGGGGCACCCTGGCAGTGGTGGTGGTCGATTTCCTAAAACTATCAATTTTGTATGGAATCCCCCTTAGGTGTTAGAGATAAGAAGTGGTATGCTTGGTAAAAATGTTGGGGGAGAAAAAACAATGTGGGTCGGTCATACATTTGACTCCTCCAGAGGTGGCCCCTTTGTAGGGTAGTAAATAAATTGTTCCTCCATTTCTCTCATCTTTGACCTCGATGCGCCAACACTTACCCTCACCCCACCCCCAAAATTTTTTTTTGCAAACTCATTTTTTGTTCCAACCTTATAAAATTGAGGGGTGTCAAATATCAAAATCCAAAATTCGTGCGCTAAAAAACCCCTACTCAGCATTTGATATAGTGCGAGGCCACCAAACCTTTAGTACACGCCTTAAGCATTTGTTGACGAATACTTGCAGCTTGTTCACTAATTGTTCAGTAACAAGCCACGTTTCGCACCCATATAACAAAACCGATTTCACTTTCGATGGATATAATCCTGTTTTGCATATCTTAGTGTTTGGACGATAGAAGGCAAATGTCGTCAGCTTCAGCGTAATCTTCTATATGTTCGGTAAAGTTCCATTGGATACCCCTTTTAGCCTTATTAAGAGCTTTATCTAGGGTATCATCAAGAACGATAAGGAAGAGATATGGTGATAGTGAACAGCCTTGCCGGACGCCTGAATTAGTGGTGAATGTCGGTGAAAACAACCTTTTGTGTAGTACTAATACTGCACTTAAAGCCTTCATATTGCGAGCGTACTAAATTTATGGCCTTTGCGGCAATACCTCTTCGTTGTAGTAGAACCCAGTTGTTTTCTCGGGAGACACTGTCGAAGGCAGTGCCGTAGTCTACGAAGACAAGTTGAAGTGCAGCGCACCACTCACATGATTGCTCGACAATTATTCTGAGGGTGTTGACCTGGCTTAAGTGCAAAATATAAAAATAATTTTAACTTTGTGCACATTAACAAAAATATACCTTTCTAATGGTGTATAATTTAAAATCGTGCTCCATTTCTAACATCGTAAAAAATGTAGGACAAGTTATTGTCTTGCGTATTAATGTACAATTTTTTTTGTAACCGATTGCGCTCAAATTTGGCAATATGGTAGTTCTGGTATGCAAAACTAATAAAGGGGGAGGATTTGGTCCTAGTACAATACCATTTGTTGTTAAAATACAGGGTGTTGAAATTGGCGATTTTGTAATTTTCATAGAAATTATATTTTTTCACAAATTCAAAGCATTCATCAAACTTTGTAAATTGATAGTTGCAAGTATCTAATTCTTTTCACTTTCAAGTGATCTTTTTTTAAAACAATATTATCTACTCTTTAAAACAAAAATTTCTTTCACCAAATTTTTGAATTTAAAAATACTTTGGAGTTTTTTTAACAAAGCCATCCATAAATTTTTTTAAATTAAAACCCAATTTATAATCTTTAAAATGGTACATGACTCAAGATGAGATTCAGTCGTTTAATGAGAGTTTTAGGCAGTTAAACGCCTAATTTTTGAAAAACATGATTTCTATGAATACACGCTGTATTTTAACAACAAATGGTACTAGGACGAAATCCTCCCGCATTATTAATTTTGCACATCGGCGCTATTATACTGCCAAATTTGAGCTACTTGGTCACACAAAAAAAATTGTCAGCTGATACACTTGGCGTGTTTTGCTTCATAGATAACTTTAATTTTTTTTCCGTTTTCTCCAATTACTACACAGCAAATATTAAATTTGAATGGAATGGCAACCTCGCTTAGAAATTGTCTAAGCGGTTTTTGGTATCTCAGAACAGAAGTTTAATTGGGTCATAAACACTGAAGACTAGTGTAGTTTTTACATTTTTTTTACGGTTTTTTCATCCTTGACTGCTTTTGTGGCTGCTGAATATTGAAAGAAATTGTTGCTGTTGGCATTTGCCAATATTTAAATTTTTCATTCTCATTTCTTTTGTTGTCTGGTTGCAGCTTATGTTTTATTTCGTGTACTTTCTTTTTGGCCCTTATTTGCAATTTCCCAGCACTTTTGCTTCTTTATTGGCTCTTAATATTTCATGGCTATTTGCATTTCCAGTGAAACATATATTTAAATGGCAATTGTGTAAATTCATAGGGCGGAAAATATGAAAAATTTAAAAGTTTTTCAGAGGATGTTATTGGCATTGAATTTCATGACGTTAATTGAATATATGCAATTATTCTTGATCGTATAAAAACTTTCATAGTGGAGTTTTTTTTATTGAAATTCATTTTCATGAAATGGAAATCAGATAATTAAACTTACGATATTTAAAAAATTTAAATACTTTAATGCTTCCACTAAAAAAAAAAAAACATTTTTCATGAAAAAAGGAAAGCACATCGTAAATTGTTAAGAAAGGAAACAAAAAAAATCAACCATTAAGAGCAAAAGCAAGCCACGTTTTTCCTTTATTGCCTGTCATTGACGTGACTATTTGTTAAAGGGTAAAAAAACGTTGACTTTTAGTTTACGACCTCATGGCAACAAGCAATTTGTGCTATACAAAAGAGCACCAAATAAAATGCAAGTCGATAATTTGATAATTCTCCTTGTCAAATTTGAAAGCCACGAAAACAGATATATTTTTTGGATATAAAAAATTTGGTATTGTAATTGAAACATAATTAAATTTTCTTAAAATGTAACTTCCCCTCAACTTCCTACATTGTTCCTGTGACTAAGCTAAACAGTGGTATTTTCATTGTAAGGGAAAAAAATTTTAACATTTTCAGCACGATTTTCATTCAACTTTTGCAGCAACTCGTAAAGTGACGGAAGTCGGTAGGTAGATGTCATTTGCACTTTGGGTTCTTAACGGATTTGCTTTTAAATTAAATTTTTGCAGAAACGTATACCTCTATAATGTATTACTTTGTGTTAAGGGTATTTATCGTATTTGAAATCATAATTTCAGATGTTTGAAGATCAATGTCGACATATTGATTTATCAAACAGAAATGACTTTAATTACATTATTTTACAATTTACCTGCCCTCAAATACTTCAAAAATTAACAAAAACTCTAGACAAAAAGAGGCTTTCTGAAAAACAAGCGTTTATAACTTCGAGCAACCTTCTGAAAAAAGAGTTTTGAAGCGCCAACTTCTAATGCTTTGGTGATCAATTAAAAAAAACTATCCAAGGTGGTATTTGAACTCTGGTTCCGTTGTTGTGACATACAAAAATTATAAACTTCTTAACACATCAGTCTTCGGACCCACACACGGGGTAAATTCAATTTTTCCTTCCGGCACGTTTCTTCAGAGCGGGGCTTAATTGATAAATTGCGGAAACTCTGATTGATGTTGGCAACAAAACTCAATCAACTTTAAAATTGGAATTAGGTGCCCCGCAAAAAACACAACAAACCAAAGCAAGGCTAGTCAATTTCAATATATTTGTCAGTGTTGAATCCAAATCCAGTCTCGGAAATGCTCTATCACGTATGGTTTCTGAGATATTCTAACCTTAAAGTTCAAAAACACGATTTTTGAGGTTATATAGATGGCGCACCAAATTGTTTTAATCTTTTATACTAAATGCATCGCTTATTATTGGGTGTACAACTTAAAAACCGGAATTTTTTAGCGAAATATGATGATTTATTGTGGAAAAATGTTACAATATATTTTATTCAAAGTAATGTCCATTGGAAGCTACAACATTTCCCCATCTTTCAGGCAATTTATGAATTCCATCCCAAAAAAATTGCGCCGGCTTGGCGGCCAAAAATGAATCTATCCAATTTTCGATATCTTGAACTTAAGTGAAGCGTATTCCTGATAGGGCATTCTGAATCGATCGGAACAAATGGTAGTCTGATGGTGGAAGGTCTGGACTATAAGCCGGGTGAGGAAAAATTTGTATAGATTTCCCATCCGTTGTTTTCCAGGTAATTTTTGACTGGGGCAGCAATATGTGGCCGAGCGTTATCGTGGTGGAAAATGATTGACTCATGTCTGGTCGCATACGTTGGCCGGAATGCGATGACTTTCGGCAGCTGTTTTCTTTGCAAAAAAATGACCCAACAGAACCTCCCGCAAATGCTGTCTTTTTCTCCCATTTTCGAAGTTATTCATCGTGAAAAATAATAATGATGCACACAAGATAAAATGGTTTTGTTGACTGATTTTAACAGCTGTCAAATGTACCTTCAAAATGACATATATATAAAGTTCGAGCTTTCACGATATTTGTTAGTATGGACATCCACCGTCAAATTCCGGTTTTTAAGTTGTACACCCAATACTATTCTTCGCCTTCAAAATAAGCTGCAAATTGGTCTTTTATGATTTTTCTTTAAAAAGTTGTTAAAACCTACAAAATTGGAAAATTGGAATTGGGAACTTACATAGTCGTATTTTGAAACTTTTCTATTGCTTGGAGAAAATATCCATTAGCAATATTACAGTTTTAAAGAATATCTATTTATATAAAATTTTTGGTTTTTCCGAGGTTGATAACACAGGCACACAAAAAAAAATGGAATGAACTTTCTATTTCACATATGCAGTTTTATGTAGTTTCGGCGCATAATCTGAATCCGTCGCACAATGGGAGATTGTGGCCATAAATAGGTAAAATTTGAAAGTGCTATGGATTCAAAAAATTTTTACGCCAATCGTCAGATAATACTAAGTGATGAAAAAAAAAACTATAACATCTCAAAATTTTGTTTTGCTTTAGTTACACAGTGGGCTCAAAGTTGGACTTTAAATAGCAAAAATGCTCTATGGAAGTTTTTTTTTTTTTGATAAACGCTCTAGTTAATTTGTTTTAAGCCTTATGTAGCATATCGTTAGAAAGTAGGTATATTATTTCTACTTTGTTAAAAATAACCTATTTTTTTTCTGCAGATTTTATGTGAATTATGGTGATTTTTCAAATATTAAAAAAAAAAAAATGGTAAAAATGGAAAAATTGCAAATTGACATTAAAAAAAATAATCCATTTTCTTATTTTCATTATTTTCCAATGTAATAAGTGGCCAAGTATGCTTAATCGAAATGCAAAGTCCCTACTGCTTTTTTTGAGAACTTTTTTTAATGAATTTTTTCCTGTTGCAGTTTTTGAGAAAACAAACTATTTTTATTTCTTTATATTCTTCAACGTTTTACAACAGATTCATCAATTTTAAGCATACAGTCTACTTAAATTCGGAAGATGCTTTTTTTAATGAAATAGTAGTAGGTAAACAGCATTTTCCCCCATTTTTAGCCCCTTGGAAATTGCCCTCTCTTTACTTGGACATACCATAGCAAAGCATTTTTCCAAATCTTATAATTTGCGCCAAGTAGCGTTAGTAATAGACAAGTTTTATTTTCGTAGGGCGTGGCACTGCTCATTTTTTCATTGAAAATTATTTTTCCAAATGCCCTTTGCATACGTATATGTACCAGATTTTGTCCATCTACGTCAAGCATTTTCTGAGATATGATGAATCAGCATTCAGAAGGGCGTGGCACCGCCCATTTGTCTAGTGAAAACTCTTTGTTCTAATTGTCTCAGCAACTACATTTTACATATTTTGAGAAAAAAGCTTTTTAAATTTTTTTTAAACTTTTTGAAATTCGTTTTTTGTATGTAATTTTGCAGTTTTATGCTTTTTATTCTTTATATAAAATTAGATGGAGACTACATTTAAAAAAACCGATTAAACTGGGGCATAGAGCCATTTTTTCTTTATATTTCTGTATACTTAACTCAAAACATAAATATGTGTAGATGTCTAGTTGTAGTTTTAACCCAACGATATGTACCCAATCATATCTAAATGAGGCAAATATTGTCGGAGAAATAATGAATTTATTTTTTTGAGGGTGTGGCACCACCCATTAGTCCGATGAACATTATTTGTCCTGATAATTTTTACACTTTTACCAAATCTCATTTATCTGCGTCAAAGAGTTTCGGTGATATAATAAGTCAATTTTTTTATGGGGGCGTGGCACCGCCCACTTTTTTAATATACAACTTAGCCTTTTTTTGTACTAACAAAATATAAAAACTTCTTTAAAAACGGTTACTTAGTTTCCGAGTTAATGAGGGACAAATACGCAAACAAACAAAATCTGGTTTTTATAAAGTAGATTTTCGTTTATTCCTCATAACTTGAAAACCATAAAAGATAGCTCAGAATTGTTAACATTTTTGAAATCAGCGGGAAATTGAAAATTGATACCTATTTTGAAAAAAAATTCGGGCATTCACAGATTTTTATTATTTAAATGTAAAAAACATCTGTAACAAATTTCAATAGCCTAGCTCTATTATTACTATACATGACCGCCGTTCCATACAAACCCTCCCATTGTACGTCGTCAGAATTGTCAATAAACTTGCAGAATTTTGAGATATCCTTGCTTGAAGTTGGAAAAAACGTTGTTTTCATGCTTATACTTAGCTTAGCTACAGGAAAAGGTGAAATTCTTTTTTTTTTATTAAATCGCATTGCATGTATTTCAGCGCCATACAAAGGACGAAATATTTTGGTACAATTTTGTATTAACAAACAAATACAATGTTTTTATTATTGACATTAGCAACAATTTAACAGCAATAGCTAAATATTTGCCATTTTCCGTTTATGTCCTTTCCACAAAATGTTGTTTGTTATGATCATCAAAAATCATTTTATTCGTCATCACTAAAGTGAAGCTCCCATAAACTGATTTTTATGTCATCTCAAGGGAATGCATAGCAACATTTAGAGGGAATTCGACTATAAAATATACAATGAAAGTCTGTGATATCCTCATTTTATTAAACTCAACGTTAATTTGAGAAATGCAATTCTACGACGTGGATTGCTGAAATGCAGTTTTTTTATGATGCATTTTATTACGAAAATATCTTCCAACGTTTACATTGATTAAGTTTCAAAATCATAAAATTAAACTTTTTGAGTGCAGCATTTTAAAATTTATCATTTTTAATTTTATAGACGAAGGAGTTGTGAAATAGTAAAAAATGTGTTGAATAAGATGATGATGATCGAGGTCAATTATCCAAAAAAAAAAAATAAAGATGATCGATAAATACCCCATAGCTACCCAGGTGTCGCTCAAAGAGCGATAAAATGTGAAACCAACACCCATAATTTTTTCTCCCTTAATATTTTTCCTGAACATATCTACTCCCTATCTCCACTTCTAAGGGGGGCACCCCTGCAAACATATTATTCCTATGAAACTGCTTTTAGGGCTTCCAGAGTGCCCCTGGTGGAGTAATATCGTCGGGTTAAAACTACAACTAGACATCTACATTTTTCATGTTTTGAGAAAAAAGCGTTTTAAGTTTTTTGAAATTCGTTTTTTGTATGGGATTTTGCAGCTTTCTGCTTTTTATTATTTACATAAAATTGGATGGGGACTACATTTTAAAAAACCGACTAGACTGGGGCATAGAGCCGTTTTTTTTTTTTTTCATGTTTCTGTATACTTAACTCAAAACGTCAATATATGTAGATGTCTAGTTGTAGTTTTAACCCGACGATATGTAAGACCAACCTGCATTTATCCTCCCTCAATATTTGCCCCGAACACACTTTGCTCCAACACTTATGGGCACTCCCCTGCAAAAATTACTTTTTTGTAAAATTGGCTCTGCCTACTTCCAGGGTGCTTCAAGTAGGGTCCAAATTTTAAGGTTGATGCCGCCAATAAAACTGTTAACATTGCGAACCAATGTAAGATCGTTTCACGATATTTAGGCCAAGCATTCCTAAATCTACTCTGTAATACCTTTCTTACGAGCCCACGACAATCTATATATTAATATATATAGACAAAAATTTGTCCTACCTTTTTTACTATGTTGGAAATAGAGCAGGACTTTGAATTCTACACCATTAGAAAGTTATTTTTATGTAAATGTGCACAAAGTTAAAATTATTTTAATATTTTGCCAATAAGCCAGGTAAAATTATATGCGAATTCTTCAATTATAACAACAATAAAATACGCGGTCACACAAAACTGCAAAGAGGATACAGCACAAAGAGAAAGACAAAAAGCTGACATTGACTTCTTGTTTCTTGCTTTCTTTTCGTTTTACATTTGTCGTTTGTAGCATTGTAAAAATGAGTTTTTCTATTTTGTACCAAAAAGCAAAAAAGTACTGAAATTGTCCAAAATGTGCCAACATTTTTTAATACATTTGTGGTCAAATTTTGACCATTGGGCAGTTCTAGTATTTATTTATATCTTTTATTTATTTTATATTTTTAATATCCCCGGTTTCCTGATAACTTCTAAGCCGGGTTTACCAACCTGAAGCAACCAAACGGTTTGTATATGCGTATTTAGTAGATCAAAACACTCTTAAAGCAAATTTCAAACCTCTTGGTGTTTTTTTACTGCTGTACAGTGTAATTTATCATTTTCGGATTGAGGATATTAAAGGCCGCAATTCAACGACTCAAAATTATGGAAAGAAACTTGATAGCTTTTGATAAAAAAAAAATCTCACAAATCAGAAAAATGTCTACAGATTGATATTTTAACGTCAAGGAAACCCCCACCTTCTCTATTATGCTCTCAGTATTGTTAATAAGAACTGCATGTAAGGTATATTTATATTTCAAGATGCTTCTAGTGCCTTTATATACAGACATAGATAACTACTTAGGATGAGATAAACAGCTTATCCGTATACCATTTCGTAATGGCTGGCAATTTGCTGAACAATTTTTTTAAATATTTATTTTGAAGTACTTGAGCTGCTTAGTGGCTTATTTATCATTTGAATTGGATGCAAATAAACTGACCCAACATTTATTATAAACAGTCAAATAATAAATAAAAACTTTTGGCCTAAAACTTAATCTGCTTAGCGAACATATGTTAAATATTTACGCAAAGCTTCAAATAACAAAATAAACCTAAACAGACAGACAACCAGACAGAAATACGGACCATATTAAGTTTGCAAGGGTGGGCAATCATTTTTGCTGTATTCCATTCAGCATGCCTTTAACAAAAAAGCCCTTATGCTACATAATGTTATGATGTAAAAAAAAGTAGCAAATAAACAACAACCGAAATCCACTTAAAGTCAAAAAAAGAAAAATTTGTTCAAGGGTTTCATCCATTGATATTCCTCTAAACGTTTTATAGCAAAAAACATATGAGTCAAAAATTATTAAAAACTTTACATGCGTAAGGCTTAAGGTGTAGCGAAAAAAATTGTTTGCATATTTTTGAATAAATTTAGTTTTAGTGATTAAAAGCTTCAAATATAAATTTTACGTTTGCATTTATCAATTTGTTATAATTGTGTGCTAGAAAATGCATTGTAAGATTTATATGAAATTTGATCTCATTTCAACTTTTTTAATATTTCTTCAACTTCTTCAGCTTTTTCCGACTTTTCTCTCAGAATTATCTTTAAGATATTATGGCTCATCAACATTTCTCGATTTTTTTTTAAATTTTTTCGATTTCGTGTAATTTATTTAACAATTTTTCGAATATTTCAATACTGGATCATAATTTTTATTTTTTGTTGGCTTAACTCAATATTTTTTCATATATTCAGTGCTTTAAGACTGCATTAAAACGTTTCGAAATTTCTGCTATTTTCCGACTACTTAAATCTTTTTGTTTTTTCAAATATTTTTGATTTTAAAATTTTTATGATGTGTACATTATATCGATACGTCCAACGTAAAAGTTGGTAACTCGAAAATCGTAGTTTTGAGTAATGAGCATTTTTGTATTTTAACTTTTCTGTTTTTTTAAAATAAATTTAGGTTGTGACTTCAAAAATAGAGTCCAGGCCTTCAAATTTCAAGCTAGAGGTACCAAAATTTGACACAAGATGGAACCAAATATGTAGATTTCGAAAAACGCTTTCCCGTAAAAAGTTGGTAACTTGAGTTACCAACTTTTACGTTGGAGGCATCGATATACAAGACATACATATGCCCAAGAACATCAGCTACACAGCAAATAGTTTGGGTGTAAAATCTACACCAAACTTGGTATGAAATCTATGCTACAAATTGGTAAACAAATCGTTTATGCTTGTTCGTATAAAATTTATACATATAAAGTATTATTAACATATCAATTAAAAAAAAACAACCACGGGAGGTTTCGAACCTACGGCCGTCCGTGTGATAGATAGAAACATTTAAAAAAATAGAATAGTGAAATAAAAAAAAGTTAAATAAAAAAATTATAATAAAAAAATAAAAAAACGACCGCAGGCGGATACGAACCCATGACCTTCCGTGTGATATAATTACAAACTCAATAGACTGCTACACCATCGTTCGATACGATGAAGAGGTAAAAAATTTGTATATTAAGCAAACGTTGCTCAATTTTAATATGAAATTTATAGAATTTAAATGTTTTTGGCTTAGAATAACTTTTAATAATGTTATAAATTATATCAAAAAATTGGAATGCATAAGTTTATAAAAACAAATATTATGAATAAGTTAATACTTTATCCTCAAACTTTCTGCTGTGTAGAACTCTTCATCCTCTTCTCTCCAGAATCTGAAGTGAAGAGCGTTTTTCAGAAAATTGACTACATGGTATGCTAGTTAAGTTGCTTTATCGAGTTCCACATTCATAAAGGCATAACTTTGCTCTCAATATCATCAAAAGTACACAGCAAATAGTTTGGGTGTAAAATTCAAACAAAATTGGAATGAATACAAATCCACACCAAACTTGGCATAAAAACCATTTATGCTTGTTCGTATAAAATTTATACAAATAAAATATTATTACAATTTCAATTAAAAAAAAGAAACAACCGCAGGAGGGTTCGAACCAACGACACTTCCGTGTGATACAATTACAAACTCGTTAGACCTCTACGCCATTGACCGATATGGTGAAGAGGTAAAAAATTTGTATACTACGCAAAAGTTTTTCAAACAGAATTTGATATTAGAATCATACAATTTTGGTATAAAATATATAGAATTTAAACGTTTTTAGTTTAGAATAACTTTATAAAAAAAATGTTATAAATTTTATCGAAAAATTGGAATACATAGATTTATACCAGTGATTCTCAACCTTTTTTTCGTCACAGCACATTTTTAATAATATCAAAATTTGGCGGCACACTAACAACAACAAAAATTTGAAAGAAATTTTGATAAGTTTTTTGATTTATGTAGGCTTAATTAGGTAAAATCCGTGGGATGACCATGTTGTCATCATTAACTTAGGCCTCGGAATTGATCCCATTGTGTACCCGACACAGAGAGCTTTAACAAAGTAATTCTAGGAGAACCACAAGCATGTTCATAAACATACATATACTGACATATGGATTTAGGACATAATTTGGATAGTGAGCCAAGCGGTTCACAATTGAAATGACCAAAGAAATGAGTTCTATTTAGAAATGTATGGTTTTCTATACCACAGTTTCTAGTAAAAGCACCAATTAAGTTACACACATTGTTTTTCTCCATTGCTATAAAAAATTTAGTTCGATTCATTAAGGTTGGCAAAATAAATTGATCTAGTATGCTTTCAAGTTTGTAGATTTGACCGTCTGGAATTAGCAAGCCGAATACATTTACTTTCGATTGTTCCCTTGGTTACGCTAATGTGTTTTCTTCTTGAATGGTCAGCCAAAAGAATATTCTGGTGTGAACCTTTCCTAGCTAGTTCATCAGCAATTACTATGACCGGGAATCCAGCAAAGTGTCATACTGTAGTCCTCACAAATATCACAAAAGAACCTTCTTAACAGCTTAATACAAGTTTTGAAGTAATGTGATTTGAAGAAATTGCTTTGATTGCCATCTGGTTATCAAAGAAAATAAATAACAACGCTTCGAAGAAATTGCGACGTTGAGAACAGCATAAACCTCTGCGATTTTGTTAGTTCTATATACTCGAAAAAATTTATTGATTTAGCATCTGTATCCAATTTTGACCCATCTGTGTATATTTTAAAGAACGTACTTAAAATAGCCCAACTTTACCTTTTAGGTACTACCACCTGGAAGTTTGTTAGAAAAAGAAAGTGTGGTAGGAGGTAGTCTGTACATCATTGCATTACTATTTATAAATTGGTGTAAAATGCTATTATGACCAAAAGGTTTAATTTCCAGAAACCTACAAAAATCATGTCGGCAAATTTGCTTTCTGGCAGTGACGCACACTTTAAAAATCTCACGGTACACTAAAGTGCCGCGGCAAATAGGTTGAGGATCACTGATTTATACAAATAGTATAAATAAGTTTATACTTTATCCGCAAACTTTTTGCTGTGTACTGACAAAAATGCTTCTAAACAAAGTATATAACCGAAAAACTTGATTCAGCCATCCGAAAGCAACTAGCAGGACTCCGGCGAAACCGATCATGCGTGGATCAAATTAACACCCTTGGAATAATGACATAGTGTAACAAATTGAGGGGAAACTAATCTGAATTTGACCTTGTTAATTTTTTTATGATTAAGGGTATAAGTATGTTCCGTTAATCGTTTCTTCCTATCACGTCTGAGATCCGAGGTATTTTTGATTCAAAATGCAGACATATGGCATATATCGAGGAATTAGTGCAGTTACTTTAGTCAGCGGCTTTAAATAGCCCTGATCTTCCTCTTTAAACCATAACTTTAACTTTTCCAATTTGACTATGTCTGTCCGAGATATAATCCATTGAAGTAAAGGTATCGCAAGCTAAAGCTAAAAATATGGTTTAAAGAACAAGAATCAGCTAAAAATTTCAAAAATACCATTATTGAATCCACAAATAAACAGGAAACTAATTACACTCAGTTTTTTGTTTAATTTTTGTCAAAGCTTTTTTTTGATATTTGGACCCCAGTGAATAACTTTGCATAAAAACACCTAGAGTGGGACGACATTGAGGTATAACCAAATTTTAGCGACCCTTGAGTTTTCAAGTAAAATATGAAAAACATTTTTCCATACCACTCTTACGCACAATACTCCATAATATTAACAGAATAACAAAGTAGTAGCTGTAGCTGTCAGCTTGAAAATATGAACAACATTCCAAGAGACGGCGACGACGATGATGGCAACAGCAACAGCCACAGCAACAGCAACATGGTTACCAAAAATGTCAAAAGAATATTGTTTAAAACGACATATGCAAAAAAAAAATAATAAAACTCACACACCCATCATAAACGTAATCTCATCCAAAAAAGGAAGGATAACAATTTTACATTTATTGAAAAAACAGAAAATTCGAATCATCGCTTAAGCAACCAGGCAACCCAGGCAGCAACAGCAGCACCGTGGCGCGCCAACCTCGAATTGCCAAATCAAATTTCGTTGGGTTGTTTTTGATGGTCGCTTTGTGTCGTTCGGTTTGGGGCTGCAGTTTTTGTGCTACCGCTCACCGTGTAGAGTGTCTCCTCTTCTGGTGACAATATGGGAATGTCAAGCACAAGCACACAAAACAAAAAAAATAAAGTTGTTGCCTTGGTTGGTCGCATAATAAAAAATTCATATAAAAATTTGTTTGGCGGGTTATAAAAAGTAAATAAACATCGCTGTTGAGTGTTGCAAAATTTTAAAATTTTTCCCTACAAAGTAAAATAATCACATTTTGTGCACAAAAATAACAAAAACGCGAAATACCATGATGGAACACAAAAATACATTAGGAAAAATAAGCTACATGAAGGTTTTATTGCAACAAAATGGTTTTTTATTACATTTTCAACGTAAAATCTGAAATTTTTTTATGTTTTTCTCTAATTCTCGAATTGCAGATAAAATCTGCTCCATTAAGATTTAAATTCGCTAGAGGGAGGAAATTTATGCAATTTAACAGAAGCTACAAACAGTAAAATCATAGCCCAGGAAAATAAGAATATTTCTACGAAAAAATTCCAAGTGAATTTTTTTCACCGGAATTGTCTTTATTAAAGCATAGCGAATAATGTTTAAAAAGTCCATTCAAGTCCATTGTGCGCATAAAAAGTTATTCAGGCTCAAAAGTCGCTAAAATCAGTTTTTTGCAAATATCTCGCTAACGCAAACATTTGCAGAAAAATTTTTCTCCACAATTTTGTAACACAGCAAATTTCCTATGTAAAGATGTAAAAAATGTTTTTGTGTAGCTTGTAGCTTAGGAGATAACCGAATTTAAAAAGTTGTGCACAGTTTTTATATGTAAATGCTAAGTATAAGTTCATACTAAAATATCTTACTTTTAAAATTGCGAATACTCTTTAACGAGGAGTCGTACAAAAAAAATTAAAAAACCGATCAAAAGATAATTGGATTCTGTAAACACCGTATTATATTTTTTTTGGAGCCACTCATGGTCTAAAAGATATTCTTCAAAAACCGTTAAGGTCTCGAAAATACTGGTTTTGAAGGATATCTCTGAAACGGTAAGTCATACGATAAAAAGTAACCGCATCAATTTTATAGAGAATCACAAGATCTACAAAAACTAAGCCATATGTGTTCATATTGAAGTAACCGTTTAGAAGATATTCAAAAAAAAACCTTTAAATGGCAAAAAACCGGTTTTTATTGAATAACTTCTAAACGGTTACTTCAATATGTACACTAGGGTGTCTCTTATTTGGGAAAAGTCAAAATTTTATGTCGCGCTCCCCCAGAATCGAAAGATTTTGAAAAAAAAAATGAGATCCCCCAAAGGACAGGTTTTTTTAAACGAATTAACCTGTGCCACGAAGACATTCAAATTTAAATGAAAATTAACATAGATTTTATATACTTCTTGTTTTAACTTGCTGGGAATCACGTTGCCTGAAATATTTTTCGCCATCAAATGTGTATATTATTGTTCTCGGGTCGCTAAACACGATACAAGTGTCAAAATTAAATTTTGACAGCTGTCAACGGCTACACGTGTCGACACAAGCTACCGGTTTAACCTCAATTTCTCGGTGTTTTGATTTGAAATCAGCTGTCAAAATTTAATTTTGACACTTGTATCGTGTTTAGCGACCCGAGAACAATAAGATACACATTTGATGGCGAAAAATATTTCAGGCAACGTGATTCCCAGCAAGTTAAAACAAGAAGTATATAAAATCTATGTTAATTTTCATTTAAATTTGAATGTCTTCGTGGCACAGGTTAATTCGTTTAAAAAAACCTGTCCTTTGGGCGATCTCATTTTTTTCTCAAAGTCTTTCGATTCTGGGGAAGCGCGACATAAAATTTTGACTTTTCCCAAATAAGAGACACCCTAATGTACACATATGGCTTATTTTTTGTAGATCTTGTGATTCTCTATAAAATTGATGCGGTTACTTTTTATCGTATGACTTACCGTTTCAGAGACATCCTTCAAAACCAGTATTTTCGAGACCTAAACGGTTTTTGAAGAATATCTTTTAGACCATGAGTGGCTCCAAAAAAAATTTATTACGGTGTTTACAGAATCCAATTATCTTTTGAACGGTTTTTTAATTTTTTTTGTACGACTCCTTGTTAAAGAGTATTCGCAATTTTAAAAGTAAGATATTTTAATATGAACTTATACTTAGCATTTACATATAAAAAATGTGCACAACTTTTTAAATTCGGTTATCTCCTAAACTACAAGCCACACGAAAACATTTTTTACATCTTTACCTAGGAAATTTCCTGTGTTATAAAATTGTGGAGAAAAATTTTTCTGCAAATGTTTGCGTTAGCGAGATATTTGCATAAAACTGATTTTAGCGACATTTGGGCCTGAATAACTTTTTATGCGCACAATGGACTTCAATGGACTTTTTACACATTAGTCATCATGCTTTAACAAAGAAAATTCCGGTGAAAAAAATTCACTTGGAATTATTTCGCACAGCAGTTCTTTTTTCGTCTTATTTTCCTGGGCTATCAGGTTAATTTTGGAAAATATTCTACTTAATAAGAAAAAACTTTTTTATTTTTGTCGTTCCTGATCATTTCCTAGATAAAACTCTGAATATAAAGTCAAAATGGAATCCTACGAAAACTTAAAGGATATCCTCAACACTGATGACTTCTACCTACCATCGTACAAACGTTCAATTAATCACAAAAAAAAAAAAGGGGAATCCATCTCTTGGAATTGCATGATGTTAACCCAGATAGCCGCGAATTTTTTTTTGAAAGTTTACCAATTCTTTTTTTATAAATTTCGCTTATAAGAGGTTATTTGACAGTGAATATGGTGATTTTTAAATTTTTGGTGGATTCGGTGACGTCACAAATGGATATTCCTTCAGAAAGACGTCAGTGTAATGTGCAAGTAAAATTTTTATCATTTTAGTTCATCAGTATCAGTGTCTGTAACTTAGTTTCTCATTTTATAGTCTATAAGAATAACAAAAAACAAAACCTTTAGCATAGTTGACTCTTGAACGCTGAAAATGAAAGTTTAACTTCAAGTTTTTCAGTGTTTACTTTCAGAATATCGGTTTTTTGTTTGGATTACAGCAGAAAGCATACTTTTTCCTTTGTCTTCTTCAACTTTTCTTTATTCTGAAGCGAACAATTCTTATCAAACTCGCCCAAATATCACTACCCTATAGCTTTATTTATTTAAAGAGTCCTTACACAGAAAAAGAAATATCGGTCAATCCAACCGATTTCAACGATAGAAATTGCACCAACCCGCAGTAAAGGTTAAATTGACTGTGCAGTCCAGTAAAATTACTGTAAAAATAGTACTGTTCAGTTGCTGTTAAAATGTTTAGGTACTGTGAAAACAGTTAATTTAACCTAGATTTTCGATAGAAATTGCACCAACCCGGAGTTTTTGTATTTTGACCGTAGAACTCTGTAAATTTACAGTTTACTCGGTTTAGAAACTATCAAACGCAGTTACAGTAAAAATAACCTTCTTAAAAGGTCAGCTAACAATATAAACCGTTCCAAACAGTTAAAACTGTTTTGGAACGGTTTAATAGCCGTTTCCAAAAAGTCGTAGAAATTGTAGCAAACAACTTCTACGGCGAAACCATTTCAAATGGCAAAATATCAGTACAACTCTAGCAAACTTATGTTGATTTATTCTTAAACAATGTGAGAATTTTATGAACCTGTTAAAAACTCAATTCAAAATGTTATTCATATGAAAAAAAAATTTATGGAATACAAAATGTACAGCTGAATTCAACTGAAGAAAAGTAAAGCTGATTCCGAAATTTTGAATTGTTGTTTTTGTTTCCTATAGAAAATTTTAAAAACTATAGAATACAAAATTTATAGTTAATTTTACCGTCAGTTTTTTTTTCTGTGAAAGCATTAAAATGCCGATCAAAGCCTCTAATCCTTTCTGAAAGACGTCAGGGCTATATGACTTTAACTTTAAAGTTAACAAAACATGAAGTGTCCAACTCCGTACACGTGAAGGAAGTGAATTTAATGTTTGAAAGGAAGGCGTGACATCAATTGAATATATGGATATTCTTTGTTTTGACTATGACACCTTTATATGACCTCTAGAAGTATTCAGGTGTCCCAGGATATGGATCAACTAAAGCTTGTTGATAATCCTTCATAAATGTTTTCCTGCAGACATAATTCTTCGCTTTGACTTTGAAGACTACGGATGGCCTTCAGGTGTCCAAGAAAATTAATCACTAAAGTTTGTTGATAACCTGCCATAGAAGTTTTACCTTTTATGTATCAACACACTAAAAAATTATATTTTAATTTTCTATGTTTTGATTTTCCTTTAGTATTGATTTTAAACTTTTTTGGTATTAAACTCCGATATATTTCCAAAAAAATTTTAAATTTCTAACAGAAAAGTATGAAATTTATTCTAAAATAGTTTAAAATTAATACTTTTTTTGGCATTGTTCTATATAAATACTTTTTGTTTTTAAAATTAGACTAAAATTTTTACTGTGTAGATATACCTCGTTTGACTATGAAGAACTTTCTCTTCAAAAACTATGGATCTAAAATGTTGGATCGAAATGTTCGATTTCACTGATTTATAAGTCGCACGAAAGCAACTCTTGAAACTTCACTTTAGAAAATTTTCTGGGGTTAGAATTTGTTGACCAAAATTTTTTGTAGACTTACATTTTTTTCCCGACTCTATCACCCGATATCCCACGAAGGCATCACTTCTCAAGATTTGACTAGAATAAAAGCTTATAACTACTATTGGAAGAACACCCACAAAAACATTCAGCTTTGATGCTATGAGGTAGGTCAGCCAAGCTCTGAGTCTCAGTCTATATGTTTTTAGAGCAAAGCTTAAAATGATTTTCTTGAAATACAATAACATGCATATAAAATAGAAAAAAAAATACCAGCCATAAAATATTGCATTAAGTATTTCTATTGAAACCATTTCTTCCAAACTCTTAAAAGAAGGGCAATTCTGAAAAATACTGTTATCGAACCTCATAAATCTAGAAGGACAAAAACTTTGACGAATGTTAAAATATTTATGAAGGTACACAAGATTTTCGAATGTTCAAATTTGTTTTGGTTCAAAATTCATATAAATGTCGCCAAAAATTTAGATCAAGCCAAAAAAACAGCAGAAGGAGATGAATTTTCTGGAATTTATGAAGATTCAAGTAAAGTTTTCTATTTGATATTACTTAATATATAAGTACCTGGAGACCGATCCCTGCTCGGTCAACAATCTGATCTTATTATTTTAGTCGTTTTTTTTATTCATGGTTTTTTTTTTTTTTTTTTTGTTATGATACTCGTATGGTCATGCTTTCAATTTGATATATTAACCGATGAGAAGAAGAAAACTCGCAAAGTATCGAATGGTATAGAAAATATCGAAAACTTAACATTTTTTTTTTGGGCATTCTACCTAAAATAAATAAATGGGATATACCACGCACCCAAAATTTTTCGTTTTATGAATCGAAACATCCGAAAGGATATTTTGATATCACCTTTTTTTGTAGCTACGCTGCAAGACTGAACACAGCGGTTTCTTCAACTTCAAGCAAGAATATTTTAAAATACTGAAGTTATAATGACAGTTCTGCTGATGAAGACGGACTCAGCGTCGAAGAGTACATAAGACATAAAGAGTTCACTCCATTTTTTTTTGCGCCTGAGTTATTAGCTAAAATTTTTAATATTGGTAAAAAGTGGGCGTGGCAATTATTGAACAACGCCCACTTTTCGTTGTGCTTTAGATGCTCATGATCCAAATGATGCTCTTACCAAATTTAATCAAAATATGTTGTACCATTTGCGAGAAACAGCATTTAATGTATTTTACTTGTATGGGAGGTTCCACGCGCACCGGCGATAATTTGCCCACTTTTAGATCGTAGGTGCCTAATAGCAAGTAGACTCCCTACAGTTAAATTTGGAACGATTTCTTTAGTAGTTTTCTTTTCAAAGCGTATTATATTTTTGTGGGCGGTTCCACGCCCTTCACGAGTTTTTTTTTTTAATATAACGGCATATCACATATTAATCCTTGTTTTCAGGGGTACAGCCTCTTAAATTTTCATTAAAATTGTTGGAGTCGTTTTCGAGCAATATTGAATCAAAATTTTCAAGGGTTAAAAAGTGGGTGTGGCACTTATTCGATCCCGCCCACTTTTTGTTTATTACAAGGTATTATTAAACAGTACCTAAAACCAAATTTCATTCAAATACCTTGTAACATTTGCGAAAAATAGCTTTAAACGTATTTTGCTTGTATGGGATGTTCCACGCGCAACGGCGATATTTTAATTCGATTCAGATCAGAGATGCCCTATAGCAAGGAGGCTTCCCACAATTAATTTTTGAATGATTGCTTTATTAGTTTTCTTTTTATACCGTATTATATTTTTGTGGGCGGTGTCACGCCCTTCAACGAGTATTCCCAATATATCGGCATATCACATACTAATCCTTGTTTGTAGAGGTAAGATCTCCTAAGTTTTCATCAAAATTGTTGGAGTCTTTTTCGAGTAATATTGAATCAAAATTTTCAAGGGTTAAAAAGTGGGCGTGAATTTTCAAGGGTTAAAAAGTGGGCGTGGCACTTATTCGATCCCGCTCACTTTTTGTTTGTTTTAAGGTATTATTAAGCAATACCCGCTCCCGAAATTTCATTCAAATACCTTGTATGGTTTGCAAGTTATGACCAAAACAAATTTAAAATTTAGGGCGGTTCCACGCCCCCTGGTGAGCATTTTCAAAGTTCAAACCTTGCTCATTCTTCTTTATATGTTAATACCTAACATTATCCGAAGTTTCATTAAAATCGCTGTTGCCGTTTTTGAGAAAAAATTTTGCCCGTTCCAAACATACATACATAAGTACATAGGGTACATAAGTACACAAGTACATACAATTTTATCTCGTATAAGAAGAGAAGATAATCATCTCCATATACTTAGCTCACTATTTACATTATTTTTCGAACAAAATTTTCATGAATGAATTTCAACGTTGACAAATATTCATGAATTAATGCAGGTCTGTGAACTCTTTATAGCATCGAACATAAAAATGAAAATAGATTTTTTTTTTTTATTTAACGTTTCCAATCGACTTAAATTATAATTTATTATGCGACAGCTTTTTGGGTTCTGATAACATGGCGCTAGCTATAAATGAACCCTTATACTTTTTGCACTTACTGCTATGACCACACGTTTCGTACATTCAAAAATGACATATTGTGACAATACACAACATTGTATTTTGACTGTTGCCTATTTCGTGTCCCCTTTTTTTATGTCCTTTTTTTATATGGCATATTTATTGTGCTAATAATCATACAAATAATGTGAAATTATGTGGGGTCAACATGTACATATTCCCTTAGTACAATGCTAAAAAGCCAATTAGTGTGGAAAAGTTTATAATGCAAAGGATCAAATGGAACAAAAATAACGAAAAACGCCAGCCACAATGCATAAATTCAATATAATTTAACCGTCAGCTGATTAATAAAAGCAACAGAAACAGAAATAGAAATAATAATAGAACAGTATTACAATCAAATCCATTTTATATTTGGTAACAGATTGTCATATACAGACATATGGGTCATTCTTTGTCAAGTGGACCACCCATCCATCCATCGCAGTTTTTTAGATAAAAAGGCTTAACTCGGCTTAAAGTTTTAGTTTAAACAGTTACTTCACAATGCCTTTTATCGATTTTTCTCATGAATTTTTTTTTTAACAAAATGGATACTACTTAGATAGTATCGATCAACATACAAAAAAAAATTCGATTTAAACTGCCCATTTTGAAAGCTTTTCGGTTTCGATTTTAAAGGAAAAAATTTTTTTTTTCGACCTCTAAATAATACGCGATTTGATTTTTTCTTATTTCTCCGCCATTTTATGTCCGATTAGTAATTAATCTCAAATATTTTTTTCGACAAGTTGTACTCATTATCTAACTTCTACCACTCTAAGGTGCCAAGAACATTTCATAAAGTTGGTCTATAACTTAATTCGTGTTTTTTTTTTTTTCAAAATTTGAACATTTATTTAAGAAAAACATGTACAATAGTAGTATTCAAAGTATTTTCCATCGTTAGCCACTACTTTTTCCAATCATTTTGGTAGCATATGGATTCCGCGCCAAAAGAACTGCTCCGGTTTTGAGGCTAAAAATGATTCAAGCCAATTTCTGTTCTGAAGTGAAGCGTATCCCGGTGAGAGCGTTTTGCATAGACCGAAATAAATGATAGTCGGACGGGGCAAGGTACCGGCTATAAGGCGGGTGAGCCAGAACTTCCGATCCAATATTTTCCAAATAGTTTTTAGCCGGTCTTCCAACATGTGGCCAAACGTTGTCATGTTGAAAAATTATGACTTTGTGTCTGGTCGCATATTCCGGTCGTTTCTCGGCTATAGCTCTATTTAAACGGATCAATTGTGTTTGATAGAGCACACCCTTCTGATCCCACCAAATACAGAGCATTACCTTGGCACCATGGATATTTTCTTTTAGCTGGGAAGGTCCTGGTTGTCCGATCCGATGCAAAAATGACTTCTTTTTGAAGTGTTCAAGCAGTATTTTGGACATACAATATCGTCTTTCAACATCTCTCAGCTTCAAATCATATGACACCCAATTTTCTTCCTTTTGAATGTAACCGGCTGCTTTTAAACCTTTTGAAATGGCTGCTTGAGTGACTCCCAGCGATTTTGCAACTTCTTTTTGTGTTTGGCAACAATCTTCATCGAGTAAGGCTTCTAATTCTTCGCCTTCAAACTTTTTTGGCTGACCAGGACGTTCTTCGTCTTCTAAGCCAAAATCACCACTTCTAAATCATGCAAACCACTTTTGGCACGTTCGCCCAGCTAGAGCATGTTCACCACAAACTTTCACCAAAATACGATTACTTTCGGCAGCAGTTTTCTTCATATTAAAGCAATGAAGAAGAACTCCCCGCAAAAACACTTTTTCAGCCACAAAGTTCGACATATTTCAGTGAAAAAAAAATATTGTTGTTTACGCTTCAAATGAATGACATATACTGAAAAAGACGCACAATAACAGTAGCTTTCCAACGCATGTTTGGAATATTGAAACGATGGAATAATAATCAAGTAACGCCATCTCTTAGCAAACCGCACGAATTAAGTTATAGACCCAATACATAAAAAATCATAAAATTCACCTCAACAAAGCTTCCTCAAATTGTTAAAATTGAAGAAGTTATGGCGAATCAGTACAAAATATGAAAAACAGGATGTTAAAAAACGAATATCGCCCCCTAAAACTATGCAATATTTTTTTTTTTAACATTTGACATTTCAAACAGTATGTAAATACAAAAAAAAAATTGCATAGTTTTAGGGGGTGATTTTCGTTTTTGAACATCCTGTTTTTCATCTTTTATAAATATGTAAATTTTTAAATGCCAAATTTTTTGCAAAAACACAATATTTAATTTTCAAGAAAGAAAAATTTATGAGCAAAAATGATTTTTTTTACATTGACCGGATTACTGAGCCTCTCTCTACCTTTGGCACGATAATCGCTAAAGCAATTGTTTCAATAAAAATTCCAAGCCGGGTTAAGCCTTTTTTCTGAGAAACTGCGATGGAAAAGTGGGGTCGTCCACTTGACGAAGAATGACCCATATGTATATACTCACATGTATTTGTCCAACACAAATAAAACATTGATTTCAATCATTTATTGATTACAATATTTACAAGTATTGCGTAATTTCATATTGCCTCATTACTGTGTAAATATTTGTATTGCTTAATTGGTTTGTCAAATATCCCAAACGCGGTCAAGCTTTTTCGTTTGAAATTTATTTGCATAATACTTATCAAATAATATTCCATGCTTAAATCGCAGTTGTGATCTTGAAAAACAAATTAAACATTTTCATAAAAATGTTTTTTATGCGAATGGTTCCGGTCGCCCTTAGCAACCTCACCAAAATGCGAATTGCATCGTTCCGTAATATAAGATATGTTTTGCCCCTTTTATGAGAACCATTTTTTACTTTTAAAACTTAACTTTATTTTGTTTCCCATGGAATTTATGACACCAATTCAAATACTTTAAATGTTTAATTACATTTCACAATAATTCAGTCACAACATCTTTTCCTTACTGCACTGCAATCAAACTATGACTTAACCGCAAACCAAAGTGCACGCTCTTACATACCATCCGCTGGAGATAAAGCCTTGTTCATATATACCGTGACTCAAAAATTCACCAAAGCCGAACTCTTCTCCCTGTGGTGGACCACACTTTCATTTAGATCCTGCGACGCTTACCCAAACCCCTTCCCTCTCGGAGTGTCAAGAGACTTATAAATGGCCCCTAGTTGCAAGTTTCATAATGCCTCTAGCAGAAGCTGCATGAACGTTCTCACTGGTTTCAGCAACAGCTATTTAAAATGTACGACGATTCTCGCCGATTTCAGTACTTAAATTAGCTATGATTCTAGCTCTTGTTTCATACTGTACTGTCTTAATACGTTTTAAGTTAGAATGTTGGTTTGTCAGAACAGGGTCAAAAAAAAAAACATATTTTTGCTTCTTGTTTTGTTATTTAACTTTTAGTTCACAATATTAAAAAGCATACATTTTTATTATGAAATAAATCATTTTGTTTTTATTGATTGAATCAAGATGAAGATTTCTAGCAACATCGATTTATACGTTTAACGAAATAATTTTTTGTAATACATATTCACATAATTCATTTGTGGTATTGATTTATTACCGTTAACTTAATAAATCATTTCCCAGGTGTATTCAATCAGTACATAAATTGAATTTCTGTAATTTCTCACTCTTTCCGTTTTTTTTTTTTTATTCCCAAAACAAAAGCACGTGACTGGCTAGAGCTTACCATAACTTATCGCATAAATATTTTAATAAGATTTTTCTTTTATGGCTGGGGCTTGGAGTAGTGACTTTTTGACTTTTAGGAATATTTTCATTTGTACATTAGGATCGTTGACTAAATCTTAGCCAAATCAATTAAATTTTATATAAAATATTTCATGATTTAAGAATTTTCACTTAAGAGCATTTTTTTTTTTATCAAGCAACATTTAGGTGTAGAATTCTTTTTAATTATTCCCCCAAGTGTAGTATGTCATGTTTCATCGAACTCAACCTCCTATAAAAAGTTTATAATTTTGACATACACGTTTAATGTTCTTCAGCAAGCATACCAAAGCTTCCGTTCGTACATCCTTTATTGCGTCCGATTCAATATCCGCCATAACAACAAAAATCTGTCAGAAGTGATAATATCCACTACATTCTAGCGCTAATAAGTCATCGATTTATTATATCATAATATTTAACATCAATTACAGCATTTCTTTAATATTTCCAAAGAAACTTAAACTTTTTTTAAATATTTAGTGGACTGTAACGAATACGGTACAAACCATGTGTAAACGATCAAGAAATTTGATCATGGCATCCGATTTGGCTATAAATTGGCATAAGCAATAGTTGCATAGTGGAAAAAATTACTACCAAATATTTTTTCAAAATTTAAAAAAATGGCGGAGATATGGGACTTTGAAATTTTTAGGTTAGTTTTTTTTGAGAAGCTATAACTTCGGATGCATTTATCCAATTTTCAATTTTATGGTGTTAAATGATTTGTCTTAAAACAGACTTTAAAATAAAAACCAGCAAACATTTTTTTTGTTTTTTATATATAGTTTACACTGAAAAAAAAAATTTAAATTGAGTTTCCCAAAATACGTCCTTTTTAATATTTTTTATTTTTCTTGTAAAAAAAGCTACAAGTGTAACTTACCAGTCCTCCAAAAATTGGAGTGGGCCTGCCAGTGGTTCTCCAGAAAAACAATAAAATGTAGCATCTTCCCCAATTTTTCAGTACATTTTTTTAATTTAAAATTTTTATTAAAAAAAATTTTCAAATGCTGAAAATAGTTTATTGACTGGTTTTTTGCTTGTATAGTACTAATATAAGTACCAACGCACTTTTTTCAAATTCAAATTAACGTTTAATTAAAACTTTTAAATTCAAAAAAATTGTACTGAAAAATTGCGGCAAAAGCTACATTTTATTGTTTTTCTGGAGAACCACTGGGAGGCCCACTCCAATTTTTGGAGGACTGGTAAGTTACACTTGTAGCTTTTTTTACAAGAAAAATAAAAAATATTAAAAAGGACGTATTTTGGGAAACCCAATTTAAATTTTTTTTTTTCAGTGTAAGCTATATAAAAAAAACAAAAAAAATGTTTGCTAGTTTTTATTTCAAAGCCTGTTTTAAGACAAATTATTTAACACTATAAAATTGAAAATTGGATAAATGCAACCGAAGTTATAGCTTCTCAAAAAAAACTAACCTAAAAATTTCAAAGTCCCATATCTCCGCCATTTTTTTAAATTTTGAAAAAATATTTGGTAGTAATTTTTTCCACTATGCAATTATTGCTTATGCCAATTTATAGCCAAATCGGATGCCATAAAAAAAATCTTGATCGTTTTGAAATGGTTTGTACCATACAGCTTTTTTAATATGATAAAAAAAAAATTAACAGGAAGTAAACGTTAAGTTTAAAAGCTTCTGGGAGGTGAAAGAGGAGTCTTATACTAGAATTAGAATGTTACCTAATTAGAAAAGAGTCGGGATCCAGTCGCCAAATGTCACCGTGCCCTATAAGATCTATTGTGCTAACCCTGATAAGACTCGATTAGAAGTCAGTCCATAGCCGCATGGCACTAATGAATGCCAATATGTCCCTTGGGGGACATACGTCATACCAGGCATTGAAATAAGCTGTAATAATACCCTATTTCTGCAGTAATAATTTCAAATTTGCAGTAATAACTTCAGAATATTGTTTTTTTTTTTTTTTTTTTATTTATTTATTTATTTATTAATTATAAAACAAGATCCTTAAGCTACAAGACACATCAGCATCTTAAATTTTATAAGCCTAAGTCACATTAATTAGAAGTTCATATTACAAAATTAAAATGAAACTAGTGTTAATAATCATTGTGAAATTAAGTAAATTTAAAAGTAAATTATGTTAAAATAATAAAAATAAATTATCCTAAGCCAGTTGTCAAGGGAGACATAGTTAAAAGGACGATTAAAGCCTGTTGGGCTAACAAGCAAAAAGAATAGTTATAATTTTTAAATTATTGCAAGCTGCCAAAATACAGCATGAGATTAGTTTTAAATTGCACAGTGTTACGTAAACCAAGTAAATGAGTAGATGTAAAACTGCTGTATTTGTACAATTTTATTCAAACGAGCAGATCGAAGAAACTTAAGACGCAAGTGGAGGTAGTTTGGTTCCTTTGTAAAAATAATTTTGTGCAGCATTAGTACGGTTTTCATTTTCAAAAAGGTTTCAAAAGTGATACCGAAGATTTTTATATGGTACACTGAGATGTGCTCATAGCGCTTTATCCCATATACATACCTAGCTAAGTATGTTATTGAAAACTACATTTAGTATGTGTTTGCAAATGCTATCACAGCTTGCGAATAATTCACATCCATATATCAATGTTGGGATAAGGTAACTTTTGGCTAGTGTTAGCCGTATTTTAAGCGGCGTGAAATATTGTGTAGTCCACAGAGCTCGTAACATCCCGTACACTTTCCCAATCGCTTTAGAAATATGGTCGTTCCAAGTCAAAAAACCATTGAAAGTTATACCGAGATTCTTAACTGTTTTGACAATTTCAAGTTCACAGCTGTTTAAAAATATTTTGGGTAGAGCATTTTGGTCGAGTGGTTTTTTGTAAATCCACAGACATTTCAATTTGCTAGGGTTCAGGCAGAGGTCGTTGGCTTCTGCTCAGGCTTGAATGCGATCTAAGTCTTCATTGACGTTAAGAGCACATGAGCTGATTGAACTTATATTGCTAGTTGCATAAACTTCGGAGAGATCCACTGGCGAAGGAGTATTTTTGCCAATCCCAATTTTGCGGATTTATTGCCATTTTTGTTTTGAGTTTACACAAGAGTTAAATTTGTTTTCATAATATACGGACTTAGCATTTTTTACTTCATTCGTTACTTTAGCTCTAATCTTTCGGAATGCATCATATAATTGGGGGGTTTTATATCTTTTCCATTTATTATAAGCATTATTTCTGTCACAGATGAGATTTTTAATGTTCACATTAAACCAAGGTGCTCATCGCACCGAATTTTTTTGTTTTTAATGGTACAAAGAGGTTAAACAGAGCAGAGATATTATTTTGGAGAAATAGCACTTGCTTATCTACATTTGCCATTTGAAAAATCAGTTGCCAATCGATCGCTTGAGTTGTATCGTTTAGTAATTGGTAATTAATATTTTTAAAATCTCGATAGTTAAAAGTTTCGACAAGTTCGGAAAACTGGAAGTTATATTTTAGAAATATTAGGTTATGCTTTGAGAATGCAGGCGCTGACAGCTGATCGTACAAGAGTAAATGTTCAGTTCTATTTATAAAAAATATATCTAGCAGCGTACTGCACGTTTTAGTGAAATGAGTAGGACTCACTGTGTTGACTGAATAAAGTCCAACAGATAACATTTTTTCCAAAAGATGGCTTTCAGCAAGAATATTGCTATTAAAGTCCCCCGTAAGAATAATATTGTTGTATGGGAGAAGTAAATTCTCCAGAAAAGCAATAAGGGGCTCAATACCGATATTACGGTTGGGTCTGTAAATACACCCGACAAATGCCTTTTCTGATGTGTTGTATATCTCTAAAAATATATGCTCAATTTCACTACCAAAAACTGATTTGTGACATAATTTGCATTTAATACCATTTTTTACGTAGATACAAACTCCTCCTGCATGACTCTCTCTGTCTGCACTAAAAATTCTATATCCACTAAGATTAAACAATGAGTCATCAAAGTCAGTTGCAAACCAAGCCTCAGATACGCATATAATTTCAACATTCGAAGCTTCAAATAAGAAACGAAATTCATCCATTTTTTTGCTTAAGCTTTGCGCATTGATATGGCAAACACTTAGGCCTTATTCTGCCGATTTAGAACACGAATCATCTTGAAGCAATTATCTCTGGAAAGATTTTGTTGATCGCCTGTTGTAAAAAATTGTAATAATAATTTTCACCTTAATTCATATTACTTTGTTTTGCGTTAATCGTTGAAACTAAATACTTATTTTATTTAGCTTATAAACGTTGTTTTAGTTGTCTAACCTCACCAATTTGGGCTAAAATGTAGCAACCACAATAAGTACTCGGCAACTCTACTTTACACATATTTTTATGAATGCATTCGAAGAAAATTTCGCTATAAATTTTCAATTTTAAATTGAACCGTTGCCATGATATCTGTTATTTAATTTTAATATATAATATTCATCACTTGAATAAGACATTAAAAAAATTTTGCTAAAAATTGCAATTAAAAACAAAAAAAAAATTCAGCAGTAATAACTTTTTCTTATTTCAACCACTGCCTCATACCTACCTCAGAAGTAGAGGGGTACGCGTGAGATAAGTAACGAATTTTATAAATCTACAGAATTCATCCTGGACTAAGCCCTAGTTGGAAAGGTGCTTCCTTACTGGGCAATGTCCCGTGAGAAATCCTGAAACAGTCCGTATACCTTTCTTCTTCAGCATAAGTAACTGTTTGGTCCTTTGATTGGAAACATTTGGCATGAATGCTTTTGATTGTCTGTAGCCTAGGGTGCTGTCCCAGTCTACCTGAACTATTTTGTTCAGCCAATTGTTTAATAAAACTTCTAGGCGGGCCGCAGTACGGAGTAGGACCTCTAAATTGGGTAGATGACCCCTTTCTTGCATGTTCATCTGCTGTTTCAGTACCTTCAATTCCACTGTGTCTAGGTACCCAAATGAGGTAAACCTTATTTCGGTAAGCAAATCCTATGAGCAGTTGAAGGCACTCCCAGACTTACAACGATATATCAACAACAGAATATCTGAAGGAGTTTAAGGCTAATAGTGCCGCTTTGCTGTCTCATAGAATATAAGTAGATGATTATTAAATTTGGAAGCCTTCTATCATTTTCTCTCAGGCAAAGCTCAATTGCATGTACTTCCGCCTGAAACACTGAGTTTTCTGAACCCCGTCAAAATCACTTTCACTATTTCGTAAGGTCAGTGGACATATTTTAACTGTTCTGCATACTACGTCCAGATTATATGAAACTGTGCACTGTGAAGTGTATTCGAATAAATAATTAAAATTTAAGTTTTTTTATGTTTCATGACAACTTTTTAAATTATAATGCTTTCGAACTACATTATTAATTATACAATGTGAAGTTTTGCCTCATTGGCAATAGTTCTGGTAATCCAATCGACATAAGCGGAAACTCTCGTATAAACACCTGGAAATGGTGGTGAAGCGCATGGCTTCTCACTCCATGAGACGATACCCACTTGGGTTCCATTAACCAATAGTGGGCCACCGGAATCAGAGCTGCATTGCCCTTTTCCACCCTCTGGCACTCCAGCACAAATATTCGTCGAATAAACTGGCTTCTTATGAAGCAGCTTACACTCCTCAATGGTAAATATTTGCAAGGTGACCATTTGCAAATGTTGTTGGTTACGACCACCAGTCTGTAATTGAAAGAATCGTTTTGTCATTTATATTCGCAAGTAAGCTCAAACAAATTAATTTTAAACTTTCCTCATTTAGTCCCCAGCCAAGTAAAATGGCTGCTGTGTTTCCAGGTGTAAATTGATTCATCTTTGTTAGTCGTACGGCTTGTACTGCATCACTGAAGGTAATTGGTTCCTTGAGCTTAAGTAAGGCAATATCATGTTCGAAGTTGTTGAGTGGTGAATAATCTGTGTGCACAAAAGTTTCCGAGATGTCTGCGATATTTTTGCTAGTGGCATTGAGTTCGGTACTACCGTATTGTATACTGAACATAGAAGGTGGTAATGGCTCAATACTCAACTTAAATGTAACACAATGCGCTGCCGTCAGAACCCATTGCTTGTTTATCAGTGTAGCGCCACAATAATGAGATCCATCTCTTTGTAGCGAAACCTGAGATTTAGAACATTATCTTTATAAATTTATGGTTTGCACGAGCTGGTTGTCACTGGAATAGACACACCTATCCTAAATCAAAAATTTGATTCATGATTCACAGCATCTTATTCCAGCTATTTCATAGTTCCAAATAAAGTCCAAGCTGATCGTTTTTATACCCTACACCCAGGGTATATTCACTTTGTCCTTCTGTTTGTAACGCATAAAAAAAGGCGTGGCAGATATAGAAAAGTATATATATTCTTTATCTGCGTCACTTCTTGAGTCGATAAAGTCATGTCCTTCTGTCTGGCTGGCTCTGTGTGGAAATACATTTTTTGGGAAAATCGATGACGATAATGCAACCAAAGTACACATAAATACTACGAATTGTAAGTGCAAGCTCTGAGCAAAAACTGGGCGAATTTGGACAAGAATTTGGCACCTTCAAAACGCTTTACTGAAAGCGATTTTTGAGATAATCGCATTTACTCAGACACTAAATGCAAGCTCTAAGAAAAAACTGGATGAAATCGGTCAAGAGGGGGTGGCACCTCCTATATAAGCAAAAGCTTCAAAAGACTATACTGAAAACGTTTTTGAGATAATCAAACAAAATTTCACTCAAATGCTAAGAACTATAAATACAAACTCTGAGAAAAAACTGGGTGAATTCGAACAAGATTGCGTGGCACCTCCCATATAAGCAAAATTTTCAAAATATTTAATGTTTGGCCAGTCCAAAAATAACACCCTTACTAGTTCAAAATGAGGTCGAAAACCCGTACATTTGAAATAACACAACAAACGAATCACGTATGCTTTTGAGATATTCTAACCTAAAAGTTCAGAAAGACGACTTTGGAGCTTATATAGAAGGCGCACAAAATCGTTTTGCTCTTTCCTACTCAATGCAAGGCTTAGCCATATTCTTCGTTTTTAAAATAAGCTTTGAATCGGCATTGTAAAATTTACTCTTAAAAAGTAATGCACAATTTTAAATAAGACCAAAGAGTTAAAAATCATATGAGAATCCATATCTTAAAAACGATCAGCTATGATATCATTCGAAACAGATTTTTCAACTATGAAATAGCTGGAATAAGATGCCGTGAATCGTTTCATTAGGCATTTTCGTTCAACTTATTTAGTCGACCTAAGCAGTTTCGCCATCCTGCCACAGAATTTTAAAAAATCGAAAATTTGCAAGCACAAGAACTATAACGATACATTATTAAGATTTCTTGCACGTGAAAACTTACCATAAATGGAAATTTTCCAGGGGGCGCATCAGTGCCATTAACAACACGAGATGACTGCGCTATTACACCAGATATGATACTCAAGCAAAATATCAAAACAGATCCAACTAATTGCGACATTACGGGAAGCGAAAAGTCCAACATTTACTTTGCACTACCAAACTATACTTCACAATGAATTTGAGACCTCTTCGCAACAGTTTTTATAATCCAAGGACTCGAAATTTTGATTTGAGTAGGTGTTGGAAAGTCATTAAAATGTCAGTCAAAATTACTGATAAGAAAATCGTTAAAAGAAATTCACTTTTGAAAAGACCACGTAAGGTACCAAAGGTCAAAAATTTAATTAATAAATGCAAATTAAATTGAAAATTCTTTTGCTCAATTTACGTAGAGATATGGGCGGAAGTTTAATTATCGATGTTTAAAAAATACTTCTACACGCGTACACAGTTAAAGGGCCGGATTATCACACAAAAATTACCACAAAAACTGAAAATGAGGGGTGATTCTATAGGCTTTTGTGATAATTTTCTCATTGCCCAGAAAATCCGATCAGATGCCACCTTCGAGAAAGACCCTTTTCTTGTTTTCCATATAGCAGAAAAAAAAATTTTTTTTTAACTAAGCACTACAAACAAAAATCAAAATAATCACATTCGATGTGCTTTGCAATGCTTAACGCAAATCTATCCTCAGAATCGCTCTATCGTGTATAGCTTTTGAGATATTCTAACCTAAAAACCAAAAACAATTAATCAAATAAAAAGTTTAAAAAAATTCCAAAAAAATTCACACGAATTTCTTGAACGATTCTGAGCATGACATGCCTAGTACACTTTTTTCGTAAGATGCCTTCCTCTTGAGTAAACAAAGAGTTTTGCCTGCCACACAGTGTGTTGAGCCCATACAAGCAATGGTCAAAAATAGAAGGAGTGGCTGGATATCAACTGTTGTTAACAATTTTTGCCTTAAAAGCATTTTTATACACAAAAAATTTTGAAATGAGGGCGAAAAACATATCGTCGGTTGAGTATTATTTTGCCGTAAACGCCACTTCGTAAAAAAAACAAAAGCACATAACTTGTGTCGACACGATATGGCTTCCCATTTCCCCTCCAAACCATTTTTAACAAATTTTAACAACAAAATTTTTTTTTTTTTTTTTGATTATTAAAACTAAGGTTGGCCGAACATTAAGTTCATATTGCCAGGTTGTATCCAATTGTAAATTTCTTGATTAAAATATATTTTTATCTATTTTAGGTTATTATTTTAAGTCTCATTTCATAACCTTGAAAAAGATACATGAAATGGCTCTAACGAACAGACAAGCCGACGACTTCACGACGAAAAACACGTCTGCACTCGGCAGCAGACAAAACGGAAGAGGATAACAAAATTTCATGAGGCAAAAATTGTTCCAAGTATCAAATAAATTAAATTAAAATAAATTGAATTTCAAAAATATTTAAAAAATCTGACGAAAAATTGGAAGGCTTGAAATATTTTAAATTCTAATTAATGGTTTTGGAACTTTAGTACAGCAATATTTAGCTAATAAATTTATCTTCCAAATGTTATGCATTTTGCTCGAATTGTCCCAAAGTTTCGCTGAAAAAATAGGTTTTAATAAAACAAGAATTCTGGACCGGCAGCAATTCTGTGTCTTAAGGGGAATAGTATAGGAAATTATAAAATAAATGCTATTTTTACAATACGGATTTATTTGTTATATCATAAATTTTTTTTAATTTAATATAAAACGAATGGGAAAAATAACCAAATTAACAAACTGGTGGTGTTAAGAAATAATTTAAACACAACTTGAAAGTTTAAATTCTTTAATTAAGCACTAGTTTCAGTAATAAACTATTTCGGAAGAATTCACCATGTCGTCCTAGTAATACTTTATTCAAGACTTTGATTAAGAGTTTGTGATTTTCGCTATGCATTTATATTTGGCGATGAGGTTGAACGGATTTAGGAATCGGTACTATTGTATCAGATCTAAAACTACTGACACAAAAATAGCAATACACAACAAATGCGGTGATCCTTTTACCAATTCAGTATTATTTTATAGAAATTATATTGCTTGGCCCGCTTCCATTTTTTACGTAAGCGCATATTTTTTTGAAACTCCTTTGCCTCCATAAAATAATTAATTTGAAATTTGCACAAACTTATATCAGAGGCATAAATTCAGGAGGTGCATATAATTAAATTAGAGGCACTTAAAAAGTAATCTGGGTTTGGTTGATATTATGATTTTTTGAGATAAAATGGCTTCTGTGCAAAATTTAACTGACGATTCACTTTCATTCCAGTTTATAGCTCTCTCGTTCAAAGGATCCTTAAGATACAGGAGTGTTCCAGAATCCTTGCGATTTCAGTCACTTTTCGCTTTGAAACTTTTTGATATTAACCGTTAGTTATATTAGTGATGAGCAAACCAAGACCATAGCAGTCTTGATCTTGGTATTAAAATTATATCAGCGTCTTGGACTTGGTCTCGAAAAATTATCAAGACCTAGACAAAGACTAATTTCGATCATCACTAAATTACATGCTCTATGAAGAATATGGATTTGTGTGTAGGGAAAAATTAACCTATATCATTAAAAATCCGCAAAACCGAAAAAAATTCTCTTAGTTGGTTACTTTTTGGTTAACAAATAAAGATATTATTTATGGAGTATAAGATTTCGAACCAAACGGATCTATTTCATCGTTTTCATTAAAAAACTTTCGAACTGAAAAGTTATTGAAACCGATCGGATTCTGCAGCAGGCCTAATAATTAACCTTTTGAAAATTTTGTTCGATTATATCAGTGGCAATAAGGAAAAACCGCTAAGTAAATATTCGATAAAAAGCAACATAAATTCTATACATACAAAAAAAAATTTTAACTGCTTTGTTTTCCAATTAAAAATCGGGTTAAGCAGTTTTTCCTTCCAGCCACAGATATGACTCTGTTGTTATCATAGAAAGAAAAAAAAAATTATATTGAATATACGAGTATTCCAAAGGCAGTTAGCCCCTTAATTTCTAAGAATTTTTTGTTTTCGTACTTTTGTGGTTTTTCGTTTTTTTGAGAGTAAATTCTACTTACTCCCTGAAATTTTCTTGTAAACAATTGTTCAAAATTTTTTTAACGCGAACAAAGCCATTAAAATCACTTCAATAAATATTTTTATTTCTTAACTCAAATATTATTCATAATAAAAAACTTTACTTCGCTTAGTTTTATCAAAACACGAATTCTTGATAATTATTTTGCCACGCCTCCTTCTCTGCGTTACAAACGGAATGAAAAAGTGAATATTCCCTGGGTACAGGGTATAAAAAGCTTCTACTGTAAAATTCGTTTTATGGCTCGATATGTTGCCTAGTAAAGCCTCTGAATTCCTTCGGCAACGTTCGAAATATTAAAAAAATATAAAAAATTACACTCCATTAGATAACTTTCGATATGTTTCGAGGTTGCAAAGAATTTTTTTAAATTAATTTTGTTAAATTAAACCATACGATCCTTCCATCTGCGATGTAACATGTGTTGAGCAAACTTATGCAGGATAGTACGAGAAATATTCACGAAAACAACTTTAATCTTCTGCATGCCCCACACATGGGTCATTTTTACCCTTTTCTTAGCATGGCAAGAAAAATGACACCTAGAATATTGACACCTCAAATATTGAGTCAGTAAGCATCAGTTCCCCTACCACAGAAATATTTGCTATAAAATTTAACCGCTGGGTTGCCATTGGTTAATATGATAAAAAAACTTTCTACGGAAAATTTCACTGCGGTTCAACACAGACGAGAAATGCTTAAAACTTAAGCAAAGTGCCTCAAAAATATAATAAGTATGCAATGTGAGAGGTCTTCATTGATTTTGAAGATCTCTTGACATTTACGATGAAATTTCGTCTATTTAGTGGTGAAATTTTATAGCAAATATTTCTGTTGTACATTTTGTATGAAGCAAAATAAAATCATTCCGAAACCAACTCAAAATGGTAATGGGACTTTTAGGGCCAATTTCACAGTGTGAGCTTAAGCTTTAGCTTAGCTAAACCGTTAGTGTCGCTTAAGCGGCCCTTAAATAATAATCAATTTCACAGTTGACTAGCTCATATTTGTCATAAGCATAGATACAAACCAAAAATACTGGTAAACTAATTTGACTGAAAGCAACTTTGACGTAAAATATTATTTACAATTGCAAGAATATTTTAATAAACTTTCAAAAAGAATTTAAATTTTTTGGCCGCATTTGGAAAAACTCACGCTCACATTGGTTTTCGAATACATTTTTAGTCATACTCATTGAGTGGAAACGAAGTCTCGAAAAAAGTGTTGGATAAAAGCATTTCAGAACGTTGAATTGCCAAAAGAAGCGGAAGAATCTGCGCCTAAAGCTTTCAAAGGAACAGCGAAAGATATTTTTTCATTGTTGAGGTTCAAAGGTCTAGCAGTTTGGAATTTTATGTGAAGCACAAAAATATTGACCTGCCAGCTACAGTCATGGACTTGGCCATATAAGCGCATTAGATAATCAAGGATCAAGTTTTGTTCTGCGTCGACTTAAAAGCTTAGGGAATAAAAATGTATTATATTGTTGCTTTGGCATAGGAGGTATTTTTTATATTTGTTAATTTCAAACCAATATTCAGTTAAAATACAAAAATTTCAAAAAAAAAAAAATACAAAAGTTTATTTTTTAAATATATTTTTTTTTTGGTTTATTTTTAATTTTTATTTATGACAACGTCAATTGTGACATAAACCGCCCTAACTATTTTGAGTGTCGAATGACTGGCGCTTAAGCGGCCCTTAAATTCAAATGACTGTGAAAATTAAATTCTTGCTTAAACTACACTCAAAAGTTAAACTACGCTTAAGCTCACACTGTGAAATTGGCCCTTAAAAACGATATCTGCATCTTATTTTTCATTCTGAGAAAAACCAATGGAGCACTTTTGATTCTATGAACATTTTGGTCATAACTTTTTTTCATTACAAAATGAAGGTGCCGTGACATAATCCCCACGGACATAATCCCCATTCACGATATGGGGAGTGAAAAAATGGGGATTATGTCCGAATAACTTGCGGACATAATCCCCATTTACGAAATGGGGATTATGTCCGTTGGGATTATGTCCGGTAACCCAAAATGAATAGACAAGGGTGCTTTAGAAATTAAGAATGTGTTCCTACAAAAATTTTGGTGTCTAAAAATTATAAATTTTTTTGGAGATAAAGATTATATTTACATCCAAAAATCGATTATTTTACGTTTTTCAATTACGCGGTCAAAAAAAACAATTTTTTACTCAAAAGCAAGGCATCTTACGAAAAAAGTATGTAGGGGAGAGGGGGGCTAGTGTGGACAATTTTTATATAATAAAAAAATTATGTATGTAAATATATCATTTTTGTAATAAAGTAATTTTTAGTGATTACTTATACCTCTTGCCTTCATAATTGCATCAATAGTTATGAATTTTTATTTTCATAAATGCACTATTAAATTATTTTAAAAAGAGCTTACATTTGTCCACACTAGTCCCTTATACGGGGCTAGTTGTTAAGCTCACGTCAGCAAAATGCTAGGTTTAGTTAAAACTAAGTCATCTACGAAAAAATTTCATATGACGGAAAATGCTTAGATTCCTTCAAAGAACTTCAAAGAATTGGTGTAAATTTTTTCAGAATTTTGGAAATTTTTTTTTTTGAACAAGTTTTGAAAAATTATAAAATATTTCAAAAAATTTGGAAAAATTTAACACGTATTTTTTGGACAATTCTAAGCATTTTTTGCCATATTCACTTTTTTTGTTAGACGCCTTGCTTCTGATTAAAAAATCTTTTTACCGACCTCGTCATTGAAAAACGTAAAAAAATCGATTTTTGGAACCAAATATTATCTACCCCCAAAAAAATAAAAAAAATTTTAAACGTTACAATTTTTGTAAGAACATAATCTTTTTACCTTAAGCACTCTTGGTTATCCATTTTCTAATGAAAAAAAAGTTATGATCATAAAATATTTAGCCAAAATAGGCCTTCAGTAGAATCAGAATTGGTTTTTCTCAGAATGAAAAAAAAAAAAAATTAGATTCAGATATCGTTTTCAGAGTCCCTCTTACTTTTGAGTCGGTTTCGGTATGAATCTGAATTTCGACCCGGTCTATTGTACATGCTGATCCAACATAAGTATTTAACATCTACTTTAAGAATATGTTGGAATATCTCAAGGGTGCAACAAAAAGTTTGGTTTTAATGGGCAGTGTAATTAGTTCTTCATATTAGATTAATAGTTAAACATATTTCAAACACTTATTCTAATATATTGGGACCTCTTGAAATATAACAAATGTTCACTTATTCAAATTCAATTTTATTACCTAGAAAGGTATGCGACTAAATAATTATAATGCAATTATTATCTATACAAGGTCAAATCTTGCCTCATCGGCAATAGTTTTGCTAATCCAATCGACATAAGCGGAAACTCTTGTATAAACACCTGGAGTTGGTGGTGAAGCGCATGGCTTCTTACTCCATGAGACGATTCCCACTTGGGTTCCATTAACCAATAGTGGACCACCGGAATCACCACTGCATTGTCCCTTACCACCCTCTGGCACTCCAGCACAAATATTCGTCGAATATATTGTCTTCTCATGATGCAGCCTACACTCCTCAATGGTAAATATTTGCAAGGTGACCATCTGCAAATGTTGTTGTCCAGGACCACCAGTCTGTAATTGAAAGAATCTTTTTGTCATTTATATTCGCAAGTAAGCTCAAAGACATTAATTGTAAACTTTCCTTATTTCTTCCCCAGCCAAGTAAAATAGCTGCTGTGTTTCCAGGTGTAAATTGATTCATCTTTGTTAGCCGTACGGCTTGTACTGCATCACTGAAGATAATTGGTTCCTTGAGCTTTAGTAAGGCAATATCATGTTCAACGGGGCTGATTGGTACATAACCTTTGTGCACAAAAATTTTCGTGATCTCTGCGATATTTTTGCTAGAGGCATAGAGTTCGGTACTACCGTATTGTATACTGAGCATAGTTAATGGTAATAGCTCAGTACTTTTTTCTTCTGTAACACAATGCGCTGCCGTCAGAACCCATTGCTGGTTTATCAGTGTAGCGCCACAATAATGAGATCCATCTTTTTGTAGCGAAACCTGAGATTTGGAACATTATCTTTATAAATTTATGGTTTGCACGAGCTGATTGTCACTGGAATAGACACACCTATCCTCAATCGAAAATTTATTTCATGATTCACGGCATCTTATTCCAGCTATTTCATAGTTCCAAATAAAGTCCAAGCTGATCGTTTTTATAGCCTACACCCATGGTATATTCCCTTGTCCTTCTGTTTGTAACGCAGAAAAAGAGGCGTTGCAGATATAGGAAATTATATATATTCTTGATCAGCGTCACCTCCTGAGTCGATAAAGTCATTTCCGTCTGTCTGGCTGGCTGGCTGGGTGCCCGGCTATGTGTGAAAATACATTTTTTGGAAAAACTAAGCAAGATATTTCAATGAAATTTGGTACACTGCCTCCGACATCAAAGTAAGTAGGATTGAAAATGAGCGAATTCGATGACGATAATGCAACCAAAGTACACATAATTACTACGAATTGTAAGTGCAAACTTAGAGCAAAAACTAGGCGAATTTGGACTAGAGGGCGTGGCACCTCTCATATGAGCAAAATCTTAAAAAGCACTATACTGAAAGCGATTTTTGAGATAATCGCATTTACTCAGACACTAAAAGCTATAAATGCAAGCTTTAAGATAAAACTGGATGAAATTGGACTAGAGGGCGTGGCACCTCCCATATAAGCAAAAGCTTCAAAAGATTATTTTGAAAAAGATTTTTGAGATAAACAAAATTTCACTCAAATACTAAAAACTATATATACAAACTATGAGAAAAAACTGGATGAATTCGAACAAGATTGCGTGGCACCTCCTATATAGCAAAATTTTCAAAATATATAATGTTTGGCCAGTCCAAAAATAACACCCTTACTAGTTTAAAATGAGGTCGAAAACCGGTACATTTGAAATAACACAAAAAACGAATCACGTATTTTTTGAGATATTCTAACCTAAAAGTTCAGAAGGACGACTTTTGGGGTTATATGGGTGATTCTTAGATAACTGTGCTTTTTCGAGTTGTAAAATTGGCAGATAATTTTGTTGGATTTTTGCAAGTTTCTTCATGCTATCTTGTGTAAACACACTCTTAAAACTCACCTTTTAAGTAGATCAACAACAAGTGTGAATTTACGGCTTTGAGGTCGAAATTAAGAAATTTTGCTGCCACGTTTGTGACCAAATTGCCACGTTTGTGACATTTTAGCCACAGTATGGAAAAATTATGGTTTTGAAGCGTTTTGATGAGAGATATATTGCATATAATGACAAATTTACACTTCAAGACTAATTTTGCAACAGTGTCATGTCTCCGGTGGTCCATTTTTTTATACCCTACGGCCCTAAAGATCAACTATGGTTCCCTGTCCTCTGTTTTAATAGCCTTTTATGATGGATTAGGATCTCCTAATTACGAATCTGATCTTGATTTTTTCGATTACATCAGTATCCTTAGTTATCCTTGCTCAAAAGTGAAAAAATCACAGTTTTGACATCTACTTAATAAAAACAGCAACAAGTAAAATTATTTTTTGTCAATGGATTCTGACAGCCGAATTTATTATCAACAAGACAAAATTTACCGTTTTTCAATTGGATTCCCAGTTTCCGAGTTATAAGCCTTTAAAAAAAGGATACCTCTCAATAACACACAAAGCACCGAAAAATTAACAAAAATGGTAAGTTTTATTATTTTTACCAGAAATATATTTTATCACGAAAATTTTAAGCCCTTGCAGACTAAAATCGGATGAAAAAATAAGGCTCTATTGTAGATTTAGTGAATGAACAGATGAAATTTTGATTCTGTTAATTTGCAAAGCTGTAGTTTAGTAGGGTCATTCACTAAATCTAGCATAGAACTGTCATTTTTCATGCGATTATAATCTGCAAGGTCACGAAAATTTTGTAATTAAATATGTTATTGATAAAAGTAATAAAACTTGATTTTTTGTAACTTTTGGGTCTCGAAAAATCTTTTGTATGTTATCGAAAGATATCCTTATTTTAAACGCTTATAACTCGAAAGCTGGGAATGCAATTGAAAAACGGTAAATTATGTCTTGTTGACAATAAATTTGGCTGTCTGAACCCATTGACAAAAATAAATTTTAATTGTTGTTGTTTTTGTTCTATAGCTTTAAGTAGATGTCAAAACAGTGATTTTTTCACTTTTGAGCAAGGACAACTCAGGATTCTGATGGTGTAGAAAAATTTTTGTATTAAAAACATAATTAATAGCCTTCAACTAAACATCTGTATACTCAAACTTTATATGAAATATGTTTTTTTGCAGACTGATAAAAAGTGCCACGTTTGTGACATTTTTGATGCGCCACGTTTGTGACATTTTTGCAGTTTATCGCTCATTGTAAAGCACGCTTTTGAGTTCAAGATTTTTCCGAAAGAATTTGGGGTCATGTCTGCAAATCCTACAAAAAAATTGTTTCATGCATAAAATAAAATGTCCTACCTGGGAGTGCCGAGTGCCACGTTTGTGACCATAATTTAAAAAAAAAACGGTTTTTGTTTATAAAATGCCCTATAAAACACAAACAGATTTCTTTTTGGACGCGTTCGGACATGATGACGTTTGGGTGATGGATAGTGATCAGAATTAATGCATGTGTATTGCAATCTATTGACTGAAACAGTAGTACCATGCAGTAGTAGCATAATGCTTTGAAGAAATTTTTTTTTTCCAAAACTAGGGGACAGTTTTCAATTCGAAATTGTGCCCTCTAAAAATTATTTAAAACTGCAGATGAGCTCAGAATATTGTAGCCTTAAGTATTTACTTAATATATGTAATAACTTGTTTTCTGTTCTATTTCCGTTTTTTGATCGTTTTTCATCGTTTTGTGTATAAAAAGTAGGGGTAGGACATGCCACGTTTGTGACATTTGGGGTATATTTGCAAACTTTCACAATAGACCAATAATTATTTGGTGGTAAAATTCATCCGCTCTATTAGAAAAACATAGTTTCTAACTTATAGCGTAATTTTTTGTGAAAAAAAAGCCTACTGTATAGGTGAAATCTCCAGAGGACACAAAAAGTACAGTTATCTGAGAATCACCCATATAGAGGATGCACAAAATCGTTTTGCTCTTCTCCACTAAATGCAAAGCTTAGCTCTATTCTTCGTTTTTTAAAATAAGTTATAAATCGGCATTGTAAAATTAACTCTAAAGAAGTTACGACCAATTTAAAATGAGACCAAAGTGTTAAAAATCATATGAGAGTCCACATACAATTTTTAATTTTCATGAAGTGCTCATAACTTTTTAAGAAGAAGTCATTCAAGATCAATTCATAGCTCATTTTAAGCATAAAGAATAGTACTGATAGAATAGATGTGATGTACTTAGCAGAAAGGACCAAAAAAATTTCGTGCGTCTTCTATATATTATCAAAATTGGTGTTTTTGAACTTAAAAAATATAGAACATTTCCATGACTGGATTCAAATTCAGCACCGACAAACACATCATTTGCTTTGAGGTTTCTGTGTTTTTATCAGAAGTACCGTTTTTCGACCGCAGCTGGGATATCATTCTTAAACCATGAAATAGCTGGAATAAGATGCCGTGAATCGTTTTATTAAGCATTTTCATTCAACTTGTTAAGTCGACCTAAGCAGTTTTTCCTTCCTGAGACAGAATTTCAAAAAATGGAAAAGTCACAAGCCCAAGAACTATAACTATACATTATTAAAATTTCTTGCACGTTAAAACTTACCATAAATGGAAACTTTCCAGAAGGTGCATCAGTACCATTGACAACACGAGATGACTGCGCTGTTACACCAGATATGATACTCAAACAAAATATCAAAACAGATCCAATTAACTGCGACATTACGGGAAGAGAATAGTGTAATATTTACTTTAACTACCAAGCTATACCTCACAATGAATTTGAAACCTCTTCACGCCAGTTTTTATAATGCAAAGACTCGAAATTTTAATTTGAGTAGGTGTTGGAAACTCATTAAAATGTCAGTCCAAATTGCCGATAAGAAAATCGTTAAAAGAAATTAACTTCTGAAAAGACCACGTAAGGTACCAAAGTTCAAAAACTTAATTAATGAATGCAAATTAAATTGGAAATTCTTTTGCAAAATTTACGTAGAGATATGGGCGAAAGTTTAATTTCCAATGTTAAAAAGTAATTCTACACGTGTACGCAGTGTCAAATCTGGTAAAATACTTGAAAGCTCTAATCTTTCTCTTTAAATCATAATTTAAATTTTAAAGTTATGTTGATATCTTTTTTCTTGTAAGAGATATTCTAACCTAAAAAGATAGAAAAAATGCAAAATAGACGTTTTTTCAAGAAAAAGATTATCAAGTACCGATATCAGATTTAACGTATATACGATATCTCATATAGTCATATAGCTTCAAAAAATGGCAAAAAGCGATGTTCTTAGGTCTTTAGGTTAGCATATCTCAAAAACTATACACGATAGAGCAATTCTGAGGTTGGATTCGCGTTCAACATTGCAAAGCACATCAAATGTGACTATTTTGATTTTCTTTGTTTTTGTTAAAAGAAAAATTTTTTTTTGTTTTATATGAAAAACTAGAAAAGGGGCTTTCTCAAATAGGGTATCTGGTCGGATTTTCTGTACAATGGGTAAATGATTGCAAAAGCCTATTGAATCACTCCCTATTTTCAGTTTTGTCATAATTTTTGTGTGACAATCCTGCCACTTGTCTGATTACGTCCATTTTTCGGCAAATGATTGGTTTTCATGTTCGATATCTATAAACAAAATTTCAATAAAGCAGCTTGCGAGAAGTAATGAGATGTAAGCGAAAAGGTCCAAAATTTTATGCAGCCAGCCAGTAAAATTTCAGCTCAAAAAAGTTTACAATTGAAAAAATGCACTTAGTGAATACTTATGGTGAAGTTGATTTCCTTTTACCCGTGGTATCATGGGTGCAATTCTTGCTCGATGCTATAAAATTTTTCTTAAAATCAAAATAAAAGATTATTCTTTATTTTGTCAATAGGTTTAACTTATAGCTCTTAATTAGCCCAATAATTTGTGCTAAAGTTAGTTGCTTTGGAAAATTTTTCGTTATCAGGATAATTGCAGAAAACCAAGGAGTTCGAACGGGGCAAAAAAAAAAAAAAGTGGTTCTTGCGACCAACAATTCAAACGCCGATTTCAGGGAAACCTGAGGCCATATTTCAATGTAACAAATTTGAAAATATTGTGCATTGATGTCGATGCTCTTAAAAATGGTTTTGATTTCACCAAAAAATTATTTTCTAATTTAATTTAAACCACCGTCGCACGGAACGTGCCGCATGGGACATTTTTTTTTCACTATACAATTAATTACGATTTTCCGATGTACTTACGTTGCTTCACCTGATCTTCTGAAGTCAATGTGGCATCAACAATTGAGGAGTGGACGTACCAAAGAGACTAAGTACCATTTCGAGGCAAAAGTTATGTCATACTTTTTATGTGTGCCTAATAGTCGGTTATTTGACTGTTATAATTTTTTTAACATAATGCCATCAATTTCACACTATCAAAATGACACCCGTTACATATTTTGACACTACTTTTGCCTCGAAATGGTACTTAGGTCCTTTGGTACGGCTACTCCTCAATTGTTCAAAAGATGTTATTTGTCTCGATCCATTTTCTATATGTACAAAATTTTAATATGGGGTCTTGGCATCGCCCAGTCCAGTAACCTTTGAAGCAACCGAAACACCAACGAAACTGAAATCATCGATAGAAACGATAACTGCGCCAAGAAATATGTGATTCTGCGAAATGTTGGATAGAATCAAAAGTAAGTTGCATACATTAAATCATTTAAATATATTGAGGCAATTATTAAAGGTAAACAATAAAAGCAACATAGCAACGTATAAATTAGAATGGCCCACTTTCGGCAACATCATTGTAATCCTCTTAAAAAATAATTTTTGACACCACTTTAGGGCCATTTCATATTGCTGGCACGTTTTTAAAAGCACATTTGATATATTCCAGTACACAAAATATGAGATGTACTCGTATAGAACAAAGTTAGCACTCTCCACTTTAGGGACTTTATAGAATATGTCGATGTCTTCATGTTTCTAGAAGATATTTTGTCTCTTTAGGTTAGGATATCTTTGAGGTAAGAAAGATATCAATATAATCTAAATTAGATCTTAAAGACAAAGATTAGGACTTTCAAGTACTTTACTAGATTTAAAGAAATTAAAACTTTTTTCACATCTTAAACATGTTCAACAAACCAACTGCTTATACTTTTGGTTAGAATATCTCAAAAACTATATACGATAGAGCAATTTTGAGTTTGGATCCACGTTCAACATCGCAAAACACATCGAATGTGATTATTTTGATTTTTGTTTATTGTAGTTAAAAACTTTTTTTTTATATATGGGGAAAATGGCCCAACTAGATAAGGGGTTATCTCTAAATTTAGTCGAAGAGTCACGAGCGAACATTTTTATATACATCATTTGAATGATAATTATTACTTATAAGTAAACAGAATCTGGAACAAAATTTGATGTGCTACGACGTTCGATTTAAAACGGGTTAAGGCACGCCGTGAAGAGTGTATTGGATAAGATTACGAATCTTCTGGGAGTTGATAGAGGAGGCCTGGTCTAACAAAAAATTGCACCTGAGGGGGTCTAAAATGTTAGCCTGAGGAGTGATAAAGTTAAAACTGATTTTCTGACTTGTTTCAGAAAAAAAATTTTTGCTGACTGTATGAGCGATCATTTTAGTATAAAAAAGGTTTTATTAACATACCTTTTTATAATTTTTTTTTCGAATTTCGTGTTAAATTTCCTTTAATTTGGTACTACATTTGTCATACCAATTTTTTAATGTGAGGTCGAAAAAAATACTTTTCTATGTCACACATGAGTTACTCGCATCTACTGAAGCCTTCAAACGAATTGTTCGTGAAAAGTATTTTTTTCTGGCCTCACATTAAAAAGTTGGTATAACAAATGTACTATTAAATTAAAGGAAATTTAACAATTTAACAATTTCAAATACTCAAATGGCCGCCAAAGTCAAAAATTATGAAAATAATTTTAAAATATCTACTTTAAAGATCCAGAACTTTAAGAAATCTCTTTAAAACCTATAACTCCTCAGGGGAACATTTTAGGCCCCCTCTCAGGTGCAATTTTTTGTTAGTCTAGGCCTCCTCTATCAAGCTGCATAACCTTATGCGATACGCCCTATATATACTACAGACCATTGCGCTCTGTTTTTTGTGGAAAAGTGAAAAGTTTTAAATCAACTCGTGTTCAATGAGCTATGACTTCGTTTGTCGCATTTTCGGTTACGGCAACATTTTTAAGGCATTCTGTAGAAGAAAAAACAATTTAATTTTTTGTTTTGTATGAAGTTGTGGAGGAAACATTTAGTAAAAATCTTAAAATGAAAGCCATGCTAAAATCTACGCTGTGGCGAAAGATAATGCCACTGTAAAGTGTGTCACGGCACATTAAAGCTGCGGGCTTAAAACGTGGTCAAATAGCACGTTATTTAATGACAAATGAGTGTCATTAGGGTTCACTTAATGAAGCGTCATGCAATTTATATTAAATACAGGTGCCAATTTTCGCATTTATGTAAATTATATTTATGTTTGGAAAATAAAAAAAATTAATGACCGAAAATTTAAAACTTTTTTTTTTATGGCACTTCCTTCTCATAGGAAACGAGTACTTATTCTAAGCTTACTAAATTGCCATTAATTTATAAAATGAAAAATTGCAACCATTTTGTAACTTTTATTGCCAAAATACTTTAAAACATTTTAAACGAATTGCCAAAAAACCAAAAACACCAATTAAGTGTTACCTCCATAAACTCTCATACAACAAAGGTCACATTTTGCTAACAAAGTATGCCAACACATGTTCATGCGAATGTTTGTATCTGTGTATGTACTTTTAATACCCTTCTAATATGACATGGCAGTGTGTGCGGTCATTTTGACCGTATTGTATTTTTTCTTTATTCGCCCCAATTGTTGACCCTGATGCTGCTTTTCCACAATTCGCCATTTATGCGGAAAATGCTGCATTTTGTGTTTGTGCGTCGTCCTCTGCAAATATTTCCGTTTGTGTTCGGGAAGATTTTGGGTTTTTTGATATCACAGTCAGCAGTGTTTTTGTTGTTGTTACTGTTTTGTTGAAAACTTTTTGCTTAGATATATTAAATTCTACGAAATAAAACTGAATTTAGATTCTATTTTATATCAAACAAGGTTTCTAGGTTCTTGTTCAGTAATGGGAATTCGCAATATTTTTGCTAAGTTGATAATAAGCAGAAATTGACTTCTTCTTGCAACTGTCAGGGTCAGTATTAGGTCAAAATAAGGGGAGGGCGCAAGAGTAACGCTTTGTTTATTTTTATGTTTTTTACTTCATGCTACCGTCAAATAGAGGAGAGGGGCCTGTCCTGTAGCAAAAAAAAAAAAAAAATATCAGAGGCATTCAAAGATTTTTTGTTTAATTTAAATGTTGCTTTAGTCCTTTATTTCCGAAGCAGTGAGTTTTTAACTCCTTATAATTTGTACATTTTATTCATTTTATATATAAGGGCATACCCTGAAAATGGTTATCCAGAAGAATAAAACTTAAGTTTGTTTTATCGTATGGTTTTAATTATAAATGACACTGTACAACACAAAAAAAAATAACAAGGTTCTTACAATGGTTTTATTATTTCAATATTTTTCGATACTCTTGGACATTTTGGATGTTTTCCGATATACTTGGACATTGATGTATTTCAATATATTTCGAAACTTATGGACTTTTTTCGATATATAGGATATTTTTTGATATATTTAGACTATTACCAATTTATTCCATGTTTTCCAATACTTTAGAGCTTTTACCGATTTTAGGATGTTTTCGAAATTTTGGATCTTCACGGATGCACTTGTATCTTACCAATTTCTCCGATGTATTTCAATATTTTTCATTACTCTTGGACTTTTACCAATATATTGGATGTTTTTCTATGTTTTAGATGTTTTTCAATACGTTTAGATTTTTAGACTGGCGCTAATTATACTACAAGGCAGTATTTGAAAATTTTGCTTATACGTGGTAAGTATGTGGGAAAAAAATATAGGTCGCAAAAAAATAATGGGGTCAGTCATACATTTGACCCTTCTAGGAGTTAGGCCAGTTAAGCAGTGGGGGCATTTTATATGAAAAAAAAACAGTAACTTTGTATGGGAACCCTCTTAAAGATTGGAAATAGGGGGTAGGTGTGCTGAGAAAAAACTTTGGAAGGGGGCTAATGGGGGTCGGTCATATATTTGACTACTCTAGGAGTGACTTCTGGGCAGTTATGGGCCTAATTGACGATTTCCTTTCCATATTTTTCATGTCTATGACATCTATTTTGTATGGGAGTCCCCTAAGGAGTCAGAGATAGAGGGTAAGTAAATTGGGAAAAAATGTTGATGAGGAAAAAATATTAGGGACGAGTCATACATTTGACCCTTCTAGGGACACCCAGGGAGTGGTGGGGATCGATTTCCTAAAAATATAAATTTTGTATGGGAGCCCCCTTAGGGGTTAGAGATAGGGGGTAAGTATGCTTGGTAAAAATGTTGGGGGGGAAAATAATGTGTGTCGATCATGCATTTGACCCCTCTAGAAGTGACCCCTAAACATTTAACTTCACCCCACCCCCAAAATTTTTTTTGCAAACTCTTTTTTTTCCAACCTCACAAAATTGAGAGGTGTCAAGTATCAAAATGTTGTTACTAAGGATCTCCATACATTCTTAAAACACCTCTAATCTACATATTTGTATTCTGCTTGCGCTACCACAAATACTGCTCTTAGCCAGCCAGACAGACGGACATGTTTATATGTAGTATATGGGCAAAGGAGATAATGCTGATCAAGAATATGAGAGGCATTACATACCGTACCGGATAGCATTTTGCTTTTGCATCTCCGATTTTTTTGAAACTTTTGTCTCATAGGGGCCCCCATACTAAGGTGATTATTTCTATTTAAATTTTGTATGGGAGGCTCCTTAAGCGATGGAAAAAAAAGAATAGTATGTTCAATAAAAAATATTTAGGAGAAAAAATTAATGGGGGTCGGCGAACATTTTTTTCGCCTCCCGGCCATGAGGAATTTTTTTTGATGTTTTTATCAAAATTTTGTATGGGAGCCCCCTTAAGGAGTGGAAAAAATGTGGTAGTGTATTTAAAAGAAATGTTGGAGAGAAAAAATTAATGGGGGTCGGCGAACATTTTTTTCCTCTCCCGGCAATGATGATTTTTTTGATATTTTTATCAAAACTTTGTAAGAGAGCTCCCGTAATTAGTGGGAAAAAGGGATAATGTGTTTGAGAAAATTATTTGAGAAGAAAACTTAATCAGGGTCAGTGAACATTTTGTCCCTTTCCCGCCAGTGAGGAATTTTTTTTTTATATTTTTATCAAATTTTTGTATGGGAGCCCCCTTAAGGGATGAAAAAAAGAGATTAGTACATTCGAAAAAAATGTTGAAGATGAAAAATTAATGGGGGCCGGTAAACAGTTTAGCTCTCTCCCGGTAATGAGGAATTTTTTGGTATTTTTAGCAAAATTTTGTATAGGAGCCCCTAAAGGGGTGGAAAAATGGGGTAGTATATTTAAAAGAAATGTCGGAGAGAAAAAATTAATGGGGTCGGTGAACATTTGTTTTGCCTCGCGGCCATGACGAATTTTTATCAAAATTTTGTATGGAAGCTCTCTTCAGAAGTGGAAAAAATGGGGCAGTATATTTAAAAAAAATGTTGGTGAACATTTTTTCCCTCTACCGGCAATGAGGAAAATTTTTTATGGGAGTCCCCTAAAGGGGTGGAAAAAAGAGAGTAGTACCCCCTCTACATTTTCGACTGACAAAAAGTTGCTTCCTGCATGGTGTGCGCTGAAACTCACAATATGGTAGCTGAAAAGTATATCATGCCGCCAAATGATAGAAAACAATATATCAAAAAACTAGAATAAACTGGCATAACATAAATAGAACGCGACACGTTTCCAAATAGTTACTGATAGATAACGGTAATGTTCCTGTATACTATAGACGTTCTTTCATATTCTAGAGTTGCAAAACTGATACTTGTAAGGAGCTTTGATCTGACTGAAAGAAACAGTGTTTAAAATCATAAAGTAGTAATCGCAGCAAAAAAATTTAAAAGAAAGTTTTATTTTCTGCATTAATAACACTAATGCTAAAAAGATTTCTTTCAGAATTATGTAAATTTGATGTTTCCTTCTTTCTATAAAGATGTAACAAACATTTTTTTCATTTCATAGTTTTTAATTTAAAAAATACATATAATAAAAAACTATGATCTTATTATATTTGGCATAAGCAAAGTCTTTTTTTAACGTTAAAATCTCCAGCATATAGTATTACGAATACAATAACGAACCTTGGCTTTGAACTGAAAATCCTTTAAATCCCATTCGCACTTTAGTTTACACATTGTCACACATTCAACAATTTTCAACCACACACAACATTTTCTTTTTGTAGTCTACAATCGTAATCTGCCTGGTTTGCTGACTGACTGACTGCCTGACAATGTAACATCAACAATAAACATCAGCATCAACATCAACATCAAGGTCATTGGTAATAGAAATTCCTTGCAACCATTTCCGGTGTTTGTAATATTAAGACCAAAAACAACAATGGCAAATAATATACATGCGGACCTCAACTCACAACTGCTTAACTTTTGCAGAAACCCGATAGAAAATTCTTATGCGAGTTACAGTGTTATGAAAATTCTGTTATTTCAATAGCAGCATAGTTTCCTACTGGGTATATCTGTGTGTGTGGGAGTGTGAGTTTGTGTGCGTATGCTTAAACTGAATGAAATGAAATATTTTTCCAATGTATAAAATGTCCTTTAGGAGCAATCAAAGGCAACTCACAGACGCTGCTTTATATAAAAAGGATTTTTTCTTTTATTAAATATTTTTCTCATTTTTTCCTCTCATTTTTTTTTTTTTGAAATATTAAAAATAATATACAAAAGGATTATCATCAAAGTTGATATTTTCTTTATTTTAATCTTTCACATGAATTCAAAAGTGAAAAGTTTTGCCTAAGGAAGGAAATTCATTTATTCATGCAGCTGCTCCAGCAGGATGTGGGTTAAATTTTGGCAGTTATTACTTTTGTTCCGGATTTTCATAAATTTTTTATGCAAATTACATCGAGAATTATGAATTTGGCTTAGATTTTAAGTTTTTGCTAAGTAAATTGAGGATACAATTTGAATTAGTGTTATGAAATGTTAAAATATTTAACAGAGTGTAAAAGATTGAGATTTGTATGAGCTAGTTGTTGACAATTTTATTATTTTTTTTTTTTTTTTTAATTTTCTGAGTGCAAATTTTGTAAAACAAAGATAGCCTGTAATAAAAGTTGCAGTCAAACTTTTAAATTTTACTATCTCACATGTCATATTTTGACAAAAAAATATTTCAACCAATTTTAGATTCTCATATGATATGCATATATTTTAAGAAAATGTATATAATGCATAAGTTCAATAGATAGTTAAATTGTAAATAATATAAATTTTTAAATATTACCTCTTTAATAAAAACTTTGGCCATTAAATACCACACACTGCAGTATTTTGAAAATTTTGCTTGAACGGATGCTGCCACTACCTCTTGTCTGAATTCAAATATCTTTTATTCAGATCTTTCACCTAGTGTTCTCAGTGCCTGAGTGAAATTTGGTGTGATTACGTCAACAAACGTTTTCAATACAGCATTTTGAAAGTGTTTGCTTGTACGAGAGGTGCCACGCCCTCTTGTTTGAGCTCGCATTATTTCTGACCAGAGCTTGCGCTTACCGTCCTTAGTGTTTATGTGTATTATGGTTGCATTGTCATTGGCACTACATACCGTTCCAGATAGCATTTTGCTTTTGCACCCCCGCTAGCTGAGATTAGCATTTATGACTTTTTTAAATTTTTGTCATCGAGCCTTTTCAGATATATAAATTTTCAAAAAACCAAAAAAACTGGAAAACAACATCTAGTAGTTTTTTTGAAATACTCATAGCTCCATTAATAGCACAAAAACAAAATGTCATGGCGTTTTGACCAGACTATGTGTTTCCTAGGGACTTTGACGTCCAGAATCCGAATACCGGGTCCGTTTTTTTCCAGAACGTCTGAGAAAAAATATTTTAAGGTCATGTGGAGGTCATGTGTCATTTAGTGATAAATTCGGAAAAATTCTGAAACTAATTTTTTACCATTGAGTTCTTAGTCCTTAGTCTCGTTTCGGAGATATAGCCATCAGAAGATCCGGATATATCTTCTATGAAAACCTCTATAAATTGGGAACCCCTGGATGGATTTGTAAAATATTGGTGTCATATGAAAGATATTTTGACAGCCTTTAAAAATGTTGTGGTCATATTTTCAATTGGATTCATAGTTTTTGAGATATGAGCTTTTTTGAAATTTTGTGAAATTTTTCAATTACAACAACAAATAAATCAAGAACACCAACAACAAAAACAACAAAACCAACAACAACATTAACAACAACAATAAAATACCTTTCATATGAAACCAATATTTTCGAAATCCAACTTATTCCCAACTTATAGCGATTTTCATAGAAGGTATATATTTTGATCTTCCGATGGCTATATCTCCGAAAATTGGTTCGAGATACCCTTTTTGATCACATTTTCTTTTTAAGACCTAAGAGCTCAATGATTAAAAATTAAATTCAGAATTTTAGCGAATTTATCACTAAACGACACTCGAACCCCATTTTAACCTCCATATGATCTTGAAATCTTTTTTCTCAGACGTTCTGGAAAAAAACGGACCCGGGATTCAGATTCAGGACGTCAAAATCCTTTGGAAACACATAGTCTGGTCGAAACGCCATGACATTTTTTTTTTTTTGTAAACCTTTGTAGTCAAACAATTCATGAAATTTTTTTCAAAGTTTTTTTTTAAGAAAATTTTTATAGAAAAAACAACAAAATTTTGTAGGGGAGAGTCACCGGTTATGAGACACCTCCGGGTAAAAGACAGTCGATTTTTTCATTGATGCAAAACTAATATTGCCAATCTGACTACTGTCGAACTGTCCTCTTGCTATGACCAAGTTTTTAAGCCAACACCGAAGTGAAAAGATCTATTGCTTATTTAAGTTATACACCTCAGGTCGCAACTCGGCTGTAAAAAGTTTTTTATGATCTGTTTCAAAGTGTTATAAGTCAACTGGAAATGGGAAGCGTCATGCGTTAGCGTTTAGTGTTTTATATCTACTTTGTGATACGATTTGGGTTTGTGCAAATATAAATGGTTAAGACATTCTCTTTTGGCTTTTTTTAAAAGGTTGTAACGAACTCCGGTTTCCCCGGTTTTATAGCTGGGATATCCTCAGCCTTTCCAAGATTCAAGGTTCGTTTCAAGATAGAAGAGAGTGAGTTTCGAGTTTTAATTATTATATTTTTTTATTGGTTGGTTTTGATTAGGTTTACAATTCAAGTTTTGGTTACAATCTTAGTCTTCTTACTTTACGTTTTATACAGTTCAATTTTGTTCTTAACAATGTATAAAATAACTTAATTATTTAATTATTCAATTTTTATTTTAAAAATTATAAATTTCGTTTATAATTTGCAATTTATTCTCTTAATAATTCAATTCAATCTTAAAAATGTGATAATCCAGGCTTAGGTTCTTCTGGCGGGATGATTTACGAGTTGTCTGATTCCCAGGGGCGATCCGGGACAGGAGAGCGAGAGGTAGAATTTGGTTTTAGTGTCAGCCGTTAAGGTGTGCTGAGAACATAGACAAGCTTGTTGAATAGTTTCGTTAAAGAGATATTATATTATAGAATGTCCGAGTTGGGACACGGAGTATTAAACTGTCGACCAACAAGTCTGAGGTCTAATACGAAGGCTAGGGCGATTTGGGACGGAAGAAATCAAGTGAAGTAAAACGTCCGAGGTTGGACACGAGATTATTAAACTGGTCGACTAAAAAGTCTGAGGTTTAATAAAAGTCGAGGGCGATCTGGGACAAGAGAAATCAAGCGAAGTAAAACGTCCGAGTTTGGACACGAGATTATTAAACTTGTCGACTAAAAAGTCTGAGGTTTAATAAAAGCCGAGGGCGATCTGGGACAAGAGAAATCAAGCGAAGTAAAACGTCCGAGTTTGGACACGAGATTATTAAACTTGTCGACTAAAAAGTCTGAGGTTTAATAAAAGCCGAGGGCGATCTGGGACAAGAGAAATCAAGCGAAGTAAAACGTCCGAGTTTGGACACGAGATTATTAAACTTGTCGACTAAAAAGTCTGAGGTTTAATAAAAGCCGAGGGCGATCTGGGACAAGAGAAATCAAGCGAAGTAAAACGTCCGAGTTTGGACACGAGATTATTAAACTTGTCGACTAAAAAGTCTGAGGTTTAATAAAAGCCGAGGGCGATCTGGGACAAGAGAAATCAAGCGAAGTAAAACGTCCGAGTTTGGACACGAGATTATTAAACTGGTCGACTAAAAAGTCTGAGGTTTAATAAAAGCTGAGGGCGATCTGGGACAAGAGAAATCAAGCGAAGTAAAACGTCCGAGTTTGGACACGAGATTATTAAACTTGTCGACTAAAAAGTCTGAGGTTTAATAAAAGCCGAGGGCGATCTGGGACAAGAGAAATCAAGCGAAGTAAAACGTCCGAGTTTGGACACGAGATTATAAAACTTGTCGACTAAAAAGTCTGAGGTTTAATAAAAGCCGAGGGCGATCTGGGACAAGAGAAATCAAGCGAAGTAAAACGTCCGAGTTTGGACACGAGATTATTAAACTTGTCGACTAAAAAGTCTGAGGTTTAATAAAAGCCGAGGGCGATCTGGGACAAGAGAAATCAAGCGAAGTAAAACGTCCGAGTTTGGACACGAGATTATTAAACTTGTCGACTAAAAAGTCTGAGGTTTAATAAAAGCCGAGGGCGATCTGGGACAAGAGAAATCAAGCGAAGTAAAACGTCCGAGTTTGGACACGAGATTATTAAACTTGTCGACTAAAAAGTCTGAGGTTTAATAAAAGCCGAGGGCGATCTGGGACAAGAGAAATCAAGCGAAGTAAAACGTCCGAGTTTGGACACGAGATTATTAAACTGGTCGACTAAAAAGTCTGAGGTTTAATAAAAGCCGAGGGCGATCTGGGACAAGCGAAATCAAGCGAAAGTTGATCGACGAAAATGTCTGAACAACGAACGAGGGTCCAGCGTGTAGCTATGAGGAGCGGTTAGTCGATCGACGAAAATGTCTGAACACTAACGAAAATGCAAGGTAGGCTGTGATGTCACTGCCAGAGCTCTTGCTTCTGTGGCTGCTCAAGCCAGAATGATTTTGTATGGCCAGCAAACTGCTATTTATATCAAAAAAATGTATAGCGGCTACCAACAATTTCATTTCTGGCACGTGTTGTATGCATGATCTGCATTCTGATGTTTTGTTGTTGCTTGTTGTTTTCCAAAATTCTACACATGGTTAGCGGTGGCTGCTGCAGCATTGTTGTTGGTTGTTTATCCAATTCTCGTACACGTGGCTGCCGTAGAGTTGTTGCTGACTTTCTTCTGATTTTTTTACATGTGATGCTGGCATGATCGCGTGATTGCTTTGCTGTTGGTTTCTATGAATATGTTTTATTATTATATGTAAATATGAATATGAAAAAAAGTGTTAGGATTAATATTTTTTTTTGAGGAAAATATTGATCCTTACATCCCCCTCCTACTTAGGGGAATGAAACTGCACGGTTACTTCCGATATGCAGATTCGTGATATGGCTTTACCTCACCGATATAGACTGTCCGGACGTGAGAGTCACCTTCTTTCCGTACCTGGAGAATTACGGGGGAAGCATAGGCTACAACTTGATATGGCCCGTCGAACTTTGGGGCTAATTTTGCTGCAAAATTATCAGCTGCCTTGGATAGATGATGCTGCTTCAGCCATACTTTTTCGCCTATTTTTGGGGACCACGATCTCTTCCTCAGGTTATAGTGCTTTGCCTGATCTTGAGCTGCTCTTTCCATATTTCTCCTGACAATGAGGAAAACATCTTTTAAGGTGGTTTCTTTTTCTTGCAGTGTTTGTGATGGTCTGCCGGTTCCGAGTGTTACTTCGTCAAAGAGAGTACCGGGGAGTCTTGGTTCCCTTCCTTGTATAAGAAACGCCGGGCTGAAGCCAGTAGAGGCAGCGATTGACGTGTTGAAGGCAAGGGATATCTCCGGGAGATGTTCGTCCCAGGATTTTTGTGATGGGCCCGTATACTGCGCTATCATAGTTTTTATGGTCCTGTTGACTCTTTCTGTTGGGTTTTCTTGGGGTGTATAGGGTGCGGTGAATTGTTGCCGTACTCCTAAGGTGGATAAATATTTCCGGAACTCTTTACTTGTGAATTGAACGCCGTTGTCAGTCACCAGGACTTTCGGTACGCCAAATCGTGCTATGATACGTTCCCTGAATGCCTTTTTAAGGCTGGCGCTGGTTGCTTTACGCAATGGCACGATTTCTGTCCACTTGGAAAATTTATCGAAAAACACCAGTAACATACTGTTGCCATGTGATGAGCGTGGAAGGGGTCCAATAAAATCCGCGCAGAGAATTGCCCAGGGCTCCTCTGCGATCTGGGATAACATTTTCCCGGCTGCCTTCTGCTGGCTTACTTTAAATTGTTGGCAATTTAAACATCCTCTCACGTAGCGTTTCACATCCCTAAACATGCCTGGCCAGTAGTACTTATTTGCCACTCTAGCGAGGGTTTTATGGGTTCCCATGTGACCTGCTCCTGGCTGGTCATGATTTTCTTTTAGTACTCTATCCCTCAGATAGGATGGGACACACAGTTTCCAGGATATGCAGCCTTCATCTTCAGTGGGGTGTGAAATGTGGCGATATAGTTGATCATTTTCGATGGTGTATTCTGGGAACTTGCTTGGTTCTGTTCTCACGTCGTTGAGTTTTTTCTTCCACCATGAGCATTGTGGGGTCGCTTGTTGGTTTGTCGTGATTTGTCCTAGAGTTTCGACTGGTTCTCGGGATAAGGCGTCGGCTAGAACGTTGAGTTTTCCCTTGCGATATTGTACTTCAAAGTTGAACTGCTGCAGCTCAAGGGCCCATCGTGCAATCCTTCCAGACGGACTTTCTATTGAATTCAGCCATTTTAAAGACAGGTGATCAGTGATTACGATGAATTTATATCCTTCTAAATAAAGGCGCATTTTACGAATGCCCCATATTATGGCCAGACATTCTTTTTCCGTGGCTGAATAATTGGCTTCGGCTCCGTTGAGGCGTCTGCTTGCATAGGCTATGACTCGTTCTATACCGCCGATTTGCTGCGTTAATACGGCACCTAGCCCATAATCGCTAGCATCAGTCTGTAGTACAAATGTCTTCGTGAAATCTGGGCAGGCTAAAACAGGGGCTTCTGTTAATTTTTGTTTTAGTTCCTTGAAGGCTTCCTCTTGTTCGGTACCCCACGTCCATCGTTTCCCTTTCTTAAGCAGTGACGTTAAGGGTAGTACCACTTTTGCGAATTCAGGAACAAATCGCCTGTACCACGATGCTATTCCTAGGCAACGGCGCAACTCACGCAAATTGGTAGGTGACTTTAGCTGCTGTATAGCGGAAATCTTTTCGGGATCGGTGTGGATGCCGTGATTGGTAACCAGGTGGCCAAGGTATTTTATTTCCTTCTTAAAGAAATCACATTTCTCGGTGTTAATTTTAAGATTCGCCGCCCTTAAACGTGAGAGTACTTTTCGTAGGTTTATTTTGTGTTCTTCGAGTGTTCTTCCTGTTACAATGATGTCGTCCAGGTATGCAAAAGCATATGGTTCCATATCTGGCCCTATCACTTGGTCTAGGGCTCGTTGAAAAGTTGCTGGGGCTGAGTGTAGCCCAAATGGCATGACTCGCCACTGGAAAAGTCCTCGTCCAGGAACAGTGAAAGCGGTATACTGTTTACTTTCCGGGCTCATAGGAATTTGCCAATAGCCATTTTTCAAATCTATGCTGCTGATGTATTCTGCGTCTCGAAGACGATCCAGAATATGACCTATGCGGGGTAGTGGATATGCATCTGGGACAGATTTAGCATTGAGTTGCCGATAGTCCACGCAAAGTCTCCATTTTCCATTTTTCTTTTTGACAAGCACTATGGGCGCACTGTGAGGGCTGTGGGATGGTTCGATGTTACCCTGGCTTAGTAATTCATCGATTTCCTTATCGATTATTTCTTGCATTGCAGGATTTCTGGGGAAGTATCTTTGTTTTATTGGTTGTTCGTCACGCATTATAATTTTGTGTGCTGTGATGTTTGACGTTCCGTGTATACTTTCGAATTTTGGCAGTTCTTCTCTCAGAAACTGATCTATCTCTTCTTCTTCGGTGGGCTTATTTACACGCATGGTTGTTATAAGCGGTGGTTGCGTTGTGGTGTTGCCTGAGTTCCACAGGGAGATTTGTTTATTGCCAATCGTGATCGTGGTGTTCATTCGCGTTAAATAATCCATTCCAAGGATTAAGTCATCTATGGCGTCTGTCAGTATGAGGAGTTTTAATCTGCATGTGTTGTTGCCTAACGCAATATTTGTTTCTAGTGTTTGTTGAATTATTTTTGTGGTTCCATCGGCGAGTTGTATAGTGATGTCAGTGCTGGCAATGTTTTCCCTGGTTGCTAATTTTCTTGCCAGGCTTATTTTAATAAAACTCCTAGTGGCTCCTGTGTCGATAGTTGCCATTACAGGTGCATTCTCAAGGATGACAGGCGCTAGGATGTGGTTGTCTTTAATGACTAATGACGCTGCATTGGACGAGGGAAAGCTGGTTCGATTGGCCCCGACTGCCCTCGGTCTTGGCGGCGGCCTGCGTCGTTTCCCGAATTTTGTCTGCAGCATTCGTATGTCCTGAGACCTCTGCGTCCGCACTCCCAGCAGAACAATATTTGTGGATTTCGGCACTCTCGAGATAGGTGCCCCTGCTGTCCACAACGTCTACAGGCGCCGCGGGGGTTGATCGGCTCATCATTGACTTCGTTAGCAGCTCGGTGTCGTTCCATTCTTGGTGTTTGTCTAGCAGTGTGCTGGTTTCTTCGAGATTGAATATCTTCAAAATCTCCGCTGAGTTTTATAAGTTCGTCCAAGGTTTCAAAGTCCCTTCGCCTAATGTAGATCTGATAATCCTCATGACAATTGCGATAAATTCGTTCTAGCTTTTGTTTTGGTGTAAGTTGTGAGTGTCGCATTAAGCTTTGTAATTGTATTACATAGTCCTTAAATTTTTCGCTGCTTCGCTGCGTCCGCTGGCGTATCTCATCCTCTAAATTTTCGAAGAATCGCGGTGGCAGGAAAAATGTAAGGAAATCAGCTCTGAAGTCCTCCCATTCGCTCCACTGTTTATTGTTGTTGCGAAACCATATCAATGCTTTGTCCTTCAGCAATTCAGGCATAGTTCTTGGTAGCAAATCCCTGTTGAGACCATAGGTGTCAGTGAGTTCTTCCACTCTTTCGATGAAGCTCATTGGATCCCTACCACCATCGTATTTTAGGGACCATTTGCGCACCTGGTCAATCATTGTAGGATAATTGGCTTGGAGAAACGTTGGCGTATTCTGGTGCGAACTAAGGGAAGGAGCTGTTGGCACTGTTAACGATGGCTGAGATGTGATAGCCGGGGCTGTGTCTAGTGTTTGTGGCTTTTGCTGCTGTGGAGTGGGTGTGGTACTGCGTGCGTGTTTAATTTCTAATTCTTGAAGTCGTTCAATGTGTTCTTGAGTGTGTTCTTCTTCTGAAATGAAGGCTGCCAAGCGTTTCCTTAGTTCATCGACGGTACCGGTGCTGGTGAGTCCAAATTCGGTCGAGTATGTTTCTAGGTCTTCCTTCCGCAAGGAATAAACCCATGTGCAGCGTAATGTTGCTTTAATTTTTGTCATCGTGGTGATTTTATATTATTTTTTTTTTATTTTACTCTCTTCTATATTTGTTTGTTTGAACCACTAGGGTCCCTGCTCGGGCGCCACTTGTAACGAACTCCGGTTTCCCCGGTTTTATAGCTGGGATATCCTCAGCCTTTCCAAGATTCAAGGTTCGTTTCAAGATAGAAGAGAGTGAGTTTCGAGTTTTAATTATTATATTTTTTTATTGGTTGGTTTTGATTAGGTTTACAATTCAAGTTTTGGTTACAATCTTAGTCTTCTTACTTTACGTTTTATACAGTTCAATTTTGTTCTTAACAATGTATAAAATAACTTAATTATTTAATTATTCAATTTTTATTTTAAAAATTATAAATTTCGTTTATAATTTGCAATTTATTCTCTTAATAATTCAATTCAATCTTAAAAATGTGATAATCCAGGCTTAGGTTCTTCTGGCGGGATGATTTACGAGTTGTCTGATTCCCAGGGGCGATCCGGGACAGGAGAGCGAGAGGTAGAATTTGGTTTTAGTGTCAGCCGTTAAGGTGTGCTGAGAACATAGACAAGCTTGTTGAATAGTTTCGTTAAAGAGATATTATATTATAGAATGTCCGAGTTGGGACACGGAGTATTAAACTGTCGACCAACAAGTCTGAGGTCTAATACGAAGGCTAGGGCGATTTGGGACGGAAGAAATCAAGTGAAGTAAAACGTCCGAGGTTGGACACGAGATTATTAAACTGGTCGACTAAAAAGTCTGAGGTTTAATAAAAGTCGAGGGCGATCTGGGACAAGAGAAATCAAGCGAAGTAAAACGTCCGAGTTTGGACACGAGATTATTAAACTTGTCGACTAAAAAGTCTGAGGTTTAATAAAAGCCGAGGGCGATCTGGGACAAGAGAAATCAAGCGAAGTAAAACGTCCGAGTTTGGACACGAGATTATTAAACTTGTCGACTAAAAAGTCTGAGGTTTAATAAAAGCCGAGGGCGATCTGGGACAAGAGAAATCAAGCGAAGTAAAACGTCCGAGTTTGGACACGAGATTATTAAACTTGTCGACTAAAAAGTCTGAGGTTTAATAAAAGCCGAGGGCGATCTGGGACAAGAGAAATCAAGCGAAGTAAAACGTCCGAGTTTGGACACGAGATTATTAAACTTGTCGACTAAAAAGTCTGAGGTTTAATAAAAGCCGAGGGCGATCTGGGACAAGAGAAATCAAGCGAAGTAAAACGTCCGAGTTTGGACACGAGATTATTAAACTGGTCGACTAAAAAGTCTGAGGTTTAATAAAAGCTGAGGGCGATCTGGGACAAGAGAAATCAAGCGAAGTAAAACGTCCGAGTTTGGACACGAGATTATTAAACTTGTCGACTAAAAAGTCTGAGGTTTAATAAAAGCCGAGGGCGATCTGGGACAAGAGAAATCAAGCGAAGTAAAACGTCCGAGTTTGGACACGAGATTATAAAACTTGTCGACTAAAAAGTCTGAGGTTTAATAAAAGCCGAGGGCGATCTGGGACAAGAGAAATCAAGCGAAGTAAAACGTCCGAGTTTGGACACGAGATTATTAAACTTGTCGACTAAAAAGTCTGAGGTTTAATAAAAGCCGAGGGCGATCTGGGACAAGAGAAATCAAGCGAAGTAAAACGTCCGAGTTTGGACACGAGATTATTAAACTTGTCGACTAAAAAGTCTGAGGTTTAATAAAAGCCGAGGGCGATCTGGGACAAGAGAAATCAAGCGAAGTAAAACGTCCGAGTTTGGACACGAGATTATTAAACTTGTCGACTAAAAAGTCTGAGGTTTAATAAAAGCCGAGGGCGATCTGGGACAAGAGAAATCAAGCGAAGTAAAACGTCCGAGTTTGGACACGAGATTATTAAACTGGTCGACTAAAAAGTCTGAGGTTTAATAAAAGCCGAGGGCGATCTGGGACAAGCGAAATCAAGCGAAAGTTGATCGACGAAAATGTCTGAACAACGAACGAGGGTCCAGCGTGTAGCTATGAGGAGCGGTTAGTCGATCGACGAAAATGTCTGAACACTAACGAAAATGCAAGGTAGGCTGTGATGTCACTGCCAGAGCTCTTGCTTCTGTGGCTGCTCAAGCCAGAATGATTTTGTATGGCCAGCAAACTGCTATTTATATCAAAAAAAATGTATAGCGGCTACCAACAATTTCATTTCTGGCACGTGTTGTATGCATGATCTGCATTCTGATGTTTTGTTGTTGCTTGTTGTTTTCCAAAATTCTACACATGGTTAGCGGTGGCTGCTGCAGCATTGTTGTTGGTTGTTTATCCAATTCTCGTACACGTGGCTGCCGTAGAGTTGTTGCTGACTTTCTTCTGATTTTTTTACATGTGATGCTGGCATGATCGCGTGATTGCTTTGCTGTTGGTTTCTATGAATATGTTTTATTATTATATGTAAATATGAATATGAAAAAAAGTGTTAGGATTAATATTTTTTTTTGAGGAAAATATTGATCCTTACATGTCATGTATCCGGGTATGAGACACATAATGTATCCGGTTATGAGACACTTTTTTTCGAACCCAAATCGTGTGCAACTGTCAAATATCGACATGTGTTTAATGATACAAGTGTTAACGTACAGTTATGGTGTTTTTATTTCGTATTTTTTAATTTAAATTGCATTTTTAAAGGTGTCTCATACCCGGATACAAAATTTGTAACGATATGGACATTTTTTCTTTCGAACCAAAATCTAGTGCAACTATCAAATATCAATATTAATGTAACGAAAAATGAATAAAAGTTTGTGCTTATACACAGTCATGGGGTTTTCATTTCATATTTACAAAATTTAAATTGCTAAAAAAAAGTACTTAGAAAATTGGATATAACTTTTGAATGTGATGAAATAACTTTTTACGTCCTTCAGAAGAAAAATGTGTGCACTTCTTACCTTTTGTACAATATATAAAACACCTGAAACGGTTTGACCAGTAAAAAGGTATGGCTCAAAAACAAAACCCGTCTTATACCCGGATATATTCCCCTACATAATTTTTTTATAAAATTTTCAACTTTTAAAATTTAATTGCTATTTTTATCAATAACTATTTTTTAAAAAAAAACTTTAAAAAATCTTTAATAAATTTGACATATTTTAGGACTATTTTTAGATTAGGCAAAAAAATGGGATCTATTTTTTTTTAAATTTTTAAAATTTTTTAATTAACAAAAAGTGAGCGAACGAGAACGAAAATATTCTTCGTTGATGGAAGAAGGTAGAAATGTTGACCGACCCCCACTAACTTTACCTTTCCAATGGGTTTCTCAAACATAATACCCCCTTTTTTCCACAACTTAAGGGGGCTCTCACACAAAATTTTGATAAAAATATCAAAAAAACAAAATTCTCACTGCCGGTAGAGGCAAAAAATGTTCACCGACCCTCATTAACTTTTCCTTTCCAATTATTTCCTTTAACACATTATTTATTTTTTCCACTAATTAAGAGGGCTTCCATACGAAATTTTGATAAAAATATCAAAAAAATTCCTCATTGCCGGGAAAGTGAAAAAATATTCATCAATTTTTTTTTAGCTTTTCCTTTCCAACATTTCTTTCAAACATATTATCCCAGCTTTTTCACTCCTTAAGGGGACTCCCATAGAAAATTAAAAAAAAACATAAAAAAATTTCTTTTGGCCGGGAGGCCATTGTTTGCCCATTCTAAAAATAGCCTTAAAATTTATCAAATTTATTAAAGTTTCTTTAGAATTTTTTTTTTTTTTTAAAAAAAAAAATGGAAGAGTACATTCATTGATTAAAATAGCAATTAAGTTTTAAAAGTTGAAAATTTTATAAAAAAATTATTAAAAAAAAATTTTTCGAACAAAAAATTTCATGATTTGGTTAACTATTGATGGAGTATGAGCATTTCAAAAAAACTTCTAAATGTTGTTTTTACAGTTTTTCTATTTTTTTGAAAATTTATATCCCTGAAACGGCTGGATGAAAAAAATTTAAAAAAAAATCATATATGCTAACATCATCTAGTACTCTAAGACAAAAAAGTTTAAAAAAAAATCGGAGATACAAAAGCAAAATGCTATACGGAAAGGCATGTTATGACCCATATTCACCTTTTATACCTGCCACGCTTACTTTTCTGCATTACAAATGAAAGGGCAAAGTGAATATACCCTGGATGTTGGGTATAAAAATAATGAAGGAAATGCAAAAATGTTCGGTGGCATAAGTATTTTGACATCAATTTATGCATAATGGATTACTTGGAGTGTGTAGAGCTAAAAAAGCTTAAAAAAGAAATTTTTTGTTAGTGCGGTATTGCCGCATTCGTAAAAAAAACTGTATTTATAAATATTTTCACTTCAACTGATATGAAGATAGGAGTTCTAGCCCGATTTCAACTTAAAAAATTTTTTTTTAAAAGCTAATCAATTTATGTTTCTAACGATTGTGAATTTGTTGGAACCGTTTAAAAAATAGTTGAGTTATTGAGGTCGAAATCTAAAACTTTTTTGATATTGACTCACTTCTGCTAAGTTTTTCTGAACTTCCAATGAAAAATCTTATTTTATTATATTTAGCCAGCAAGAAATTGCAACCTCACGTGTCGTATTGAAAAAGTTTAAGTGTGGCTATTTGATGCCATAAAAAAATAAAATTTTACTTTTTCCCATAGCTACGCCATAAGCCTGAAAACAGCGTTTTCCCCAACTTCAAGCTATGATATCTCGAAATCCTGCAATTATATTGAAAATGCTGAAGATGCACTCGGTTTCAGCATCAAAATGTACAAAAGGCTGCATAAAGAAATAAAAATTTCACTCCTTTTTTTATTTTTTTTTAACATTTGTATGAACACAGAAATAACGAAATATTAAATTTTTTGAGCAGCTTATTATTGCTACCTTATAAAACTATATAAGTACTTATATCATCAATATAGCTTTGATTTTATCCACCAAAATATTAACCAAAAAAATAACTGACATATAAAATTACTTAGTCAGTTAAGCTCAATTTGTAATAAGTAAAGAAAAAGTAAGGGTAATTGACCATTAGTTAATAAAATAAAACTACTCAAACAAAAAAAAAAAAAAAAAGGAAATTATACATGGCGTCATTTAAAAAAGGAAGCAGCACCACTCTAATGTGCATATGTCTGGACGAAGCATTAACGAGATTATTTATATATTTTGGCCATTAAAAATGAATTCCATTCGCTAAAATATAAATATCAGTTTCATTTTCTTGACATCTTCCCTTTGTGTAACTTAAGCTTCGCTGAAAGTAGCGTGTAACAAATTGCGTTGCTATTAATCTTCATTAATGTCGTCATTTGTGGCAGATTTTCTCTCAGTCGTCTTTTGAAGGGGGCACTTCAAATTTTGTATTTTACACAAAATGTGGAACAGAAAACCATCAGCAGCACCAAGTAAGCTTGTGTTTGTGGTTGCGGTTTAAGTGCGCGTGTGTACGTTTTGTGATTTAATGAAAAATGGCCAAAAGTGTTTGATTTTTTTTATGATTTTGCCAATTTGCACTTCATTTAATTGATGTGTGATGAGAGTGGAATTGAGCGTTGGTTTGAATTTGTTTTGATATTTGGAAAAATAATTGAAGTACTCTTTATATAATAAACATTACTATTCAAGTAAATGTTACTCATACGTCATGCTGTACCTTTTTAAGTATTCGAACATTTTTGACAAACTGCTGAATTTTGCGTTACATATTTTATGTAGCTAAACTTATACAAAGGTTGGAAGAAAAACATAACAATATTATTTATTCAATAAATTTTTTTTAACTGTGTTAAAACCGTCTTCTCAATTTCTGCATTAACTGCATTAATAAGGTATCTCCGCATTGCTATTCGTACAAGTTTTTTCAATTTGTGGATATATCCAGAAATTACAATTCTCCTGATCCGGAATATAGGGGTGGTGTGCGATTTTTTTCGACCTGAGAACGCAATATGTTATTTCAGCAGTTAGAGTTAGCGTATTATCATAATGTGAGAAGTAGCAACTCAATTCAATTTTCAAAAATTTTTGGTAAGCAGCCTTCAGTATACTATTTTGTAGTTGCAAGTATATATATTCTTGATCAGCGTCACCTCCTGAGTCGATATAGCCTTGTCTGTAAGTCTGGATGGCTGGCTGTCCGTCTGTGGAAATATTTTTTAAAGAAAAACTAAACAAGATAATTCAATGCACTGTCGTACACTGCCTTTTTTGTAAAAGTTAGCTTGCGGGATTGAAATTGAGCGAAATCGGTAAACGGACACGCTCACCGCCCATGCAAAAAATATATTCAAAACGCAATTTTAAGAGCATTTTTCACGATAACGCAACCAAAATAGACGTAAATACTAGGGATAGTAAAAGCAAGCTCTAGCCAAAAACTAGGTGAATTCGGACAAGAGGGCATGGCACCTCCGATATAAGTAAAAGTTTCAAAATGCTCTACTGAAAGCGTTATTAAGAATTATCTAACCAAATTGCACTCAGACAATAAGTATAGTAAATGCAAGATCTGAACAAAAACTAGGTAAACTCGAACGAGGGGGCGCAGCACCTCCCATATAAATAAAACTTTCAAAATGCTATAGGGGAAGATGGGGTAGATTCATACAGTTTTGAATTTATGGCTAAAAATAAAGCAAGCTACCAGCTTTTCCAAAATAACTAGTATGCAGTTAAATAAGTACAATATTGAGCTCTTAATGTAGTGTAAGTTAAAGACGGTCCAATTTATCAATTAAGAGTAATGACTGCTTTTCAGAAGATACTCAAAACGTACGAATGTGCCCCATATGCGGGGTACATTCATACATAGCGTGGGGTATACGTGCAACGGTGGATGCAGCAATTAAGGCGATGAAATCGTATGTGAAAAAGTATCCTCTTAAACGTATAGAACATCTTTTGCTTGCAGATCTGCCATAAAACTTTACTGGTAAATCCCAACAGATGCAAAATCTTCGTCGCTACACAAAAGTTTTTTAAATGGTCATATTCTTGTTATTTTAAATGCACTTGTAGTATTTTTACGATGACATGATTGAAAATTTTAGCCAGACTTGGAATAGTGTACATAATAGGAACTTTTCCATGGTTGTTCACATTCCAATCGCTGAATGCAGTTCTCAGTTTTCAATAAAAAGGCCCAATCAAGCCTATATTATTTGAAGGCGGTGTGTAAAGTGTGGTGGGAGTAAGAGATAAACTATCCCGTTGCACCAAGCATAATTACATGCATATATTGAGAAATGACTTTCATAGCTGTCTACAAGCGGTATATTAAGGGTATCTTTTGAGTATTGCGTTTCTTTTTGGACGTGTTTTAGCAATTCCATGAATTAATTGGTAATTATATAGCCACTCTTCCTTTTGTCATACTAAATAAACTAAAATTACTCTTCATAAGGGTAAATTCGTGTATACGAATGTACCCCAAATTGATTAACATAGGTTTTTGATATTTTAATTAATAACTATTAGAAAAATCGCAAAAATAGTAAACACATAGTAAAATAGCATATTTTTTTATAAACATAGCAGAAGTATTATCAAATTTTAGCAAAAAATCACTACCATTTAACGAAGTTGAAATCATTTAAGAAAAATTACTTTTGCACTGAAAAAACACACAAAGACTCTTTTCAGCTATGTTAACAATCGCACCACCGCCAAATTTCACAAGATAAATGGTTGCAAGAGCACAAATATTGTATATGAAGAAACGGACATGCCAACGTCTATAGTTTTCGAAATAAAGCCGTTGTACGAAGGTGCCCCGTGCACGAATCTACCCCGTCTTCTCCTACTGAAAGCGTTTTTTGAGAAAAACCAACTAAATTTTACTAAGACGCTAAAGACAGGACAAGAAGAAGTGGAGCCATCCATACAATCAAAGTTTTCGATATGCTGTTAAAAAAGCGTTACTTGAGGTTATGCAACCAAATTTCGCACAAATACTTCAAATAGTCTGAACAAAAACTACTTGAATTCAGAAAAGAAGGCATGGCACATACCCTACAAGCAAAATTATAAAAATTCTTCAGTGTATGGTTTATAATTTTTGGCCAGGCCAAAGGTAATACACTTACTAGTGTTTTTTTGTCTTGCTTAATATAGAGATTCGCTCATTCTGGGCTACATACATTATAACACCAAGTTTTATCACCTATTACGATTTTATTGAAGTTATTAGATTGTTTGTTTTCAATATTTTTTAGGAAATATCGGGCGGAACATACTCGAGCTTCTTTTTGGATCTTATTTAAAATTCGTGTACAGCAAATCATTATCTAATATTTGCGAAACAGTTTTGGCATTTAACTCGAGTGAAGTATGAATTTAAAGCTATCGAGAAAGATATTAAAACGCTATTTGCTTTCTTTATTCAGGAAGCACCACTTCAAAAGATGATAAGACAGTAGAGGACAATAACTTAAGAATCTCAAAAGCACGTTTGTTAAACTGAAAGAAATATGGGCATTTCTGGTTATTTTCAGAAAAGTGAAAGATCGAGAAACAACAAAAGTTTGGTGGCCTAACAATATCTCGAATGCATTCTTCAAGAACCACCTAAGAAAGTTTACCGCTACACTAGACATGCTGGACCCGCAGTCGTCTGCAAAAAGTGAGTCGGATGAAAAACAAAGTAATCGCAAAGGCTTCAATTCAACAGAGGCGATTCATTTTGACCCTATGGTATCCCTATACAGCAAATAGTTTGGGTGTAAAATACAAACCAAATTGGAATGATTACAAATCCACACCAAATTTGGTATAAAATCTATGCTACATCTTGGTATAAAAACCGTTTATACTTGTTCGTATTAAATTTATACAAACAAAGTATTATTATACTATTTTTGTTTAAATTAAATGGTATCACCATACAAAAATCGTTTATACTATTTTTGTATAGATTTTATATAAAATTTCATATGAAAGTATTTTAAACCATTTTATATAAAATTCATATTGTGCTATATTAACCAACTTTACATAATTTTCGAATAAATATTTCGGAATTAAAAAATGATATAAATGAAGGAATTGCAAATAATAAAATAAAAAACAACACAACTCACTGCACCTTTTAGTTTCTCAAGTATTTATTTACACATTTATTTTAGTTCTCATATATTCAGGCATGTTCTGAAATCCGATTCACGTCGGAAACAGAAGAAAGCAATCTCCAAGAGCACCGCATTTCGATAATAAACATCCGATTGGATTTATGTCTCGGTAAATCAAAAAAGAACCGTTAGCATATTTTATTTGTTGAACTACAAATCCGATTCCATCTTATTTGTGGCAATGCAGAGCTCTTGAAGATTGCTTTCATTCCGTTTCCGAAGTGAATCGGATTTCAGGACATGCCTGATTATTTTATTTTACAATATTATTTACATATTAGTTCTTTTTTTAATTTGAGTTTCTCTTTAGCAACTTTTAAAAACCAATTCTTTTCTTTTCTTTGTCTTTTATTTCACTTCTTACATGTCCGCAGACAACCTTCTTCTTCAACTTCTAAAATCAACTACCACTCAGTTCAACTGTCGTTTGTTCGTTTATTCAAAATCTTTTCGTCATGTTTGTTTCGTTAAAGTCTCGTTCGTTTTATCAGTGCTGCCAGGTCGTTCATCTATCTCCGTTCCCACATTAATACTTACGCAGTATAAATTCCATAATAAAAAAATATTTTACAATAATAACATGTGTTTATTCATTTTACGAGGAACAAATTTTATAGCCCAGGAAAATAAGAATTTTTCTGCGAAATAATTCCAAGTGAAGTTTTTTCACCGGAATTACTTTTATTTATGCTTGATAAATAAAGTGTGAAAAGTCCATTGCAAAGTTGTGTGCGCATAAAATGTTATTAAGGCTCAAAGGTCGCTAAAATCAGTTTTTTGCAAATATCTCGCTTATGCTAACTTTTACAGAAAAATGTTGGTTTCCAATTTTGTAGCATAGAAAATTTCCTACAAAAGTACGTTAGAAGTATTTTCGTACGACTTCTAGTTTAGAAGATCACTCAATTTAAAAGTTGTTAACAGTTATGATATGAAATGCTACCTATGAGTTCATAACAAAATATCTTACTTTTAAATTGCAAAAACTCTTCAATGAGAAGTCGCACCAACTAAATTTAAGCACCGTTTAAAAGATAATTTGATTTTCTATATAGCGTATACATTTTTTTTTTAGAACAACCAATGGTCTCAAAGATATTCGTGAAAAACCGTTAAGACTTCAAAAATACTGGTTTTTGAAGGATATTTCTGAAACGAAGGGTCATATGATAAAAAGTTCAGTGCTAATTTTGTAAAAAATTGCAAGATCTACAAAAAGTAAGCGATATGTGTACACACAGAAGCAACCGTTTTGAAGATATTCCAAAAAAACCCTTAAAATGCCAAAAACCCGGTTTCTATTGAATATATTCTATACGGTTACTACTATGTGTACACATATCGCTTATTTTTTGTAGATCTTGTAATTTTCTACAAATTGAGAAAATTCTTTATGTTACATAAATGTTGGTAATAGAAACAATTTCTAACGAATTACTTCCCTACTTCCAAAAAATGTAGCGAAAGTTTTATTTTATATATAAGTTTATAAAAACATATACTTATTTAGTATAAATAAGTTTATACTTACTTTAGCCCTAAATTTTTTGCTGTGTATGGGTTACAGGGCAATACAATTAAACACATTCTCATGCTATTGTTAATGTTGTAATTTTATTATTGACATTTTATAATTGATGATGTTTAAAAGAAATTAAATTTCCTTCAATAAATGTCCATCAGTCCAATAAATGTTAATTTGGCTTTCTGATATGCTGCGCATTTTCTTAATGCCAATCAAAAATGTTGCAAAAAATTAAGTGCAAATTATCTCAATCAACAAAAAATTTATTTGCTTCATCAATCTCTCGATTGTGGGACATTTAAGGCACAGAAGTGGAAAAGAAATGGCACCACTAAAATAAAAATCAACGCATTGGCGTTGAAATTGATACTTTGCGAGAGATAAATGATTTGGACAATGGAGGTCAAACGACACGTCAAATGATGGTTTGAACGGCATATCATCAACAGAGGCCTACAACTATTGTTCCATTGATGGGTGTGTCTGTGAGATGGAAAAATAAATGAAGCAGATGCCTCAAGCAATAAGTTGAGCTGTTCAATATCAAACTGTCTGCTGCAAGCACAAAAAGTCTATCCTCTGTGTATATTGTCTTGACACAATTTCTTTTGCCCATTTTCTTATATACTTGCGACGCACAGTGGGTTAGTTGATACCAAAAAGTGAAACTAATTCATCCAGATTATTAAGGGATATAATATCCATAGTAAAATTTTCTGCAGAATATTTTTGTTGGATACTTTAAACCATTATAACCAAGAAGAAACTGGTTGAAAGACCCATTAAAAAAGTTTCACGAAAATGCTTATGAAACGGTTCACGGCATTCTATCCCAGCTACTTAATAGCTTTGAAATCTGTTCCGAATGAAATCCTTGCAGATCGTTTATTTTTTTTAATGAGGTCGAAAAACAGTACCTACATTTGAAAAAAACACAACAAATTAAAAGCAAAAAAATTATTTTCGACGTATTTGTCGGTGCTGAACTCTAACCTAAATATTCAAAAACACGATTCTTGACGCACGTTATTGATTGGCTCTTTTCTTCTAAATGGTTTTGTATGATTTTTCCTTAAAAATTTATGACCATTTGAAAAATCCTATAAGAATCCACATACTATTTTTGACTTTTATGAATCCTTTTAAAGTGATCTTATTATTTATAATGGAATTTATTGTGCGTAACAAGATTGGATTGTATGGGCATAGTATGAATTTTATATAAAATGGTTTTAAATAATTTTATATGAACTTCTATATAAATTTTATACAAAAAAAGTATGAAATATTTTTATATAGTGATACTATAAAATTTACACCAAAATAGTTTAAATTGTATTAATACTTTATATGTATACATTTTATACGAACAACCGTAAACGGTTTGTTTACCAAATTGAAGCATAGATTTTATACCAAACTAGCTGGCCCGGTAGCGACTTTGTTCACCCATTCCCGATGACTTTTACATATGTTCCAAGTCCCATCCATCTCTGTCGTCCTTCTCTTCCAACCCCTCAGGTTTTTCAAGGTGAATAGAATATATATTTGAGCCCTTGATTTTGAAAGTGGTATAAGTCCATTTCGGGGCAAAAGTAATGTCATTCACATTATGTGCTGTAATAATCGGGTTTTTTCCGATACTATTTTTTAAACATAATGCCATTAATTTTACATAATGTGGTAAACTTTCTGTAAAAACAGAGTTCAATATTATTCGTTCTGAACAAAATGCCACCTAATTCATATTATGACATTACTTTTGCTCCGAAATGTACTTATACCACTTTCAAAATCAAGGGCTCATTTATGAGTAGAAATATAGCATTTTGAGTATTTTTACTGTACGAGGGGTGCAAATCCCATTCGTTCAATCCCTCTTAAGCTTTTCATGCTGAATAGTAGACGCAATAAAGATCCATGTACCAAGTTTCATAATGATAGCTGATATAGGAGCACTGATATAGCATTTTGTGTGTTTTTTATGGAGGGCTCAACGTCCCCTGGTTCAATCCCCCTCTAATTGTGCATGGTTGATGGCAGATACATTATGTATAAGTTCACTTACTTTCATAATCACAGCTTGTATAACTGCAGAGATATAGCAATTATTGTATTTTTTTCGTATGGGGAGTGCGACCGCCGTCTCCCGCAGTGACATCTCAACCCCTTACGAACCTTCTACTGACCATAACAAACAATTTAAAAAAAATTATCTAAATTGGCCGTGTAGTTTCCGCGTCCATAAGCTACATACGGACACCATTTGATTTTTATATATATAGATTTGCTCTCCCGTATATTATCGGTAATCTCGATTTTCCCAAAATTTTTAGATAAAACGACCTCCTGACACAGTGGCAGATCAAAGGAGAGGCAATGGGGGCGATCGGCCCCCCTCTCAAACCAAGTGATTAGTTTTTTTTTTAAATTATATGTATAGATTTTAAAACATTCTGTTATTATCTGAAAATTTAGCCAATCGGCCCCCTCCTGACAATGCTGGATCCGTCACTGTCCTGACACCCTCTCGGGTATAAATTTTTTTGTGCACCTACAGGGAATTTCATTTTATACAACTAGAAATATATTCCACCACATTTGGTTATTGGAAATGAAAAAAAAAAATGTTTCTTAAAACCTGGGTCATATAAGTATTAATATAAATTGCTTAAGAAAATATTCATTTCTCATAGTACGCACTCAAAAAACTCTTTCCGAATATCAAATTTTTGAACTTATTTCAGACTTTGGTAAAAATAACCCATTGTGCGATGTATTGTGTTACTTATTCTTTTTTTCTTTTGTACAGCATTTTATCACTGTTGCAGTTTTACTTGACCTTGATAAGTAGCAGCACCACCAACAATCAGCTAGCCACAATAGAAATGTGGTGCAAGGAGAGGGTTAATTGGAGGGGAACAAAGCGTTCTTAACGTGATCCTTCAACAAAATTGATTTGATTAATGATACTTGGCTGCGTCGCTCTTTTCTTTTGGTTGTCTGCTTTTTGTCCTTTTTTTTATTATTTTGCTGTCACTCTCTCTTTTTGTGTTCTTGGCCGCAAGATTGAACCCTATTTTTAGCCATCAATGGTTGCTCACTTACTACGTTGCTTGTTTTGAGATTATGGTAGTAAAAAATACCATTGTGTACGATGCACAGTGGCTCATTTAACGAAAAACAATCAATGTTGGTGTAGGTCTCTGAGGCAAATCTGATATTTACATCGGATGAAGTAAGGTTAAAGCAGAAGCAATGAGTTTTATTCTTTCATATTATGTTGTTTTAAATTCAGATCAAAAACCCCAAAAAGATGTCCCGCCCTGGCCTTGAACCAAGGTCTAAATGACAAAAATCTTTGTGTTTGACAGTTTTTTGAATTTATCTCAAAACACACGAAATTCGTAGTAGTAATTCAGCCGAAATTTTTTAAAAGGGTTAATTTTCTACATTTACATGATATGCTCAACTTGAGATTCCAATAAATGTTGGAATTTTTTTTGCTATATTTTTTCATACAAACCATTACTACAAGGCTAGAGGGTCCTATTTGTTAAAAAATATTCGATATCACCGAAATACACCCAAATATATACCAATTTCTATAACTCTTGTTTCTATATTTACCAAAATATGTCATATAAGTATTGAAAAAAAACTTGGTATATTCATTGCAAATATATCCTTTAAAATTCAGCTCAATCGGTGGAGTAGTTTCAGAGCAACATAATAGAAAAACAATTTTATGCATAGAGATAAGTAATTTGTAGAAAATCGAAATCCTACAAAACATACCTTTTTGTCCTGCAATACTGTCTAAAAGTGTGTAATTTGGTGTCATAAGAGCTATAAAAAAATAATCTCTATATCTTCCTTGTTTCTTTAGTTATAATTAATTGCTGCATGAAAAGTCAATTCGAGCCACTGTGCGGCTTGGGTGAATGTCCTTCAATCATCTGCAACTGTCATCAATGTTTATGATGGTCATAATGAGCACATTTTTGATGCTCAATGCCCGAATATTGCGCAGATGGTTTTTAGGTGTTTTTCTTTCCTTAAATTTTTATTTGTTTTATTTTATTTACCATTGAGAGCAAAAGGTTGGTCTATTCGAATCAAGAAAAACTCTACAAAATGGCTTTCATCTTCCTACGCTTGGAGGAGAAACTTTCATTATTATAACAAAACTGATTGGCTTCATTATAACGAATAACCGCAGATAAGTTCCCGGTATGACACACAGATGGCGCCACAAATGCAGAATATTTAAGTGATAAACTTCAAATTTAGCTGTAATTTATTTTTTCAGTGGGACAACTTTTTTTATTTTCAAAACAATGGAAAACATACACTAAAAATTATAGTTTACTTTTCATACTTTTGATTCCCTTTAGTATTGATTTTAAACTTTTTTGGTATTCAATCCCGATTTGTTTCCAAAAAAGTTTGAAATTTATACCAGAAAAGTATGAAATTTATTCCAAAATAGTTTAAAATTACTACTTTTTTTGGCATTGTTCTACATAAATATTCTTTGGTTTTAAAATTAAACTAAAATTTTTACTGCGTAGGAATTTCGTGTGTTGACAATTTTCCGTGGAGTATTACTAAGAGAGCTTAGTCTAATCTACGTCTTCTAACTATAAAAAATTAAAGATAAGAATCTTCTCTTTTAATTTAAATACAGGGTCCGCCAAATAACTTCTTTTTTTTTGAAAATTTTTTGAAAACATCGAGTGTAGCTTCGGCTGTGTGGTACGTAGCGCCGTCCTCTTAAATTTTTGTGAACAAAAATTCGTTCAACATGGCCCGATAACGATCGCCATTGACTGTAACGGCCACTCCAAAGAAAAATGGCCCGATCTCCCCCAAACAGTGGCTCGTTTTGGGTGCAGCGGCTTTTCAATGCATGCGTGCGGGTTTTCTGTGCCCCAAATGCGACAATTTTGCTTGTTTACATACCCGCCAAGATCAAAATGAGCTTCATCTGAAAAGATGATTTTTTTGGCAAAATCGGTGTCTTCTGTAAGTCGATCGCAGGCCCACTAAGCGAAACGTTATTCAAGCGTATACTCGTATACATAACCATATTCGTTCAGCGGAAGGATAAAACTAATTATCTGTCAAATCAGACATGAGCTAAGTGTTACCATTCACGAAATAAGCACTAGTTGAAAAAAAACGTTAGATGGCGGACCCTTTACTAAAATTTTGCGCATATTTGTTCCAATTGAAAAACTCCTAAATTTTCTGAAAAAGGTCATATGATTTTCAATGTTAATTTTTATTGTAAGTAATTGTATATAGATATAATGTGTTGCATACCTTAAATGTTAATGCGTATTTTAGGAATACTTCCTAACAAGCTATATATAATTAAGCATGCAAAATTTAATTTTTATAGGAGCACCCCTTTTTTTTGCAAAAGCATGTATGAAGCCATACCAATGTGCACAGTGTCTCAAGTCGAGGGAAGCGATGATTAAAATTAGTGAATTCCTTGGATTCCTGGACTTCCACCCTATTCTTTAGACTTGGAGCCAAGAGACTTTTACCTATTCGCAGACCTAAAAAAATGCACGTTGGAAAGATTTTTGACCCGAATGAGGAGGTGTTTGCTTAAATAAAGGCCTATTTTGAGTCCAAAGATAAATTATTCTACAAAGGAAGAGATATATAACCAAGAGATGCAAAGAAGCACTTGAACAATTTTTTGAAGTTTGTGTTAGCCGCAGACGGTAGCTTTGACGAATTTAGAAGTTGAACGGCAGCGTAATTCAACCAAAAAATCTACTTATATCTCTTCGGTTTCGGATGAGACGAGATATAAATAGATTTTTTGGTTGAATTACGCTGCCGTTCAACTTCTAAATTCGTCAAAGCTACCGTCTGCGGCTAACACAAACTTCAAAAAATTGCTCCATTGCTTCTTTGTATCTCTTGGTTATATATCTCTTCGCTACAAGAAAGATATCAAAATGTTAGAGAAGCACTGGAAAGATTGTATCGCTCTTGAATTAGCGTATATTTATGAATAAAATCGAATTTGGCCAAAAAAGTTGTGTTAACTTTAATAGACCGGGAACACGATTAGAAGTGAAACGAAAAAGTGTTCATAATTAACTTGTGCTTTTTTTTAAGTTTTGTCTTATGTTACCGGAGGGTTTTCAACATATTAAGAACTTCATTCAATGGCACCTATAATGTAGGTCCTACATATATCAAAATATGGCAAACTTGTGTACTTTCCAATATATGCTTGCCCATCTTCTGTAGTGTATCAAAAGGGATAACCGTATAGAGATCTACTCAAAAGAAAAAATGATGCAAAGGAAACCAGTAAGTAATGTTGAAGGACAAAATATGTTTTTATCAACGAATGACAAAAAGATATAAAAAAGGAGGTGACCCTTTTATGTGTTCACTAAAAAAAAATGATGACTTACTTATCAGCACAGTTGATTGTCAAAGGAAATTTGTGTGAAATGTTGCAAGGACGTTTATACAAAGAGTATTTTGTCAAAGTGACGATGCGCCTTAAACTAGCTACTGCGTTAACATGAGCAGGATTTTATGACAAAACCTTTTTGGCTTTCTTTTCTATCTATATGATTTATACAGTAGATTTTTGTAGAAATATTGCCTTGTTATAAAAAAAAAAATTGTTATTGCATTAAATTGTTTGCATCAATCATCACTCTCTGATGTATCACCCTTTGAAGTAAATACATCTCGACCCACATACAAAGGACTATATTATATTTACAGCGGCAAACTGATTTATGGCCAAAACTTAAAAACTTTATGATTTTACTTCAAAGCTAGATAGCTCGCAGAGTAAGGGTCTTATTGGAAAAGTTTGAAAGTATAATTAAGTAAGGACGATTATGCCATTAAAAAAGTAGAATGTGTACTTCCGGTAAATGCGTGTTAAGACTGACTCTCTGCAGCTTCAATCAAGAATATCTTGAAAATCTGCAGGTATGTGAAAAGTACGTAAGGGTGCATACACCTAGTCAAGAGTTCACTCCATTTACCATACACCCAGGGTATATTCACTTTGTTCTACTGTTTCTAACGCAGAGAAGAAGGCGTGGTTGGTATGGAAAGGTAAATATATTTTTGATCAGCGTCAGCTCCTGAGTCGATAAAGCCATGTGTCTGTCTGTCTGTCCGTTGAAATCATTTTAATATTTTTTGGAAGCAAGATAATTCTATAAAGTTTAATACACTGTCTTTGTTGTCAAAGATAACTTGTTTTATTGAACATATACAAAATCAGTGAACGTACACGCCTACCACCCGTACAAAAAATATATTCAAAATGCAACTCTGTGAGTATTTTTCACAACAATGTAACCAAAATGCACATGATTATTAAGCATAGTAAGTGCAAGCCCTGAGTTAAAACTGAGCATAGTTGGACAAGACTGCGTGGCACATCTTATATATGCAAAAGTTTCGAAATGCTGTACAGAATGCTTTTTTCGAGATAGTTCAACTAAATTTCACTCAGACAGTAAAAACTATAAATGAAAGCTTTGAACAAAAACTAAACGAACTCGGACAAAAAGTAGTGGCACCTCCCATACAAGGATAAGCTTCAAAACGCTATACTAAAAACGATTTTTGAGATAATCCAACAAAATTTCAATCAGACACTGAGAACAATAAGTGCAAGCTCTGAGCAAAAATTATGTGATTTCTATGACAAGTGTTCGTGGCACCTCCCGAACAAGCAAAATACTGCGATATTTAATGGTAGGCTATGCTAACAGCCTTACTAGTTTTTATTTCGTGTGCCTGTATTTGAAATTGATTGTTAAAAGTTCAGAAGATGTCCAAACAGTAAATCCAACCTTAACTTGAATACCAAAAAATTGTACCCTATCTCTTATTTTCAGCTCTCCTGTAAAATATCATATTAATGACATAATGTAAAATTCCTTTTTCTTAGTTTACAGCAGTACAACATGTCGTATGCGCAACCTTTAATTGAACAAACGAATTCAATGACACTCATACAACACATTGCCTGATTTATCATACAATCGCTGTATAAATTGAGAGATTTCATAGAAATCCCATTAAAAGGAAAAAAGGAAAAATTAAAAGCAGAAATCAGTACTCCGATGTCCTTTTGTATGCATTCAGCTGATTGCAATCTGCAACGGCCAGTCAATTAAGCTCGCAAGTGAAGCGCCTTAATGAAAATTGCAGTGGTAAGTGCCACATTAAAATTTTATTTGCGTTAAGATGAAAATGTGCGCTGCACTGACGCATAAAGTGCTAAAAGACACTTCAGTTAAGTGCTGATTTTGTGGCGCACATAACTAAGTACGCAGAATACTTGCAACGTTGTTGCATGTGAATCAAGTTTCAGTGCAGGGAGCTAAAGAGAACCACTAAAATTGCAAAGTAAAGAAGAGAAGCAAATAAAGTTATAAAATGATTAAAGTTAATTTATAAGCAAATAAAAAGTTAAATAATGTTTTGCTTAAGGATAAATAACAAGATTGAGATGGGGCAAAAAAAAATACAACAACCAATCAATGGCAAAATAAAAATGAACCTTGGAAGAATATCGATTTTATTCTACTACGTATACTCGTAACAAAGCAAACGAAATCAAATGAATGGCCAACGGTTATTGACATTAAATGCGATCATAAAATGGAGTGCCAACGTATATGACAACATAAAAGACAAGGCGTTATGCACTTAAGCACATACACATAAAAAAAATGCAATAGTTTAGAGGTTAAGTATCAACTAAATAAGAGAAAAATTTCTGTCTTATCCCAAGAGGAAAAATTTCTAGCGCTTCTGATCCAAGCACTTCAAAAGTGCTTGTCCCCATAGAAATTTAGAAGCACTATCACAATGATTTTTTATTAGGCTGCAGTAAGAACAACGTGAGTTCGAACCCAGCCCGGGAGATTTTTTTTTTTAAATTTTTTTACTTTTTTTTGCTTTTTTTTTTTTTTTAATTAAATATTTTATATTCAACATCTTTTATTTCACTTTTCTATTTTCCTTTCTCTTATTAATTTTCTTTTGTTTAACCGAATTGAAATTGATTACACAATGATTCCATATAAGGCTGCAGTAAGAACAACGTGAGTTCGAACCCAGCCCGGGTGATTTTTTTTTCCGTTTTTTTATTTGTTTTTGCTTTATTTTTTTTTTTTTTTATTAAAATATTTTTTATTCAACCTTTTTTTTCACTTTTCTATTTTAATTTCTCATTTTTATTTACTTTTGCTTACTTGAATTGAAACTGATTGCACAATGATTCTATGTAATGCTGCAGGACAACATGTGCTTAATATACAAATTTAATACCTCTTCATATCATCGGGCGTTGGTGGAGCGGTCTAAAGGGTTGGTAAATGTAAGAAAAAAATATCTAGCACGCGGAGGGTCGTGGATTCAAATCCTGGCGAGGCCAGTTTTTTTTTTTTTTCTTTTTTTTTTCTTTTTTTTAATTTTATTGAAAAAACGCTTACCGCAGCATTACAAATAAGCGCTTTGAAAACTCTTTTTTGGTAAGGCTGCGGTAAGCTTTTGCTCGCTTACATCCTATGACATGCAATGTTAAAAAGAAAGTATTGTTCTTACGGAGCGGAAGCGCTTATTGGTGAAAAGGATGCACTTCAGAAGGGTTTTTGAAGCACTTCTTTTCCCCTTGGGATGTTTCAGAAATAACATATTCCGTTTCAGTTTCGCATATCGTAAGATCTCAGAAGTAATGGGTAGTTAAATCTGTTAAAATATTTCGTATATCATTGTACATTCAGGTTATATTCATTTTGTCCTTCCGTTTGAAACGCAGAGAAGAAGGCGTGGTAAGTATAGTAAAGTATTCATATTCTTCATCAGCGTCACCTTCTGAGTCGATATATCCATGTCCGTCTGTGCATGGAAATATAAATATCATACACTATAGTATTTTGAAAATTTGGCTGCCACGACCTTTTGTCCGAATTCACATAGCTTTTGCTCAGATCTGAATGAAATTTGATTGGATTTTCTCAAAAATTGCTTTTATTATAGCATTTTGGGTCTCTTTTTTAAATGGGAGGTGCCTGGCCCTTTCGTCCGATTTCGCTTAGTTTTTGCAAAAAAAAAAGTTTTGTTGGATTGTCTCGAAAACTGTCACTGTATAAACGCTTCCCACCTGAAATTTTTCGAAATTCGCAGTTGGGTTCTCAGTTTTGAATAAAAATTTACAGAGCTGTTCTAAGTACTCAGTATGGAGATCTCTGATTATTAGTTTTGCGAAAAAAAATAGCGGCCATTTTCTGAAAAATCTTTAAAGTTGATTTTCTCAAAACTATTATTTTTGTTTTAAATTTTTTTCTACAGAAAGGTGGATGAAAAAAAATTTTTCTGAAAAACTTGTTTTGCGCTAAATGGTTGTGAGAGCCACGGGCGTTTTTTTCTAATCAGTGCTTCGATTTACCGCTAGGTGGCCAAAAAAGAAAAATTTCAAAGTAAAAGAATATAAGTTCCGTTGCTTAGAAAATACAAGGTGTGCAAAAAAAACCAATATTTCCCATATAAATCATTAGAATGAATATTGAAGGAATGACGGCCATGTTTTGAAAAATCTAAAAAATTAATTTTCCGTAAATTTTTTTTTTTTTAAATTTTTTTTTATGGAAATCTTTTGAAAAACAAGTGTTTTTCATCCACCAACAAAAAAATTTTTTCTTTGGGAAAATTCTTTTTTAAGGTTTTCAAAACATGGCGTGTCCGTTGACCGATTTCACTCATTTTCAATAAATCAAGCTAACTTTAACGAGGAAGACAGTGTACCAAATTTCATCGAACTATCTTTCTTCCAAAAAATATTAAAATGTTTTCAACGTACGGACAGACATCCACCCAGACAGACGGAGATATGACGCTGATCACGAATATATATACTTTTCCATACCTGCCACGCCTCCTTCTCCGCAATACAACTGGAAAGACAAAGTGAATATACCTTGGGTGTAGGATATAAAAAGCTTTTAATTTTCTTCATTAGGTCTTATTGCAAATTTCATAAAAATCGATGCGGGATAATAACGCAATTTCCCTTAAAAAGGACTTGGTCACTTTCAAAAAAAAAAGGCCATACTATCATTTCCTAGTATTACCCCTTACTCCGTATCTCTTTCATAAAAATTAATGCAGCGGTTTAGCTATGAGAGTGGTTTTTTTATTTATGGGCGTGGCACTGCCTACTCAAAGACATTATGATCATAACATCGTTCATTAGTGTAAACCCTATCTGCGTACTGAATTTTATAAAAATTATCAAGCGGTTTAGCTGGGAGAGCGTAGTTTGAGTTTAGGAGCGCGGCTCACATTTAAAAAGAGAAAAGTTTTATGAAATGCTCCTTTTCATAATATTTCCAACGCAAAATAAATCTGGTTGTGTGTTGTGATTAGGGCACATAAACAGGGATTTAACCGATTTCGTTTGCTTATTTACATAGTGTGTATCGCATAAGGTTACGAAGTTTCTGGGAGGTAAAAGAGGAGGCCTGGACTAACAAAAAAGTGCAACTAACGGGGGGGGGTCCAAAATGTACCCTTGAGGAGTTATAGGGATAAAACAGATTTTATGACTTGTTTTAGAAAACCAATTTTCTTGGGTCATCATAGTGTTTAAAAGAAAACTTTTTTATAAAACCTTTTTTATAAAGACTTCTGGTTGATTGTATGGTCTTTTTAAAAGTGTATTTGCTTCATAGGGCTTGGAGGAATTTCTCAAAGTTCTGGACTTTTAAAGTTAATGTTTTAAATTTTTTCCTTTTTTTTGACTTTGCCACTTTAGTACGAAAAAGGTCCTGTTGACATAGTCGTTTATAATTTTTTTAAAAATTCTCGTTAAATTTCTTTTAATTTGGTAGTAGGAACATTTTTCATACAAAGATTTTTAATTGAGGTCAGTATATAAAGGGCAGCGCGAGTATCCCGTTTGTTACATAGAAACGTTTTTTTTTTCCCATCTCAAATTAAAAAGTTGGTATAAAAAATGTACTACCGAACTAAAGGAAATTTAACGAAGATTCAAAAAAAAAGGAGTATGTTAATAGGACCTCTTTCATACTAAAATGGACACCAAAGTCAAAAATTAGGAATCAATCGATTAAAAATATCAACTTTCAACTTTTGAACTTTATAATCCAAACCCAAAAAAGTTTTTTGCAAAAAAGTCTTCTCTTAAAAGCTAGGGTGACTCAAGAAAATTTGTTTTCTAAAACAAGTCCGAAAATCCGTTTAGACACTAAAACTCCTCAAGGGTACATTTTAGACTTCCTCAGGTTAAATTTTTTTCTTATCCCAGGCTTCCTCTATCATCTCCCAGAAGCTTCGTAACTTATAACATATAAAGATTTAAATATCGCTCATCGCGATGACACTTCAGATTACTATTTAATCAATCTCTGCTCGATTTGCAATCCAGCCCTCTAACCAAGTCGAGAATGATTAGAGACTAACTTTAGAAATCAAATGAAGAAATCTAATGCCACAGACAGATGACAACTTAAATGTAGATTATAGACGATTCTTTTTATTGCACGATTTTAGGCATTTTTTAAATACATATTTCATAGACATTGACTAAAAGAAAATTTTCCAATTCCAGGTCCAACAAATTTTAATTATTTAGCTTAATTAGTACCTACTATTAATCTTGTATTTGATGTTTTAGAGTTTTTTGGCCACTGAATTGGGAAATTTTCTTTGAGTCAATGCTTATGAAATATGCATTTAAAAAATGCCTAAAATCATGCAATAAAAAGATTCGCACTATTACGTCTATAATATAGATTTAAGCTGTAGTCTGTCTGGGGCATAAATTTATCGAACTCAGAAGTGTTTATTGAATAAAATTGTAATAGTTGTGTAATGAGAAAAAATTGTTTCCCTACTTCTTTACAATTTGCTATGATAAAGTCAACACCAACTGATGTCTCATTACCAAATACCAGATTCCATTTATTCACCATATAACTGCACCATAAAGTTAATCTTTCTCGCAGTGTACGCGAGTGAAAATATAAAATGAAATATTAATTTATAATTAATAACGACAAATAACCTCTGTTTTCTCTATTTTTACACGCATGTGAATGCAAGACGGTTGCGTGACTTTGCTCAAAGTAAAGTAGCACGTTATATAGTTGAGTAAACTTCAATTAGAACTTACCTAAGGCAACATATTTACGAGTAAGTACATCCTAAGGAAACAATGACATGAAGTAATCTACTGCTGTTCAGCGTGCACTCGTTTATAAAGCAATTTACCAACGATGTAGCTAATTGTTACTCAAATGAAAAGTCCAGGATATCAAAACCAGATTATGACTTCCGTTTTCTGGATAGTTAGTGAGTGAGTGAGTGACAAGTTTAAGCACACAAACAAAAGCTCAAGAGAGAATATGCTGAGGACAACAAAGAAAAACAATAAGCCAACAAAAATCCCTAAAACGTGACTGAGAAAAATTGAAAGCGCTGACAAAAATTTCTCAGTTTCAAGGATATGAATGAAATGGTTTTACGGCAAAAGCTGGCTAAGACGATTAAATGCAATGGCGACAAAGACACGTACATACAACTACATCCAATACTCACAATACACACTTATACAAATACATACCCAAAAGACGGCGAAGTATAAAGCAAAATTAATGAAATTAAATTTAAATGCTTTACGCTTCCTTCCTCCTTTCTGCCATGCAACAAAGTTAAGAAATTAAAGACAGACGCAAGAAAACTCAAGGCAAAGAATCAAAATCACTTGGGGACGACTGGTATTCAGTACATATACAAACACATAGTTTGAACACTGCCCAAGGGGAAAAGTAGTGCTTCAAAAACCCTTCTGAAGTGCATCCTTTTCACCAATAAGCGCTTCCGCTCCGTAAGAACAATACTTTCTTTTTAACATTGCATGTCATAGGATGTAAGCGAGCAAAAACTTACCGCAGCCTTACCAAAAAAGAGTTTTTAAAGCGCTTATTTGTAATGCTGCGGTAAGCGTTTTTTCAATAAAAATAAAAAAAAGAAAAAAAAAGAAAAAAAAAAAACTGGCCGCGGCCAGGATTTGAATCCACGACCCTCCGCGTGATAGATATTTTTTTCTTACATTTACCAACGCTTTAGACCGCTCCACCAACGCCCGATGATATGAAGGGGTATTAAATTTGTATATTAAGCAAATGCTGTCCTGCAGCATTACATAAAATCATTGTGCAATCAGTTTCAATTCAAGTAAGCAAAAGTAAATAAAAATGAGAAATTAAAATAGAAAAGTGAAATAAAATAGGTTGAATGAAAAATATTTTAATAAAAAAAAAAAATAAAGCAAACACAAATAAAAAAACGGAAAAAAAAAATCACCCGGGCGGGGTTCGAACTCACGTTGTTCTTACTGCAGCCTTATATGGAATCATTGTGTAATCAATTTCAATTCGGTTAAACAAAAGTAAATTAATAAGAGAAAGGGAATAGAAAAGTGAAATAAAAGATGTTGAATAAAATATATTTAATTAAAAAAAAAAAAAATAAAGCAAAAAAAAGTAAAAAAAGTAAAAAAAAAAATCTCCCGGGCTGGGTTCGAACTCACGTTGTTCTTACTGCAACCTTATGAAAAATCATTGCGATAGTGCTTCTAAATTTCTATGGGGACAAGCACTTTTGAAGTGCTTGGATCAGAAGCGCTAGAAATTTTTCCTCTTGGGTGTAAACTTGAAAACTGTTAACTGTTTTATTTGATTTTGCAATTGGGTTTACAAATTGCGTAAAACTGCACTAAGGATGTTGGGATTTCGTTGGCATTTGTTTTGTTTCATTTGCAATTTTTTAATTTCTATGAGTTTAAGTTTCTTCCTTGAAACTCAAAGAACTAGTTGTGCGGTTAAGTTTCTTCTTAAAGTGGAAATTACTTGAGTTGAATTAAAAGCAAAAGTAATTAAATACATAGCAAAGGACACATAAGAGTTTTAGCTTTTTTGGTTTTTTTGGTGGCTGATTAGTTAAAAATGGAGATTTGCGGTTTACATATGGTTACCAATGTGTTTTTGAATTTTTTCATTGATTTTGAGTTTAGTTTTATTTGAAAGGAATCAATTTCACCATACACTATGTCGCAGTCCAAAATACCTATCCCTTTGTTCAGTCTACCATGAACGTCTTTATTAACACCACCACCACGACTATCCAAATAAGTGATTTTGCTTGTATACAGTCATTTGGTTTTAAAAAAGAGATTACCAGGAAAGTTTTCCCGAAGTTTTGAAAATGAGTAATTTTTCCGAATTTCAACTTTGCTACCTTATATGTTTGTTTTCATCATGACCACACTTGTGTGAAAACCAGCACTTTTATCTACCCACCAATTATTTTTTCTCTTTTATCTAGCATTTCTAAGTATTTTTAATAAATTTTTAAAAATCATCAGTTTTCACAAATAACTTTTATGCCCGTTCAACACGAACTTTCAATTTTGAATTGTCGCAGCTTTGAAAATATAGCCATTACAATAACCAATTATAAGTTTTTTTCAAAGCCTACTTAAAGAAGAACTTAAGCAAAAAAACAACCTAAAAAGTTAAACACAAACGTTTAGTATTGAGTTTAAGGGTCACAAAATCATTACCCGACTACGCGAGAGAGAGTTTTTAGGATGTTGAATTCCGCTATTCCGCTCCTTCTCAGTTTCTTATGACCTCTAAGCTACCGATCCTTTGCACTTTAGGTCAAAAAGCACATTTTTCTGGCCAAAATTCATAACGACCAACTGCAAATGTTGTTTTTATGTTGACTCTAGACCAAAAGAACAATTCTGAAAAAAATCTTAACCCTTGGACTGCCGGGTCGAAAATGGTACGTAATAAATTTTCTAAATTAATAACACATTCCATCAAGGTTTCGTTTCCAAGCATTTCCGAAGTAACTTCATGCGTAGAATCCGAATCCGCAGGGAGAAAAATCCGAGTCATATTTTTAACTCTACTCGGGTAGCCAAAAAATTAAAGTAATCAACACTAAATTTCAAACATAAATTGCCTTACGTAAGAACTAGTGCTGCGATATCGACATCGATGTTGATGAAACATCGATGTTTTGCAAGAACATCGACTGTTTTTAACATCGATGTTTTAAGTTCGATTTTTTTGCAAAATCGATTTTTTGCCTCGATGTTTTTATTCGATGTTTTCACAAATTCTGTTTTCTCAATTTTCGTTTGCACAAACTTTGTTTTCACAAATTTTGTTTGCACAAATTTTGCTTAGACAATTCGCATTCAAAATTGGAACATGTACTACTTACTAAGATTGTTGAGTGTGTGTAAACAGCCCCACAACTTATTTTGACATAAAATTGAAGGCGTCGTTTCTGTTGAAATTCTTTTGCTGTTGGCCGTAAAAAAAAATACGTGTTTAATTTGATTTAAAAAAAAAAAAACTTAAAAAGAAAAAGTGCAGCAGACACAATATAAAACCATAAGTAAACAACAATTAAATTAATTTGTCTTAACTTTTACAAAATGCCGCATAGAAGTAACGTTTGGAATTTTTTTACCAAACCCAAAGAAAGCCCAAATAATTTGGCTATTTGTGCTCTTCCTGCAAACTGTTTACAATAAGTTTTGGAACTTGCAATAACCAGGACTGTTTCGGACTCGGTGTGATTTCCATTACTTATTGTTTCAAAGGCTTTTTGATAAAATCGCCTAAAAGTATAAGAATATTTTCTATGCTCCTCAAATAAATTCATTGCTAGTATAAATTTTTCCATTATCAAAAAATTCTTTTAATGGTAATGAAAAATTTTACGCTTTCAAAATATGCATATAAATATGTATTGATAGTGAAATTTTTTTCACTATCAAAAAATTAATTTGCTGGTAATGAAAAATTTAATCTATTAAAAGGGAAAATTTCGTTAGCTTAATATGGAAAAGGCGTAACTCAAATTTTTTCGAAATTGACTTTTTTGCATATTCTGGTTGGCCACTCTCTAATACACCTCCCTACAAAAGTTAGGCATGATAATATCAAAAATAGCCAAGTTATAGTCAATTTTAAAAAGCCGTAACACATAAAAAAAAATTCTTGAAAGAAAAAAGCCCTAACTCACAATATGTAGCGTTTAAATAGTGTTAAAATCACTCAGAACTATTCTGTTAATTAAGCTGAAAACTTGGCAGTGAGTGTATCTCAAATATGAGAAGTTTTCTATGCTATACACGAAGGTTCCCGAAGGTCATCCGAAGGTTTTCTGGTCAGAACGAAGAACATCTGGGTATACTAGAGGATAAACATTTATGGTAGACTATCAATGAAACTTATTTGATAGTTTTCTAAGATACCCGAAGGTTCTCGAAGGCCACCCGAAGGCTTGATAGTCAAAACGAAGAATATTTCGGTATACTAGAGGCAAAATATTATTGGCGGACTATCAAAAAGTTCTAACTGGTAGTTTTTTGGGACATTCGAAGGTTCCAGAAGTTCACCCGAAGGCTTCCAAATCAAAACAAAGAATTCCTAGGTATACTAGAAGGAAAGCATCTATGGCGGACTACCAAAAAGCCTTAATTAATAGTTTTCTAAGGCATCCGAAGGTTCCCAAAAGTCACCCGAAGGCTTCATAGTCAATACGAAGAATATCAAGATATACTGATGGGAAAACATTAATAGCATCTACGTGTTTAGTTGCTGTGGGTTTTTTATTATCATAAACTTTTCTTGATGTACACTTTAATGTTTTAAATTGTTGTTAGCTGCTGATTGTCACCACTTTTATGATAATCTTCCATACAAAACATAAACGTTTTCCTTCAAATTTTTGTCCAATCCAATTAACTTTCTTTGTAAAGGTTTTCCTTTTCATTTTATATTGAATAACTTTAATTTTAGTCATAATTTTTGATTTATTGTAAAAAGCCCTAACTCACTTTTTTTTTAATAATTTAAAAACGAAAAGACCTAACACACAAAATTACCCAAAAAACAAAGAAAAAAAAAAAAAAATAAATCCTAGAATGAAAATTGTTGATAATTTTTGTTGTAAATTGCATTTAAAGTTTTTTTAAATGTTGGGCGCATCAAATTTTATTCAGTTTTTTCCTTCTCCTGTAAAGTATTGAAAATGTGAGTTACGCCTTTTCCATATTAAGCTAACGATTTGTTTCATTGAGTTCAATGAAACTTAAATGGAAATTATTACTTTTAATAGATTTAGTGATAATGGTAAATTTTTAATTACGAGCAAATCAATTTTTTGATAGTGAAAGAAATTTCACTATCAATAAATTTAGTCGAATTTTTATTGAAAATTGATAACTAAATTTAGTAATAATGAAAAACTGTCCACTATCACTAAATGCATATTTTGATATTGGAAAATTTTAAAATGGAAAATTTTAAAATGGAAAATTTTTTCACTTGCACTGAAATTTGTGAAAAATAAATTTTATTGCAAAACCCCAAATCTGTTTGTAGAGCATAAATTTTCAACAAAAAAGTTCTTTATAGTTTGTATCGTAGGATTTACTGTTTTCATCAAAAAGCTTTCGAAATTAAAATAATTGAAATCTCATTGTTCACAAATCGTTACTATATGTTTAAGATGATATCGTAGTGTTAGTACTACAACAAGACATGCTTATATTTCATGTTTTGAGAAAAAACTGTTTTAAGTTCTTTGGATTTCGTTTTTATATTGGATTCTGAAATTTTCTGCTTTTTTTTTATCAGTACACTTCAAAATTTTTCTTTCATGTGTTCTTAAATGAAAATATCAAAAATGTAGATGTCCAGTTCTAGTATTAACCCTTCAATATTGAAAAGTATGTTAATAGATCAGCTTATTTATATTTATACATTTATCTATGTATACTAAGAGGGAACTTATCTATTTAAAATTATACTGTAAAGGACGTCAATAAATCAGTATTTTCATTATCTGAAGATGGTTGTATTTCATAAAGTAGGAATTATGTGCAAGTAACATATTTATGTAAATACTATGTTACTTGTGTTGCATTAAATGCAAAAGTTAATTTTATATTATCTCTGCACAACTAGAAACTGATACGATTTTAGATTTCTTAAATACGCGAGTCCCCAAAACTTTAATATTTCAAATCAACTGTGTATTGCAAAATTCAAAAAGGATATCAGAGACAAAAATTAAGGCTTTTTAGCCATAAAATTCTCAAATTGAAAATTTTTAAAATATTGTTAAACACAGTAAAAAAATTTAAAAGTTTTCAATAAGGAAAAAATTATAAAAAGTATATAAGTGACCTGGTCTATGAAAAGGGTGCTTAGGTGTCAAAAAAAAAAATTTTAGAATTTTTTGCCGATTGACCTTTGATAGTTGTTTACCAGCTGTTTTCTCGAAAACTTATTTTCGCACGTAAGCCCCCCTTTTCATAGACCAGGTCACATATACTTAAAGTTTCGTTAAAATAATGACTTTTTTTAGCTACATATTTGTACGGATATTCAAAAAGTTATGGCTTCTATAATTTAAAATTAAAGTGAAATATATATTTAAATTAATACAAAAATATGCAATATTTTCCATTTATTTATGTATTTAATTTTACTGTTCCATGTTCTAAACAAAATTTGAGAGAAATTTGATTCGTTTTGTCAGAGTTTTCAACTTATTAAAAAAGTAATCGATGTTGCCAAAAATCGATCTTTTTTTGGCGATGTTTTCTAGACATCGATGTTTAATTCAGAAAACATCGATGTTCAAAAAATCGATGTTTTCCGGTCGATGTCGCAGCACTAGTAAGAACTATTTGATGGGTCCGTAAAGAAATATGTATTTACAAATAGAGTGTGCTTATATAATACAATAATATTTACTTCAAATTCCCTACATTTGACTTTATGTAGAGTAGATTATACTTTCAAAAAAAAAATTTGTGACCATTTTGAATTTATAATTCTAGTCAAAATTATTTTATTTTTTTCACGCACAAAAATGAGTGTCATAATTTTCACTCCACTCAAGTTAGGTAAATATGATATTATAAAAATAAAGAATCATTTTGACTTTTAGAATTTTAGTAACTATTTCGATTTTTAGACAGCGATTTACTTTATATACAAATTTTATGCCTCTTCATCATATGCGCCAGAAGCGTAGGAGGATGTGTATCTGCCTATCACTCGGAAGGGCCAGGGTTCGTACCCTAGTGCGGTCATTTCGTTTTTTTTTTATTTTTGTTTTATTTTGTTGTTTGAAATATCACGCCAATTTTTTCAAAAAAAATTACTAGCAAGCATACATTCTGAATTGACTAAAACATTAAGGTGAAATTTTCTTCGGTGTGGAGTTGTCACTATTGTGACTCGAAATTCTGGTAAAATTTATGAGAAATATAGTAACAAGTACTATTTTTTTCTACGTGCGAGGTCAGAACTGACCCACCACCTCAGGATTTGGGGATATTTGAGGTCAGACACATGAAAAATGGCTATTTTGGGTATTTTTGAGGTTAGATGCAAACTGAACAAAATGTTCATTTTTATTCCAAATGTATATCGTAGTTCTATTCTGTTTCTTCAAAATGAGCTCTTAAAAGATGTCATACGATACTTTCTTTAAAAGTTATGGTCGATTTAAGATGGCATCTTGAAATCCCATAAAACGGGTAAAACGAAACGACTTTGGATTTCAATCTTCAATAACTTTTACAGAAAATATTGCATGACACATTTTAAGGGCTCGTTTTGAAGGTAATGGTACTCAGTAATGAATTATGCAAAAATAAACAGTAAAAAAAATTTTGTGCTGTCTAAAATTAACCGCAAAGTAACAAAAGTACTAATTTTTCGTATATTTACCTTAAATATCTCTATTTTTCAAAGAATCTAATGCAAAAATTATGCGCACTTTTACCCAGTATTTTCTAATAAGAAATTGAAAAACAGCTTCTTATTTTTCTTTTTTGGCTGTCTTTTACAACCAGACTTCGAATAAATCGAAATTGCGGAAGAAAAGTTACCTGATAAAGAAATTCATTAAAAAAAAAAAAAGGGCAAAATCGGGCGGTCAAATTTCGAAATAATATTATAATAGCAACATCTAACTAATCTTGGGTTAATTAAGAGGAACAAATGCGATAAAATATTTTAAAAGCTTACACAGTTAGAAATTTAAAAAAAAAATAGAACTAAGGTCTCATTTGAATTTTAGATTTTTCCACAGAAAACAAAAATATATTTTAATGTTTTGAACTACATTGCATTATATGTACATAACATCATCAATTACATCCATTTTTATTTTAGAAAAAAGCAAATAATTTTAATTTCTTTTTAAAAATTGAAAAAAAGATTTAAAATCACGACTTTTTTGCTTTATCTCAGTAAAATGCAAATACATTAACTTTAGCTGAAAAACCGAAAATTATTTTTCCCCAAACCAAAAAACATTTTTGTTTGGTTTGAATTATTCTCCATAAAAATTGATTTTTGACCAAAAAAGTGTGCCTCTGATCTATAGTGCTTTGGTTGAATTTAGCTCTCGCTCAGTTTCTAAATTCCTCTTAGTTACCATTTGCGGACGAAACAAACGTCAAAAAATTGCTTCAGTGATTCTTTGCGTCTCTAGTGATATTTATTTCTATGCAGCGAAGAGATATATATATATATCTCTTCGTATGCAGTGACCGAAGAGATATATATACAAGAGGCGCAAAGAAGCATTGGAACAATTTTTTTGACGTTTATACTTTTCGCAGAAGCTAGCAGAGCGAGCTAAGAAGTTGAATGGCAACGTATTTCAACCAAAAAGTACGTACAATGTGAGAGGACTTAAGAAACAGAGCGGGAGCGAATCTCAAGCTTATAAAATTTCTCTCTCGCATATGTGGCATAAGTTTTAAAAAAAAAAAAAATTTTCTCTCTCATACATTGTAGCAGAAATTCAAAAATTTCAATAAAAGAAGTATTTTTCATTTTTCTATGAATGAGGAGCCTACAGTCGGTACATTTTAAACTTACAGTCGGCGTCCAATAAAACGAATTATATAATGTCAGGGCTATTCGTAAAATCGAAAAATTCGTAATATCGCAACGAAATTTTGGTCCTTTTTTCTATTATATTGAGACATATCGTCGGTTTAGAGATAAAACTCATTAACTCCAATATTTGGTTTGAGAGAAAAACATCAGTTTACAAAAAAATTTTATGAAAAATAGGAAATTTATGAATTTTTTTCTGAGTAATATGGTACGGAAACGGAAAACACAATTAGGGTATTTCTTTAAATATGTAAAAGCCTCGAAAAACTGACAAAGTTGGTATTCATTTTGAGAACTACTACGAGTTTACGTGATTTTCGAAGCATTTACACATTTTATGGAATACCTTCAATATTTTGATAAAAAACAAAAAAATATTTGATGGTTAAAATATGGAAATTGAGCTAAACATACTACACTGTTAAGCTCAATTTAAAAAAATAATACTTTATGAGTAGTGCCACTAAAAGAAGAAATTTGAAGTAAAACACGCCAATTGTACCAGTTAAAAAAGCATGATGAGACCGATTTGGCTAAAATTTGGCATTGTTGCATTACCGATGCCTAGCATTATAAAAGCACGAGGATTTTGCTCTGGTATTTTTTGTCAAAAAACAGGGTTGCGAAATCGATCTTTGTGATTTTTGTAAATTTCTTAGAAAGACTGCTTTTCAAAAACTCAAACTTTTTTTTCACATTTTTCGAAGTTTTATAATTTTTCAACAATTTTTCTCCAAATATTAGGAAAAAAGCATTTCAAAACGTTCTTAAAATTCTGAAAAATTTCCCACGTATTCTTTCATGCATTCTAAGCATTTAATGCTTAGCAAAAGAGCAAAGCCTACTAAGAAAAAAATCTCATTCGTATTATCGAACCGTAAAATTTACCGTTGTTCGTATTATAGAATCACGTGTGGAAGAAATATTGCATTCGTATCATTGGACATTCGTAATACGGAGCATTCGTATTACTGGACGTCGACTGTATTTAAATTGCAACATGAGTAAATAGAACCTAAAAATTTTACTATTGGATTATTTAAGCGCTTAAGATTTAGAAAATTATATGTATAAAATTACCTTTTATTTGTGTAATATTTTGATGATTCTTTAGTAAAAAGTTTCTAATTGATAAGTATTCTTTTATTTTAAGTTTTGGACAAAATTAGCAAAGCAAAGTATAATTTTTTTAATTATGTACTGGCGCCGTCATTTTTGAAAAGAGGCTGTCTAAAACTCCGTGACGCTCCTAGGGGGGGAAGGGAGCAAGCGTGAATTTTTTTTTTATATGAAGCTACTGTCACATTGGGGGAGGGGATCATTTAAGCGTCACGAAGTTTATGGACAGCCTCAAACCAAAAAAAAAAAAACAATGCCATTTGATCCATGCTTGTTTAGTGGCAAATAGTAGCTGTATTTTAGATGGCAGCGTGTTAACACGTAGTTATCCCTGTTTTTCTAAAGCGAGTTGTGTGCTATCTCCTTCTTCTTATTTTTTTTTTTTTACTTTATTCTGCTTTTCGTTTCCGCACCACTTCCCTCCGCTTGCCAAGACAATCGGTGAAATGTGGTGCCACTATGTTAAAATCTTATTAAACACAACTAATATTCTGTGTAGTATGGCAACATCAATAGTCTACTTTGTGCTTAATAAACACGCAAATTCGTATGTGTTAAATTAAACACTTTAGTTGTTGCGTTCCCATACGTTTCTTAGAAAGTGCTTAATTAAACACTGAAAACTGTCGTCTAAAACACAGCTATTGTAAATCACCTTCTGTTTCAAAAATGATTTAAGTTTAAAGTAATTTCTTTTTGCTTAGGCATAGGAACATAAAATTACAAATATTTTGGAAAAATGGTGCCAGTGTTTTCTTTAGAACTTTTCGAGTGCCACCCAGAACTCTAATCAGAACCCCTTTCCGATAATTTTTTTCTTTTTTGGTAAAGTGCCACCATGATTTTCTTAAGAACCATTCGAGAGCTACCAGAACTTTAAAAAGCTCTATTTTACAAGAAATTTTTTTATGAACAATTTTTTTCACTAAAAAAATCATAAAGAACACTTTCTTGTGAGTTTAAAAAATCTTATCCGAGCTTTTCTACGAGAATAAAGCGATGATGAGCAAAAAATAAAAACCTTCGATTTTTGGTCCAATTAAAAAAAAAATATGTAATAATTACATATTGGTTGAACTACATTTGATTTGTTTGAACCTCCAGGTTTGCTTCTTAAGTCTCCATACAATTCATGTTGTCATATAAATAAGTTGATAACATACCGACTGTAGGCATCACATTCATTGAAAAATGAAAAAAATACCAATTTTGTAAAAGTTTTGAAAAGACACTACTTCTACTACTTTAGTACACTTTTTCGTTTTGTTGTACAACAAAAACATGAAAATTTAAATTTTACAAACACATGTTTAAGATTTTTCCTATATTTACACGAGATCCTCAATACATTCTTACATATGGGAGAGAGAGAGAGAGATCTGCACATATGAAAAACTCAAAGTAAAAAACCGGAATGCCATTTTTTAGAATATATGTTTTTTGCTACTTATACGAGTCATTCATAAATTTTGAATCAAAGAATATTCGCAGCAAATGAAAATATTGCAGAATATACATAACTGCAATCCTTGCAGTGTGCAGTTAAAACTTATGCCACCAGTGATGCCAGTGTTTTTGGAGCAAATTACCCTTAAAAATGGGTAAAAATTAACAAAATTCCCATGGTTCTGCTGAAATAATCCCACGAATTACCCACGAATAAAAAATTTAAAAAATTTTATTATAACACTTAATAAAAAAATTATTCAAAGTTATTTTACATCAAAAAGCGTTTTTAAAAAAGTTCTAACACACTGAATGCAGAAAAAAT